>OZ007597.1:124165543-125365543 GCA_963931845.1 Maratus michaelseni | reverse complement strand
AGTTTTTCCCACTTTTTGTACGCGTTGCCACAAAATTTAAACTGTGTGCTAATTCTAATAAAATTTGAAATTTGAAATAGTGAAATTCTTTGGCTTACGTCAGGATCAAAATTGATTAAATGCCGTTGCATATAGATGAATTATAATCCAGGAAGTAACATGAGCTAAGTTTTATTTACGTTATTCAAATATTTGTCTTAATAATTCAAAATTTCATAATTTTTACTGATAATCAATGGACGTTTTTCCTATAAAATATAACTATGTTTCTTTATTGTTGCCAACAATTCAAAAACCATAATAATAATTTGACCACAGCAATAATTTTTCAATTGAAATATTTCCACGATCAAGATAAAACTGAATTAGATTTTTTTACGTTTTAAAAAATGGAACAACACGACATCATACTCTAAATAAACGGACATTTTCAAATATTTGGTTATAATGTATGTAACAGAATTCTTTCAAATTAAATAAATCACATGACAAACATGCTTATTTGTTTTTATTTTCATACTAGCGTAAATATCCGTTATAGGACAGTAATCGTGGGTAGAAATCGTGGTTTTCACATTAAATTTGAAATAATACTCATATACTATTCATCGACAAAGAGGAAATATAGATATTGGAAAATTGTATCGACTAACAGGCTCCTGGTATTAACGTTCAAACTCACTAACCATTTTATATGCTTGTGTAAAAGAATTGTTTCATAATTTCATCTAATTCGCGTAAAATATGCGGCAAACAATTTTTGGTACTTCTCTATTATCCCGTCGACCACTTTTCATAACAAAAAAGTATCGCCAAACTGTAACGCCAAATAAACGGGAGAACGTTACCATTGGAATATCAAAATAAATAAATAAATAAAATATAAGAATTTACGGACACAATTGTTATTTTAATTAATGAAATAACTAATAAGTCAGTAAAACATAATTAATTATACACGCAAATGTCGAATTAAAAACCATTCGATGACATAACAAACACGTATAATGCTTCTGGCATCAAGTAAATGGGACTGCATTTTTGGCGTTTAATATTTGAGTTGGCGATAGTTTTTTGTTATGAAAAGGGGTCGACGGGATAATAGAGAAGTACCCAATTTTCAATGTCGTCGTTATTAAGTCGTTCATGTACAGCTTGTGCTGTATCTTTTATTTTGGTACTTTTCCTATATACCAACACCATGCCAAAATGTTTGTTACTGCGCCATTTATTTCAACGCTGACCGAGCAGATGTTGTCTACAAACCGTGTTGTCATGCAAACCGTGCCAAATATTGTGATTTGTTATTTATTGAATGTAAATCATTTTTTCGGTACTTTTCCGTTGTACAAAAACCATTGTCACCAAGCGTAATAGTTGGCGCAAAATGAAATTCCCGTGAATCAAAACACTTAAAAAAAAATTGTTGAAACGAAAGTGAGCATTTAAAAAATATAACATTTGAAAATTACAGACTTTTAAGCACTATTTTATTAAAATTAAAACGCAAATATATACTTAAAATAAGAAAACAAATAATTGTTATACAATAAAGGGAAAAATCCTGTGCGGGTAGATTTAGTGGGCTCTTATTGGCAATAAATGTTTGATGTGGTTGTTGCGATCTTGTGAAAAACCTTCAACCATACCCACATTTACACTGCATCCATATTGTTGCTATAATATTTTTCGGTACTTTTCGGTTAACCAGGTGACAATGAAGCACACACACACACACACACACACACACACACACACACACACACACACACATATATATATATATATATATATCACTGGCTGCCGGCTAGCCAAAAAGTACCTAATTTTTTTTTGTTTCTTGCTAGCATTGAAACATTGGCTGTAGACTCGATTACGGAATATTAGAAAATCTATCATTATTATCATCTAAAAGGTCATCAATAATGTGCCATAATCAGGCTGCATATTATTACACATAATTTTCATGTATGGTTTGGTGAAACATTGAACTTTAAATTCTGTTAAAGACTGAATTTTATCTCGAAAAGGTGGACACCATGTTAAAAAGTTATGTGGTTTGAAACGATCAGAAAAACAAACTTGGATCAATGATTATAATCCCGCGATTTTCTTTATGTGAGCCGCCAACATTGACAACCAGTTTGTTGGAGAACCCAGTTTGGTGTTAAATCATTACATTACGCGTTATATAACCAACCGGAAAAAAATCGTAAGGAAGATATTTGGAATACCATTGACGAAAACAAAAGTCTCGGTGCCAGATTACGCGCTTTTGCGAGATAAAACTTGATTAGTCGAGAAACTGGAAGTTACGAAGCCGTAGACAAAATTCTTGGCCATAAATGCTTCTATTCATGGGATGCTGTGCAATACTTAAATACCAGCATGAAAAAAGACCGACGAAGAAAACTGAAATCACCATGATTTGATTTTATTGGCAAAAGAGGATGAACGATCTACTGAAATTTACTGTCGGAATTTGATTGACGATTATTACCCGAATCAACATGACAAATTAGAAAACATGTGTTTATACGAATTGGCCACTAGGTACTAATACAAACGACTGTAGACCAAAAGTCTGTAGAATATTACAAATTAAAAGAAAACCTCAGTTGGTTCAGAAAACGTTTGAAACCAGTTGTTTTGAAAACGCCCAATCATAACCCGAAAACGGACGCTGGAATTGAGTTGTACTATAATTCATTTCTGATATTGTTCAAGCCTTGGCGAAACGAAAAAGACCTATTGGGAGAATTTAAACTCTATCGTGAATCCTTTGAGCACAATGTGAAAAATTTTCCAGAGATGGAAAAATGTCGCGAAACAAAACAACGACAACAAGCTGCAATCAACTTGGCTGAAAAGTTGCAACAAGAAAGTGATTTGCACGACCAGCTTGAAAATATTGAAGAAACAAATAAAGACGTTGATATGATAGCCGCAGATTTTGATAACTTTGAAACTCACCAAGAAATCGTTATTAATGAAGATAAATTGAACAAGAAAAATAAATGCTGACAAAAGGAAAATATTTGAATCAATTATAAAGCACGTAGAAGAACAAAAGAAAGACCCGTCTATTCCATCCATAAATCTGATTGTAAGCGGAGTTGCTGATACAGGAAAAAACTTTCTAATTTAATTGCTCAGTCAGAATGTTCGTTTAATGAGTAATCACAATAATGATGCTGCTGCAGTACTAGCACCAATGGGAATTCCTGCCTTCAGCATTGGAAGAAGTACAATTCATATGTTTTTAAAATTGTCCGTCCAAACCGGCGGGGACCCGAGCCGGAGGTTCGTTCAATTAGAGGTTTATACTATTCGATGTGCAAATTAAGGGATCATCCGGTGCCGAAGGCAGCGGGACCCGGGTCGGAGGTTCATTGTGTTATAGGTTTATAGTATTCAATGTGCAAACTAAGGGATTATCCGGTGCCAAAGGCAGAGGGGACTCGGATTGGAGGTTTGTTCGGTTCAAGGTTTTACAAGATTCGAGGCACCGATGTAAATTAGGGGTCCGCTAGCGGGCGAAGCCAGCTTGTTTTCTTATTATTTGTATTATATAACAAAAACTCTTGACACATTCACTGTTTACAATTATATTAAAGAACATTCTGCTGATATATACTCGTTATTATATTTATACTTCTTATTATGTGATAAAACAACACAAGATTTCATCGATAGCTTTCACACACCACTTACTAGTGTCTCTTTCCAAAGTGGTTGCAAACGTATTTTGCACAGTGGAATAAAATTATTTGCAAAAATGAACATGATTCGGTTATTATTATCATTATGAAGATGAGAAACAATCCGTTGAAGTCCGTTATATTTTTTTTGTTAAAAATTACTTTTATTATTTGTATTGTTTACAGAATAATTAATGTTTGAACTGTATATTTCATATTACCAATATTGATTTTGATCTGTGCAGTCTTTTACATACTTGCCTTGTGTGAATCTTATCTGCTTCATATTAATTTGTTATTAAAAAACTTGAGATATTAAAAAAAAAGTAACTTGTAAAGCAAATTAAAAAAAAAGAAATTTATTTTCCAAAATTTTAAGCCCGAGAAGGGACAGATATTAAAATTATTTTATTTGGTCGATGCTACAATAATGTTGCATTTTTATATTAAATCTTGTTCCGTCTATTTAATCTTAAAATATTAAATTTAAATTTGAAACATGATATTAAAGCAACTTTAAAACATTTCATTTAGTTGAAATGAAATCTAAATAAATCTTCAACTTCTTTTTCAGTTTTGCATGCATTATATAAAATTTGTATTGTAGCAAATTCTAACAGATAAGAAACATGAGAAGTTCAAATAATTAAAAAAGTTGAAGATTTATTTAGATTTCATTTCAACTAAATGAAATGTTTTAAAGTTGCTTTAATATCATGTTTCAAATTTAAAATTAATATTTTAATATTAAATAGACGGAACAAGATTTAATATAAAAATGCAACATTATTGTAGCATTGACTAAATAAAATAATTTTAATATTTTCTTTTCCTGTAAACTTCTGTATGTGATTGACAATGGAATTTCCCTGATCCACTCAGCAATTTGTGGGATGTTCTCGGGGTCGTTGTGAAAGGAACTAATCCTGTTTTAAAATGTGGATACAATGAGCACTGAATTTCTAGCGAACTGAGTTTTGAAGATAATAGAAAGTGGGAAGATTCCAGAGAAATGGTTTCACAGGTGTGGAAAATCCGTGAAGGAAGAACCAGACGCCCCGGAGTTCTGGATAGTGAGGTGAAGTGTGTGACACGAGGCATTTTCCAGCGTGCAGCGGAGAGTGTAGGACCAGAGTGTCCGGAGAGAGAGAGCAGCTGCGTAGACGGGCAGACCGCAAAGAGAACGTGCATCGGACTGTTGGTCCCGGTGGGACGAAATACAGCATAGACGGGTTGGGTTGGGTTGATTATTGACGGCCAATAATCTACACTTGGGATATAGGCCCGGGGGGAGTGCCCTTCATGGGGGTCTTTCTAAGGGAACCTAACCTGTATTTACGCATGGATAAATCGAAGAAAACCACGAAAACTCCGAACGATTAGGCCGACGGGCGCGATTGGGATCGAACCCAGCACCTCCCGTCTACCAGCTTCGAGAGCAGAACCTCTCAGCCACTGGTTGGGCTACAACATAGACGGAACGACGTATATGAGTGGTGCGTGAAGTAGTGAAAAACGTGCGATCAGGAGATTGTCATACGGCAAGTGCTAACAGTATATATGGACCAATAACGACTAGTATTGAAACATTTTTTCATGCTAATTTAATCAATAAATTTTTAGCTGATTATTTAAGTGAGAACTTCTTTTCACAACGTGTCCGGTATCAGTTTAATACCGGTGGTGGCAGCAAATACCACACTACGAAGGTCACCAGGCAAGAAGAGGTACTACAGTGACCGCAAAAGGCAACAAAGTCATAACACAACGCACTTGATGTTTTGAAGAAAAACATTGTTACTATCTTTTGAGTTTAAAAATAGTTTGTTTTTTTACGAATAATGTATTTTTTGGAGTGTTGTAAAAGAAGGGCAATCAATGTTTTTACCTTGTCTATAGTTTTTACCATCATGGGCACATTAGAATTTTAAAGCCAACTTCGTGGGAGTATCTTCCCCTACACTCATATTCAGTTATAAGTGTGTGCACAGTAAAAGAAAAGACAAATATTTCTAATATAAGGAAATATAGTATTATCACGTACGAAAATATACAAGAATCTCTTTCGACTTACCAAACATTCCGAAAAGCGTTCTTTATCATTAGAAATCTCAGGAACTAATGTATTTTTGAGCTTTAAAGAAGCATTTCTAAAACAAAGTTTCTTTTGCTGCCATTGATTTTCTGAAATGTTTCCGTGTAGGTTTTATGGCATATTAGACAATTTTCTCAACGCATAAAACCCGGAATATAGGTTTTTCGGATGCTACCCATTCTCGAGTAAACATTTTCATGTCCAACAAACATGTTTTACAAGCAAACGGAATAAATTAACAGCATTAATATTAACATTAAAATAAATAACATTGTATAATTCTTGCATGTATAAATTCAGTTATGCAGCTGATAATGTTTAATTGAGAATGTATAGCATAAAAAAAACACCATATTCCGGTTTCAGAAAACTGATTAATACACTATAATAAGCACTCGGAAGTGTTTCCAAAAAGCAGTCGCAGCAAAATAAAGTTTAATTTTATAAATTCTTCTTTAAATCTCTAAAAGTATATGTTTCTGGGGTTTCTAAAGATACAGAACGTTAAAAGATGTTTAAAATGTTTAAAAACTCTCCTAGTACTTTCGGCCGGCTACCGCGACCATCATCAGGAACCACCATCATGTCCTAAATATTAGAAGATAAAGTGTATGAACCCACACTCCCTCCTTTTCGCATTGTTTACATTATCATTCAGAGTATCCATTGAAAGCAACACCCCAGAAATAATGGACTTTTCCACCTCAAGGCGAAGCTGGAGTTCAGATGCGTAAGACGGCAGTCAGTAAAGATTTTCACTCATTGATGATGGTCGTGGTAGCCGAAAGTACTAGGACAGTTTTTAAACATTTTAAACATCTTTTAACATCTATTTGTGTCTTTAAATGTCACCTGTTAGGTAACAGTGGGATCTATCGAGTCTCATATTGAAATTTTATGAATAAAGTAAGGTGAAATTTGCATTTCGCCATATGTGTTTTGATAAAGAACGTTTTTCAGAATCGTGGATAACTCCGAAGAATTTATTGTATTTCGTTCGTGAATATATTATATTTTCCTAAATTAAGAAACATCTGTATTTTTTTACAGTGTACACTCTGAAGCTAATTCAGAATGAATATCAAAAACATTTCATCGCATTTTCAAAACATATTGTCCATAGTCATCACCGGATATATTTCCATTATTTTTTATATTTTGTTTATACTGACTTCTGAGGCGACACATAAAAGATACTTTTCTATATAAATATATTTTTTAGTCCTTAAAAAATATATTTGTGACATTTTTAGCTGAAATACATTTTGATTTCCTCTTTGGTTTCTGATGTTTTTTAAATATGAAGAACGTTTTTCAGAATCATGGTAACTCGGAAGAGTCTATTGTATATTTTCATTCGTGGTTATATTATATTTTCCTAGATTAAGTACCATCTGTATTTTTTGACAGCGTACTTTCTGAAGCTATTTAACTGTCGGAATAAAAATCAAAAACATTTCAACGCAGATACAAAACATATTGTCAACAGTCAACACCTGATATGTTTCCATTATTTTTTTATACTTCGTTTATACTGACTTCTGAGGCGACACATAAAAGATACTTTTCTGTAAATATTTTTTTTAGCTCTTAAAAAATATATTTGTGACATTTTTAGCTGAAATACATTTGATTTCCTTTGAGAGAAAATCCAATTGTAGAAGAAAATGAAAATAAAATAGCCGAGTCATCTTAAAAATAGCCTTGTGTTAGTTTAGTAAAATGTATTCGAAGTTTTATGTTACATATGAGAAGAGTTCTGGTATTTTCTTCGCTTTCACTCTTAATAATAAAAAGAAAATTAATGTGGTAAATAGTTAATATTTTTAAATGAATAAAAAAACAACAAAAAAAAAAACTAATGTATAAATTTTCTGTTGAAAACGATGACAGCTTTAACTCTACTTTTAAGATATGAGAATTTTATAAACACGTAGGGTACTGTTTACCCAAGTATTATTTACCCAGTCATGTAAAGTAATTTTTAATTATGTCAAAACTATTAAATCTAAAGCCATGCACTTGATTTTCTAAGTAAAAACTTGCAATACCTTTTGAGTTCCAAAAATACATTTTTTTTCGCGCGTAAGGTATTTTTTAGAAAGGTGTAAATGAGAGGCCGAAAAATATAGAGGCAACTTAAAATTACTGTTTATAAATGCATGATAACGACACTGATTTTGAGGATGAAATAGAAATCACTAATGTTGCTGAAAATATAAATCTACCAAAAACATAACTGTGAAAAAAGGGAGCCAAGTTATGTAAAAAACAAACAAACAAACAAACAAACAACAACAACAAAAAAAAAAAACAAGAAAATAAGTGATAAGTAAGTGGGTGTGCCAAGTTTAAATAAAATTCACCCAAACTTACCTACTGAAATATTATAGCATTGTTTAAATTGTTTAAAAATAAAAATTATTGATAGCATATTAATAATAAATCTAGAACTTGGCAAGTTTTTACCTAAGAGTCATTTATCTTTATTAATGACATTATTGCATCCAAACTTGTTATTTCATGTTTGGAGGCCTTAATTTGACTGTATTGAGGCTCCTGAAATGGGTGGAGTCTCTAGAGTGATGACACAGGACAAGCGTAAGTGTATCTGACTCTTTGTCAGGGATTATTCTGTATTGAGGTTTCCGGGAGTGGGGTCTCTATGTGTGTTTATTTGTTTATCAAATCTTTAACACACGGGTCGTTTGTTTATAATAATAACAATATTAAAAATTATCATAATGACAGTGTTATTAATATTATCATCATCATTTTATTAAAACATCAAAATGATAGACATAATATTTATCGAAAACTTGTTCTAGGTTCATTATTAATATGCTATCAATAATTTTTATTTTTAAACAATTTAAACAATGCTATAATACTTCAGTAGGTAAGTTTAAGTAAATTTTATTTGAACTTGGCACTCACTTACATATCACTTCTTTTCTTGTTTTTTTTTTTTTTTTTTACAGAATTTGGTTTTCTTTTTTTACAGTTATGTTTTTATTAGATATCATTACTTTTTGTACAGTTACAATATACTTAAACACTTTACTTAATGATTTTTTAATGTGTTTACAAGTGACTATTTTATTCACCAGGCAACATTCAATTTAATTTAAATTTCCTACAACACAATATTTGGCTGTCAATTTGCGGCAGAAATCTGTATTTTAATACTGCTGTATTTAATGGTTGTTTTGAAACGAAACGTATTGATTCGAAATGTTTATTATTTCTAAAGACCAATAATCATATTGACATAATTTTATGTTTTACCATTACAGACTCATATAAATGAACAGTCCGATTCATATTTACAAATAAAATGAAGAAGCTATCCAAATAATATCAAACAAATAGTATAAAATTTAAACAAGCACTAACAAGAAAATCCGGCTGACTTTTAGCCCTTACTAATGTAGGTTTTTAATCTGGTGAAAGAAAGTATTGGCTCAAACTATAATTAAAAATAAAATGCTAATGCACCTTTTGCTTAATTATAACATTTATTTGACACACAGCATACAAACTTGAAAGTAAACAGACAGTATTTATTAAAATTCGAATTCGTCCACCGAAACTACAGCATAGCAAGAATTTGCATCTTCAAAACCCTCCGTATCCAAAAGTCTGAAAGTTCGTGTCGCTATCGAAGGACATCGAAATGATACTTGATAGTCCTCTGCAAACATTATCTTTATACTCAGCGGCAATCGGTAGAATACCTTTATCCGCAGCGGAAATCGACAGAGTACCCGTAGCACTGGCGTTGAAAGTCCGAGACACCACAAGGTTCTTCACAGCTACACTGCCTAGACCCATGGTAGCCACGCATCCATGATCAATATTTATTTGAATCATAGGAATGGCTCTCTTTTGTTTACATTTCTAAGTTTGGGATTAGACGAATTTCAACTGCGGATGTCCCGCAGTGGCGCGGACGGTAAAAGCTCGGCTCTCGTAAGATCGCCGAAAGCCAAGCAGCATCGACCAAGGTCAGTGCTTGGGAGGGTGCATCGTCTATCCTCTCTCGTCTGTTACTGCTGTGGGACCGTGTACGTTAATGGGAGCTGGTGCACGTTAAATCTGTTCGTGGCTCCAAAGTCCTCCAAGTTCTATATAAGCGCTACCTCTGGGGGTGCCAATCCAGATGCAAATCTCTCATCTGGAATTGGTTCAAAATTAGGAGATTTAGGTGTCAGGATTATGGAATTAAGCGTAGTGGATTATGACAGCTATATAGAAATAGAAAGCTGCAAAACTGGGCCCTTTGGGTCATTTCAACAACAACAACAACAACTGCGGATGTCTCGAAATATATGTGTATTTCGATATATGTTTTCTCTCAAGATGTTTTTGTTTTTTCAAAAATTGTCTAAAAAGATAAATTTTATGCACCATTACTCAAAAAATTCTCTGAAATTAGCCAAAAATGGGTGATAATCAAGTGATTTTGCTGCAAGTTCCGCCCGGATTTAATATTTGGCGGTTTTTTTTGGCAAATTAAAATTTCGCCTAATAGACGTAACGTTAAAGTAAAAATGGACACCTCCAAGTGAGTAATTAATCCATTTTCAGAATTTTTTTTTCGATTCCTTATAGTCTAAACGAACTTTGTACTAAATTTGAAGTCTGTTGGTGCAGTAGATATATAAGATCTTTTTGATGAGTGAGTGAGTCAGTGATAAAATTATCGATTATCAGACATTTTGAAATATCATTTTCTCGGAAACTAATTTTGCGTTATTTATAAAATTTTGGATTCTGAATAATTAAGGAAGCCTTATTACACATCTAAAATGTCAAGTACGTAGGTCAAATAGATTTTCAGTAGTAGAGTGTCGAAATTTGGCGAAAACAGCTCGAAATGGTTCGTGTAATATAATACGTTCGTGTATGTCAGACGAACTTGGCTGACACTCTGGCTGACACTCTGACAATACTGGCTGACATTCTGCCGTGTTTCTAGATGTGGTCGAATACAATGATCTTTCTATGTTATTATATGATGGATTTATAACCATCTCAGATATCATTAACTGATTTCAAAACAGGAAGCAGTTCAAGGACATAAACATTTGAGCACGCAAATAAATACATTAAGTGACAATAAATCATTCTATAATGAACAAACTTTTCTATTTTAGACAAATCATCCTACTCAAGATAAACAATGATATTAATATGTGAAATATGTTCACGAAATTAGTTTTAATATCAACCCACGCATGCTGCAGCTGTCTGACGTCATCAAAAGAACACTGATTCAAAAAAACTCTTTTTTATTTTTAAGTTAGTTGCCCTTTTTATCTCAATAGAGAAAGATGTAATAATTTTAATCTGTTGCTGCAAAAGGCAGCTGTATGTAAAATGTTACTTGAAATTATTAAGTCAAAATTTTAATATAATTATCTATAACAAAAGTGATCAGTCTCAGGTGTGGACTCAATATAAATAATATACTTCATTAACCAACATTTATGTTTTTAACACTTTAGTATCGTTATAAATGGATTAACGCAGTTAAAAATGTGCACCAACCAGAAGCACGAGGAATACTGATGCTGAAGAAAGATAAAGGTAAGAAATTACCTATATTATTATATTAATTGTGTTTTCATGGCCAGAATGATATATATTTATTTATCTAAGTATTAGCGCGCGTAACCTACAGCGTAGAGCAGAGGCGGCTTTTTTTGCCAACATTATATAGCGAGTATGAGTTAACTCATAAGGTTTGATTTTTTTTTTCGTAAATGCAATTATTTTTCTCACCTTTTTGTGACGTTTTACCTTTTTATTTTTATACCAGTTGTATACAGGGCCGTAGCTAGAGGGGTGCCAGGGGGGGGAGTTCAGCACCCCCTGAAAAATTTTAAGCCCCCTCTGGGAAAGTTGCCAAGGCCACCAAATGAAATTCTGCTTCAAAAATCCGAATGAAACTCTGTTCAAAAATTGATCTTCCTTTTTGGAGGCATTTTACAGTTTTGCATAAATACTAAATTGTAGTATTTGTTTAAAAAATGCAAATAAGTGCTTCAATAGGCGTGCATCCTATCTGCACATAACTCAGAATTAGCAACCTTTTGCCGATGCAAACATTGACTTTTGCATTAGTTATATACTGATTTTTTTTTATTTTGAAAGCGTTTTCCATTATTAGCATAAAACAAAGTTATTCTAATGAGTTATAGCCAATTTAGATACAAGTCGTTTTAGCATTTGACTAGACACAAATATAATTTTAAAATACAAAATACATCCTTGATTTTTCTAATGTTTTTTTTATCATATAAAAACATAACTTTAGATTCTTTAAGGGCAGGGAATATTCAGAAAAAAAAAAAATAAAGATTGCAACTCTTTTGAAACAGGTGAACTGTCATCTTTTTATTTACTTATTGACATCATCACTTATTCTTTCACTGGTATAATTATACACTGATTTTTTTCATTCTGCAGCCAGTGCTGTAGTCGTAAAAAAACCAGAGGGCAAACTCTATAGGCAGAGGGTATACCCTAAAGAATATATGCTATAGTGTTTTTGAGAAGAGGGTATACAGTATTCCTTAAAATAATCCAGAAGATATACATCATATCCACCGTATATCCTCTATTACATCCCTGTCTGCAGCCTTTACTTTTCTTAGCATAAAATAAAGTTATTATAAACAATTTAATAAGAAACATTGTGCATACAATATGAATATGCACTAATTTACCTTTTTATATAATACTTTGATCATATATATCTGTGTTTGTGCGTGCATGCGTCAGAGAGAGAGAAAATAGTATCCCCCCCCCCTACATTTTCTTGAGCACCCCCTATTGTTTACTTCTAGCTACAGTCCTGGTTGTATAATGTGCACTGAAAATTTTGATGATTTTTTTATGTATCAAAAGTGCTTGTTATACGCTGGTGTATACGAAAACGAGGCATCTTCTAGATTATTAGTTGATTTATCACTTCCAGTATACCCCACTTCCATATGAAATGACATCTTTTCGCTCATTTTATGAAGCAGTGACAGGATCACTGGGAATAACTCGGATAACGGTAGATATATCTATGATCTGGTCCCAGTGGTATATTTGGATTTTCTCCTCCTCACTCTTTCTACTACATCTATCCTTACTGCCTGGCCATGGTCCCTTTGGGACCTACCTCTTTAAATTCAAAATAAATCTTTCTCCTCTTTGTGGGTTCGGTGATGTTGCTCTTGCTTCTCATTACTTCTGTAATTGTCGTTTCACAGCTCGCTGAAATGCTCACCATCTTCCTGTTTTTCGGGACGGCTGACTGTCTAATATTTTATCACGCCGTCTTTGCTCTCAACGCTTAAAATATCTTTAACTTTCTATGTGACTTTACTATCTTAATACATCACTGAACCAGAGACTCAAGTTCCACCTTATTCACTGCCCATTGTCGAGTTGAAGCTTGTCTTCTCCGGCATGTGATATTACATTGTACTAATATTTAATTCACCAATATTGATTTTGTTAATTACATTTACCTGTTGTTTTCCACCTCGCCCATCTTTGCGCTATACGGTCGGCTCAGCTACGGCTCGCTTCTGTTCATTATCTTTTACCCACTATTCGCCGCCCTTTGTCGCGTTCTTTGCGGCACTACTTATCCACCCCGCCCCCTGTTGCATTTACCGTGGGGTTCAGCTCCGGCTGAATTTTGTATATATATATTCTTCTTTTAAGACCTCAATAAATGGGAGCGGGAGGCACATCTATGTAAAACAGATTTGGTTTCCCCGTCTGAAAAGTCCCTCTCGGACAGCCAAATACATATTTATGAAGTTTAGCAAGTTCAGAGCTATTAAGGGCGTACAAAATAATTTTACAAATTGTTTGCTTGGCTTAATTAAGTAATTGGGTACAGGTCACCTTAAAATGGACTGAATGCTTTTAAAGCTCAATAGCAAATAAAAGGTTGCAACTAATGCAGTTATTTTTGCAGGAGATTATTGTATGAAGTTAGGAAATTCTTTACTATGCTTCCCTGTTTTAGTTCTAAATTTCACCGATATATGACTCTCCACTATCTCAAAATGTAATATTGCTCAAAATAACCTTGAAATTTCAAAATGCACACTATTTTTTGTCGTTTTAATAGCTAAACAAAATGAAGGTAAAAAAGTCAACGTTGATTTTTATACGTTTATTTGAGTTTTCTAACACTTTGAGGCAGAGTAGCATCATCTATCAGTGATATTTGGAACTAAATAGGGTGTAGTAGACTAGCAACTCTCTTATAAAGGGATTCTAGTTTTGTGAATGCGAATGTGAGGTCAGCATCTAACATGCGTGCGCAACAGTGTACATCTGTACTTTATTTTTCTCTAATTTTCCAAAATGTGTTTGCATCTCCCGGAGTTTGCGGTTACTGTTTTCCGCTGTAACTTTGTGAAAATTTAGCATCGTGGTCAATCGGCAAGGTATATAAGAAGAAGCGAAAGTCTGTATCATCGGATTTGGGGTCGAGTCCTGCCTAGGTGCCTAGAGTAATCAAGGTCTGCTTTGAAGATATAAATTCGTGATTTCGACACGTGTCAAGTGGAATTAAAGCTTACTGAGTGAAAGTTCGCCGTTTGGGTAAGATATTGGTATATTTGATATATTGGTATATTTTGGTAAGATATTTTGAATTATAGTTTGGAATAAAGCTCTTTGACAACCACGGGTTGCTAGTTTTAGAATAAGCTATATTGTATTAAACGTTTGCGAGTGCACTCTAAAAAAAATCCGTGAAAATACAAGAGATTTTCCGTTAAATTTTACGGAGAAGCTTCATTTTTCCAAAACAACAGTTACAATTTCCGTAAATGACATTAGTTCCGTAAAGAAGATTTCAAATCCGTATATATGCAGAAAGTTTTCCGTAAATTTAATGGATTTTTCCGTATTTCTTACAAAACTGTTCAATGTCCGTATTTCTTTCAAAACAGTGCCATTTCCATAAATGACGTTCAGAGGTTTGCGTACAGAAATCGCCTTGTTTGAAATGCAAATTAAGATTGTTGTATTTACTAGAGTTCTTCTAGGATCCAGGTCTGAACCAGTCCTATCCGTGGGCCTATTTTTTTGTCATTAGACTCGGGCCAATCCTGGAACTCATTCTAACCGGGTTGTGTCTGGGCGGTAATTTTTTGTGAAAATAATAGTGATATTTTTATTTTTTAGTGAAATCTTTAGAAATTTATTTTATTTTCATAAATTACAGAAAAATATTTTTTTAAATCTACTTTTTTTTTCTTTATATTGTTTTAAATTGTGAATTTTTTCACAGACATTTTAAAATTTTATTTTAACTTTATTAACGTGAGGCAATATTAGGTTATTAAAGGTTTAATAAAATATTATCTTTGCAAATTATCGATATGTATATTGTATTGAACAAAACTGATTTGTCTTATAAATTTGTGAATTAAACTAAAATTTATTATTTTATAAATTATAATTTTTTACAAAGTTTATATTTTTTTCTTTAATTTATAAAAGTAATTAATATTTTTTTCTTTACTTTCATAAAATTGAAGTTTATGATTTTATAAAGTTTATAATTTATTTCGTTAGTTTATAATTTTATAAATTAAACTAAATTAATAAGTCCAAATTTAAACTTACCTATCTCAAGGTCATTAAATCCAAAAATTTCTCTAAAAATCTATATTTTTATTTTAATATTTTTAAGGTTTCATAAAATAATATCTTTGCAAATATGGGTTCGTTTTAATATGTAAATTCGGTATGTGGGTATTAAACTAAACTGATTTGTGTTATATTCTTGTGAATTAAACTAAAATTTATTATTTTATAAATTATAATTTTACAAAATTCATAATTTTCTCTTTAAATTTATAAAAAAAATAATTAATAACTTTTTGTTTACTTTATAAAATTATAAACTTCATTTTTGTAAAAGTTTATAATTTATTTTGTTAGTTTATAATTTTTATAAATTAAACTAAATTAATTTAAACTAAATTATTAAGTCTAAATTTAAACTTACCTTTCCTAAAGTTATTAATTTTAAAATTTTCTCTAAAAATCTATTTTTTCGTTTTGATATTTTAAAAATTATTCATTTTAATAGAACCATACACAAAAGCTCGCAGCAAAGCTTAAATATAATAATTTAATTTATTATAAATTTGTTTATTCACATAATTTTTTAAACTAAGAGATAAAGAAAATTTATTTTAATAGCATGTAATAAATACGTCGGATTAAGAAAATTATTGTTTTTTCTGAAATTGATAAATAAATCAACACACAAATTATTTTAAAAAGTATATGTACTATTGCAAAAAGAAACAATCATTACTGTTATTACAATATTTTACGCATATAATACATAAAAAATTTAAATTTATCTCTTATAAAGCATCAAGTAATAAAAAGCAAAACATAGAACAATTTTGAAAAGAAAATATTAAAAACATTGGATCTCTGAAAATATCCATCTAACTACGAGAACTTCAAGTTATTGCAACATTAAAAGTATCTCATATAAGTAGCAACATTTGATTAAGTGGCGTGTCCAACCGTAGTGTAGAGGTCTGGCGCGCTCGTTTAGTAAACGTAGGGTCTTGGGTTCGATACTCATCGAGAGAAGTGGTGGTTGTTTATTAAAAACTCGCTCAGAAATGAAAGAAAAAATAAAAGAAAGAAGCATATCTATCCCTTATAAGATGTTCCTTGAGAGATACGGTTTTTTTCTTTTTTTTTTTTTTTGGTCCTATAAAATTTATTTTAACGACATAAAAATTTCTAAACAAAACAGAAGATATCTGTTATAAAACGGAAATTTAAAAACGGATATTTCAGAAATCACGGAAAATTTCCTGGAATTTACGGAATTTTTTTCCCCGTTAAAATACGGAAATAGTACTGGCGTCTCGATTGCCAGTACAATTTCCGTTATTTTCAGGTAATTTTTTTTACAGTGTGTGTCTTACAGTACAGCTAAGGTATTGAGTGAGCTTTATATTCGATAGCGATTTGAGCTGCCAGCAATCTATACGTAAGTGGAACTTTGTTATTTGAGCAAATCTTCTAGTCATTTCTAGTGAAGATTAAGGCTGTTCGTCAGTAAACTTCCCGATTCCCCTCGCTAATGTTATTCCTATGGGCGTAGGATGCATTCGTATTTTTAAAATATCTCCTCGGAAAATTAATATTTTTAACTTCTGTTTCCTGTGTACTGTCTCTTTTTTTTTTTCTTAGTTGTCAAAATATTTCTAAAATATGTGATTAATTTATATTTTTATGTGTTAAAATCTTAGCGAAACTGAATACGATTTTAACATTTCATATAAAATTAAGTATATATTTTAGAAAAAAATTGACAACTAAGAAAAAAAGAGACATTTTTTAAGAACAATACAAAGAAAACAGAAGTTAAAAATATTGATTTCCTGAGGAGATATTTTAAAAATACGAATGCATCCTACGCCCATATGAATAACATTAGCGAGAGGAATCGGGAAGTTTACTGACGATCAGCCTTAAGTTAGTAACTGATCTTTGTTAATGGCCGCACGGTATAGACTAAATTCGTCAAGTGACTCTACCACACTCCTTGCTCATTTAGTTTTAAACCTTAAAAATGCGTTATGAGTGATTTACAAGGTAGCGATTTTACCGAGTACGTTACAAAGGAAGCATAGTAAAGAAATTTCCGACATTAATCTCCTGCAAGAATAATAGTTTTCACAATTTACTTATTGAATTCTAAAAACGCCCATCCCAGGTCATATCTTATACAGATTTTGAATGGGTATAGATGTACTAATTTAAAATGCTTTTCACGTACCGTGCTAACAAGTATGTACAAGGACTTTTTACAAATTGTTTGCTTTGTTTAATTAAATAATATTGACTCAATATATGTGAAAAAAAAAAAAACTTGGACATGAATTAAGTATGTGAAATAATGTTTACATTAAAATAATAAGTAGTGTTTCGTAATACTTCTTAAGGTATAAACTATAATTAGTTTCATATTTTACCTAAATATCACATATACAAGGTGCGTACACTCCTTAGAATTTACAAGCAGTCTGGCACCATTAATTAATAAATAAATAAATACTTACGAAAAAAAATCAGTTGTTTACAAGTTGGTTTTACATTTCTCTAAAATGAAACTTTAAAATCAATTCAAATGAATCAATTATATGGAAATCAATTTTATTACATCCAATTTTTATTCAAACTTAAACTTTTTTTTTTTTACTTCAATTTGAGAACTAAGAAGAAAAGTAAAAAATAAAAGCATAAACAACTTCTTAATAACATCATAAAATAAGGAATGTGCAAGGCCTTTCGAAAAAACTTTGTCTTTCTTCGTCAGGTGCAAAAAAAGATGTGCAACCACTGTGAAGCAAGGAGCAAGACTGAAAGGAAATGGAGGGTGAGAGGGACAAGTTAAGGGGACAGCCAATAGGAAAGCAGAAATGCATCAGCCAATCACATAAGAGAATTACCTAGAATGCAGAAGAGAAGGAAAATTATGAAGAAAATTGGGAAAAAACAAAGTGAAAAAAAATTAATTAAATTAAATTAAATTAAATTAAATTAAATTAAATTAAATTAAATTAAATTAAATTAAATTAAATAAATAAATAAAAATAAATAAGTAAATAAATAAATAAAATGCATAAAAAATGGAAGTAAAATAAAGATTAAAAATTCAAAATATAAACAAAAACTGTATGGTTGAGCTGAAGAAGTTTTTCCAAGCTGCAGAAAGCATGGTAGAATCAGATTTTTCATTAACGATAACATCCCCAAATAGCTAATTTTTTAAGAAAGTCCAATTCTGAGGGAGTATTGGCATTAAATATAATTTTAGCATTTCGAAAATTAAAACTGCGGCCGAAATCCCAAGAATGCTTGGTAATAGCTGATTTAGAAATATCTTGGTTAGTGACATAACGGGAGTGTTCTTTTAGAAGGGTTTAAATATTTCTTTTCGTTTGACATATATAATATAGATGACAACCATTGCAAGGAACATTATAAATTCCCCATTTTCGAAGATGAGGAACGGGAGATTTAGTGGAGGGGAATTTAAATTTATTGACAGGTTTAAAGATAACACTAAAGTTGAAGTGTTTTAAAACTTTAGTTAATTTGAAACATAAAGGACGATAAAAAAGCAGAACAATTAAATTATCGGGTTTGGTTTTAACAGATTTAGAAAGCGTAGATTTGCTAGAGGTTCTATTCAATTTATTAACAGCATTATCGACAAATTCTTCAATACTTGAAATCTTCAATACTTTAACGTAAGAAGAAAAGAGGTTTATTCATGGTTAAGATATCTATCTAATTAGAAGTATCTTAATTCTAAATATTTAAAAATTATTTTTAAATAACTTATTCTTTCATAAGAAGCAGTCATTAAATTTACTAAATTTGAAATGATTATTTTGAAGGATGAATTTGTAAAATACTCGTAAAAAACTGTTTAATTATTACTTAATTTAAAATTAATATTTGTTATCAATTTAAAATATTTTTGAAAAAATTTGAAAATTTTTAAATTGCTGTTTGGCAAAATAACTATTAAAGTTGTGTAGAAAAAAAAATCTTTTTAAAGATAATAAATAAGAAAGTAATTTAGAGGAAACACATTCACTGAAAAATAGGCCACCGAACAGAAAGGTTTTAAAAATGAAAAGGTGCACTCCTGTGCAATCCCAATACATGTTTCTCTACTTAAAAAGGGAATAAAGAATAGTGGATCATGAAAGAAAAAATGCAATCTTCCAGCTTACACAAAAATGCTTTTTTTAAGTGTTTCATTAAAACATACTAGGGGGCTCAGCCCCCTACTCGCTAACGCTCGCCAACCCCCCGTGAATTGCGAAGCAATTCACATTGAGACCGCTACGCGGTCACAACTCGCTTCGCTCGCTCGCCCCCTTTTTTCAGCAATTCTAGCCGAAATAAATTCTACCATAAAACATTTGAACATATGAAATTGACAATTTATTTTAATGTAAAAAAGTAATTCTCCGTTGAAAACACAACTGAATATGCATTTAGTTGGCGCTACTAATAAGCAAATAAATCATTTAAATACTATGAAAAAGGGATCTTTTGTACAGCACGACTTAAATTCATTAGAAAAAAAAACTATGTGATAGGAAAATAGTTTGTTTGTCTTCGTTTAAATTTCGTTCGACATTTTATTGTTCCAATTGATTATAGATTTTTACAAAATGAATTATTTTTTACTTCATCAATACAGCAACAGATGGCGGCAGGTGATATCTAGACAGTTGATTTTTTTCTTCTCCGTCTTCTGAGTGAGTGAAATTCGTAAATGAATTCTAAATAAGAGTTGAGAATTCATTTGAAATTAATGATATTGCTCATAATTAAAATGAGGAATCATCTCAGACGCTTTGGATTACGTACATGTTATTTTATTTTTAATAATTGCTAGTTTGAGTTTCATTCTATGGTTTCACTGCTTTCACACTGACCGCCATATTGGACGGAGGCGGATCTGATCTAACACAATCTAGTCTGTTTATTGGTCTGAGCTCTGGAAACTACAGTTGTTGCCAAACCATAAGTTACAAATTCAGCCCTATTTTCGCGCCACGTAAGACAAATATATATATAGATTTTAGTTTTTTTTTTCTATGAAGCAGTACAACATGATCAAATAAAAAGTGCCCAGTTAAACTGATGGCATTGAGCTCACGGGCTAGTCACACTAATTGTATATTATACTCTTATTTCAAATAATAATGTCCCTCGAAAAAAAAAGAAATCGACAATAAACGTATATACAAAATTTGAAGCAAATCGATTAATTCTGCATGAAATATCCATTTAGCCAAATTAAGGCGGAAATTACCCCTTTATACTTAACCAATGAACCTCCAAATCTAATTAGGGAAGCGCCTTATCAGAATAAACCTGTATACCAAATTTAAAGCAAATCGGGTAATTCTGCATGAAAAACCCATTTATCTAAATTAAGGGGGATATTATCCCCCCGTTCCCCTCTTTGTACTTAACCAATGAACCACTTAAACTAATCAGGGAAGCGTCTTATCAGAATAAACCTGTATACCAAATTTGAAGCAAATCGGGTAATTCTGCGTGAAAAACCCATTTATCTTAATTAAGTTGGGGGATCAGCCCCCATTCCCCTCTTTGTACTTAACCAATGAATCCGCGCCATATCAGAATAAACCTTTATACCAAATTTGGAGCAAATCGTATGATTCTGCATGAAAATTCCATTTATCTAAATTAAGTTGGGGGATTTGCCCCACCCTCGTAACCCCCTTTTGTACTTAACCAATGATGAACCCCCAAAACTAATCAGGGAAGCACCTTATCAGAATAAACCTGTATACCAAATTTAAAGCAAATCAGATAATTCCGCATGAAAAACCCATTTATCTAAATTAAGGGGGATTAACCTTCCGTTCCCTTCTTTATACTTAACCAATTAACGCCCAAAATTAATCAGAGATTCGCCTTATCAGAATGAACCTATATACAAAATTTGAAGCAAATCGGATATTCCTATCAAGTGTTATCGCGTTACGGACATACGTAGATACATACAGAACCTGCGGGCACATTAGCTCCCAGGCTTTGATAGCTTGTGAGCTGGAAAAGCTAAAAAACAGTAAAAAGACTAAAATAATTTAAAAAATTCTGCTTTTTCTGAAATAATACAAAATAACAAAAGAGGAAGAAAGAGAGCTAAAAATATTCACACTTGTAAATAAATAAGAAAAAAGCGTTATTTACTGCTATAATTATTTATTATTTATTTCTATATTTGAATTGAAAAAAAAGGAGGCATATAATACGGCAATCTTGTAGCTTACACAAAAGTGCTTTTTTATGTGTTTCATTAAATGCATTTTTGTTTTTTAATGAAACAGTACAACCTAATAAAAAAAAGGGCTAAAAAAGAGCTAGCTAACATGACATGGTAAACCTCGATAACAGATATCAATTACATGTTTATCCGAGTATATTTGCGCGAGTTAGAGCACGGCCAGGTCGATGGCCATATAAACTGAATTTATAATACACTTCAACTATGTTGGAAACTGTTTAAAAAAAAGATAGACTGAGATAAAACTTGATTCAAATGATTAATCATTGAAAATTTAAAACTTTGTCTAACATACTGACAAAGCTTAAATTGCTGTTTCTGAAAATAACTAATAAAATTCGGTAGAAAAACAAATTCTTTTTAAGGATCGTCAATAAGAATGTAATTTACAGAAAACACACTCAATGAAAAACTAGTCGTTGGGGGCCACCGTAATACTTACCCATCATGGATATGCATAATGTAAAATATTAAAATAAAAAATGTGTAAACTACTTATAAAATGCATTGCAATTCAAATAAAATCGAGGCTTGATGACGTCACAAACTTTAAAGGCTCGATTACTGAATTGCTTGAAAGAAACATCCTTATAACTCCAAAAATAATAATCCTATTAACTAGCGGTTTATTGCATCTGATTAAGCGTAAAATTTCCAATTAAAATATATCTTTGAAGTGAAATTTGGATGAAATACAGGGTCATGAAAAATCGAAGAGTGTGGTAAATGGGATTCCAAATATCTCGGCAACTCATTATCCGATCGACTTCATGCTTTATGCAAAATTTGTTTTTTTATTGTCTTTTATATTCATTTCTTAAAATAACCAATTTCGAAAATTTTTATATACCTTTTATCAGAACGAATATTTCGAGAGTCCGAAAAAAATAGTTCCGGTTAATCGAGGTTATTGAAATGAAATAGGCTTCTTCCCATTATTACATACTAAGTACATACCAAATTGCAAGTCTCTATCTCAATTTTTTCGGGAGATAGAGCGTTTACAGACACACAGACACACACACAGACACACAGACGGACGGCAAATTTTGTTTTCTAAAAATATGTTTTTCGGAATCTCCAGTATCTGAAACGTGTAAATCCGTCAAAAAAAATTTCGATTTTCAAAACGATTACAAGACTTACCCTATACTACGTATGATGGGCAAGTAATAGTACATGAAACATAATAGGGTTTGAAAATGAAAGTTTGCAATCCATTTCAATTCCATTACATGTTTCTCTATTTAGAAGATGTAATAAAATATAAAAGACCATGAAACAAACATACGTAGAGTATTGTTAATTCAACAAAAAATGCTGTATTTTAAAAATTTGTTTTCATAAACGAATCTTCATCTAAAGTAAAAAAAAAGAAAAAAAAAGCAACAAAATAGGGTGAAAAAGAAGAAAAAATATTTACACTTCAAAGGTTGTAGTGGAGATTATACGATGGCATACGCCGCCGTATAATTTCTAGATACTTTGAACTCCCGTATACCTTCTTTTTCTCAAGTAAAGTATTCTCTTAAGTATGCCCTCTGCGTATAGCGTATAGCATCTGATTTTTTTACGACTACAACAATGCACACTTATATATAAATAATCAGAATTCAAATGGTTTGTTGACCATCCACCTTGCTGAGGACTTCAAAGCAAAAAAAGTTTATTGTTGTCCCTGACTTCCTGTTTACAGCAACAACACATGCATGAAAATCATATATATTATTTCTGTTGTCAACGTCCCTTTTTCTAAGCAAATAAAAAACGAAGAACGAGAAATGACAGACCATATGAAAGGATTTTGAAATAGTTCGCTTACAATTCGTTAAAACTACATTGTTTTATTATAAAAAAATTGCAGTTAATTAAAAATTAAATCAGCATTGTTTTTATAAATGAAATGAAAGTTTTTCCTCAAATCAATGTTGTCACAAAAATAAAATACCGCATTATATAGTGCTCAACAATGATTATAAAAAAAATTATAAAATAAAAATAAAGTGGGACGTTATTGCTGCACGGGTTATTTTATATTTATGATTAAAAACAAAATTTAAATTCAAATGTTCAATTTATTTTTTTTTATCCCAAGGTGGTTTTTTTTTTTCGAAACAGATAATGTCATCCTCTAATGCAGTTTAAATGCGATTTATATATATATATATATATATATATATATATATTTTTTTTTTTTTTTTTTTTTTTTTTTTTTTTTTGCCTAGGCTATCTTTGATCAGTTTTTACTGTAACATTGATGGAATTAATGAGATGATATTCTGGATTGACTAATGTTGTTTCCAGATATTTTTAGTCCTTATTTTTTTAGGTGCGTTCGTAATTATATAAAAACATAGCATCTATAGTCGTCGTCTGATCCGTCAGTCCGTAGCCCCACCAGTGGATGAGAGGTTCTGCTCTCGAAGCTGGTAGACGGGAGGTGCTGGGTTCGATCCCAATCGCGCCCGTCGGCCTAATCGTTCGGAGTTTTCGTGGTTTTCTTCGAACCGTGGATTTATCCATGCGTAAATACGGGTTAGGTTCCCTTAGAAAGACCCTCACGAAGGGCACTCCCCCCGGGCCTATATCCCAAAGTGTAGATAATTGGCCGTCAATAATCAACTCAACTCAACTCAACCCGTCAGTCCGTCTGTCCGCATATAACAGCGCAAAACTTACCCAACCAAATGGTTTGAAATTTAAGATAAATCTTTGCAGAATTTTGTCGAGACATTTAAAATTTTATAAAAATCGAATCAATACTTTAGAAGATATTAATAAAAATATTTATTAAGAAATTTGAATTTAAAAAAAAAATCGGTGCTTTCTTGTTATAGGAGCATCCGAGGTTTAATCGTCAAGCGACCGAGATACTTATTTTATTACAGAAATTAATCTGCAGACGATATAATTCATTTCACAGAATTAAAAATCATCAAGATTTGAATATTTATATAACTAGCTATAGTACGAACGCACCTAGTTTGTCGCGTTTGACGCACAATTTCCAACTTGTTATAAGTTTAAATCTGCTTCTAAAAAATATCAGACTGCAGTGCGAAATATTTGCAAGGGTCTACTGGTACTAATTATTACAATAATCAAATAATTAAAAACAAATAATATATTCAACATTGTCTTTTCTTCCATTATTTTGATATTTTGTTTTTGATTATCGGATAATTGTCTATTTTTTATGAGATAAAGTCCATCTTTCATGCAAATAAAATAATGCCGCTAGAAGCATCCATAATGTAGTTTTATAGTTATTCATAATTTTATAGTTTATTTTAAATTTTGCAATCAATCTTGAATTTACAAAGTATAATAAAAGATCAGATTAAAAAACAGAAAAAATAGTTGAGACTTCCAATACGTTTTCAATTTCATTGAAAATGTCTTTCAATTTGTGAAAAGATGGCACATTAATAAATTTTATGCATATTTTATAATCACAATAATAAAACATGATAAAATGCATGATAAGAAGACTGCATGATAAGATAAAAATGCATGATAAGATCTAGTTTACAAGACGCCGTGTCGGCATTGCTGTCTAAATCTTCCGGTAATCTAACATGTTCATTTTTCGAAGGTAGTTTTATCTTTCTGGAGAGCATTATGTAATGCTATAGATAAATATTAGATAAGACCTAGCAAAAAATCCCTAGAAAAAATTCCCATAGGATATGATCTAAATTTCATAGTTTTTTCATCTACTTTTAAAATGCTATAATACTTTTATAGTATAATGCTTATACTCATGAAATATAAATAGGTAAAATGGATATTCTTTATTTTTACTTACGTAAAATTAAGAAGTATACTGCAAGAAAATACCTAGAGACAAAATGATAAGTCAATATCATTAACAAAAGAAGATAAAGGAAGAAAGAAAAGATAAAGGAAAACAAGATGTTTAAACTTGAAAATTGCCTTTTTCTGGAGTTGACTAATAAAAATCTTCTGAAAAAAATTTCCTTTACAAAAAGTTATAAAAAAAGGAATGCATTTAAAAAATAAACCCTATTTAATGTGCGTTAAAAAATATATAGCATTAAACACGGTGAAAATGAAAATGTTTAAATCTTTTCTGTATTAATACATTTTTTTTCCATTTGCAGGTAAAAATTATATTTACAAAATAAAAGTATTTGTTATTGTATAAATATAAATGCAGTAAATTTAATTAATCGATAAAAAAATTAAAAAAGATTCTTAAATTTAAATTACTCTTTCAAAATTTGGCTAAGAAAAAAGTTAGAACAGAATACCTTAATACAGAATAACATAAACTATTGTAAAATGTATAATTATGTAAGAAAATCACTTATTATGCTTAAACTAAAGATGTATATGCTTAAAGTGATAAAACAGAACAAATAAACATCATTTTCAAGATAAAAAATTATAAATAAAATATTCTCGCAAAAACTTTTGAAAATTTTAAGTACCTGCTTTTATTATACATATGAGCTCGTGATTTATGTTTATCATGTTTATTTTCAAAAAATTTTGCAATACTAATGTTCATTTATCATTTTTTTAAATGAAAATGTTGCCGTTTGTGTGTTCGAAACATGTCGATCTTTATATTAAAAAGTTTTTATAAGCCTTTTGTTTTATCACTTTAAGCATATACATTTTTAGTTTATTCTAAAATGATTCATTTAATAAAAAGAAAAAACTTCATGAAACAACACGCCTATCATTTTAGTTTCAAAACAACTTTTCTTACATAACCATAAATGAAAAAAAAAGATTAAGAGAAATTTGATTATTCAAAAAAAGTAAAATTTCATTTTATTACTTATTTAAAAAAATCTAGAAGTTTAAACTGCAGTTTCAGAAACGAAGTAATAAAAAAGTTCCGAATAAAAATTGTTTTGAAAGGACAAAAATAAAATAGCAATTTCATGAAAACTTATTTAGTTGAAAAAAAAAAAAAAGACTTGCAGATTATAAAATGTGAAAATAAAAATTTACAGTTCATTTTGATTTAAATACGTTTTTCATTGTCTGTATCTTAGGGGGAAAAGACAATTATTTTGTCATTAAATAACAAATTAAAATTCATAATATGTTTTTTCATTAACAATTAAACAAAAATTATTGAAGTAAAAACTGTTTTTCATAAATGGAATAACAAAAATATCTCAAATAAAGTATTTTTCTTGTAAACAAACAAGAACAAAAATTCGTGAATCAGGGATAGAGGGTGAAACATGTCATAGCACAAACAGAATATCATTAAGAAATTTCAGTTTTACATACAATAAAATGAGATATCTAAGCAGTTAAAAAAAGCACATAGTTAAGTACGAGGAAAAGTCATTAAGTAAGTCACAGAAGATAATTAAATAATAACTTACAATGATATTCACTTCAAAACTATTTTTATTTCTCAACATATTCTCCACCCATATTTATACACTTATATCACCGTTTTATCAGTGACCCAACACCAACTGCATAACATTCTTTGGGTTGCTGTATCAGCCCCATTAGGACTTCAAGTTGAACCTTTTCATCATCTGTGAACATCATCTTGCTTCCAAGATGTTTTTTTAGTGGACTAAACAGATGAAAATCGCTTGGAGCTAAGTCGAAGCTGTATGATGGATGTTGAAGAAGTTACCAACCAAACTTTTGAACTGTCTCCTGTGTTCAACTTGAAGTCCTAATGTGGCTGAGACAGCAACCTAAAGGATGTTATGCAGCTGGTGTTGGGGCAATGATAAAACGTCGATATAAGTGCATAAATATTGGTGGAAAATATGTTGAGAAATAAAAATAGTTTTGAAGTGAATATGATTGTAAGTTATTATTTAATTATCTTTTGTGACTTACTTAATGACTTACCCTCGTAAAAATCCATTTTCAGGAATTGTTATACACATATTCGGTAAATTGTACGAAATCCTTCGTACAGCCCTGTATATGATCTATATAATTTATGCGCATTGCGTAGTACACTAATAATTGGATAAGTTTTAAACTGTGTACCACAGCGGAAAACCCATTTCCAGCAATTAACGATCATAGTCAGCCCTGTAACCGATTTCTCTTGTGCGTCTCTGTAAATGTACGAAAAATACTACGCATTCCAAAACCTATAGAAAACATGTTGTGGTACACCTTAGGGATCCTTTTGCATTTCATTATCTTTGAAATATCATAACGTCATTAAAATGTACCGCAAACGATTTCCCCCTATATATAATAATATAACGGAATATTTTTGTGCTCCCCTGTAAACAAACTATAAATGCTAGTTATTCTATACTCCTGAAAAGGCATGTTGTTGTCTCTCTCCGTTTCACCAGATATGTGATACATTTGTGTTGGGCTTATATTAGCATTGTTTATAAAAATAGCAATTTCATGATATACTGTTATATTGAAAAAACACTCTTTTATTAGTAGTCAATGTTTATCTTAAAATATACTCCTAATTTCATGACTGCTATTTATGTAGTTCCAAAACATTTCTGTAACAATACATTAATTTGCATGGTTAACAATTATTGAAAATTCACGCTTTGATTTACGCTTGATAGAAAGTGCGAACTAATGAATTTATTTTAAAAATTAAATTTTTGCTTAGCTTCTTTATCAGATATGACAACAGGAAGGGAAAAAAGACATTTTTTAAACTATCTATTCAGGATTTCTAAATTGTTTTCTCAACGTATTATCATAATTTAATTACTATTAAACTATTAAATGACGAAACTATTACGCTCTCTATTTTTTATTTATAATTCTACTTTTTAGTGTTTAAAATATTTAGTTGTTGAAGTTTCATGGCCGGTTCGCCTATTTTGGCAAACGTGGTTTGGCGCATAGTTTGTTCCGTTGTTTTTGTAACTTGTAAACATTTGTAGCCATAAGGAATATTTGGAAATTTATCACCTGTGCCCAGCGAATGGAATAATGACTTAAAATTAGTTTGTTAATTTATAATTATTTTTTTTAAATATTAAAATGGTGTAATGTCAATGGAAACAGACCTGTGTACATAATTTATATAATTCAAGAATGTCAGGAAGTGAGGGGAAAATCAGTTACAAAATTCTATCTTTACATACAACAAGAATGAAAAATCATGTACCCGGCATAGATTATGAAACACTTTCCAACACTAACAGAATATTATTAAAATATTTAATTTTTTCATACGATAAAATGATATATCTAAATAAGCAATTCAAAAAATACATAACTTGGTAAAAATACATTTTCAGGAATTACTGCCCATATACCGAAGTCTTTCGTGCAACCCTGTATATGGTCTACAGAATTTGTAAACAACACGTAATCTGCTAAAAATTAGATATAATTGCACATCACAGCAGAAAGAGCATTTCTAGCAATCACCGATCATATTCAGTCCTTCAACAGAAATCTCTTGTGCATCTCTATAGATGAACGATAAATCCTACGCACTAAATCTATAGGAAATAAGTTGTACTGAACCTTAGTGATACTTTTAAATTTCATTATGTTTGAAGTATCATATGTTCAAAATGCACCGCAGACGATTCTTCCCATAGATCATAATATAAAGGGATTATTTTGTATGTCCCTGTAATTGAACTATAAATGCTACTAATTGTACACCCCGGTTAAAGTATGCTATTATCTATGCATATTATTATGCTATAATCTATACATATTAATTGCATTATGTTTGAAGTATCATAACATATTCAAAATGCACCGCAAACGATTATTCCCATAGATCATAATATAAAGGGATTATTTTGTATGTCCTTGTAATTGAATTATAAATGCTACTAATTGTACACCCCGGTTAAAGTATGCTATAATCAATTCATATTATTATGCTATAATCTATACATATTAATTGCATTATGTTTGAAGTATCATAACATATTCAAAATGCACCGCAAACGATTATTCCCATAGATCATAATATAAAGGGATTATTTTGTATGTCCTTGTAATTGAATTATAAATGCTACTAATTGTACACCCCGGTTAAAGTATGCTATTATCTATGCATATTATTATGCTATAATCTATACATATTAATTGCATTATGTTTGAAGTATCATAACATATTCAAAATGCACCGCAAACGATTATTCCCATAGATCATAATATGAAGGGATTATTTTGTATGCCCCTGTAATTGAACTATAAATGCTACTAATTGTACACCCCGGTTAAAGTATGCTGTAATCAATGCATATTATTATGCTATAATCTATGCATATTAATTCCATTATGTTTGAAGTATCATAACATGTTCAAAATGCACACCGCAGACGATTCTTCCCATAGATCATAATATAAAGGGATTATTTTGTATGTCCTTGTAATTGAATTATAAATGCTACTAATTGTACACCCCGGTTAAAGTATGCTATAATCAATGCATATTATTATGCTATAATCTATGCATATTAATTTCATTATGTTTGAAGTATCATAACATGTTCAAAATGCACCGCAGACGATTCTTCCCATAGATCATAATATAAAGGGATTATTTTGTATGTCCCTGTAATTGAATTATAAATGCTACTAATTGTACACCCCGGTTAAAGTATGCTATAATCAATGCATATTATTATGCTATCATCTATGCATATTAATTTCATTATGTTTGAAGTATCATAACATGTTCAAAATGCACTGCAAACGATTCGTCCCCATATATCATAACATAAAGGGATTATTTTGTATGTCCCTGTAATTGAACTATAAATGCTACTAATTGTATACTCCGGTTAAAGTATGCTATAATCCGCCTTAGTAATGCATATTAGTCTCATTATCTTTGAAATATCTTAACATCAATAAAATGCGTCGTAAACTATTTATCCCCTTAGACCATAATGTAATGGAATTATTTGGCTTGTCCCTGTAAATGAACTATCAATGTTACACACTTCATTTTCAATACCGAACATTCTATAGTAAAATTCAATAATGTATAAAAAGTTTATGACGATTGGATATATTTACAAGAGTTAGATCACGAAAAGACGGACAGACAGACAGCGAAACCGAATTCATAAACAGTTTTCAACTATGTTGGAAAGTGTTAAAAACCAAGTTAAGTTAGATAAAAGAACATTTAAAAGAAAAAAAACGACCAGGCAGACAAACATAGATTGGGTTGATGAAATTTTTAATGAGACTACCTCCAAAACAAACCCTTTACCTACAAAAAATGAATTATATCAAAATCGGGGCATCAATTCAAAAGTTATGCACGATCATACATTAAAAAATATATAAACGAATTGTAATATTCGGCTGTATTGTTCTTTTGTTGGAAGTAGGTCGTAAAGAACATGCAGTAACGTCATTGTGTATAAATGCAAAGATATTTCTCATAATTTGTCACATACAGGGTATATATCGCATTTTAAAAAATATAAAATGACAAATATGAGCAATAAAGGCTTGATTATTATGCTTTTAAATCTAAACTTTTTTTTTTTAAAGAAATTGAGTTATTATCTGTAATGTACGTAAAAATGTATACTTCTGGCAATGCAGAGTTGTCAGAGGCAATTTTTTTTTTCAATTCTGTTCGTACCACTTTTTCAAATGAATATTTTTTAGCATACACTTCAACAACAATTTCAAGAGGAAATCAACTAGAAATGAGTTCGGTCTCTTTTCTTAGGAGCCCACTCGAGTCCAAAAAATGTTGTGTCAGCAGAGCCCCTGCCCAATACCGAGATTACGCAGTAGAAAATTGTTAATAACACTTTAAAATTATTTCAAGATTAATTTTCTCATTTAAAAATCTCTTTTTACATAGAAATAAATATTAGTTATAAATAACTCCCTCATGACAACGTTTCCTGTTTTTTCATGTCCTTGAAAAGTTTGTTTAAATTATACTATTTTCTTACATATACCCAACCATACTGGTAAAAGTCTGCAAAACTCACAATTCTTATCCTTTAAAAATATTATTGTACAACTATTACAGAAAGACGTGAGTTCTGAATTTCAGTAATTCCGGGTTCAAGTCTGAACCTGGTTAGAGCCAGGTTTGAGCCTGTCTTATTCCTAAAGTGTAACTTTTTATTTTTATTTTTAATAGTGGTGGTGCGAATAGAATAATAATCATAAAAAAATAATCACCTGTCTCAACTTTAGTAATGCCATTGCTGCCAATCTTCCGTTTTTTGTTTGCTTGTTTGTTTTTATTAAGTCAAATGAACATAATTTGAACTAGAAAAATTAGTTAATAAAATGTTTTTTTTTCTACATAGTTATTTATTAACTTATTTTATTTTTCAAACTTTTTATTTTTCTAAACCGGCAGGAATATCTTTAATTTTATCCAGTTCATAAAAAGTATTATCACACCTATCTGGTCACTTTCAACTTTTGGCACCACTCATTTCCATTCTACGTACTTCGAATTCTTTATCTATCTTAACAGCAAATATAGTACGTAGAAAATTCACACCCATACTCAACAATTACATAGGGCTAAATTCAGTATTACCATAACACTCTTCAATCAACATTTTACCAAATAAACTAGAGTGAACGCCCCAAAAGACATTTATTTTACTTGACCACTGAGGAATATTATATTTATTTCTTATGGGTCTGCCAAGCTGTCAGTCGATTAGCTTTAACGTCCTCGACAACTTGTTATCGGAAAATAAAAGTTAATAGTATTAGAATTGTATTAAAAAATTCATGTTTATTCTTCAATAAATACATTAAAAAAAATAAATGAAACATAACTAAAGATAATAATCTTGACCATATTTACCTTGAGCCCTATGTTTCTATGAAAATTGGCAAAGGACACCTTTGCCGTGCACCCTTCCCTTCTGATTCAAAACTTGTTATATTGATCATATTTCTTTATTCTTTGTTTAAATATACACCACTATTATTAAGGAATATTTGTAATAATTTTTTTATAAAGTCATGAATTTTTCTATTGTGATTATTTGAAATACGTAAAATATTCAGCCAAAGAAAAACATTATATATCACTATGTGTGTAAATTTATAAATATATTAATTCAACAAAGTTCAATAATTCTTAATTTCTGCTTTTAAATATGATTTTAATGTAATGTATGAAAATACCAAATAAACTTACCTTAGTACATCTGTTGAAAGCCTCTCCACACTTGAAAGACCCAATTCGTCGCTAATAGGTATATCAAAAATTAGACACCAAAATACGATGAAAATTTTCGAACAATTCTAGTTTAAAAACGTATCTTCTTTACCTAATTTCACATCCAGTAGAAGAAATAGACATCCAATGACGTGAGATCGATGGGGTTATTTGACATTCGAAGATAAAAAACGAAATGATAATCTCGATTTCGAGATTGGTCTCTGCATTTAAGAAGTATTGTCGGAGTTTGATAACTAATGATATTTACTGCAATGGAAAATTCTCCTAGAAGAAACGCTTTAAATACAGTAACAAATACAATTTTGCTCTTGAAATACACATGTTTGATTATGTGACATTAATATACGATTTTTGCGTTATGATTTCAGTTAATTTATTACATTTACGGATACATTTAGGTATATTGACCTGAAATGTGAAAATGAATGTTACCAATTAATTTCGTTTTCGAAGATTTTACAATAGAATAAGTAAGAAAAGGAATAGTAACAAATACAATTTTGTTCCTGAAATACACATGTTTGATTATGTGACATTAATATGCCATTTTTGCGTTACGATTTCAGTAATTTATCGCATTTACGGGTCATCCCATTTAGGTATATTGACCTGAAATGTGAAAATGAATGTTACCAATTAATTTCGTTTTCGAAGATTTTTCAATACAATAAGTAAGAAAAGGAACAGCAACAAATACAATTTTCTTCCTAAAATACACATTTTTTATTATGTGACATTAACATACGATTTTTGCTTTTTGATTTCAGTAATTTATCGCATTTACGGGTCATCAATACATTTAGGTATATTGACCTGAAATGTGAAAATGAATGTTACCAATTAATTTCGTTTTCGAAAAATTTTCAATACAATAAGTAAGAAAAGGAACAGCAACAAATATAATTTTGTTCCTGAAACACACATGTTTGATTATGTGACATTAATATGCCATTTTTGCGTTATGATTTCAGTAATTTATCGCATTTACGGGTCATCACATTTAGGTATATTGACCTGAAATGTGAAAATGAATGTTACCAATTAATTTCGTTTTCGAAAAATTTTCAGTACTATAAGTAAGAAAAGGAACAGTAACAAATACAATTTTGTTCCTGAAATACACATGTTTGATTATGTGACATTAATATGCCATTTTTGCGTTATGATTGCGGTAATTTATCGCATTTACGGGTTATCACATTTAGGTATATTGACCTGAAATGTGAAAATGAATGTTACCAATTAATTTCGTTTTCGAAGATTTTTCTATACAATAAGTAAGAAAAGGAATAGCAACAAATACAATTTTCTTCCTGAAATACACATGTTTAATTATGTGACATTAACATACGATTTTTGCGTTATGATTTCAGTAATTTATCGCATATACGGGTCATCACATTTAGATATATTGACCTGAAATGTGAAAATGAATGTTACTAATTAATTTCGTTTTCGAAGATTTTTCAATACAGTAAGTAAGAAAAGGAATAGAAAATTAAAAATATTTTGTTATTTCACATTAAAATGCAGCATATTTATTTTTTTTTAACTCGAAACGAAATTCGATTTCCCTTGAGAAGTATAGAATTGTAGAAGAAAAGCCATTTTAAAAGTTATGAAAAAGAGACTAAAGTTAAGAACTCAATATAAAAAGTTTTGTTCTATTGTAGGAAAATATGCTAGGTGTTTACTGAACATGAAAATAGCTTTCTGAATTTAGCTTTTATTTTTGAGCTGAATATGTTGGAAATATAATAAACTATTCACAAACATCTTTTATGTTTTCTTGAAAAGAAACAAGTAAAATGCATCAAATTACACCAATGTTAAAAATTAAATACTCTAAATACAGTTACTTAAAAATGTTTGAAATTTACAAAATAGTTCAATATTTACAAATTGAAGATTTCCTTTTCTTAGTAAAATAGTTAAAATTTATTTTTAAGTTTCTTTTTTAATGTATAGTTACAATGCTCTGTTTCAATGTAAGGAAAATGATTTCGTTAAATTATTTTGAAAAAGCATATGACAGTTTGAGGGATTTCAAAACAGGAATTCTAAATGAAGCAATTGTCGTGCGGCCGGAGGAGGTCACATTGAATATTTGCGAACATTTCATTCAAACTTATTAATCCAGGGAGCAGTGATTTTGCGGCACGGCGTTGGACAATTGATTTCCAGTGATTTTGATATGCTGAATACAAAAATAATAGCAAAATTTCTGGATTGTCTCGCTTTTTTGCTATAAAGCCAACAATCTGATAATGACACACTCTAAAAACGATATTTTCAAAACTGAGCAAAAATAACTCAAATCTGAGTGTGTCGCATAGTCAAAATGGCTCCGAATCAAAATGACTCAAGTTTGAAACATGTATATACTCATTTCTGGAAACATGCGCACACTCAAGAATAAAACATCATGTGCTCATATTTGAGTATGTCTATGTTTCAAAAATGAGTTTGAATTGACTTCTATGTGCTCATTTTTGAGTATGTCCATGTTTCAAAAATGAGTATGAACTGCTCAGTTTTGAGTTCCATGTTTCAATATTCTGAGTATTTCTGGTATTTCAGAATTGAAAGCCTTGGGGTCGTCCTATTTGAAACAAAAAGCTTCATAACAAAATGAAAACATCGATTTACTCAGATTTGAAAGTGTCATTTTTTCTCAGTGCACAATTACAAAAAAAATAACATTAAATATGAAAAGATTTATTATTTATTTATTTTTACATATTTTGTAACATTGTACTTTGTGTGAGAAATGTATTGCAAAACAGAAATATTGATTTAACATTACTATTAAACCAGTTTCCTGTATAATTTTCTAGGTTTCTCTTCAGGACAATCTCTTTGTAAGGTCCAAGAGTAGTCAATCATCATCTGGCGATCCCAAAATCCTTCGTACCTTTGTTCCATTATTCTGATATCTTGGTGGAACCATTCACCCAGCTCTCCACTATAATCAACCAAGTTTTCAGGAAATCTGTCTGAATAACTGTGTAAAAAATGCACTTTAATACTCATATTATCTCCTAATCTTTCAAAATTTAGCAAGAACCATAGCCATTCCAACTAACTACGTTATATTTCATAGTAATAAACTTTTGCGTGTATCAAAATCACCAAAAAAATCTAATGTAGCAGAGAAAAAAATTATTATTTTTGTTCCAATGTGTTACAAATTAAACTATTTACATTTTACATTGTTTATTTTAAACTCAAAAAATATCTTTGAAATCAAATTCAGATTCTAGAAGTACCCGGTATCACACTTTCAAAGTATCGAAAATCCGATACTCAGGTTTGTAGAACAAAGTACCCTGAATAAGAGATAAAAAAAAAAAAACTAGTTTAAAATACCGAAAGGGAAAAGAAGAAATAAATTTAAAATTGTTAAATTACAAAAAAATTAGTAAAAAAATACTAATTTATTAACAACTCAAGTCCTTTTATTATCTGCGAATAATCCAAAAAAATTAATACACTAGGTGTTATTCACAGAATAAAGTTTTTTGTTATCGAGTACCCTTAATGCACTGATATTTAAATTTGAAGAAAATGTGTATTACGTTTTAAAAATACATTATTCAGCAAGTTTATTTATACATACTTTAGGGCCGGCGTTCGAGTCATTATCAGATCCCTCAGTCTCTCTCTGCGGCACTGCTAACAAACACGAATTCATATGCGTGTATTCCGTATGCGGTCTAAACGAATCTGGTACATTGCATATAATTAATGCACAATGATTGATTTTTTTACTTTCTTCTATCTATAATAGAAGAAAGTATTGCAATTAAATTTATTAGACTTCCGATTTTCGACGGATTTACACGTTTTAGGGGTCAGAGATCCCGACAAACATGTTTATACAAAATGTCGGTCTGTCCGTCTATCTCTGTGTGTCTGTCCTCATTGTATCATCAAAAAGTGCATGAAGATCTGCGTACAACTGAACCAAATTTCGTTTATGGCTTTTTGACTATGGCCAGCAGGTCCCACTTTTTTGGGACTGTTCTATCGGAAAAGGCGCTGTTATAGCGATTTTTGCTCCATTTTCATTACTGTATCATCGAAATGTGTATGAAGTTATGTATAGAATTATACCAAATTTCATGTACATGTTTTTGATTATAGCCAGCAGGTCACGGTTGAATTTGGCGCTGTTCTACCGGAAAAGGCGCTGCGATAGCGATTTTTGTTCCATTTTCGTGATTGTATCATATAAATGTGTATGAAGTTATGTATAGAATTGGACCAAATTTCATGTATATGTTTTTGATTGTACCTTACTGGTCACAGTTGAATTTGGGGCTATTCCGCTGGAAAGGGGTGCTGTGACAGCGATTGTGCTGCAATTTTCTCGAGTTTTCATAGTTGCGTTGCACATCGCATCGGCTGCTCGTGCAGTGAAGTGTCCTTCGCATCCATGTAACCCTGCAATTTGCAAACAGATGACGTACAACAGAATGACGAAAAATACTGATTTTATTGGCACTGTGATAACGAATTTTGAAGTATTAACATGTATAAGATAGAAGAAAGATTTGGGATTGGCAAATCCGACTAGTTGTTATTTAAAGTATATCTTTATTTTGACGTAAGCAACCTGTATGCTTCATACAATGAGATAAAATATTAAAAAGTTAAATGTTAAAAAATCTCCATTTTTCTCATCTATATTAAGATAACTGTACCAGCAGTAGACACTTAAAGAAGATTTTTTGAGATAATTAGATATCTCAAACAACTCTTTCTGCACGGGACTTTGATGAACAGTAGCCTATTTACACATTTTTCAGCACAAAATCTACTTTTTTTTTCGTAGAAATTAAAATGCACCAGTAGTGGACATGCAAAGTCCAACAGTGGACATCACTCTGCTCCAGTAGTTGACACGGTTGAAATGTTGCACAAAACGTCAAATAAACGAGGAAAAATCTGGTAATATATATATATATTTAATTTTTTTAAGGGTATTTGTTATTATATTTAATGAGTTAATATAATGACAAAAATAATACTATTTCTAAAATGTATGCTTGATTTAATATTTCATGTATTAAAATCTTAGCGAAGCTGTTGAGTAATGAGTAAAATTTAACACTTCAAATAAAGTTAATAATATAATTTAGAAATATTTTATCAATTAAAGAAGAAAGAAACATCCTTTAAGAAAAGTACACACACATACACACGCACAAAAGTTTAAAATATTAATGATATTTTAAAAATACGAATACATTCCATGCCCGTAGCTTTAACAGTAGCGAGCAGAATTTTAGATCTGACTAACCAACACCCTTAATGGTAATAATCTGTATTCGGCCTCCGTAATAAAATTTAGCTGTCGGTTATTTGCCCCAAGACGCCTGAGTGCATTGCACGCTTTGCCAACGATACGCGCCGGGCCTGTACATAAGTATATGTAATTATACAAGAACACACGCGTATGACACATTTACACATACAAATAGCTATATGAATTGATCATAGTTTTTCTAAATTACATTTTTTAAATAGTTTTTTAGCAACAGTAATTTTATTTTACAATTCAGCGATAAAAGAATTCATATAAATAATGCTTCTTTCTTCTGCTACTAACTTATATTTACAGCCTTTATTCGACCAACGGAGAAATAAATGTCGCGAATTGAAGACGTGAATAACTACTTTTCTAAGCGCAAAAATCTCTATAGCTAAGTACCTCGTTAATGGCATTAGATAAAAGCTATTCCCTGAATCGGAAAAAACAGACGAAAGGGATTTTATCGGCCAAGTTGTAGAATCTCCTATTACAGAAAATATCAAATTAATCCGTTATTCAGACATCTCACTTAGAAATCTCAAACACTTTTCAAAATGTTTTATTGCTCTTTTTTGAAAGCAGCTCCAGAGTTGCGCATTTGCCAAAAGTAAATAAATAAATAAATAAATAAAAATTAATGTAATGATAAAAAAAAAAAAGAAAGAAAGCTCTGGATGGAATGTGAAAACTCACGTTTTTTAATATTTATAGTGATATATTGTAATTAATGAGTTATTCAAACATCTCATTTAGAAATCTGAAGAATAAGTAATATTATTGCACTTTTTAGAAAATATTTCAGGGATTTGGATTTCTGAAAAATATACATAATTAAGTAAAATAAAATAATTGTATGACAAAATATATATATATATGTATGAATCAAATGGGAAAACTCGTACTTTTAATATTTCTAGTGATCTATTTTAATTCATCAATTATTCAAACTTCTCATTTAGAAATAGAAAAAATTAATAGTTTTATTGCACTTTTTGGATATTTTTCAAGAATTTCAATTTCTGCAAAGAATGCATAATTAAGTAAAATAAAATAAATGTATATTTAAAAAATATATATTGGTAAAATGTAATAACTAGAGTTTTTTTTTTTTTAACATTTTTAGTAATGTATTTTAATTAATCAACTTAAAACTATTTTTGTTGTTGCAGCTTAGATTCCAAATAATTGAGATCAGTTTTGTATTTGGTTATTTTTTAACAGAATGCAAGCTGTTTTGAAGTCATATGAAAAGAGATGTATGCCTAGGCTTTTCATGTTATTCATTTTCGAAAATAATGGCACGCAGAAGAAATTGCGAAAGTGGCAAGCCCCAGCTTCTTTACGGTGGTTTTGAAATTTCCTGGTCAACAACTCGAAACTTTCTGACACATTTTCCGAATCATTTTGAAATGAAAACGTATAAAATTGGTAAGCCTTATTGTTGAAGAAATTTGGAATCGAAATGAGTTTTCCATTTTTTGACAAATAAATTACTTATCGAGTTATAAGCGATTCGTGTCACGTGACGATAATTTTTTTCCCTTTCTCGATTTGCCGCATCGGGGATTCGGTTCAAAACTCCGAATTTGATAGTATTTTCTGAAAGATTTTCTGCCTGTAACAAAATATGGGAAATGTCTTACAATTACATAGTTTCTAAATAGCAAAAAAGTGCCTTTTTCGAACAAAAATTAATTTAGAAATGTGTGAGAAAGTAATTTCCGTTAGATTGGAGAACAGCCTTAAATAGTGCTTCGTATCGGTAATTGAATTCCAAATTTCAATAATTTAAACTTCGGCATTTTTGCTTATAATGCCTTATATTTCCATTTCAATAATCACCGAATACTCTCTTAATTGGATTTTTTTTTAGTCAATATTGAGTTAGACTGGGATTTATTAAGTTGCATTTCAGCTTCTTCAATCTGTATGTCAGCGACAACCAATTGAACCAATTGAATTTAGTACAATTCACCATATTTTGATTTAGAACCTGAATCTATCCCGTGCAAAAAGAGTTCATTGCGTGACGCTTATGGCACGCGTGCCATAGGTTCGTCGTCCCTGATTTAAATTATTAAAAGCTATCGCAAAAAGGAGAAATGTGACTAAAAAGTAACAAAAAAAAATTATTATATTTTCAATTAATTGTATTTTAATTCACCCCATCCATTAAGGCAGATGGAACAGTGCAATACTATGTAGGAATGACAAACATAAAAGTTAAATAGAGAATAAAAGAATATATGGCAGCTATCACATATGACAGAAGAACTACTGCCTTAGCCAGACAACATAGAATAGAGCCGTTACAGATTGATTTCAAGAATAGTAAAATAATTTTTCCATCAAGACTTTATTTCCTATTCATTATCTGTGAATCAAAAGAAATATATTTGCGAAACGATAACATTTGCAACGAATAGGCTTCTTTTGCATTACCTAAAATTTGGCACGCGATGCTTCACAGATTGAAAAAGCAATAAAAATAAAAATAACAATTTTCAGGTTTTCCAGTTTGACCAATTTAAGCATCTGCTTGCATTGGATATGTGATCTCGTTATTTACGTTAATCTTTTTCAAAAACTTTGCGAGAATATTTTATTTATCATTTTTGGTCTGAAGATATCGCCGTTAGAGCGAAGGAAACATATGTAATCTATATTAAAAGATATTTTAAAACTTTTTGTGTTATTTTTTTTATCACTTTAAGCAATAATTACACTTTAATTTAAAGTTAACAAGTGATTTAATTATATTATTTGTAATTACATTTTCATAAAAAAAAAAAAAAACACTTAAATACTTAGTTGAGTAATGAAAGATAAGAATATTGTCAGATCAATGCCGTCAACACGTTCTTATTTAGTCAAAAATGCTGCAAAATTCTTATTCCTCTTTAAATGACTAGTTAAATGACAGTTTTTCTTCTTTTAAATGCAATAAATTAGAAACTACGAGGGAAATAGTCGTTAAGTAACTCACAAAAGATAAATAATAACTTACAATGATATTCACTTCAGAAACTATTTTTATTTCTCAACCTATTCTCCACCAATATTTATGCACTTATATCACCGTTTTATGAGGGCCCCAACACCAGCTGCATAAGACTCTTTGGGTTGCTGTCTCAGTCACATTAGGACTTCAAGTTGAACCTTTTCATCATCTGTGAACATCATCTTGCTTCCAAGATGGTTTTTTAGTGGACTAAACAGATGGAAATCGCTTGGGGTTAAGTCGAAGCTGTATGGTGGATGTTGAAGAAGTTACAAGATGATGTTCACAAGAAGATCAAAAGGTTCAACTTGAAGACCTAATGTGGCTGAGATAGCAATCCAAAGAATCTTATGCAGCTGGTGTTGGGGCACTGATAAAACGGTGATATAAGTGCATAAATATTGGTGGACAATAGGTTGAGAAATAAAAATAGATTTTGAAGTGAATATCTTTGTAAGTTATTATTTAATTATCTTTTGTGACTTACTTAATGACTTTCCCTCGTAGTTTAAGAAAAGAAATTCTGTAAAAGATGGGCATTATAGTCCTGCGCGGGTCTTGTTTACTTGACAACCGAAAATTCTGCTTAAAGTCAAGCTGAAACCCTACCTGAACACGACATATTTCAAACCGAACAAGACCCCAACTCGAAATATTCCAAACCGATCGCTACCGTAACACGAAGTGAAAGAAAATCATATTTTAATAAAATTATGGATAAGTAGTCTTCAATTATAAATCTAATTTCAATTTTATCTTTTTTGTATATAAATAATTACATATGCATTCAAAAACCCGCCGACGACCATTGTCACCTCTACTCCAGGTTGACACGCGTCTCTGATAGGCTTAGATTTTAAGTGAATATGTACCGTCGATACTTTATTGGGATTTAGAAGAGTTTACCTAATCATATGAAAAAAATCCCTGACGGCTCGGCCTACAGACACAGGTAGATTTCGAAGACGTAGACCGTGGGGCGCCTGTTTATTGGTAATTGCAGAAGAAATGACCTTTTTGTCATGATGCGGCAGTCGGAAACGCCCACTTCGAAATATACCTATGTCTGTAGGCAAAGCCGACAGAATTTTTTTTTTTTTTTTTTTTTTTTTTTTTTGTAAGGGCTGGTCCAATAAAAAACTTGTCAATATAAAAGTTGTAGGTAATATTAAGAGGATTTATAATAAATTTAAGCGGATTTGATATCTTGTGAATTGAGAAAGTTATGAATTTTTTTCTTCTGAAATCCCTATTTCCTCCCTTTCTTGAGGCTATTTTTAATTATATCAAAAATCTGTCATATATAAATTTTCGGCCCTTTTCCTAGAAGAAATAATAACTTTAAACGGATTCGATACGTATCATAATTATATAATGAATCAATGGCAGAAAGAATGGAAAATGTATAGTTCAATTAGAAGAAGAAAGGGCAATAGTTGTTCAAAAGATGAAGAAAGTAATAGCAGAAAAAGACCAAGTTATAAAGGAACTAAAATATGAATTAATAATAGTTCAAGATCAGAAAAATGATTTAAAGAAACAAAGTGAATTAATAGATGAACTCCAACTTCAAATAACGCAATTAAAACGAGAAAATGAAAAATTAGAATTAATAATGAGTGAAAGAGCGGAACAAATAAAAGAAGATGATGCAATAGACTTAGAAAAAGCCAGTCATGATGAATTAGTGTGAGCGTCTAGGAAAGCAAAAAGCGGACTGTATAAAAAATTTTGAGTTTGAGTTGCGTTGTACACAAAGTGCACTGGACGAAGTATGAAGAAGTACACAAGTATGAAGAATTGGCTGACTTAAGACATGAAAAAATAATAGCAGTAATGGAACTGGCTGAATCACTGAAAGAAAAAGAAAAAATAATTGAATTTATGGAACAGAAATCAAGGAATTTGGAAGAAGAAAATTCATCAAAACAAATAGTTATTAATACTTTGTTAACACAACAGTCAGCAGAAGATGGAATCTGGAACACTGTAAAAAATGGGTACTCAAAATTGAGTAAAAAGTACTCAATTTTGAATACGTCACATACTCAAAATAGCTCCGATCCAAATGTACTCAAAATTGAGAAACACATGTACTCATTTTTGATCCCATAGATGTATTCAAATATGAACTGCTATGTACTCACTTTTGATCCCATGGATGTATTCAAATATGAACTGCTATGTACTCACTTTTGATCCCATGGATGTATTCAAATTTAAAAATTTTTATATAGTTAAAATAAAATTTATAGGGGAAAAAAGTTACTTCGCGAGGACAACCTTATAAGGGATACATACATTTCTGCTCATTTTTTCATTCCTGTGTGAGTTTATAGTAATTAACCAACCCTTGCCCATGAGAGGAATCGAACCCGTGATGTCCTGTTTACTAACCTGACGACTCAGACCAACGCGCCATGAGAGGTCACGCCTCCTTCTCAAATGTTGTTAGTTACTTTGCAAAACTTTCAAAAACTTGAGGTTTCATCTGTAGATGGATTTTTTCTGTTCCAATGTTTTTAATATTTTGCTGTATGATTTGGTGCCTTATAACAGATAAATTTCAATTTATTATGTATTATATGCGTAAAACATTGCATTAAGAATACTGGTTGCTTCTTTTTGCAACAGTACCAACAATTTCTTTATTCGATTTTTTCCAATTCTTTATTCAATTTCTTTATTCGATTATTATTTTTTTTTAATTATTTGCCTAATTATCTATTTATCAATTCTAATAAAAGCAACAATTATCTTAATCAGACGTGTTTATTACATGCTATTAAAATATTTTTTTAATGTCTTATTTTAAAAAAAATATGTAAATAAATTTTTTTATAATAAATTAAATTATTATATTTCAGCTATGCTGAGAGCTTTTGCGTACGGTTCGGTTAAACTAAATAGTTAAAAAAAAATGATTTTTAAAGGCAAATTTGAAATTAATGACCTTGGGATAGGTAGGTAGGTTTAAATCTGGACTTATTGATTTTATTTAAATTAAATTAGTTTAATTTATAAAAATATAAGCTAAAGAAATAAATTAAAAACGTTATAAAATTAAAAACTTTATTTTTATAAAAGTAAAGAAAAAATATTAACTGATTTTATAAATTCAAGGAAAAAATTATAAACTTGTAAAATTATAATTTATAAAATAATAAATTTTAGCGTAATTCATAAATTTGTAAGCCAAATCAGCTTAGTTTAATACCAATTTACATAGCTATAATTTGCAAAGATATTATGTTATGAAACTTTTAAATAACACAATATTGCCTCACGTTAAAAAAGTTAAAATAAATTTAAAAAAAATTAGTGGGGAAAAAAATCATAATTTTGAAGTACTATCAAGAAAAAAAAAGTAGATGTGTAAAATGTGAGGGAAAAAAAAAGAGTAAATGTGTTGTAGTGGATCTACTTTGATGAAAATCCCGAACAACCAGATCCACTTTTCATTTCTCTTATTCTTCGTTTTTCCTTCAAATAATAGCTTTTTAGGCTCCGAAATTTCGTCATTACACATTCTGAAATATACAAGTAAGTTGGGTTTGATCATATGTTCATTTTTGATCAAAAATACTCATTTCGAAATGAATACATGAACTTACTCATTTTTGAGAATACATATGTTCATTTTTTATCCAAAAACACTCATTTCGATATGAGTACATGAACTTACTCATTTTTGAGAATGCACATGTTCATTTTTTATCCAAAAATACTCATTTCGAAATGAGTACATGGACTTACTCATTTTTGAGAATACACATGTTCATTTTTGATCAAAAAATACTCATTTCGAAATGAGTACATGGGCTTACTCATTTTTGAGTACTTCATTTTTTACAGTGAATAAATTTGACAAAATGAGTGAAAAATTAGATAACTTGAAACAAGAAATAAAGGATCTAAGGCAAAATGATAATAAAAATCCCCCAAAAATTTTATGTAATTTCTTTCTAAAAGATAAAGAAACAATTCTCCCAATGGAAGAAGCAATAAATAAATTGAAATCATTGGAATTGGAAGAACTAAAGTATTGCACTGGCAGGAAACTGACGAATGGAAAACTACAACTTCAATTAAACACCATTGAAGATTTTAATAACCTTAGAACAAAATTACTTAACACATTGACGGACAGTAGGAACAAGTGAAGTTCGAAAATTGACACTATATGTTTTTGTAATTTTTAGAATATTAGAAGTATAGTTTTACTCTTTCTGCTTAAATAAACTTAATTTTGATTAATTCAGCACCTTTAATTAGGTTGCACTACTCCCTTCACAACCACGTCAGGGTGGCCAGTGGTCAGGGAAAAAACACAGTAAAAAAAAGTGATAAACACCAGTATATTCTTATAGAAAAATTTATATTGATTATTCGATCAAATAATCAATTTGAATTTTTCTATAAGAATATACTGGTAATAACCATTTTTTTACTGTATTTTTCCCTGACCACAAGCCACCCTGCACGTGCATACTGAAGCTACAACTCGTATAACAGGTGGAAAACGAAGTTCAACCTAAAAAATTGTTTCCAAAACATGACACTGGGCTTCTACTTGTACGCCGGTAAATGAACATTTGTGCTGCTATAGCCGTGGTGTCTAAAAACGACCGTTTCGTTTTGGACGGCTATTGCCGTCATGCCACATAGTGAACTTCGCTTTGACGGCTATAGCCGCAAGTGTCCGTCAACGTGTTAACTCAGAGATAAATGGAAAATTCACACTAAAAATTCAACAAAGGAAATTAATAATCTTTAAAATTCCGCATTCGATAACAGAAGAAGTTCTTAAATCCATCCTTAAAAAGCCCTTAAAAGCTAATATAGAACTTAATTTAGCTAAGAGAATCAACAAGGGCGAATATTACAACCAGATAATTGAAACAGACATTTCTTCAGCAAATATTTTACTTAAATTAGGCAGAATTAATTATGATTTAAAATTTAGCATTGTAAAGAAATATATTAGATTACAGAGGTGCCTCCGATGCCAGCGCTACGGTCATGTAGCAAATAAATGCTCTGAAAGTAATCCTATAAGATGTGCATACTGTGCATCTTCCCATGACTCCAGACAATGTCAACTTCAACACAATTCTGATTGCCATAAATGTATAAATTGTGAAATATAGAACAGTTCCCATTCACATGAAAAAGACTTTAAACCAATTTCAACTTGTCATGCAGGCATCCAGCAATAATTGTGAAGTATTTCAATATGAAATCTTCAAAGTGAGGAGTAATTCTTCAAAAATAAGTTACTAAAATTTACTAAAGTCGGTTGTAACTTAAACCGACTATAAAATTTGTAAGAATAAGAAATTCAGAAAGATTTAGTAGGACTAAATTGAAATTTAAAATCAGTAACAGGTGTAAAAGTTCTTATGCAATTTGATAATTTTTAATGATATATGTAAGTTTATTCTTCTGTAATTTTTTTTGAACTATTTTGAAACTATTGAAACTATATTGAAACTATATTGAACTATATTCAAACTATTTTGTTTGCATTTAAATATTTCCTTTTGTTATTCTGTGATTATATACCTTTCCAGCTGGGCCCTTCAACAGCATAGGTAATTTTCTTTTAATTCTTGTATTAAGTTAGCATCTTCTCCAATTTGTTTTAATTCTGTTCACGTATTAATATTAAATGTATTTTAAGTTTATTAAGGCTGGTCTCAGCTGAATTGGAATTGAAATTTCTTGTACATTTTAATTTGCTGATATTTTATGCTTGTTTACTCTAGTTCTATTATTCATTCATTATTGTTCATTTAGTACTTACTTCTATCCAATATTATTATTTACTTCAGTTCAGTATTATTCAGTATTATGGTAGTATTATTGCTGTATCACATAGTATTATTTACTTTCTTTTATACTTTTTCTTATATTTTTTTTAAGTATTAAGAATGTTGTGATCTCAACCAGTATTGTAAAAAGTAACTTTGTACTAATTTTATTTTAATCTCTAATGTAATATTCAACATCTGTACTCTAAAATAGGAATTTTCAATAAACATTTCCCCTCGTGGAGAAAAGTTCCTATGCTTAACGGCTGGATCTCCGCGAGAGGGTGATTTCGATTTCGTATCATAATTAAGAAGTTTTGGATTTTTTTCTGTTTTCACAAAAAGCTTCCCCCCCATTTTATGCCTCTTGATTTTATGTATCAGTTTGGAAGAGATTTGTGCAGAATTTTTGAAGTTATCGTGTCCATAAAAAAGTGATATTGATAGATGATAGATAAAGTTTTGAACTAGGGGTGATTTTGGGTTCTGAGAGTCATGATCGGCATAGATCTGCAAAAACTTCGAGAAATTCCAACATAGGAGAGAATATAATAGGTAGTATTTCTTACGAAATCTACCTAAAAGCCCCATTACTCTGGGATTTTCTGCTGACATACTATGACTATTCAAATTTTATACCTCCTGCAAACAAGCATTGAGTTGAGTTGATCTTCTTTTTAGGGATTAAAATACTAGTAAATTAGAGATTGTAAGTTTTTATATTTTCTGTCTGAATGTTAAAGTTAACTAAATGTTGAATTGATATTTGTAGGATTTCAAATGTTTGATTATTTTTTGTTGCTGTGATGCTGTCTTTAATTTGTTTGTCATCGATAGTGACATGTGACAACCCCCAAATTATCAGCCCCATTTGTATTTTTTGATAAAATTGGTTTTTTAGTACTCTGTTTTGTGAAAACAATACAGTACAATCTATATATACAACCTGTGGCCAGAAAGTTCGGTGAATGAATTTTTATTTCAAATACAGTATTGTACAGCATCAAATACAATTTACTGTCTTTCAAAATAATCTCCATGGATGGTAATGCACTGTTGAGAACGAGTGTATAAGTCCTGGAAACTCCTGTAAAACAGTTCTTTCGGAATGGCGTTCAGCTCGGCCGTCACGTTGCGTTGAATGTCGGTGATGTCCATAAATCTGTTTCCCTTCAGGGCAAAGTTTGGAGTTTGGCACGACAAAGTTTGAAGTGGCGGAGTCCGTCGTCGCCTAAAAAAACCAAGGTACGGTCAGAAAAATCGCGCATAAAGACAATGCACATCGCATTCTTCGACTCTAAGGGTCTCATTCACAAAGAATTCCTACCTGAGAGTACCACATTGAATGCTGTTGCCTACGCCGATTTTCTGAAGCGTTTACTGCAACGGATCTGTTGCGTTCGCCCTGAGTACGCCACGCAAGGCTCCTGGATTCTTCTCCTTGATAATGTCCGGCCACACATCGCCTTGGTTGTATGGAAGTTCCTGGCCGCGAATGGAGTTGTGACACTTGATCACCCCCTTATTCACCTGATTTGGCACCTGCAGACTTCTTCCTCTTCCCCAGATTGAAGTCAGCCCTGAAGGGAAAGCGATTTACGGACATCACCGACATTCAACGCAACGTGACGGCCAAGCTGAACGCCATTCCGAAAGAACTGTCTTACAGTAGTTTCCAGATCTTATATACTCGTTCTCAACAGTGCATTACCATCCATGGAGATTATTTTGAAGGACAGTAAATTGTATTTGATGCTGTACAATACTGTATTTGAAATAAAAATTCATTCACCGAACTTTCTGGCCACAGGTTGTATATATTATGGTCGATGGAGAGTTAATATTCAAATATATAGTTTTTTCATTTCAAAATTATTGAAATATGTAGTTTTTTTCATTTCAAAAATATTCAAGACGTCTTTTGAAAATACGAGTCAACTTGGCTCCGACTCGAAAGAGTCAAAATCCAACCTGAAACCGATCCAAACCAGAAACGTGAACCCCACCCGCAATGAAAAAATTTAACATCTAACCGTATTGACCTGCGGGTCGAGTCGGGTTCAAATAAAATCGGGTTACTCGACTCGATGCAGGACTCTATTAGGCATAGAGCCTAAAGGGACAAACATACGCAGTTCTTTTTAAATTGTATATTTGAGCAGAAGTCATAAATAACAAGAACAGAAAAACTCCATATTCCATAAAAATTTGAGAATTTCCAATTTTTTAGACAAAAGCATATTTTACTATCTCTTGAGAAATAACCGAAATGAAATAAAACAAAAAATACAGAGTAAAAGATCAAATATCTAAATATATAGTACGATTTTATTTTCGAAAAATATATTATTTTTATTTTACAATACAATCTATCGTGTTTTTTATTCTTTTGGCTATAAACAACGTAAAGTATAATGGAATGTATAGAAATAGTTTATAAAATTTATTTTTGAAAAAGAACATTTTTAAAATACTACAAAAAATGAATTTGGATTTGTATTTTTGTAAGAGCTAACTTTCAGAAATTTTCTATCGATTTAGATAAATGTCTATCGTTATTATTTTTTTAAAAACTAGACTCACTTATTCGGGTCACAGGACATATATACAAGCCCTCCCCCCCTTTTTATTTAAATTAAAAACCGTAATAGATTCTTTACATTTAATATATATATTTTTAGATTGCCTACTAATAACATAAAAAAGCATTTTTATATGACAATATGTTTATATATATGTTTATATTCAATAATGTATCAATTATGTTTTGCAATATATTAACAAGTTGGAAATTGTACACCAAACGTGACAAATGAGGTGTGTTAGTACTATTATTGTTTCAGTGAAATGAATTATATCGTCTGTTATTATAATATGATTCATTTCCGTAATAAAAGAAGTACATTTTAAGTTGGAAGCATTTTATCTTTCGTTGACATTTACTGAAAATTCCAATGGTAAACTTAAGCGTAGCTTTGATACTTCAGAACTTGAAATCCATATTTAGACTCTTTTTCCATTTAATATCTATTTCTCCGGAAACATCCATCCAAAAAACTATCCGTAGATTATAGTATTGCTATGATTAAACAATTTTAGTATACAAAATACTTTAGTATTTTAGTATACTAAAATCCTTTTGAACTATTTTTTTACTAAGCATTTTCACTTACCTCTCATGCGTGTGCCATAGCAGAAGGGGTTGAAATGAATTGTATGTCAACTCCAGTCAGATCCGAGACGACGCTTTAACACCTAACAACTTTATTCACCTTCATTGATACAACTTAAAAACAATATAAAAGTTTAAAACCACATCATGCTTTTCCTTAAAACCCCAGCGAACAAACTACTCCATATTTTACACACACCCAGTTCACATTCTGCTCAGCCATCATCTGTACAACCTTCTCTTCATCTCCCTCAGCTTAGCTCGGTTCACTTCCCTTGACCTTCCAACTAACATCTCTTGCAGTCTCCTCGCATATCGAAAACTGTCCTTTCGATTCGATTGCACGGCGATCAACCTCCGAAGCTAGCCGACAAGACCATGGACAAACTCTGGACAACTCTAGCCCAGCAACTCACGAGTCAGGATAGGCCATGGGTTTCTTCGGTCGTTACAGGATAGTGACTATCTTTGTAGATTTTTACGTCCGGAAGCGTTGGTAAAACAAGTACTTGTTTAGGAAGCTTAGGAAAGGCTTAGGGTCAGTTGCCCCTTTGGATGTCAGGTTGCTCGAAGCTCGTGGGAGACTTGGATGCGTCCCCAAGTATCATGCGGCAGTTTTTTTTATGTACATTGGCTGTGCTGCTGTAGCGACCAAGTCGTCTATGTTGACGTGAGTGCGGAGAGAGTGATGCGCAGGTGGCGGTGCTCCCCCTTGGTCGGTAGCTCGTGTCATTGCAGCATCACGCTGTATTAGGCCAGTCCCGTCTGACACGTTACGCATTAGGGTTTCTCAGAGCTTATGCTGGCGATATTACTAACCATAAGCTATGTTCGTTTAACCTCTTATGAATATTATTAGAAGTTATTACTAGATAAACTCATTTTATCTGGCGAAAAAATAATTTTAATTGGCTAAATTTAAATAATTTAAATTAAAAAAAAATCCAATTCTTTTAAAATATTTTCTTCTTCTTCAATTTACAATAATAAGCACTGATTTTTTTTTAAAATTATGTTTATAAGTGTCTACTGTGTAACTTTAAGGATCGATTTTGCAATTATTAAACTCTATGAGGAAAATGCTGGATAAAACACGCATTCTGTTACATTTTTATTTTTATTTTATTTTATTTTCATTATATTGCAAAATCCATCCCTAATTTTTTTAAGTAGATCATACTGAATCTGTGAAAAAATAATTAAGACATTTGAAGAATAATTGTTTAAATTTTAGCATTTTAAATACAGCAAGTTTTGAAAAAAAGAGCAAAATACGAAAAATCAATTTAAAATTTTTAAATTTAGAAAAAGTTAGTATTAAGAAAAATTGAACGGTTTTTAATAGCTGAATACCTTTGCTGTTTATATACCTCTAAGTTACAAATGTTAAAGTGGTATTGGCGAACATTTTATTGTAATTATAGTATATACATAATGGAACTTAAAAGTCTGGCAAAATAATCACTTATAATTGTCAGATTGTTTCAAAACTTCGCTCAAATATACTAGATTCCAAAGTTTATGTTTAGCAAAAAATAATACAAACAATATTCGCCATTTTTGACGACATGAAGGGTACCAAGCCTCCTTAAAGGTGTGCGTTACCTTGTTTATTTGAAAAATTACATAAAAATGGGATCAATTACAATAAGTGACTCAATATTTTTCGTGTATTTTTACATACGAAATTTTCTATAATCCACTTTTTTCCCATAAAATTTCGACGAATGCCGTTTGGCAGAAAGTTTAACCTTACAGTGCATGAATTTTCCTTTTAGAATTGTGTTTTTTATACTTATATTAACAATTCGACTCCGGAAATTTTAAGATAGATTTTTAACTTTATTTAGTAACATATTTATGTTATTTTTACCGAATTAATATTTCTATATAAATATAGTTGTTGCAAAGAACTTAATTTATTTATTAAAAATTAAATAGTAAGTGTTGCCAATTGGCTACACTATGCACTGTAGCGTTAAGGGCATACAAATGCTCAAAATATAGAAAAGAAATAAGATTACATAAATATATTAGATTATATAAATTAGACATTATATAAATAGACATATAAATTAGACATTATATAAATAAATGAGTAAATTATTGTCATCACTAGATTAAAATCTCGTAAAAAATGTTAGAAAACTTAAAAAAAAAAAAAAAAACGTAAACATTTTTTTTTTTTTTTTTTTTTTTTTTTTTTTTTTTTTTATGAAAGAAAAAAAAAAGCGAAGATAGATTGAACAGAAATCATGACATATGATACAAAAGGTTTTTGAAGATCAGGGCATACTATTCATCTTAATTCCGATAGGGTATTCTTAAGATAGAGGTGAGAAAAAAATGCATGAAATATATATACAATATTTCTTCCTTAAAATATGTTGTATTTCTGGCATTTATTGCTGAAATATATTTTTATTTCCTTTGGGAGATAATCCAATTTCAGAGGGAAATGAAAAGAAAATTCAGTGGCCTTAAAAAATAACTTTATATTGTTTTAGTAAAATACATTTGAGGACGTGAGTTTCAAAACTAGCTTTATCTAAAATTTAAAAAATCGTGTTTTTTTATCAGTCTATTCTATTGGTAAATCTTCACTGAAAAAACACTACAATCCGCAGAAAAACTAGTTTTAACATGTATTTTTGGCGTTCTAAAATTTTTGTTTACAAGGAAAACCAATGGAAGCAGTCGGATTTTTTTCGCGATTTCCTCGAATTTAATTTTTTGGATAAGGTGAATTTGGAAACTCACGTCCTCATTTGAACTGGTCTAGCACGTAAGGTGATCACCAAAATAAAGCCACCGTGATTGATTGTGTGCCATAAATGGGCATGAAACAAACCAATAAGAACGAAACAAATATATTAAGAAAGTCTATATACAAATACATATATACAAGGAGTAACTCACTCCCTTCCTTACTTGGGCCGAAAAAAAATAATGTTTTTTTAAAAAAAGAGGGGGGGGGAGTATCCCGTCGAAATAAAGCCACTACTGTTAATAGCCAATATATTCGCCATGCTTATATATGAGTTGGAATATACGATGTGGCATACTATTTACCAATCCTTGGAGGACAGTAGCATCAATATTACCCCAGGCTTCAATGATGGCGGCCTTCATTTCTGCCACAGACTGAAACTGTCTTTTATTGGTATATACAGCCCTACTGAGGGTACCCCACACATTTTCTTGGAAATTAAGATCAAGGGAAAGGACAGGCTATTCCATGACATGCACCCCATTATCCAAAAACTATTGCCAGGAGGATTTTGTAACGTAAATGGGGGCGTTGTCCTGCTGGAAAATACAACTTAGGCCACCAATCTCTCTGCAAATGGCGGTAAACGGGTTTCTAGCATTTCTTGGTAATCGGTAGCCTTCATGCGGCATGGGGGAAAAGCCAGGATAAGTTTACCACCATAGTCGAAGCTTCTCCACACCATTAATGAGCCTCCACCTAGATGTCTTTTGGAGAAATTTTCCTGTTCTTTTCTCATGTCATACCAATAGAAAGCAAGACCGCCTGGGTCATACAAATTAAATTTTTTCTCATCTGAGAATATAACATGATGCCACTGGTCCTTCCAGTTTTGATGAGATTTGGCCCAATCGGCTCTTCTTGCTTGTAGATAGCTTTCAACATGGGTTACTGTTTCTTTTTTTGCTTGTGCGTTTTACAATCCGTGACAGGTTTGATTTTGTCACAGGGATGTTATCCTGTTTGGCCAATTGTCTTAGAGAAATACCACCTCGTGAAAGACGACGCGCAACATCTATTTCCTGCCTGGAAGTCATTTTTTCTGCATGTACACCTCTTTTTTTATACCCATACGAATTGCCCTGATTCAGAAAATTGTCTGGTTTTAGATCGTTTGAGGAGCTTAGATATTTGTCAATGAGAAAGACTTAAAAGCTGTTATCTGGCCTGTTTCTGATAGCGGGATTCCCTTTTCCATTGCAATACTGCAGGATAAATACAACCTTTTGAAGTATGCACAAAGTTCGGCTGGCATAGAACAGGTATTTGACAACTTCTTGACGTCATAAACCTGTTGAACTGAAGCAGCTCGAATGTCAGGAGTTTCCATAAACACTGATACGGGTGATGGCTTTATTTCAGTTGGACACTTTTTCCTCCTCTTTTTTTATATTTTCATTTTTTCCTGCCAAGGTGGAGCAGAGAGTGAGTTACTCCTTTTAAATATGTATTTGTATATAGACTTTCTTTATATATTTGTTTCATTCTCATTGGTTTGTTTCGTATTCAGTTACAGCACACAATCACGGTGGCTTTATTTTGGTGGGACACACCTTATAATAAAGTTTCTAGCATTTTCACCATTATTGAGGTAAAAAAAAAAAAAGCGGGAGAGAGGAAATCCGACTCTAACGATTGTTTTTATAAATTATCTTTCCAAATAGTCATTCCAAACTTTCATATGAGGCGTTGAGAACCAGAATGGGCCAATCTCTCCAGCTGCAATTTCGAGAAAAATGCTTTCCAAAGCTGTACAAATTTTGACCAAACTCTTTTAAGCCAATTATGAAAGTACATTATTACATTTCTGCCTTTTTAAGTTAATGAAATGATAGGTTTTAAAAATATAAACCTTAAACCAATTCACTAGATCCACTCTTGCACTAACAACTTGATATGCAAGTTCCGTTGCACAATCTGTCAAACTGGCTGTATCATCCAAATAGTTTCGAAATGAATATAATTCATTAAACAGCCAATAGATGGCATGACATACAATGTTTTGACACTTCAAACTCACTTTTCACAAATATGTGGATTAGTCCATTCTGGTTCACAACGCCTCATATATAGTTTTTCAAAATATTCATTCTAAATTGCAAATATCCACTATATTAATGCTATATTAATTTAGAAAATAAGGTATATAGTATAGAAATGTGTTAATAAGCAAATGTTCAATTTAAAATCCATATTCGATTCAACACTTCATAATGAAGAGTATGTAATAATAATAATAATAATAATAAAAACTAGGGTACTTATAATATAAATTATCATATATTAAGTATTCTCTTTGCATTTACTCAAAATTCTTAAAATTCCCCTTTCATGTATTCAAAATTTTTAAATTTCATCCTAAAAATAACAAAACTTGACTTAATTTACTTTAAACATATCCCTATTTAACACATTTTTAATTTTTATAAGTTTCCCTCATATAGCTCAAAATTACATTTATTTGTCAGTTGCATCATTTAAACATTTTCCGTTGAACATGTTAAAATTATTTTAAAAATTTAAATAAATTTGAATATTTAAAAATTAAAATATTGCGAATTAAAAAATGTATTTTTAAAGTTAGGCATTATTGTGCATTTATTGTACTGCCTATTTTTATATACTGTATCTATTGCAATCATCCCTTTTTAAAATGATGAATAGTAGTTTTCCGGAAGGGTGTATTTTAAGAAGTTTTTGAAAACACACACGCACAAGAAAAAAAAAAAAAAACATTATTTTGTAAGATTGGAAGTTCGGAAATTACGAACTTCGCATGAATGCGCGAGTTTCTCGATAATAAGGCTGCTTTTGGGTGCGAATTTTTACTTCGATCTTTAATTTTTGAGGAGCGTTAGAAGAAGGTGAAGAAGAATTTGATCTTCTAATATTATGGGGGCTGGTATAACAAGGAAGTACCAAAATTATTTTCTTTCGTAAAAATGAAAAATTTCTGAAAAAATTCTTTAAAACTTTGTATATAAGTAAATTACCGAGTACGTCATAAATTCGTTAAAATTTAAAAAAAATCATTATAAAGAAACAAATGAAGCTAAAATATTGCGGTTTGCAGGATTACAGGTTGATAGGTTTTTTTTTTAATAAGAAATAAAGTTGTGGTTAAAAAATTACCCATAGATGGCGCTGAAAACAAAAAATGGCTCCTGTCGTAGGTGGATTTTTTTAAATTGTTTGTACGGTCACTTGAATTCTGACACCAGTATTTTCTAAAAGTTCTCTTTGACTTATTTAATCTGGGAAAAATAAGGCGGGTAAATATTTTAAAATATATTGGTATTCAAATTCAAGAAACCGTTTAACCGCTGAAAAAAATTCCGCCTACGACAGTCCCCATTTTTTGTGTCAGCGCGTAGGCTTCAAATTTAGGGGGCGGTTGATCATTCATTAATTACGTTGCAAAAGTTTTGTGATATTTTGATCCCTCCTCCGTTTTCTGCAACTTTTAATTTAGAGCTAATTTTATACACTAAACAATGTTATATACGATTACTAACGTAAAATATTACGTTATTTAATGCGATGATGTTCATCTTTATATCTCTGTTATACGTTTCGAACTTCATGAGCATGACTATGACCTTGGTGAAATCAACTGCAACCTTAGCGTAATTGTAATTGGGGTGACCGCTATCTCAAGGGAGTATCAAAATTATTTTCTTTGATAAAATTTTAAAAAATGTCGGAAATAATTCTGAACTGTTTATATTGTTTTATGTGCAAACGGGCTAATCTTCTGTAATCGGGCTGCACGCGATAGAGATAATTTTTAAATAAATCAAGTTTGAAAATTATTTTAAAAATCATAAAAAAATCTGTAAATTTTTACAGTATTCAAACAAACTGCATTTGAAAGTGTTTGTTTTTATTTCAAGCAATTGAAATTCAAAGAAAAGGGTTAAATGCACCTAATTCTACCTGAATAAAAATACATATTTTTAATGAACTTTATTATGCAGTTTACAAAATTTTTAACTAGTTTTCGTATTTTAGATGTGACGTCACAACATGTTAATCCCTTCCCCTACCACACTGTGTCACACTTTGTGGACCCCCACCTCTTTTAAAATGTGATTTAATAAATGGATGATATCGCATTTCTTCTTTACAAAAAATTGGCTACATAAATTTTATTGTTCACAATTTTACCTAGTACTCCGTTCAACATTTTACCAGACTATAGTTCAATATTTTACTAGTTTATGGTTTAACCTATATAAGCTTATTATTCAACCGGAGCAACAAATGTTGGAACAACGTTTCATCTTCTTTTTTAGGTAGCTTTCAATACAAAAAAGTATAAAGCTACCTATTGCAGCCGTTCGGAGGAAAGCAATTCCGGAAAATTTTGGTATATTTTCACCGATCATGACCCCCAGACCCCAAAACCACCCTCCGTTCAAATGTTGATTTATATACATAGATATATCTGACCTATGTCATACGATAACGCTCGTATTTATACATCAATTTCGATGAAACTAATTGTGTGTATTAAGCTCACCAATGTCTCGACCGAGTTCGTTGGTCAGCTTGGTCCGCCATTTTGTTTCAAGATGGCGGCCATTTAAAAATTTAAAACTAAAATAAATATACAAAAAAGTTAAAAATTTTAATTTATTTTTTAATTAAGTGTTAGGCCTTGATACGAGGATTCCAGAGCATTTTTTGGTTTACCTCTATCTTAAAAAATGGCTGAGATAGAGCAGTTTGAAATTCTAGGGTGGCTGACATTTTGAAACAAAACAGCACATTAACGCGATTACTCGCAAATTATTTTCTTTCATTGTTGTAATCATTTTCCCAATCATACGCATAAAACTATATATTCATATCCGTTAGCGCCAAATTCTCGCCAAACTTGGCGACATTTGGCGAAATATCGCCAAATTTGGCGACCAAAATAAGTTTTCAAAAATGAAGCCAATTTGGCTAATGCTCAATAATTTGGCGAATTTCTTATTAAAATTCAGTATTAACGAATGTTTTGTAAACGTTTCTTTGCATTTTAACTTGCTGTTTTCGTGTAACATTAGCTAAAATTTTAAAACGAAGATATAGGAAAGCTACCTTTTCCTCCCGGTACAGGCCGAAAGGACTTTTTTTTTCAAACTTTTTTGGCATCATGTTTTGGGGAGATATTAAACCAAATTTTTAACAGTGTAACTTCAGCAGAATACGTTTTAAGCTTAATAATTAAGCTTATTAAAATTTTTGTTACTTTTATGTTAGCCAGGCGCCAGTGATACATATATATATATATATATACACACATGTGAAAAACGAAGGATAAGATATAATAAAAAGCAATGGAATGGTCACTGAAGGAATTATACTTAAAAGGGTGAAAAAGCAAAAATTCGAAAAACAAAATTCGAAAACTATGAATATCTTATAGAAACCTTCAGAAGAGCTTTATAAGAATATTCATTGTAAAAATATGTTATTTCATCAAATATTGTCAGCATTATGCCTAAAATCGACAATATTGAGCGTCTTATAACATATATAAATAAAACAAGACAGTTAATAACCGGCATAAGATTCAAATAAATAAATAAATAAATATGCAACTGCATTAGAAATTAAATAAATAAACAATTATTCAACTTAAATAGTAATTAGATTATAAAATATTGTTCAAGACACACCAAAAAAGACAATTTTGACTGTAGATGGAAAAGGATTGTAAATATGTGACAATCAGCCCGATATCAATTCAAAAATGGCTGCACAAACATTGCTGAGAAAAATGATAATATAAAATAAATCATGTAGTGCTGCCATCTATCCCTGAAAATTATAAGTTAAAGCTGAAATTGTAGACAGGTTAAATAATAATGCTAGTGCTGCCATCTATTATGGATGAAGATAAAATAGGATCAAAAGAAAGAAAATAATATTGACAAAGCAAATAATATTTGAAATGTGATGAAACTAAAATAAGTAAATAAAATTTAAATAAAATAAAGATGATATGGTAAGACAAGTACAATAATTAGCAATGTATGATGAGACATTGTGTGAGTAAAAGGAAGAGTATTATTCATGTTGTATAAATGATTTTGTGATGTAAATCAAATTATTAAATGCATAAAACTCGTTTTTTTAATAAAAATTTTGTAGCTTTCTATATATATATATATATATATATATATATATATATGTGTGTGTGTGTGTGTGTGTGTGTGTGTGGATAGCTGCTAGCCAGGCGCCAGCGAATATATATATATATATATATATTCTATATATTAATTAAATACATGCCATCTTTAAATTAAAGATTTGATCAGATATAGTAGACTTTGTTCGTTGTATGTTGAATTCAAAGATACTATATATATAATAAATATATATATATATATACATGTATAAAGTATCTTTGAATTCTAAAGACAACGAACAAAGTCTACTAAATCTGATCAAATCTTTAATTTAAAAATGGCATGTATTTAATTAATATATAGAATATATATATATATCGCTGGCGCCCGGCTAGCATAAAAATAAAAAAATATATTTAATAAACTCAGACGATCAAACTCGGAATTTCCGGGTTACAGAACATACTGTGCGGTGCAAATAAATGAATAAATAAATAAAAACAATTTTTAATTAAAAACTGTAATGGATATTATCGATTTTTTATTTCATATATATTTGTTTAGATTAACCACTGAAAACAACAAAAAGCATCATATGAATAATATCAATTATGTATTAAAATAAAAATTTTATTATTATTAAAAGCGATAAAACTTTTCGTATATCCTTTCTACAAGTAGGATGTGATGGTTTCATTTACTATTTCATTTTGTTTATTTATTGATAAATCTTTAATTTTGTTATAAAATATAAAACAAATACTGAACTATATATTTTGCTTTGTGTGGAAATGGGTTAATCTACTGTAATCGGGCTGCACACGATAGAGATAAATATATTTTTTTTATATATCATGCTCGAAAACTATTTTAAAAACTATAAAAAATCAGTAAATTCAAACACAGTTTTCAAACAAATTGCGTTTGAAAGTATATTTTCCCGTATTTAAAGATACACAAATTGAGACGATTGTGCAATATTTAGAATTTAAAAAAAAAAAATGCGTAAAAGCGAAGTTTATGACCAGGCCGTTGCCACCATTAATATAACGTGATCGTTACTTAAGGACATATTTTTTTGCTTTGTAATCCAGATTTTACTTAACTAAATATTAACAGTTTAAGAGGAACATTTAGTAGCAAATAGGGACACCCATGTCGTTGACTTTTAAAACTTTAAAATAAAATATGTTGAAAACTCTAAATTGTTTTTTTAATCGCATTGTAAATATATCAAGGATTAATTTCAAAAACCCAAATAAACAAGCAATTATAAATAGCTATATTCAGAATAATACAAATCATGCACAAAGAAGGATTTAAATATGAACGCGTATTCGCCTCTTTCGATTTCAATGAAGATTTTACTGCCGGTTTTAGGGGGGAAATTAACTAATAACGGAAAAAATATATTGCTCATTTATATAAAAAGACTTATTTATCTCAGAAATTATTTAGCAGAAGTACATTTTGCTGTCTATTGAGAAGTAACGTAATTGAAGATGAAACGGAAGATGTAAAGGCATTTATACGCTGGAATGAGTAACATTTATTTTGTTTGATAAAAATAGAATGAACTTTTTATATAAAAAGTAGGTTGCTATTTTTTCATCCGCAAAAAGAGAAGAATATAATTTGTCAGTGTACCATAAATTTTGTCTTTTCAAAGCATAATGTAAAGGTAAGTTAAAATAAATGTAAGGAAATATAAGGATATATGAAAATAAGGAAATGTTATAATAAAAATTATCGTTTTATTAAAACGTCCAATAAAATTAAAAAATCAAAAGTGAAAAAAGTAAATATTGAACACAATGCTATCAGCAAACTATTACATTACAAAATATTTAATGAAATGTTCCCTGGTTTAGCCAAAAACGGGTACGAAATTTTATTAAAAATTCGTAAAACTTCAGAGCAGTTGTTTAAAATCTATTACATTTTGTAGTGAACTACTGGTACATACATATATATATATATATATTAAATGTACTTAAATACAACAACTTGTTTTAAAAATAAATGATTACAAACGACGTTTTATTATCCCTACTTCACTACTTTTAGAAAACTAATTGTGTTAAAGCATTCATTCGATTTAAACTCGAAATTGGTAAAAAAAAGTTCAATTGAATCTGTCTTATTTAATTTTAATTTTGAGTTTTGTTGATGGATAAACATAAAAAAAAATCCATTTTAAACTTTAGTTATGGAATTTCCTACCAGGAATGCTACAAGCGAGAAAAGCGTAACGTATTATAAGGAAATTTTTATCAAAACATAAATTTCACTCTCGCAGAAAGAAGGATTTATAGATAAACTTCAGATTTATTAAATAATATAGGAAATCAATTTTATTTAAATGCCCTATTTCCCACTAGAAGGCGCTATAAACGAAAAAAAGAAAATTGTGTTGATTCTGTTCTTCCTATTTTTAACTTTAGTACGGCTGTCATAAAGTGACACATAAAATAATTCATTTTATTTAAATTTGCTAAAAATCTATTTCTTGCTAGACAGCGCTATTAGAGTAAGAGACAGTTATGTTCTCTTTCCTATTTACTTTTAACTTCGAGATAGTTACCATATAAGAAACATTTTTAAAAAAACCTAGTTTAAAATTTTAGTTATACAATCTCCCACCAGGGGATCTATCGGCAGAATTAAACAATCATGTGAATTTTTTTATCAAAACATAAATTTGATCATGGTAGAAGCTTATGATGAAGATCTGGGCGAAATTCGTTCGTGGGAAGTGAGTCCAAATTACATTAAAAAATTTAGATGCATACATTGTTATGCGTTATATATAGTAGATAGATATACACGAAACATCATAAGAGTTAAATAAAAATCATAGATCAGAAAAAAGTGTAATGCGTCTGAATTGTTCTGCGTCGTCTTGTAAAAGAACTGTACATTTTTCACCCCATATTTTCAATAGAGAAAATATCGTAAACTTCAGTAACATATATAAATTTAGTTGGTTTTTAAATATCACAATAGCACAATAACATTTAATGTAATTACGGGCCATAGACTGTGTTCCAATCGAATTATTTTCTGTAAGCTAACTACAAATCTACTTACACACCATATTCAAGAAAAATCATGGTGTAGATGCCGATCACAGCCTACTAAAATTATTACCGTCAGACTTTTACAAAACCTGCATTTAAGCGTTTCAAAAGCGTTTCATAAATCCGTTTCATAAAATCTGTCATAAAATCGTATCTTAAATTCATATCATCGTCACATTAAAATTTTATACACACACATGTGTGCGCGTGTGTATATATATTTTCCAGTTTATAAATTATTGACGCATTATCTATTATAAATGTTAAAGAAATCCTTTACACATAAATAAGGAAAAGTTCGGTGACACAGCTTTATTTTTTACTTTTTTAACACTTTCCAACATAGTTGAAAGGTGTTTAGAAATTTTTTCTCTCTCTGTCTGTTCATGCTCTAGCTCGCGTAAATATACTCGGCAATGCAATTGATATATGTTATTGAAGATTACTATGGCATGATAGGTATTGAAAATTAAGCGTGTAGCGTTTATAGTTCGTTTGCAGGTACACTCTAAAGAAATCAGTTACATTACGGTCTACTGGGGAAAATCATTTATAGTGTATTTTAATGAGGTTCTTTCAAATATATTGAAAATATATATAATACTGAGGTGCACTACAGGTGGCTTACTACTTACTACAGAATATGAAGTGTATAGAATTCACAGTTCATTTACAAGGACACACAAAATAATTCGGTTAGAGTACTGTCTATTAACAATAATTGCTGGAAGTACGTTTTCCGTTGTGTCACGCGTTTTTAAATTTAACTAATTTATTGCATATTACTTGACGTATATAGATTCTACGGATCCTATACAGAGCTGCACAAAAGAACTCGAGTACATTTCCGCTTATTGAAGGAAATTGCTGAAGGAGAATTTTCAACTGTTTTATGCTTTTCCTAACTGAACTAAATTTTAGCATACTATGTAGTATATGTACAAATCTATAGATCATATACAGGGTTTAACAAAATAATTCGGATATTTTCTAACTATAGATGGTAATTGCTGAAATTGGGTTTCAAATGTGTTATGCGTTTTCCAAATTGTTTACCTAGACATACTCACGCCTTAATCCCATCAGTACCAACAGATCTTCAACTTCCAAATAGGCCCCACTACACCTTTGCTACAAACTATGGCCCGTTTCTTCAATATCTCAATAAATTCGGCAAGGCATCGTCACCTAGATGCACCTGTGGGAAAAGAGGTACCTCCTTACATCATATCCTAGATTGTACACTGACTGCCCACCCTCACATTAGAAAGCCATCACAAATGAATTTGTCGGCCTGGTTTGCCTATGTGCTGAAGCAGCCAAAACTGCTTCAAAAAATAACAGATTGTATGTTTCTACTAGAACGCAATCAATACTTATAAGCCCACTAGAGATCTATACATAACTACACCATAAGAGAAACCGCTTGAATAAGATGAGTAAATAAAACTTTAACTTATGCACAGATGAGAACTGCAACCCTTCCAATCTTAACTTTAAAACTCCGGAACTATCCTTCGCTGCGATGTGCAAGCTTCCACAACTTTGTTAAAAGATGGCTAAATACTTAAAATCATAGAAGCCCGTGGCCCCTAACACAATTTTAATGAAATAATAAGTCTAATGCATCTTACCAAGTCCAGCTTCTACTCTAAGTAAGCTTCACGCTAGGAGCATTCTTTATGCTGATAGGAGCTAATCTCGAACTCCACTGGGGCATAATACGATCAAATCCAACGATAAACCCGTTTGCACCTGCTTAAATACATTGCTAACAGACCAGAAAAAGCAAAATTTGCATAAAACAGCTGCGAAACACAGAAAACCCACAAATTCCGAAGGACACATGCATTCGTCGAAAGTTAAAGTAAAATAGTTTACATATGTCGCTGCATGTACGCAGATGTTGTTTTCACAATACGATCTCAATCAAAACAAACGGCTGCTTTAATGAAGAGTCGCCAATCCACTACAAGTGTTTTGAATGTGATGGAAAGTGTTTCATAATCAACGCTTGACGCACTTATTAGTTTTCTTATTTATTTTATATTTTTTATTAGTGTGATATTTTTTAAATGAATAAAAATACGCATAAAATTTGTCAGGAAATAAATTTAGAACAAGATTTCTATTTAAAGTTTTTGAATAAATAAATAAAAAACTAAACAAACACATCTACTAATAAAAACACACAGTTTTCAAGGTTTTGAAGTGGAATACATATAATTCATTCAATGCATGCAATAATTTATTCATTCAATTTGAATAAGATGTCTCTACTTAGAAACAGAAAAAAGTGGATAATACTCGTAAAAAGAAAAGAAATTTGTTGCTTTCAGGAAAATGTTATATTTTTAAAGTTTTCTATTTGAAGTACATTTTGCTTTATCCGGATTTGTAGAAGCAAAATAATAAAGTAATGATGTTTTAAAATATTAATGAATAGGCTTGCTTCCTTTTTGTAAAATATACTTGAATTTTTATTGCAAATAAGTGTAAATTTAAAATTTCTTTTCTTTCTTTAAAATATAATAAAATGAAAGTGTAATTAATTATACAGAAATAGTTATATGTACATTTCAAAAGTAATTTATGTTACATAAATATATAGCATTTTAAGAGAAAAATGCTTGCGTTTTCAACAAAGATATAACAGTAGTCGTATAAAATTCATTATTTAGAAAATAATATTTATGATTTACATATTAGAGTTTTCATTGCTGATTTGAAATATGGTAAAAAGAAATTATACAAAAAACAGTTCCGAATGTAAAATATAATAATGTAGAATATTTTAATTACGTTCCACTTCAACAAGTGTGTATGCGTGTGTTTGGGGGGGGGGGGGTCCTCAAAGTGTGACACAGTGTGACAGAGGAGGGGAAGAGGTTTGTACGTTGTAACATCACGTCTAAAATATGAAAACTATAAGACAGCCATTTTTTACAGACAGCTTAATAAAGTTTTAAAAAATACAGTAAAACCTAGTAAGACAGAATCGGAAAGACCTATTTAAAAAATTCCGTTTTAGGCAGGTTTCACCTTAGCAAGTATGTTTGTACAGCAGTCTTTTCGCTAAAATATGAAAATTGTCCGATTAAGGCAGTATTCCGTCATATACAGGCTTCGTTTTAACATGTTTATCTGTATGTGTTTTTGCTTAGGAAGTATTGGTTTTAATGGGATTGTAGCGGTTTTAATGTTGATTTTTATATGCTACATACACTTAAAGTTAAACAGGTAATATAATTTTTTTTTTAATCAATTCCTACTTTTTAATCATAAATATATAAAATAAACCCGTGCAGCATTAATGTCCCACGTTATCTTTATTGAACATTATTTTATAATAATCTTTGTGGTATTTTATTTTTTGTTGGCATCACTCATTTGAGATAAATCTTTCATTTCATTTATGAAAACAATGGGAGAATTTTTTTTCTCCGTTAAAAAAATTAAAATTAATTAATTTAATTTAATTAATGAATTAATATTTGAAAAAACTGTATTAACATCAATTGTCATCCAGTACAAGTTTTAAAAAATTTATTTGAACTTGAATGGATGAATAGAAAATATTTTATTAACGTTTGAAAATTCCAACAAGATATATATAGAGAGAGTGTGAGCTAATAGTAGGAATTTAAAAAAAATAGAAAAATGAGTAATCTCAATATTTTAATCAAAAACTGCTCTAAATTAACAGTTGAATAAAAAAATGTGACGTCACACCAGGGAGGGGGATTTCTCAAGTATGACAACGTGTGACGTAGGTGTAGGGAGGAGTAGAACTTCTATAATAGAGGCTGACGCATCCTCGCAGAGTTTGGCACCGGAAATACTGCCCAGTCGAAAAACCAAGCTAATCAGGACGGCAACCCCAACTCCGGCTGCGGTCGATTGATGCTGAACTGGGTACCAATAATCCGAAACAAAATGGATATGCGTCAGCTCTTATTATAGGAGTCTTAGGGAGGAGTAAAAACACGAAATTTGAGTGACGCAATTAGTGGATGACCCTACTCTTTTAAAGCGGAGATTTATGACATTGGGTCAGTTTATTTTTCACATCACAACATGAGAGAGTTCAAAGTAATGTTAAATAATCAAATTATAAATAAGGGAAAGAGGAAGCCATGTGGAATATGCGATGCACTGGAAAGTTGTAGAAACTTTTAGTTGTTGCGAGAGGTCTTAATTTTTATTAGTTAGGGGTATATTTAAAATTCACTTGTAATAATAAGGTTTTCATAGCTAATATGAAATATTCAAACAAAATTTGCATAAAAATTCTTTTAAGGTAAAGCATAATAAACCGAGAGACAACAAAAAAATAGGCAACCTTTTAATAAAGGTTTTAATGCATAAAATCACATTGTGCGCTTGAATGGTTGTACAAAAACATACTAGTCTGCCTAACTGGTTCGCTTCACGAACATGTGTAAAAATTGGAAAGCAAGTCCAACCATTTTATCAGTGTTTGTACTTTGCACCATAGTTGATAACAGGTTTGTAATAACGAAAAACCTAAATCTATAGACCATTTGGAACTAACGTGATAAGTGGCAAACGTCATCAAAATAATCCGAAACTGAACCTTAGTGCAGCCATTTTATAATTTTTTATTTAAATGCCATTCGTTTGAGATTATTCCAAAATATGTAAATGCAAAAAGACAGATTAAAAATTCATTACAAACACGCCGGCGGTTGTGCGTAAATTTTGCAAATGGGAAAACTTTGAATCAAGTTTCGTCTTTTGCTTAAAAATTCTGCTTTGTATCTTTGTACTTTAGTTTAATAATTTAAATATGCTGAGGGAAGACCATTTATAACATTACGAAAGAGATGTCAGACATCATCAAAAATGCAAAAAAGCGGGTCCTAGTTAAGTCATTTGCATTAATTAGCAGAAAGTCTTCGTAAGTTCATGGAAACTGAAGAATATTGTGAATCTTTTTAACAGTGACTTGGACAAAGATCTGCTATACACCATTGTTAAACGAAGTGAATCTTCTGAATATGTACCTAATTTCTCGTTGACTGCTGGGGTGGCGGGAAATTAGCAAAGAGAAAGTATTATAGCTGAATGTGTTGCTGATTTGAAAAAGCCATAAAAAAAAACAAAATTCTGAACTTTGGAGGCAATTATGCCAAAAAAACTGTCACCGTTACTAATGAGGTTCAGAAGGTGTGAATGCAAAGAGATTTGTTTGGACGAATCCCAGCACTTTTTTAGAAGGAAATATAGATATTAGCAACAATCTTTCCTACCCTCTAACACCTATACCTACGTCCTTATGTCATACAGGTGGCACAATGCTCAAACCGATAAACCAGTATTGATTAAAATCTTGGAAAAGATAATAGGAACCCAGCCTCTTAAGAATGTCGATGTGAAAGTCACAGATGGTCTCTTCATTCTACATCTCATGAAAGAAGTTCCTAGAACATTTGGGTCAATATCTAAAAAAAAAATCCTTCAGATGATAATTACATTTCGAAATTACATTCTTATAATTTTGTTATACTTTTAAATGTTTCAGATTGCAAAAGACACGTCAGCTTTAAGGTTAGATATCATATTTCATAAATACAAGACTACCTCAATAATAAATACATGCAAAGAGAAAAAAAATCGCAGAGCGGTCGTATACAATCAGTAGTCTTGAACAGGTAAGGCTTGCAGATTTCGGAAAAAAATTTGAGTAATGCCCAATTCAAAGAGACAATAGTCTATTTTCTCACTAATCACTGTAGCAGAAATGAAATCATTCCGTTCCTAGGTACAAAAACTGTGCATTTGAATTTTGACAATTGTTACAGTTTGAAAGAAGTGGACGGAAGTTTCGGTGAAACTGATGTTCCTGCACTACCCTGTGAAAAGCATAAAGAAACTGATACAAAAATTGTTCAAATATCATGTGTGTAACATTACTGTTGATGCGGAAGTCGTTATTAGATATTCTGTTACTGACATTCTTGTCATTCTTCTTGGTAACACGAGACACTTGTTCTCTTCATCGCTGAAAATTTGGATTACTAATGTAAGCGAAAATAATCAGACGTATTAAAATTAAAAAGATATTTAAAAATCAGATTATTAATTAAGCTAACAAAAAAGTACTATCACACAATCACACGTTACAAGCTTTATACAAGCTCTTCATCTGTATAGATGTCAATCGAAAACCAAAGCTGATGTTAACACATGTTCACGTTCAAGAATATGCCATTTAAAACTATTAAGACTCCAGGAAGTATACATCACAGTAGGACAACATATTCTGGTAGAGTTTTACATGCTTCGTTTAGTGGAGATTTCTGTAGCCTTGTAAATCAGCCTTCTAAAAAATTATAGTTTTATAATTATTGCAATTGGATTTAATAATTTTAATATTTTAAAAATCTGAGATGTGGTCGGTATCTACACTGTTAAAAATTTGCAGCAAACTGTCCAGTCAATTGACCGTTTTTGTAGAAAACGGTTACATAACCGCAATTTAACTATATTCTGACCATAAAATGTGTAATAATACGGTCAGAATATAGTTAAATTACGGTTATGTAACCGTTTTCTACAAAAACGGTCAAATGACTGGACAGTTTGCTGCAAATTTTTAACAGTGTACTGAAAGATTAACAAGTTTAAATTGTAAATTGCCAGATTTGTAAGCGCGTTTATGCTCTTCTAAGCGGGTGTTAGTGATCATCCAGTTTCACCAGTATAAACAGAGTATCACAGTCTTTACAGGAGATACTATAAACTATACCGATAATTTATAAATGAGAAAATTTAGGCTTGATTTGGCATAACATATTCTTCTTATCATTCTGATGTTTAAAAGCTGTACCAATATTAATTTATTCAATAAATTAGATATTTAAAAAAATAATAATATGGAATGGAAATATAACTTGTAGGATTCAAATTATGAATGAAATCTTAAAACCTACTGTTTGCATTTTTATTACTGTGGTGGATACACTCGTGATATTTGGGAAGATAAACTTGTGAGGGAAGTGATCAATTGTACCTGAAGTGTAAAATAAATTTTCTTACTCAATAGATCAGTTTCAATTGACATCACACTGTAGCAATCAACTTAATAAGGTGGTGAGCATTTTGTTTTTCCACTTGTTTTTCTCGATTGTGATAGGTTGGCCGATAATGCTGGCCCTCAAATTGACAATTTTGGTTAGTTGGATACAAACTGAAGAACCGTGAGGTTGAAACTGATTATGGCTATCAACATTATTCTGTATTGAATTAAAGTAAGTCCACATAATTAATAAAGGTGGACGAATGACATCAAATTTACACATTTAATTACCATTTACAACACAGAACTTAACAACACAACACATCAAGACATAATTACAACATTTCAGTGACTATTTTCAGTAGAATCAAACATATAGAAAAGAAGGCGCATATACCCTTACGATTTGTAGTGCTGCCATCTACAGCTTTTATCTGAAATACAAACACTACAAACATCAATAGACCTGAATCGGGTAGAGTAATGTTTAGAGAATGCTGTTGAAGATGGATATCCTGTCACTCCTATTATCCGCCAAGAACTCCGACATACATTACTGCGCGTATGGATATTACTGCCAAAAAAAAAAAGATCGATATTATTATAAATAATGTGCAAGATCATAAAAAAATCTCACTTTCTCCAACATATTCTTCGTGCTGGAATTGTGCACATGTTCCATTTGATTGACCAATTAGTTCTTTGGGGGCATGCTACATTCTGCCTACTATGACGTCACAAGCAATGACGTCACAGTAATTATATCTATTGAAAGCATGAATCGCTATTTTTGGACATGTATTTAGCTAGAGGGTATGTATCATACATGCTATCAGATAGATGGTGCCCTTGAACACTATTAAAACCAAATTTAGCTATCAAAAAATTTTGTATTCGTAATCTAAATATTGCTTCCATTTATTTGCTTAATTTTGCAGAATATGTCATCCTGAAAGTATCCGTTTTGTAGGTTTTATTCATATCCAATAAATTTATTTGATTTAATTCGAAATTATTAGTTTGTTGCTTATTTTTCTTTGCATAAATACACGTGCCTAGCAAAAAATACATGCGAAAACAGAAATAATTCGTTTTAATTGTAATTAGAAAAATGCTTCATATCTAACACTTTCTTGTTGAAGTATACTTAGTTCTCCTTAGAGAAAAACAAAAAAACGAGTAGAAAAGCTGAAAAAAAAAAAAACTAAAAAATTAAAACATTTATACATACAAAGAGTTTAATGAATTACTTCAGTTTAGAAAAATATATTTTTGTTTTGGCTCTAAGTAAATATATATTTATATATTTTTGCTTTCCTTTTCCAGAAAAAAAGCGTAATACAATTAATTATCGAAAAATAGTTTTCTATATGTTTTAAATAATTTCAGTGTAAACACAGAATTTTTTTTACAGAAACTTTCAGTTTAGGATTCCTTTAGGATTCCCTGCTTTTAATAAAATTCTGTAAATTTTAAAAAGCTAGAGAAAAAATAAAAGAGACAGATGAGTACATACTTTATTTAATTATTCTCTTTAAAAAACTAAAAAGCTACTTGAAAATAAAAATGCGTCAGGGTATAATGAAGTTGTCTATACTGATAATATTAACACGTTTGTTAAAATTAAAATTTCTGAATTTTAATGCTGTTTATAGTAAAAATTACTAATTTTTTTGCATAAATATTGTTTTGCATTTTCTAAAGTTAATAACGTATTCAAATATTTGCTAAGAATGAGATTTAACAAAAGCGTTATGTAGATTTTTTCTTATATATTAATTAGTTTTTTTGTGGCCTGAAAACCCAAGGCACTTTTTAATGAGTGAGAGGTTTTTTTTTTTTCCCCTCAAAATTGTGTACACGTGGATTTATTTTTTTTATTAATAAGAATGAAAAAATATTTATGTAATGACATCCCTTTACAATGGGATATTGATATTTTTTTTTTTTTTTTTTTTTATTAGAAACTCTCTGCGAAGCATTCTGTTGTGCTTTATTTCTGTTTTATAAGATCTTTACTGTTCTTGCAGGAAAAAAAAAAGTAATTTTTTTCCACATTTTAAAAACATTTATAAGGTTTTTTAATTAACTTCCAGGCTAAAAGTGTAATTATTATAAATTGTAAATCTTAATTAGATTTTTAATCGTCGTAAAATTCCTTAGTTCTCGAGTTTTTAAGCATTGAAAGATTGTTTGATTGATTGATTGATACTCGTAGATTTTCGATGTTTCCTCAAAAACTATTTTAGATATAGAAATGCAACAAAAAGTAGATTGTAGCCAGAATTATAATTTATAAATCTTAATGCGACCTTTCAATTGCCGTGAAATTTCTGAAAATTGATCAATTAGTTCCCGAGTTTTTGAGCATTGAAAGATTAGTCGATTGATTGATTCTCCCAGTTTTTCCCTGTTTTCACAAAAACTTTTTCAGGTATCGGAGTTCAATAAACTGCAGATTGTAGCCAGAAATATTATCTATCTGCCCCCGAGACTTGATTATTGCCGAGGCAAAAGTCCAGTAAAAAATTTTAATAGAAAATTTTTACTTATTTAAACGTCTTATTCATGCAACATTTTTGTCCTCAATAAAGCAAAATTTTCTGTTCCTTTTTATTGGTGAAAGTTTGTCCCGTTGGCAATCAGGTCCTGTCTGACCCTGATAAGTTTAGCGTTTGTTATGCAACCGTTTCTCAGCCTATTCCGGGCTAACAGACATACAATATAATTATATAATATATATACAGTATGCCCACTAAAGTCCTTGCCACCCTCTTAACTTTTAAACGGCTGCTGCTATATTCATAAAAGTAGTGTCTAGGTATGTAAAGTAGCCATGCGCTACTCAATGAAACCGCGCCACCTGGTGGAATACTACGGAGTTAGCATTCCTATCTCGAAAATGGAAAGAGATAGAGAAAAAAGTGATTTACAAAGTTGTAGAGCATCATCGATTTAGTACAAAAAGACACCTTGTGGACATTAATGCGAAGAACAGAACGCGTAAAACGCGCATTTGTTTTTTCGTGATTTCCTACACTGTGATGTGACAAAACGATCTTAGAAAGAAAAAAAAAACAACTGGTTATAATAATATACCTTTATTTTAGATGTTCAAACTTCTCACCGTCAGCTGCAATGCATATTTAGATCCTTGTTTGAATTTCACGTTGCACACGTTGGAGCATAGAATGTGACACGTTGGCACAAGCGTCTGTAATGCGTCGTTTAAGGTCCTGCAATGTTTGTGGAGGGGTCGCATATATCTGCTGTTTCATAACTGGTTGTGTTTTTCTTTCTAAGATCGTTTTGTCACGTCACAGTGTAGGAAATCACGAAAAAGCAAATGCACGTTTTAACCGTTCTATTCTTCGCATTAATGTCCACAAGGTGTTTTTTTGCACTAAATCAATGATGCTCTACAACTTTGTAAATCACTTTTTTTCCGTATCTCTTTCCGTTTTCGAGATGGGAATGCTAACTCCGCAGTTTTCCACCAGGTGGCGTCATAGGCGGTTTCATTGAGTAGCGCGTGGCTACTTTACTATACCTAGACACCACTTTTATGAATATAGCAGCAGCCGTTCCGAAGTTAAGAGGGTGGCAAGGGACTTTAGTGGGCATACTGTATATTATTTTTGACTATACGTCGTCAAAATACTCGTTTTTGAAAATCACACACAGACACTCGAATTTTATTTATGTGCTGTGTGTATACATAAGAACCGTTTTAGCTTTTTAAAACGCCTCATCCTTCTCACAAAGATGCATTTTCACGATTTAGTTTTTACTTAATTTAATGAAAATATAAAAAACAGTTATTAAAAATTCATTTTTTTTCTAATTAATGACGACATACAATACGATGACAACATATAATTAATGACAACATACTTTTGAATCATCCACAGGTTGATTCAAAAGTCCCCAGACAAATTTAAGAGATGGTAGAGCTCACAAAAAGTAATTTTTGTATAAGAATCCACGGTCATAATCCAGTTATTTTAGACAGGACAGGCTTAACCCGTCTCATCTCTAGTTCACAGCTATTTGGAAAATTGATGATGGCCATTTCCACCACTTCTTGTGATAAGTGATATTGTTATATTTCACACAGAAAAGTTAAGTCTGTTGCGAATTTCTTTGAAAGATCGTCGTTATTCTTAAAATAATGACAAAAAATACGTTTTTTTTTTTGCATTATGATATAAGGAACATTGTATTTCTGTTTGAATAATGATGACTCTGGTTTTCTATACAAAAAATGTTAAATGTCGCATACTCTACTAATAATAAAAGTTCGTCTACGCCCTTTTTAGTTATCCTGTGTAAACTCGCAAAATAGAATTTGCCAACAAGAAATTATTAAATAACTAGCTTACCCGCTTAGAGTTGGCCGGGCGGGTGAACATTAAATATACCTAAAATCAATGTTGAATGCAATCACAAAGGCAGGAGTATCTCACTCTAACCCAAACATAAATTTTATGCGCATTTGTTAACTTTAACAAAAATCAAGGTATTTGAACAAATTTTTTAACAGATTTATTCTATTTGTGTGAAATGGAATGGAATTAATAAAACTGCTGGACGTGTGCAATATTTTGGTCAGTGAGGCTGTATGTGATGTCAGTCACATTCAAAAATATCGAGCATCAAGTTCATATTCTCTCTCTCTCTCTTTTTTTTTTTTTTTTTTTTTTTGAGCACGATCCGGAAAATTTTTGTGTCGTCGTTTGTTTGCTCCGTAGATAGAAATAATTATTACTCCTAAATACTCTCTCATGCCGACGTTTCGTAAATTCTATGTCCCTGAAAATCTCTTTAAAATAGAAATTTGTTATTTATATCCAATCACCGGCAGAAATCATCAAAAATCTTATTCTTTAAAATATCATTCTAAGAAAATAGCAGGAAGAATGAGCTCTGTTTTCCAGTAATTCGGGAAAAGGACTTCAAGCAGAAAGAGAAGATAGACAAAGGATATCTCATGGCTTCTTTATGGTACTAACACTGATCGTGCCAAGATTTCAGAATTGGATATTATGTTTCTCTTTATACCCTATCAATAACAAGTTAATTCTATTTCTAAACTTAATTGTAGAGGATTATAAAGCATTTTAAGAAATTTAGACTGCATTCTTGTTCCTGAAGAAGCATCTGTCAAGTTTTTTACCACTTTTATCCATTTTGTCAATAAATAATTTTTTACTTTCAGTCCGAGACCGAAGACTGGTATACAAATCGAAACAGAGCCCATTTCGCCCCCGGGATCGGGCTGTGTTTTGATTCACAGCTTTGGAAAATTGATGAGGGCCATTTCTACCATTTCTTGTGATATATCCTTATATTTCACACAAAAAAGGTAAGTTTGATGCGAATTTTTTTGAAATACCTTCATTATTTTAAAAATAATGGACAAAAATCCTGGTTTGCATTATAAAATGAGGCACATTGTACATCTGCTTGAATAAATGCACTAGGCAGTATTCTATAGAAAAAAAGTTTGATATGATGTACTCTATTAATCATTAAAGTTCGAATAAAGACTTTTAAGTTACCCTGTATAAAATCACTAAATGGAATTTGCCAACAAGAAATTATCACTCAAAGAAAGTTAAGTTTGTTGCCAATTTTGTTGAAATATTTCTCCGGATTTCGGAATGAAGTCAGACACCTTGATTTTTGGTTTGAATAAATGGATTACGACCCTGACTTCCTGTACAAAAAAAAGTATTCGCTGTTGTGTATAACTATTAAAGTTTGTCTAAAAACTTTTAAGTTACCCTGTATGAAATCACTAAATGGTTGTTGCAGTAAAAAATTATTACACGAAGAAAGTTAAGTTTGTTACAAATCTCGTCGAAATATCTTATTTATTTTTTAAATTATGAACAAAAATCTGTTTTCATATTATGGAATGGGATACACTGTATTTTTGATTGAATAAATGGATTACGACCCCGGTTTCCCGTACAATAGAAGTTTGCTGTTACGTACTCTATATTAACCACTAAAGTTTGTCTAAGAACTTTTGAGTCACCCTGGGGTAATTCAAGAGTTCTTAGATGAACTTTTATGATTAGTAGATTACACAACAGCAAACTTCTTTTGTACAGGAAACCGGGGTCGTAATCCATTTATTCAATCTAAAACGCAATGTGTCTCATTTCATAATAATTTCTTGTTCGCAAAAACCGTCTGTGTTTTCATAGTATAAAAGCATTAAATAGTTTTTGCCAACAAAAAAATGTCACACATAGAAAGTTAAGTTTATTGCTAATTACGTTGAAAAATCGTCGTTATTTTTAAAATTATGAACAAAACAAAAACGTACCCGGAACAAAAATCAGAGTTCGTATTATGAAATGAGGGACATTTTATTTTTTGATTGAATAAATGGATTTCGACCCTGGCTTCTTGAACAAAAGAAGTTTGCTGTTGTCTACTGTACTAATCGTTAAAGTTTGTGCAAGAGCCTTTGAGTCACCCCCTGTGTGAAAGCACTAAATGGTTTTTGCTAAAAAGAAATTATTAAACAAAGTGTGTTGCGAATTTTGGAGAAATATCTTCATTATTGTTAAAATTATGAAAAAAAAATCCGGATTCGTATTAAGAAATGAGATACGTTGTAAATTTGATTGAATAAATGAATTACGACTCTGGTTTCTTTGTGCAAAAAAAGTTTGCTGTTGTGTAATCTACTAACCATTAAAGTTCGTCTAAGAACTTTTGAATTATCCTGTATGAAAGCACTAAATATTTTTTGCCAATAAGAAATTATTTTTAAAAAGATGAAATCAACATCCATTTATTTTTGTTTCTTGTAATTTAAATGTTTTACTTGTGTCTCTTGGGTTCTGATTCTGATATGATAATCTGTGGATTTGCAAACACACAGACAAATCACATTTTATTTTATGAACTTCTTGTTTGCATTTCATTTTATTCACTGTAAAATGTAATACATTTAAGGTATTTTTTTCCCAATTATAAAAGTATTTGACCAATTATAAAATTTACTATCTTTGTATTTTGATCAATCACGGTGTATTTCATCTGCATTTTTCATAAAGATCTTCATAAAAATGTTTTACTTGTGTCTCTTGTGTTCGGATTCTGCTATGATAATCTGTGTGTTTGCAAACACAGACAAATAACATTTTATTTTATGAACTTCTTGTTTCCATTTCAATTTATTCACTGTAAAATGTAATACATTTAAGGTCTTTTTTTCCCAATTATAAAAGTGTTTGACCAATTATAAAATTTACTATCTTTGTATTTTGATCAATCACGCTGTATTTCATCTGCATTTTTCATAAAGATCTTCATAAAAATGTTTTACTTGTGTCTCTTGTGTTCGGATTCTGATATGATAATCTGTGGGTTTGCAAACACACAGACAAATCACATTTTTTTTTATGAACTTCTTGTTTGCATTTCATTTTATTCACTGTAAAATGTAATACATTTAAGGTCTTTTTTTTCTCCAATTATAAAAGTATTTGACCAATTATAAAATTTACTATCTTTGTCTTTTGATCAATCACGGTGTATTTCATCTGCATTTTTCATAAAGATCTTCATAAAAATGTTTTACTTATGTTCTGGTTCTGATATAATAATCTATGTGTTTGCAAACATACAGACGAATCACATTTTATTTTATGAACATCTTGTTTGCATTTCATTTTATTCACTACAAAATGTAATACATTTAAAGTCCTTTTTCCCAGTTATAAAAGCCTTTGACCAATTATGAAATTTACCATCTCCGTCTTTTGATCAATTACGGTGCACTTTATCTGCATTTTTCATAAAGATCTCCATCTGAAATTATGAAACTGGTCGATTACATTACATTATGTAAATATAAGATAAACCCGACAAGCATAAAGAGAAAATGTAGAAATCCTACGAGCTAATAAAAGCAAATAAACTGGACGCATTAAGGATGACTTTCGAGGAATGAATGAGAAAGCACCAGTTTCATCGTAAATGGAAAATCGATGTTTAAAAGAGATCTAGCCAAAAGTGCTGTTCAATTATGCATTTTATAGATGTTCAGTTATGCATTTTATGCATGTTGGTTTCGAAAGCGCCTATTTACAGATGTATCGTAACCTTAAAAGCCTGCATTAAAGCGGTTGCTTCTAGATTTATAGTAAGAGAAGAAGTAAGAAATGAAACATATTTCGTGTATTATTTTAATTAGAAGAAACACTATTTTTAGTTTTTAGTTTTTACATTATAGGTGTGATAATAATGAGGTACTTTTACCAAATATGGTCATGCTCTTAATAAGGCCATCAGCTATCTTGTAGTGAACGGTCTCCGTCCGACATATGGCAGCATATATTTGACAGTTTATGTGTCCTTGACATGCGCAGATAGTTTCAACCACAACCGATACCGGCTTCGTCGTCATTTTAGGACCAATAAATCTTTTGGGCGCATCGTTGTGTTAAAAACAGTAAATAAACTTTTAAATGAACTAAGCGTAAATTATTGAAGGAATTTTATAATCCTTTCATGGTGTACCAGATAATTTAACGATCTTTAAGAAAGTATATTAAAATATTCTGTACTTTTAATACTGTTTGTGTTTGAAAGAGAAATATGTGCAGAAAGAAGTCTCCTGATAAGGTATTGCTTTATTTTCCAAAATTATCGTGTCTTAGATATGCGTCTTTTTAAAAAATGTAAGAAGTATGTCCATAAAAGAATGCGTAGGGCTGACTCGAATGGACACAGTTACCTTGTTCTGCCCCAAATGGGAAATACCTAAATGTGAATTTCTTCAATAAATGTAATTTAAATTTCTTCAATAATTGAAATTTTAAATTTCTTCAATACTAATGTCTTTATTTTGAAAAAAATTTTTTACATCTAAATAATTCCTTTTCAACAGTCAAAATGTGCAATTTAAAAACACTGTCTTTATTTTGTTCTGTTTTGATGTAATACATGTAAAATATCTGTTAATTTAAATTAAACAATGTACTTAGCAAATTATGGCCTTATTTAGAACAAATACTCCTAATAAGGACACTTTAAAGTGTCTTTCGTTTTGAAATCTTCTGATCAGAATTCAAAAGAAACAAGAGTATGCATAATTTAATTTCATAGAAATATGTATAAATATTACATCTAACGACGTTTAAAATGTTAATGCTCATATAACACATTTTATTGTGATCTGAATTCTTAACGTAGCCTTATTTGATACAGGTACCTTATTAAAAATATTTCATCATTTTGAAAGCTTTTAGAACAGGAAAATTAACATATTTTAGAATATCGTCTTGTTAGAAACGAAGAACTGGAGACTAAATAACGAGTTTTTTAAAGTATTCATATGGACCCTTTCAAAAGCATTAAAGGAAACTTACACATCAGCTTATACATAGTCCGTCCCAAATTTCCCGGACTGATTAAATTACTGGTTAATAGATAGCACTACGTGTTCGCAGGTGATGTCGAAAGCACGCCTATACTTCGTCTTACACAGCGGTACAATTTCACGTTGTTGTCTGTTGTATGATGTTAAGTGCATCCGGTATGTTGTAACCATTGACTACAAATATAAATAGATAGCGGACTCCTTTCTTCTCTTCCGAGAGACTTGAAGAAAACATCTTTCACCTTTCATCGCCAAAAAACGGCGAAAGGGTGCCGCTTTCTGGTGGTAATCCCTTTTTTGGCAACATTCTGTTTCCGTTCGCGTAATAAAAGAAACAGGTGGAACAGGGAACGGTGGAATTTCAGTGACAGTTTGGTGGGGAAAAAAACCTGTTTGGCATAATATTCTCCCAGCAGCACCTGGTGGTGGGGAAGAACATGTTTTCTTCAAGATAGGGTTACTGATCCGCTGTCCATTTATATTAGAAGTCAATGGTTGTAACAGTGTAACGTGATTATGTCGGTGCTCGCGAAAGTCGAACAATGAACGAACATAAAATTGAAGGTGCTACTATTACTGGACGTTGCTATTTGGAAGTGTTGAAACGTTTCATGGCTCGTGTACGCAGAGTTTGCTCTCGGAACCGACAACAAGGCAGTTGGTTGTTCTTGCACGAGAAAGCCCTAGCACACATTTCAAGCATTGTTCGGGAGTTTCTTGCTTCAAAAGGATTGTCGTGCTCAACCCTCTTCTTTACTCCCCAAATTTGTCCACTTGTGACTATTTTTTGTTCCCCAAATTCAAATTGAACCTAACGGCAGGGCCTGATTATCCAAAAGGCGCGTGAAGCACATGCTTCCCCTCTAAAATTTAAAAGGGGGCCCCAAAATGACTGTGAAGAGGGCCCTCTAATTCCTGTTTCTTTTCTTTTTTTATTCTTTTTTTTTTACAGTGTATTTTTAATTTTTTTGGAAAAGAAAGTTTGCTTAATCCAAGAGGAAATCCACGCACTACTTCACGAAACTTATTCAACGCGAAATATAAATGCCATCAATAGGATGTTAATTAATCACATAGCATCCTGATGTGCCTGTTAGAAACCACCCAGGAAATTGTGTATATGTACTAAATATATCTGATGTATATACAGGGAATGTAAAGAAGCTATTTAATAAAATATATGTGACCTCGGATAAGCTACTCCCTGGAATAATATTATTATCATTGGTGAGTTTTCATGAATAGAGAATTAAGAAAACTTTCGCCAAATGAAAGGGGACCCCAAAATTATACCGTGCTTCCCGAGATTCAGAGGTTAATCGGGCTCTGGGAACTGATTACATTTCATTTATCAATAAAAATTTCTTGTTCAAAATTATGTCTATTTCATTTTTAAAAAAAGATGAAGGCTTTTGAAACTATGTCACTTAAAGGCAATGAAGGAAAGACAACAAAATATGTATTTTTATTACCTGACAATAAAAAGGGGAAGGGGGGGGGGGGTAAACTTTGACTTGCCGTGCCAACGCTCTCCCTTACTGAGCTATCACAACGATAGCCTGACTGGCAAGCCAAAATGCACAGGTTCGAGTCCTGGTCCCGGCATTTTTCGCTCTGTTGGAATACATCTCAACTATAATACTCCAACCATTGAATATAATTTACCTAGTTGAAAATACTTTCCTCTGTTCATTATGACATATATTATTGCATCATAAAAATGCCGTATTTTTACTATGTTTAACATTAGTGTTAAAAGAAAAGTTGAAACTATTTTTTGAAATTCGTACCAAATAAAATTCTCTTTAAAAAGACATAAAATATAAATCAAATTTAAGAAGACTTGTTCAGGGAACAACTAAGATGCAACATAAAATATTCAGAAAAAAAAAAAAAAAAAAAGAAATACAATTCAATTGATTTCAATTTCAATACATGTTTTTTCCTAGTCATAAGTAAAATAAGAAAGAAAGTAAACTATCAAGTAAATATATTTTTTTTTTTTTGCAATAATAACGTTAAAAGAAAATCTTTTAAAAGTTGAAACTGTTTCTTGAAAATCGTGCCGCATAAAATACCCTTTAAAAAGCCATAAAAGAAAAATCAAATTTAAGAAAGCTTGTTTAGGGAATAAATAAGGTACAGCACATAAAATATTCAGAAAATAAGGATATGCGATTGAGTTTAATTTCCATGCATATTTTACTAGTCATAGGTAAATTAAGAAAGAAAACAAAATATCAAGAAAATAAAAATGATTTTTTACACTGCAAAAAAAGCACTATTTTGATACTAAGAAAAAAGTAAAAGCTTTAAATATTTTAAACTGGGTCTCCCGTGGCCGAGAGCATAAAAACAAAAATCTGTCAGGGTGACAGTACCGTGTTTGACACTCGGTGACCCCATTCCATAATGTGGAGTTCCCGGCTGTATTCCTGTTCTTCTGTGTAGCATCTGTGACAAAGCTGTCATCTTGTGTACGTATTTCGCAAAAATAATCTAGAAGATATATGTAAAAAGAAGAAAATTGTATGTGATAAAGATCATTCGGGACAACAACCATTGTAACTAAAAATCTCAAAAATAACCTCCTCTAAATGTCTAAGGTTTAAGGGGACTCAGTATCTTTCATCATGACAAAAATGTCGAATTTCAGATTTTTACCTTAACATCTTTAGAGCATTGTGCCCCAATTTCTTGACTATGTGATAAAAAGTAAGGAGATTTTACGTACTTTTATATAATTTTACGTACTTTAATATATCTTTTTTTTGTATATGGATGTTTAAATTGATTTTTCTCAGTTCGTATTTTTTCATGTTTTCTATGTAATCAAAATACAGAGGCTCTCATATTAATTGAACACATTGTCTGAAAAACTTTTAATGTATCTTTAGATTCTATAAGATATAATATAACCAAGTATTGATTTTTTTATATATATAATTTTTTATATCTTTTATTTTTTTTTTATATCTTTGCGCCTACGGGCGCCCGTCAGGCACGTCAACCGCCGTACCCGAGTTCTGGAGAATTTTTAACGAGCACGACCAGGGGTGTTCCTGTACGCTCTACGAACGGTGGGTACCCCGCCACCTGCTGACCACACCCATTTTCCCAAGTGATTTGGCGACATTGGTCGCTGCGATTTGCAGTGGATCCCACCCTCTTGGGAAACCACCACATTTACACTTGGGGACGAGCCGGACTCCCCCAACAGCTTCGGAGCCGTACACCCAAGAGGGAGCCGGGTCTTTTCCGACCCACAATTGATTTGCTATAGCTCGAGGGATATGGAGATCTACAAAGGTAGTTACTGGCCCTGTCGCACTGGATATTATTTAGTAGGTAAAACTAAGCTGCGCTGCCAGGTGCCTGAGAGTACCCGTTAGGTACGTAAACCGCCGTTCACAAATTCTGCGGAAATTTTAACGAGCCCGACCAGGAGAGTTCCTGTATGCTCTACTGTCGTTATAATATTTCCATTCTTCTATGACCAAAACTCGCCGACTTATGATATTATCACTTTTTTTTTTTTTTTTTTACTTTCGGAGCTTTCCGGTATTAATACAGAAAAACGCGTTTTTAGTGCTGAAAATTTCCAAATTTTATAAAATTCAATGTATCATAACTCGGTATGTTGTGGTCTTTCAAGAATGGACTTTTTACTGTTTCACTGGTCAGTGTATGGGTAATATTTTTTTTTTAAATATAACTTATAGGGCTCAGGGGCTGTGTGAAAATTTAAAAAGTGTAATTTTTTTAAAATTCATAGCAGGGCTATTTCATTAACACAAACTTAATTTATGTCTTATTTTGAACATTTTTGCGTTTTGCACTGTTTACGTATCTCCAACAGGTAAAAAATTAAAGCGCGTTTCAATCTTTTTAGGTATTTGCTATTTTTTCACTTTTATCATTATTGTGAAATTTTATAAGTTATTTCTTCATTAGTGTTGTTTATACAATAAATACAATAAATACGCAATAACACCTACCGAGTTACCCATGATTCGGAAATGCGTTCTTTATATTTAAAACCGCGGAAACCTATATATTTTCGAGATTTAAAGAAGCATTTATAAAAAAAAAAAAAGTTTCTTTTTCTGGAAATTATTTTCGGAAACGTTTCCGACGAGTTTTTATAGTGTATTAATCAGTTTTCTCAAATCAGAATGTCGGTTTTTAGAATGCTGACAATTCTCAATTAAACATTTTCAGCTGCGTAATTGAGTTTATGTATGAAAGAGTAACAAAATAACATCGGTGTTTAATGTTAATATCAATGCTGTTAATTTATCATGTTTGTCTGTAAAACATGTCTTATGAACATGAAAATATTAGCTTGGGAATTGATAACATATTAAAATCCGATATTCTGGACTGAGAAAACTGATTAATGCACTATAAAAACTACTCGAAAACGTTTCCGAAAATCAGTGGCAGCAAAAGGAACTTTGTTTTTACAAATGTTTCTTTAAATCTCTAAAATATATCGGTTTATGAGGTTTCTAAAAAAAGGGATACCTTTCGGAATCTTGGGTAACTTGGAATAGGTTAATGTATATTTTTGCTAGTCATTTTATTATATTTTCCTAGATTTAGAAGCATTTGTCTTTTTTTACAGTATGACTCAATTTTTTTCGCTTGAGAATTGATAACATATTAAAATCCGATATTCTGGACTGAGAAAACTGATTAATGCACTATAAAAACTACTCGAAAACGTTTCCGAAAATCAGTGGCAGCAAAAGGAACTTTGTTTTTATAAATGCTATTTTAAATCTCGAAAATATATCGGTTTTTGAGGTTTCTAAAAAAAAAGGATGTCTTTCGGAATCTTGGGTAACTTGGAAGAGGTTAATGTATATTTTTCCTTACGAAATTTTTTATAATCCTTCTTTTTCACATAAAATTTCGACGAATGGCCTTTGGCAGAAAGTTAAACGGCATATAAATGCTCAAAATATAGTACAATGAAATAAGTAAATGTACTGTCATTACCAAATCAATTTCGTGTGAAAAATATTGGAAAATTTTGAAAAGCCTTTATTCAAAATGGATATAAAAAACTTAAACAACATTTTTTCTTTATAGAAAGAAAAGAAATGAGAAGATAGATTGAACCGAAATACATACGATATAAAAGGTTTTTGAAGACCAAGGCTTACAATTCATGTCAGTTCTGATAGTTTTCTTTACATAGAAGTGAGAAAAAAAATTTATGAAATGTATATACAAGATTTTTTCCCTAAAATATGTTGTATGACATGCATCGCCGAAATACATTTTAAATCAATATTATTTAATTACTCTTGCATGTATAAATTCAATTATTCACATAAAAGTTAACTTTTGCAAAATGACAATATCCTAAAAACCGATATTTCGGTTTGATAAAACTGATTAATACACTATAAAAACTTGTCGGAAACGTTTCCGAAAATAAGTGACAGCAAAAGAAACTATTTTATTCATAAATTTGTCTTTAAATCATAAATATATTGTTTTCTAAGGTTTCTAACGCTAAAAAATGCTTTTCGAAATCGTTGGTAACATTGTATATTTTCATTATTGGTTACATTATATTTTCCTCGATTAAGAAACATGTCTTTTTTTACAGTGTGATTATATTTTTTATCTTATGTTACTTTATTTTATATAACCAGTGGAATCGTGCGAGGGTTTTGCCCTGCCGTCTATATATATATATTTTTTTTTCAATATTTATTTATATAGATGCAGGTTTAAACTTCTAAAGAAAAATTAAGGATAAAAATACCTACAAAGAACATTAGTCAAGCCAGAATATCATTTCATCTATTCCATCAAAGTTATTATAAAAACTGATCAAAGATAGCAAAAGGTACGCGCGAGAAAAAAAGTTAACATTCTTGTTTTAACTGCATCTCAGGATGGCGTCATATGTTTCCGGAAAAACATGGGACTAAGAAAAGGGAATTAAATACATATAAAATTAAATTAAATCTAGTGTAACAAAGCATATTTTTTAGTTTACGCGTGAAATACCGCTGCTTCGATCCATCGATGGTGTCTTTTTCTTCTAAGAATTTCAATTTTGCTTTTTAATCATAAATATAAAATAATCCCATGTGGAGGCATGGCACTTTATCTTTTTTATAATATTTATTTTTTTATAATCATTGTTGAGCATGATATAATGCTGTATTTTATTTTTGTGGTAACATTGATTTCAGAAAAACCCTTTACTTCGTTTATAAAAACTATTCCAATTTAATTTTTAATTTATTGCAATTTTTAATGAAAAAATGTGTTTTAACAAAATGTGAATAATTTACTATGTCAGAAGCCGGTTCAAAAACCTTTCGAATGATATTCTATTCATTGTTGTGCATTCTGTAAATGCACAGAAAAAGGGATGTTGACAACAGAAATAATACACATATGATTTTTGAAGTATTCTTTAGACTACACTTTTTAAATAATGAGAACTTGATGTCACGAAATGGATCGGTGGGGGAGAATGATAATTATGAATAATATGAGGTGGGGTATGCATATAAAGAAAAGGTTGTGAATTATTGCAAAAAAGAAAAATATTTTTTAATGTATTGAATTGCTTTTTGGGAAACTGACAAACCAATTGTGCAAAGATTAATATTCTCTTGTAAAGGCAAATACAGAAAATATCAAGGTAGAAAGTATTAAGGTCCTTTATTCTAACAAGGGACCCTACCCAAAAGTACATTCTGATTAAGCTGAAACTTTTATCATAGAGCGTACTCATGATATGATGCAGAATGATACCAATTTTATCGGCTATCGTTCAAGTTTTTTTTTTTTTTTTTTTTAACTATTTGTAAAGTATTTATTATGCAACTAATGAAAATTGCTAAATGTTTTATTCAAAAATATTCCAATAATTTAAAACAATGTAATCGGCACAGAAGTGATAATTAGTATAGAAAATAGTGAAACACGATGAATTTTAACACCATTCACAAATTATAAAATGAAAATTTTCACATTCATGATATTCGGTTCCATTATATTTGTCAAACACATTTCGACTGGATTCTTGAAAGTTGCCTGCTTTTCTGGAAGAACACACATTTAAACTATGCATCTATACTAAATAAATAATACTTAAAAAATAATACTTAAATATAACACTTTAAAATAAAATTTGATACTAAGTAATACTTAAAAATACTAAACCGTGACGATGGCCGATAAAATTGGTATCTTCATCATATCATGAGTACTCACTATGATAAAAGTTTCATCGAAATCGGGGTGTACTTTTGGGTAGGGTCGTTTGCAGGAAATAAAATAAAAAAATAAAAGTGCCAAGTTAAGTTGTTGGCATTGAGCTCACAGGCTATTCACACTAATTGTATATTATACTCTTATTTAAAAGAATAATACTCATCGAAAAATAAAGAAATGGACAATAAACCTGTATACCAAATTTGAAGCAAATCTGATAATTCTGCATGAAAAACCCGTTTATCTAAATTAAAGGGGGATTAGCCCCCGAGGCGCTTCCCTTACTAGTTTTGGGGGTTCATTGGTTAAGTATAAAGGGGATACCCTTTATACTTAACCAATGAATCCCCAAAACTAATCAGGGAAGTGCCTTATCAGAATGACAAAAAATTGAAACAAATTGGCTAATTCTGCAGAAAAAAAACCCATTTATCTAAATTAAGGCGGAATTACCCTCCTCCCGTTTCCCCCTTTATACTTAGCCAATGAATCTCCAAATCTAATCAGGGAAGCGCGTTATCTGAGTAAATCTATATACAAAATTTGAAGTAATTCGGATATTTCTGCATGAAAAACCCATTTATCTAAATTAAGGGGGGATTAAACCCCCCGTTCCCCCCTTTATACATAGCCAATGAATCCCCGAAACTAATCAGGGAAGCGCCTTATCAGAATGAACCCATATACAAAATTTGAAGCAAATCGGATATATCTATTACAAGTTATCGCGTTACGTATATACATACATACATACGTACATACAGATCCTGCGGGCACATTAGTTCTCAAGCTTTGATAGCCTGTGAGCTAAAAAAGCATAGAGCATTATATATTGTAAAGACAAAATTGCGCAAATCATTTCAATTTTAGTGTATGTTTGGTGTTTCCCTACTTCTGTGTTAACAAAAGAAATAAAAATAAATAAATAAATAAATAAAATAAATACCTTGTTATTCATAATAAATTGTAGTATTTTTCTAATTTTTTTCACAAAAATATGTTTGGTTTTATCTCGAATAATGCAGATTTGTGGAAGAACACAAAAATGAGTAAACACATTAAAGAGTCTAAGTAAATAATTTTATTTTAACTGTACGAAAAAAAAATACGTTGGAGTTTTATTTAGCATAGAAATAAATAGCTTTCTACTTTTACCTTTTGCTTTTTTAATTTCAAAAGTGGAAAATGTAATAAATTATTCACAATCAGCTTTTATGTTTTTTTTTTCTTTTTCTCGAACACAAATAAGATAAGTGCATTAAACGAAACCAACTCCAGAATTAAACACTACAGATATAAACTGGTTTTGAAATATATTAAATCCACATAAAAGGTTATTGTGTATTTTCGTTCGTGGTTATTTTATATTTTCGTAGTTTGCAGAATTCGTACGGTTTTACCACAGTTTTTAAACAGAATTTTCTATTTAATATTTAAATAGCAGATATTATAGATGCCACGTTTAATTACAGTATTTGTAATACTTTTCAACACTTAAATAAGGCAAAAAATTCTTTTAAAAAATTGTGGTAAAATGTACGAACCTTGGATTAAAAAACATTCTTTTTATATTGTGTAAGAATATACCATTGTAAAGACAACAAATTGTACAAATCATTTCCATTCGAATATTTGTTTTATTTTTGCCTACTTCTATGCGAAAAAAGAGAGATTTGTTTCAAACAAAATAAGTATCTCATTATTCATAATGAAATGTAGTATTTTTCTAACTTTTTTAACAAAAAATATGTTTGGTGTTCTTTCGAGAAATGCAGAATTGTGAAAGAAAATAAAAATGACTAAAAACATTAAACACGCTAAATAAATAAGTTTATTTTAACTGAACAAAATATATGTTGAAGTTTTATTTAGAATAGAAATAGTTTTCTACTTTTACATTTTGCTTTTAAACTCAAAAAGTGGAAAATGTAATAAATTATGCACAGTCAGCTTTTAAGTTTTTTTTTTCTTTTTTTTTTCAAACAAAAGTAAGATAAGTGCATTAAACGAAACCAAATTCAGAATTAAACACTATGCATATAAACTGGTTTTAAAATGTATTAAATCCTCAGAAAAGGTCATTGTGTATTTTCGTTCGTGATTATGTTATATTTTTGTAGATTAAGAAAAATCTGTCTTTATTTTAAGTGTAAAGCATACATATTGTAAACACAAAATGCTTATTTAAAATAGAAATAGCTTTCTACCTTTATCGTTTACTTTTAAGATCAAAAAGTGGGAAATGTGATAAATTATTCACAATCAGCTTTTACGTTTTTTTTTTTTTTTTTAAACAAATGTAAGATAAGTGCATTAAACGAAACCAAATTCAGAATTGAACACTATGCATATAAACTGGTTTTGAAATACATTAAATCCTCAGAAAAGGTTATTGTGTGTTTTCATTCGTGGTTGTTATATTTTCGTAGAATTAGAAACATTTGTAGAGCATACATATTGTAAAGATAAAATTGTACAAATCATTTCAATTCCAATACATGTTTTATTTTTGCCTACTTCTATGCGAGAAAAAGAGAGATTTTTAAAAATTAATAAATATATTATTATTCATAATAAAATGTAGTATTTTTCTAAAATTTTTAACAAAAAATATGTTTGGTTTTCTCTCGAGAAACGCAGAATTCTGGAAGAAAATAAAAATGACTAAACACATTAAGCACTTTAAATAAATAATTTTATTTTAACTGAACAAAAAATATGTTTGAGTTTTATTTAGAATAAAAATAACTTTCTACTTTTACCTTTTGATTTTAAACTCAAAAAGTGAAAATGTAATAAATTATTCCCAATCAGCTTTTATGTTTTTTTTTCAAACAAAAGTAAGATAAGTGCATTAAACGAAAACAACTTCAGAATTAAACACAATACATATAAACTGGTTTCAAAATGTATTAAATCCTCAGAAAAGGTCATTGTGTATTTTCGTTCGTGATTATGTTATATTTTCGTAGATTAAGAAACATCTGTCTTTTTTTTAAGTGTAAAGCATACATATTGTAAACACAAAATAGTACAAATCATTTCAATTCTAATACATGTTTTATCTTTAACTACTTCTGTGCGAAAAAAAAGGGGAGAGAGATTTGTTTTTAAAATAAATATCTTATTATTCTTAATAAAATGTTGTGTTTTTTCTAACATTTAAAAAAAAAATGTTTGGTTTTCTCTCGAGAAATGCAGAATTGTGAAGACTATAAAAATGACTAAAAACATTAAGCAGTTTAAATAAATAATTTTATTTTAACTGTACAAAAAATATGGTGGAGTTTATTTAAAGTAGAAATAGTTTTCTACTTTTACCGTTTTCTTTTAAGCTCAGAAAGTGGGAAATGTAACAAACTATTCACAATCAGCTTTTATGTTTTTTTTAAAAAATGTAAGATTAGTGCATTAAATGAAACCAAATTCAGAATTGAACACAATACATATAAACTGGTTTTGAAATACATTAAATCCTGAGAAAAGGTTATTGTGTGTTTTCGTTCGTGGTTGTTATATTTTCTTAGATTAAGAAACATTTGTAGAGCATACATATTGCAAAGACAAAATTGTACAAATCATTTCAATTCCAATAGATGTTTTATTTTTGCCTACTTCAATGCGAGAAAAGGGGAGATTTTTAAAAAGAAATAAATATATTATTATTCATAATAAAATGTAGTATATTTCTAACTTTTTTAACAAAAAATATGTTTGGTTTTCTCACGAGAAATGCATCAGATCTGGCAGAACATAATGGCAGATGATCTCAGGCAGAACATAAAAATGACTAAAAACATTAAGCAGTCTAAATAAATAATTTTATTTTAACTGAACAAAAAATATGTTGGAGTTTTATTTAGAATAGAAATAGCTTTTTACTTTTACCGTTTGCTTTTAAGCTCAAAAAGTGGGAAACGTAATAAATTATTCACTATCAGCTTTTATGTTTTTTTTTTTTTTAATTTTATTTTAAACAAATGTAAGATAAGTGCATTAAACGAAACCAAATTCAGAATTAAACACTATGCATATAAACTGGTTTTGAAACACATTAATCCACACAAAGGTGTGGTGTATACGAATTGCAAAATAATTCTTTTAATAATAAATTAGTTAAAATTTAATTTTTACCTTTTTTTATTGTATAGATACCACTAGATCTAATTTTCACTTATTATAATTACTATTTCAGCTTCAAAAAAAGTATGTACTGATTTTTTTGTAGCATTTTTTTTTTTACATACTTTCGTGTTATAGAACCCCTCCCCCCTCCCCCCTCCCCAAGGATGAATTGCCAAGTGACCAAGATCTATCGCCAAATTATAAAGTATATGTGACATTATAATAATATATTATGTATATGATATTTCGCGACGTATAGGGCCAAGTTATAGTCATATATGATATAGATATATATGACACATGTATAAGACTATATACTTTATATATGACATGTAAGACGTAAATTATATATATATATATATATAATGACGTATATGTCATATTATATATGAGTGTTTGTAGTATATATATATATATATACGTATACTATATGATGCATATATAAGCTTTGCGATGATCTTGGGGAAATCATAGCTGCAATCTTTGCATAAACGTAACTGTGGGGGTCACTATAACACGAAAGTACCCCTTCTCTACTCAGAATCGTTAATAAAATCTTATGTTTGCTAAAGGGAAACTATAACCAAATTGAATGGAAATATTTGTTAAATATAGATTATTTTCAAATAAAATAGCATAAAAAGGATTACTGCTTTTTAAAATTATTTATTGTTCATTTAAGGCTGTGGCGTTCTGTAGCTCGCACGTAAACTGTTTATTAACCCTCTGACTGCTTATCCGGCGATTTCCACGGGCAAAACATTTGTAGAAAAATTTATGTAATTTACAATTTTTGAAGCAATTTTGTATTAAAAATTCCACAGTCAAAGGTTGAACGATGTGGTCAAATGAAAACGATAAATTTATTTATTACATTTTTCATATACAGGATGATTTGAAATATGTAATGGTATAGGATGTAAAGGTCGATTACATATTGATCGAAAGGATTTTGAAAAAAAAATTGAGCAGTCAGAGGGTTAAGTTACATTTTCATTTACATTGTAAAAAACACACATGATTCCTAAAGACAAATGACAAATGATTTCGAAAATATTTCAAAATTGAATGTGGTTTAGGAAAATATAATATTACATTTTCCGAGTTACCCATGAATTCGAAAAGCGTTCCTTTATCTTCCGAAATATCAGGAATCATAGATTTTTTAGATTTAAAGAAGCAATTTTGAAACAAAATTTCCCTTTGTTGCCTGTAATTTTCGGAAACTTTTCCAAGTAGTTTTTATAGTGTATTAATAAGTTTTCTCAACACGAAATATCAGTTTTTCGGATGCTATGAATTCTCAAGTAAACATTTTAAGTTGCGAAATAGAATTTATACGTGAAAGAGTAAAAAAAATAATGATAATTTTAATTTTAATGTTATTGCTGTTAATCTAGAACATTTGTTTGTTGAACATGTTGATCATATTTACTTGAGAATTGATGACATACAAAAAACCGATATTTTGTTTTCGGAAAACTTATTAATACACAAAAAAAAAAAAAAAAAAAAAAAAAAAAAAAACCCTACTCGTAAACGTTTTGAAAAGCTACGAACAACAAATGAAGCTTTTATTTTAGAAATTCTTCTTTAAATCTTGGAATGGTTTTGAGATTTCGAAAGACAGAATTACGCTTGTCGGAATCATATGTAACTCTGAAAAGATTATATTAGAATTTTCTTAAACCGTATTAAATTTCATAGTATTTCCGGAAACATGTGTCATTTTTTTTTTTACTGTGTAGAGTGGTCCATTTTTATTTTAAAATTTTCTTGCGATTCTTGGAAAATGATTTAAAATTTTAATGAATAAGTGCATATATATAATTAATAAATGTTCAGACAATCATGCATATATATATATATATATATATATATATATATATATATATGCACTGAAACTAATTTTCACTGTTATAATTACTGTTTCAGCCGCTAAAAAAGCATGTAATGATTCTTTTGTAGCATATTTTTTTTTAATCAAAATCGTAAATAAATTCTTATGGTTGATAAAATAAACATATTACAGAATTTAATAGTAAGATTTGTTAAATATAGGTTATTTTAAAACAAAATAGCATTAAAATGATTAATTTTCAGATTATTTTTTGTTAATTTAAGGCTTAAGATATCTGTAGCTCACATGCAAATTGCTTAATAAGTTACATTCTCTTTTACACTCTTAAAAAAAAAAAAAAAAAAAAAAAAAAAAGTGATTCCAAAAATATTACGAAATTGAATTCAGTTTATGAAAATATAATATTACTACCTTTTCCGAGTTACCCGCGAATCCAAGAAGCGCTCCTTTATCTTCCGAAATATCAGAAACTAATAGATTTCTGAGATTTAAAGAAGCCATTCTGAAACAAAAGTTCGTTTTGCTGGCCGTAAGTTTCGGAAACTTTTCCGAGTAGTTTTTACAGTGTATTAATCAGTTTTTTTCAATATGAAATATCGTTTTTTCTGATGCTATCAATTCTAAAGTAAACGTTTTAAGCTGCGTAACAGAGCTTATACGTGAAAGAAGAACAAAATAATGATCACTTTAATTTTTATGTTAATGCTGTAACAAATTTAGTATGTTTGTCTTTTGACCATGTTTGTTGAACATGACATGTTTACTTGAGAATGGATAGCATCAGAAAAAAACGATATTTCATATTGAGAAAACTGATTAATACACTGTAAAAACTACTCGGAAAAGTTTCCGAAACTTATGGGCAGCAAAACAAACTTTTGTTTCAGAATGGCTTCTTTAAATATCGGAATAGTTTCTGAGGTTTCAGAAGATAGAGGAACGTTTATCGGAATTGTAAATAACGCTGAAGAGGTTTTATTAAATTTTTCTTAAACCATATTAAATTTCGCTAGTATTTTCTGAAACATCTGTCTTTTTTTACAGTATAGAGTGGTGAAGCTTTCTTTTCAAATTTTCTTGCAATTCTTGGAAAAGATTTTAAAGGGATTGAAAGTGTTAAATGATTTTTTCTTTTTTCGTAAGATATCTGTGGTCGAGGTCTAACTTGATATTTTCATACTTTTTCAATTTTAGTTTTTTTTTTTTTTTTTTTTTTTCTGAGGATACTTTTAATTTTGGAACCGGTTCCGAAAATAAAATTGTCCTCAAAGGAAAAAAAAAAAAAAAAAAGCAACCAAACCAGAAAAAGTGTGGTTAAATATACTGACCTCGGATATCCTATGGAAAAAAAATAATAATAATGTATTAAATTATAACACCTTGTAATGATATATTTCTTTTAAATGCTAGAAGGTGTAAACTAAAATCATAATATACAGTAAAATAACATTTATTAGATTGTTGACATGCTTCTGTTCACTCCGAGCCATTATCAAAAACAAATGAGAATATTCTATAATTGCACGGTCTTTGAAATAATTATTTGAAATGCTAATCATTTAATTTTCATGTACTTTTAAAATTACGCATGTTATCTTTTTATTTTTAATTGGTTGTTTATTTCGATATTTGTAATCATGGAGTAACTCGAGTCACAATTTCGGTAAGCTAAATGATGCTGCATCGTTACATATTATATTTTTGCGTGTTACTATCTCTATGGTTTCTCTTATTATGATGCTTATTACCGAAATTGTGGCTTGAGTTACTCCATGGTTACGAATATGGACATAAACAACCAAGAAAAAATAACCATCCATAATAATAGAAACCATAGAGATAGTAACACGCAAAAATACAATATGTAACGATGCAGCATCATTTAACTTACCGAAATCGTGGCTCGAGTTACTCCATGGTTACAAATATGGAAATAAACAACCAAGCAAAAATAAAAAAAATACCATGCGTAATTTTAAAAAAGTACACGAAAATTAAATGATAGCATTTCAAATAATAACTTCAAAGACCGTGCAATTATAGAATATTCTCATTTGTTTTTGATAATGGCTCAGAGTGAGCCAAAACAGGTCAACAATCTAATAAAAGTTATTTTACTGTATATTATGTTTTTAGTTTACACCTTTTAGCATTTAAAATAAATATATAATTAAAAATATTGAAATGTCTTTATTTCGCGTTACTAGCGTAGGCTCTTACTGGCGTTTGATAATGACTAAAGGTTTGATAATAAAGGCCCGTATTGAAAAAACAAATGGAAGGGCTTTTATCCTGAAGAAGTTGTAGAATCCATCTTATTTTTAAAAAGTTCAAAATATTCCATTGTTCAGCCATCTTGTTTCGAACTATGATTATTATTATTATTATTATTATTATTATTATTATTATTATTATTATTATTATTATTACAGTCTCAGAAAACAATTTAAGGATTTGGTGCTTTTTTTGAAAATGTGTGCACAAAATTGTATAATTAAATGTGCGAACACACATATGCATGCATACATATATTTAAACACATAATTTTTATTATTGTTAGGGGAACCGTCGTCGGTAGCATAATTAATTTTCTATCTTAATAAATTGTTATATCAGTCTTCATATTTTAATATACATTTCCATCTTTCGATAATGGTAAAAAAGGTTTGTTCAGCTTACCTGAGAACTGCTTTTGCGCAAAGTAATATCCACAATAATGCACTGATATTTATCCTTTTGATTCATTGAAGTGTCGCTGTATGGGAGTAATAAACAACATTATTAGAAGAAAGTAATATTGCGTGAAGTAAGAAGTAGATCCATTTTTCTTTGAATATAATATTATTATTGTAATTCTTGGCTTTATATACACATTTAAATCGCGTTTTGGAGACTGCATAAAAGTGCTCCAATTTTACATTTTATTTGGGATATTTACAAGGGCGTCTTAACTGTTCGACTACATTTTAGATTCTAAGAGATTGTTATTGAGTTCTGGCGCGTAGGGCATCAGCTGTAGGTTGAAGTGGGGAGGTCTGCAGAATTTCTCAGATGATCAGTTTCGACAGTCTCTGGTCTTATTCACTATGGTTCGGTTTGCAGCTGCGGTTATCACTTGAAGTACTTATAAGTTAATTGGGGTCTAGTTTTTAACATGTTCTAAGTGTTCTTTCGATCGTTCACAACACGTGGAGATTATTAACGGCATAAAAAGGTTTCTCCGTCAATTATTATTATTTTTTTTTTTTTGAAATATGGACTGAATATTTTTTCATGAAATTAAAGGTTTTTAATTTCAAAATTATATATATACATGCATACATATACATAAGCATACATAAAATATAATTTCTTATATAAGTTCATTACAATTTCATTATATTAAATATACATTTGATACAATAATAAACATTTTTGGCATCAAAGCGTACTCTTAAAGTTCAATAATAATAATAAAAAAAGTATATATTTAATTGCCTTTTTTTTGCTCTTAATATTTATTCGACCAGCACAGAAATAAAAATCATTAATGCAAAGCGTGAAACTATACATTCTTCAGCGTATAAAAATTCGCGTTAAGAAGCTCGGTAATGGCGTTAGATAAAAGCTATTATTTCCTGCATTAAAACTAAACGAAAGGGATTTTATCAAAAAAGTTGTAGAAATCTTTTACTACAAAAAAAGCTCAAAATTATCCGTTATTCAAACGTTTCATTTACAAATGTCAAATTTTGTCTTAAGTTTTATTGCAATTCTTAGAAAACATTTAAAGAGATTGGAATTTTATTGAATATGTGTTAGCACAAATAATTCAATAAATGTGTACACATGCAATGCATAAATATTCATAAGTATGTATACTTAAGCACATGCTTATTACATTTTGTAAATATGCATTGATCTTTTCATAATATACATGTTTTTTTTATTTTCAAAATTATTCATATTCATACATAACATATAAAGACGCATACAACACATAAATTTCTTTGTGAATTGGTGTCATTTTCATTATGATAAAAATGCATTTATACACATTTGAAAAATTAAAATTTTGGCACAAAATATTATTTTTATTCCGTAATGATACAAAAATATTTAAATAAAATTTCCTTCTCAACAAGTAATTTATGTCTACAATTTTTATTCTATTCATGTGAAAATAAACAAGAAACGGAAAACCATGCATCAGCCATAGATTATGAAATACTTTCCAACACCAGTAGAATATTATTAAGACTTTTATTTTATCATATAAGGGTCACTTAAATGAAAGTGGCATTGCTGTAATAACTCCGCCCTTTGAAGAGAAAGATGACTGCGTATGCTCCTATAGAGGGTGCAGAGTGCTGGGAATGCATGCGATATTGTCAGATCCTGCCAGATGCGTGTGTGATAGCGTGGGAGCACGTTAAAAGGCATCGTTCGATCATGGATGCCTCCAAACGGTATCAACGCGCGGTCGTGCAATTTTTAACAGCGGAAAATGTGAGTGATAGTGAAATCTATCGTCGAATGCAAAATGTGTATTTCATGGAGTATATGTCACGCAGATCGGTATTCCGATGGTGTAGAGATTTTCGTAGTGGAAGAAGCAGTACTGATGAAAGGTCACGATCTGGTCAAGCGCATGTGGCTATCACCAAAGACCTACAAGGTGACTTTGTATAGCCTATCTGTTACGTCTGCTTTACTTTTTTCTTTTGTATACTAATTTATATTAATACCATTAAACCATTTCTCAAACCAACTGTAGTGCCACTTTCATTTGGGCGACCCATATCAAAATCCCCTATATTGATTATAGGGGATGTTGTCCATATGTAACGAAGTGAGGTATCTAAATAAGCAGTTTAAACAACACACAACTCAGTAAAAACCATTTTTGCAATTGCTCTCTACATCCGGTAACGTGCAAGCCTGTATATGACCTATAGAATTTATACATACCACTAAAAATTTGCTAAAACCCCTAAAAATACATACATTAAAAATTAGATAATTTTAAAAATGCATACCACAGCAGCAAACAACTATCGATCATAGTCAGTCCTGTATAAGCTATAGAAAACATGTTGTACTACATCTCAGTTATCCTTTTTAATTTCATTATGTTTGAAGCATCATAGCATCATTAAAATACGACTTTTCCCATAGATCATAATGTAATGGAGCTTTTTAAAGCATCCCTGTAAACGAACTATAAATGCTACTTATTCTATACTCCTGAGAAAGCATGTCATATTACACCTCAGTAACGCACATCAAGCTCATTATGTTTGAAATATCGTAACATTCACACAACGCAGTGCAAAGGATTTTTCGCCCATAGACCATAATGTAACGGAAATCTTTTCTGTGTACCTGTGAACGAACTATTAATGTTATTCGCTTCATTTTCAATACCAAACTTTGTATAATAAAAATAAATAAGATATAAAAATTATACGGCAATCCGATCGTATTTAAGTAGAGTTAGCGTACGGACAGACGATCGGCAGACCAGACAAACAGAATTCCTAAACACTTTTCAACTACGTTGGAAAGTACTAAAAATGTTTATTTCCAAGACTGAATAACTACTTTCCTCAGCAAAAAAATCTCTAGTTAAGTACTTCGTTAGGATAAAAGCTATTCCTGGTATTGAAAAACAATCGAAAGGAATTTTATCAAACAAATTGTAAGATTCTCCTATTACAAGAAATCTCAAAATAATCCTCTGCTCAGATATCTCATTTACAATTGTCAAATCTTATTTTCTAGTTTTGCAATTTACAGAAAATAGTTTAATGGTTTGAATATTTAAGTATTTGAAAATTTATTGAGCACGTGTGTGTTAAAGTTAAAAGTAATAATAGTTTCTTTTTAATTATTTTAATAATCTTGCCTAATTTCATGGCTTTATTTAATGCTGTTCCAAGAATTTTTCGTTACACTAAGTTAAATTGGTGAGCCATGATTAGTTAAAATTCCCCATTTTAATTTATGCTTAATGGAAAACGCAAACTAGTGAAGTTATCAAAGACAATTTCATTTTTGTAATGTTTCTTTTTTTTTTTTAAATTAAAAATTATTTTAAGATTTAATCCTTTTATCAGGAAAGAAAAAAAAATCATTTACAAAAATCTATTCCCAATTTCAAAATTGTTTTTTCAATGAATAATCACAATTTAATTAATATCAAATTATTAATGGATAAAATCGTATTTAAAAAATATATATCTTATACTCTTCTTTTTACTTCATATTTTATTTCCAAGTTTGTAGTGTTTGAAATATTTCATTGTTGCTATTGCACAGCCAGTTGGTATATTTCAGCGAGCGTGGTTCGGCATATAATTAACAGCATTGTTGTAACTCGTATACAGTTGTAACCTTAAAGGATGTTTGGCGATTTATCACCTGAGCCCAGCTAACTGAAAAATACCTTCAAATTAATTTATTAAGATCTAAAAATTTGTAAATATTGTATTATCATGAGAAACATGCATGTGTACATAATATTTATAACTGCAGTATATCAGTAAGTGCGCGGAACACAAAATTCCATTTTTACAGACATCAACGAAATTAAGTTAAATAAAAGAGTATAATAAATGTTCATGAATGCATATGAAGGATTTGGATGTAAAGCAAACTAACCAAATGAAAAATTTCGAGTTATTTAAGATTCAAGTTTATTTATAGAAAATTATTTAAGGTACCCTCAGTACCTCTCATTTTGACAAATACGTTGGAAATTGTACCTCAAACGTGACAAATGAGGTGCGTTAGTACTGTAACTAGTTTCAATGAAATGAATTAGTTCGTCTGTTATTATGATATGATTAATTTCTGTAATAAAATAAGTACACTTTAAGTTGGCAACATTTTATCTTTCGTTGACATTTACTGAAAATTCCAATGGGAAACTTAAACCTAGCTTTGAAAATTTCAGAGCTTGAAATCCACAGTTAGATTATTTTTCCATTTAATATCTATTTATCCGGAAACATTTATATAAAAAAAACTGTCGGTAGAATATAGGATTGCTATAATTAAACAATTTTATTATACAAATTCGGTTTTAAAATTCAGTAATACGGAAATAATATAAATCCATCTCAAATAGGACGTAAACACCATGACAACCTAGAATCATTACCTAGCGTGGGATATCATTGAATCAATTACATATGATAGGATTTAATAGAATAAAGAAAACTTTTATTAATATCTTTTCAAGATTTGATTCGATTTTCATAAAATGTGAAATGACTCCACAAAATTTTGCAACGATTATTTATATTAAATTCCAAACTATTCGGTTGGGTAGTTTGTGTGCTGTTATATGCGGACAGACGGACGGACCAGACGACGACTATAGGTGCTACGTATTTATACAATTACGAACGCACCTAAAAATGACGAAAATATTGAATTTCAGATTTTAATCCTAAAATAAACTTTAATATCTCTAGTGCATTGTGCACAAATTTCTTGACGATCGGATAAATAATAAAGGAGATATGGTTCATTTTTCATGTATCTGTTTAATATCTTTTGTTTGTAAATGAAATGTTTAAACTCATTTTTCTCAGTTCGTATTTTTTCATATTCTCTATGTAATCAAAATGCTAATCCTTCCAAAATAATTGTGCAACTTTTCTGAAAATTTCCAATCTATATCTTTAGATACTAAGTATCAAAGAACTAAATATCGATTTTTTGATAACTTTGAACTTTTTGTTTAAAAAAAATCTTAACTGAAATATATGCGATTTTCGTAGGTTTATTCCATATAAGTCCAATTATTGTTATATTTTATTCTGTTCTAATCTCTGTATCAAAAATTGATACTTAAATTTGTAGAACAAAATATCCTAAGCATAAGATAAAAAAAAAATTCTGGTTTGAAATACCAAAAATGAAAAAAAAGAAGAACTTTTAAAATTGTTAAATTAAAAAAAAATGATTTTTTTAAACATATATTAATTTATTAAGAAGTTAAGGCCTTTTATTCTATATAATGATTTTGCTTTATTCAAACCATGATCAAAAACTTTAATATCGGTGTTATTTACAGCTTTTTCTTTTCTTTTTTTTTTCTTTTTCTTGTAACGAGTAAACTTAGAAAATCCTTTGTGATTGCTTCCACTAAAACAGCCGTGTTTGTAAGACCTTCAGTTAACGTATGTGCAACATTTTTTGTCTCATAGACTGCATTTTTATTGCACTTATGTGCAACTCTCAAAGCTGGTAGACAGGAGGTGCTGGGTTCAAACTCCTGTCGCACTCGTCGACTTAACCGTTTGGAGTTTTCCGTGGTTTTCTTCGACCCTTACCGTAAATACGGGTTAGGATCCCTTAGAATGACCTCCACGAAGGGCACTCTCCCTAGGGCCTCTATCCCTCGAGTAGCTAATCGGCCGTCATAAATCAACAAACCAACCAACCAACCACTTATGTGCAAAGAGTTTTCAATATTAAAATTCATCTCTAAAATTTATCTTTGTTTATTAGGGCGTATATTGAGTAAAAAATAAACCTTATACTTTAAAAAAACTTTTCAGCATACAGTACAGGAAAAGCAGAAAAAATTTAAAAATCTCAGTAACCGTACTTTATACTCGATCCCTTCAAATATAATTCCATTCGTAGATGCATTAAAACATTTTTATATTATTATCATTTAATATCTTAAATTTATCTATATATGCTTATATACTTATACAGTGACATATAACATATAAGTACCGGTATGATTTGTTTATAAATCCATTATATTAAATATGTAATTATAAAAATATAAAAAATTCCAATTTACATAATATTTTATATGATATTATTCACCAGTTACTTATTAGCTACTTCAAGAAGTAGTTGTAATATGCGGGGAAACTATTTTAAAATTGGATTTTTTTAATAAGCCGAAATATATATTTTAAACGGTCTTTACAGAAATGTGTTTTAAATCTTTATATATATATATATATATATACAGTTTCTAATGTAAAAAAAAAAAAAAAAAAAAAAAAAAAACTATTAAATTTGAATTAAGAGAGCGACAAATTTCATAGCACTTTTTTGTAATTTTTTGGTTTAAAAAAAAAATAACATAGAGAAGAAATCTTTGATAGAAATTCACACTAAATTTAACCCTAGTTTCTTGACGTCTATATAAGTGTCATTAGAAGATGTAAGTTCTAAGAAAGGAATTTAAACCCCCATCATCTGGCTGCACTGTACATCATTTGAAACCTCGGCTGAATATCTTTTTCAATTTCCCTGGAAGTTCAAAGACAAGAAGCAACTTAGACGGATAAGGTGTGATTCAGAGAGAGGGGGTAATTTTTCTTCCATTTGCAGCCAAAGTGTAAACTTACAGTTCGTAGAAAATAATTTCTTTGTTTTCTGAAATTTGATGATAGCTTAATAATAGAATTTTCTGGGACTTCCCTTAAAGGGATTAGTCTGAGCGATATTGCCGAGAACATATATTTAACAATAACTTCTAAGAAATAATGAAAAGGAGATGCTAGCTTTAATTAATTAAATAATGGTACACATTTAAATAATGAAAATCAGCAAATTAAATGGTAGAATTAAAAATTACAATGTGCAAGATACCCAAAAAGGTCTGGAAACGGTCGAATAACTCGAGAAATATACATCGGATTGAAAAACAGAAAATATGTGTTTAATATTTTTGAAAAATCTATTTAGGGATATCAAAGTTGCTTCCCAACTATATCCATGGGTGGGAAAGAGAGGCAACTTTGAAATCTTAAATGATAAATCCCCTTTTTTATTGCTAATTCGGATTCGACGGGGAAAAATACGTAACTTTTTATTTAACGTATTTAATATTTTCTTCGGAAGGCGCAGTAATTGAGTAAAATGTAGTGAGAATTATTTCCATTAAAAAGTCTGGAAACGGTCGAATAACACGAAAAATATACATAGAATTGAAAAACGTTAAAAATACGTGTTCAATATTTTAGAAAAATCGCAATTTTGATATCCCTAAATAGATTTTTCTAAAATATTGAACACGTATTTTTCCGTTTTTCAATCCGATATATATTTCTCGAGTTATTCGACTGTTTCCAGACTTTTCAATGGAGTGTTGGGCAGAATGGCGGTGGGGGGGGGGGGGGGGGGGGGGGCAACTTTGATGTCCCATAGAATCTGAGTTTTTTTATAATATATGAGGTTTTTTGAATATTTTTTAAATAGATTTTAAAAATATATTGAACACGTATTTTCCTTTTTTCAATCCTATGTATATGTCTCTAGTTATTTAACCGTGTCCAGACTTTTCGTACACTCTGTATAAATTCACATACACTTTTTAAAAAAATTAGGGAAACAAGCAAACAAATATAGGAAACCATGCAAAACATGGGTATGCATGAGTATGCATGGGTATAAAATTGAAAGTACACATAATACATTAATCTTGCTTACACTTTGCTTGTGCATCTGAATGCGGAATATTAGCTATTTTTCTTGTACGAAGAGTACGGTTTTATAACATAATTATTTGTTACATTTCCCATACCATGTAACATTTGCAATTGCAACATTGATATTTTTATGTTAGGCGGGTGCAAGTGATAAATCGTCAAATATTATCTCCATGCTATATTCATACTGCATTCATTTCATTTAAAATATAAACCTATCACTCATTTCATTTAAAATTCGCGACTTTCACTTATTTCATTTAAAATATATACATTTAAAGTACATGCCTTTCACTAATATCATTTAAAATACTAAAAAAAAAATAAAAAAGAAGTATGAATGCCATATATCAAAACATTTTATTTAAACATCGAAGAATTGTTTTTAAATTACATACGCAAAATATAAAATCTGCTGTTGGTGCTTAAAAAAAATGCTTTTGGCAAATTCTGCTCTACTATTTTATTATTACGGGTATTTTAATTTCAAGTAGAAAAAAAATCCAGATTTATTTTCCAGTTCGATTAAAATGAAATATGTTCTACTGTATTTTAACTAGGGAGCAAATTTTTATTTCGGAGTTTTAGAGTGAGGCTGATAAAAATAAAAATAATAAAAAAATTTAAGGTCGCGTAGTTTTAAAAAAATTAAAAAATACTAAATATTATTATTTTTTCTCAAATTTTGAGACTCTAATAAGTAAAAATAAATGCCCTATCCATTCAATTAATATTTTTAGTTAAACTTTTGCTAAAAAAAAACAAGCATAATATGTTATAAATTACAAATTTAAAATTCTTTCACTTCATCAGTTGAGTATGTGGACTGAGAGCAAGCAACATCTGTCTCCTTATTATCTATAGGAATCGCTTATATAATATAGAAATTCTTCAAGTTTTCAATACTTAATTAATTTAAAAGCAACTAATTAAAAATTGAAACATTTTTCTAATGAAACTTTCAAGTTGTTTACCGTCAAATCTAATGACAGGTACTATCTAGTTATTACATGAAGTCTAGAGAGGGTTCAAGAGATTGTTAGAGAATGATCCCCTTGCTTCCGCCTAGTTACGACCCCATGTAAGTTCGAAGAAAGGAATTTAAACCATATCATTTGACTGCGCTGTGAATCATTTGAAACCTCCACTGAAGTATCTTTTTCCCATTTTCGTGGAAGTTCAAAATCAGAAGGACAGTAGAGGGATAAGGTGTGATGCAGATTACAGAGAGAAGGAGTACTTTCGCTTTCATTTGCAGCAGAGGTGTAAACTGACAGTCGTGTAGAAAATAATGTGTATATTTTCTGGAATTTGTTGATTGGAGGATAATAATAAAAATTATAAACGTTAAATTGTAAATTTTGAGGGTCAGCATAACAGGCTTAAGGTTATTTATATGTGGAGAAATATGTATAATAGCCCAAGATAACCAACCAACCAGCCAACCCCAAATTTGTACGAGAATTTTTAATAAAATATTGTAATGCACACGACGAAAAGCATTTAATTACTTTCAGATCCGTTTATTCTTCAATTCTGTTGGTATTTAATCATTTCGACATTCTACCAATGGACTTAATTTGCCTTAGAAAAGATTAAAATAAGAGTTTTAATTGCTGCGTTCTGAATATTTTGAAATTTTAAAATATCGATAACTAATCGTTGGGGGCCACCGTAATACTTACCTATCATGGATATGCATAATATAAAATATGAAAATAAAACATGTGTAAACTATTTATAAAATTCATTGGAATTCGAATAAAATCGTGGCTTGATGACGTCTTTAACATTAAAGACTCGATCACTGAATTTCTTAAAAGAAACATCCTTATAACTCCAAAAACAATAATCCTATTAACTAGCGGTTTACTGCATCTGATTAAGCGTCTCATTTCCAATTAAAATATATCTTTGAATTGAAATTTGGATGAAATACAGGGTCATGAAAAATCGAAGAGTGTGGAAAATAGGATTCCAAATATCTCGGCAACTCATTATCCCATCGACTTCAAACTTTATTCAAAATTTATGTTTTTTTATTGTCTTTTATATTCACTCTTTAAAATAAACAATTTCGAAAATTTTTATATACCTTTTATCAGAACGAATATTTCGAGAGTCGTATAAAAATAGTTCCGGATAATCGAGGTTACTGAAATTCAATAAGCTTCTTCCCATTATTGCATACTACGTACGTACCAAATTTCAAGTCTCTATCTCAATTTTTTCAGGAGATAGAGCGTTTACAGACACACAGACACACAAAACGGTAAAATTTATTTTCTAAAAATATGTTTTTAGGAATCTCCAGTGTCTGAAACGAGTAAATCCGTAAAAAAAAAAAAAAAAATCGACTTTTAAAAACGATTACAAGACTTACCCTATACTACGTATGATGGGTAAGTAAAAAATAAGTTTCATTTTATGTGCACATATGTATTATGTACTTTTGCTGAAATTAAGTGAAAATTCTTGAAAAGATGATCATGTTTGGAATCTATTGACTTTTAAAAACTAAAATTAACAAGTTTATTTTCTCCTCTTTTTCAGTGAACTTAGTTTAAAAAAATATATATAACGTGAAAGTGACACCAAAGGTAAAAGAAAAGAAAAAAAACTTGTATAAACTGATTAATAATTAAAACGTCTATTTCTTTGATTAATTCTGCAGCATCTTTTTTCTGCTTATGTATTTAGAATGGATAAATCAGAAATAAACGTTGAAGTATAATTAACAGTTTAATTTCATTCTGCTCTTTTAAAAACGCATAAAATTTTTCACGTAAGTTCAGAAAATTCAGTATTTTTTAATAATTGAAATAACATTCATCTGTTTTCTTGTGTTTTATTATATGAGATGTTAAACTTGGTCATTGTGAAATTTTGTTTTAACGTACACATATTGGTGTCCTTTCTTTCTCGTTATAAATTTGTCAGTATATAGATAACAGAAAGGAATCTTAGTTTTCTTCCATATAAATAGAAAAAGCATGACTACAGTTTTGGGATGAGTTAATATGCAGCTTCCTATCTCAAATGCTGCCGGCCAGGGAGGAATTGCCCTTGCAAAGACAAAAACGATTCTGCGTTTTATTCCACATTTTTACCTTTATTAATAATTAAAAAGTTTTATTTTTTGTATCTTTCTTTTCTCTTTTCTATATTCTTTCGCAGCAACTAAATAATTTATTTTCTATGAATTTCACTTTATATATTTTTTTTCCTTTTTTCACTAATTAGCACTTTTTTCTATGACTTTCTGTATTTCCCCCTTTATTAGGAGCTAATTTCTTTCCATTTCCTGTGATTTTCTTTCTATATTTTTCAATTATCCATTATTCATTATTTCTCTTTTAAATATCTTTCTATTATTTCCCGCTGTCAGTAATTAATTATCTTTCTTTCCATATTTTCTCCTTTATCAATAGTTTTTTTTTTCTATCACTTTCATTCCAGCTTATTTCTTCTACTACTATCAGTAAATAAGTTTTCTTTTCTATGACTTTTTTCGATATTTTTCCTCTATCACTAACTAAAACAAAAATCTTTTCTATTACTTTTGTACCACATTTTTGTAATCAATAAATATCAGTAATTAAACATTTTTCTCTTCTACAACTTTATTTTCATTTTTTTTTTTTTTTTTTTTTTCTTTCTTTTTTCCGCTGAGGTCGAATCAATTTTACCTTTCATGGGGTTTGAGTTTTTCTGACTCTTCTCTGCTACACCTGAGGAATTATACATTATACAGGTACTACACCTGCTTTCCAAAACCACAGTTATTATCTAGTGAAAAAAAGTACACGTTGTATATTGTTCTTCTTTAATGTGTTTTATTATTTACAGTATTATGATTACTTCATCAGCATCTAAATAATTCTCAAAACTGCCAAGCTTTAGACATTCTAAAAATGAATCAATTGTACTGACCGCAGCAACGCGTTGCTGTTTTTTTTTTTTTTTTTTTTTTTTTTTTTTTTTTTTTTTTGTACAATGTGTTATTTGTTGTTACATGTGATTTTTTTTTATTTTGCTTCTAGGAAATTGCAACACTACAGGCAGTATGTAGCCTTCAACTTAACCTGAACTTTGCCCTTGTATCCAGTCAAATCTTTTGAGTTGTTTATTTGCCTTAAATTTCAAAACCATTAGCCATTAGTATTACGGCAGAATATAGGTGGTTAGACTTCGTTTCAATCTATTTATTATTATAAGTATTATTAGAAATCTGATTTTTTTTCCCTTTCTATGTGGTACCAGTTAGATGTTTTGGAATCTTATCTATTAGTAATTTTATTTGTTAATGTTAAAATAATGTATCCTTTCAATCAAATAAAATTAAATATCAGGTAAAATTGATTAAAAAAAAATTGAACTTTGACCTTGTAACTAATCGATCTCTTTCTGTTATTATTATTTTTTTTTTTTACATTTTGAAATCATTAGCAGAATACAAGTGGTTAGATCTTTTTTCAGTCTATTGCAACTATCATTAGATATCTTCTTCTTCTTCTTCTTGTCTTTCTTTCTTTCTTTTTTCTGTTTTTTAAATGTTGTTTCAGCTATCAGTTTTCGTATTTTATCCTTTTTCTTTTAACTAATGCGTAAAAATCGGATCTACAAATTCAATTTACGGAAAAATGTCTAAATAGGTAAGGTAAAGTAAGCAAATAAACGTTTACGCAGGGCGTATACCGTATAGGATCTACGTAAATGTTCCGTAGTATAAGCTGGAACATAGCCCTCATATATCGTCTGTATGTCTGCGGTATATAACGCGCCCTGCATTACGCACAATCCTTTTTTGCTAAGAAGCCTTCATGAGATATGTATCATGAAAATACAATAAGGAGTATTAAAAATATAATAACTAGTACATATTTCGAAGCCATTTTATGGTTTAACTTTTCTCTAACTACTTGTTATCTCTTTTCTTCATCTTTTAGTTACCAAATGTAAAAAAAAAATTCTGTTATGTTAAAAATGTCTGCAAAATGACCAATCCTACTTTCAATATATTATTTAATACTGCAATTCATTGTATTTTAACGATTAATGTAACGCAATTTTTTATGTTATTTTCTCAGTATAATGCAAAGCAAAAACATTATTTAATAAATATTCTTAAGAAAAAGAAAAAAAAATGTAATTGGCTACCGCTTACTGTTATATTAATATATACGTCACATAATACATTTGTAGCTTTCTACTTCAACCATATGACCCTAGGCAAAACGTGGCCTTGACTTGTCTTTGCTCTCTCTCTTACAATCTTTTTTTTTTTCTTTTTAATTCAATCGTTTAGTATTTCGAAACCATTCTATCATTTAACTGTAGATCCTTTTTTTCCTTCTCTTCTTTAGATCCCAAATGTAAACAATACCAAACCTGACTACATTATTTTATTTTAATAAATAAAATACCATTATGTTGAACATTTACGGCATTAAGTGATACCACCTCAGGCGCCACAAGACCACTGAACCTAGACCCTATCCCCCTGCCCATCGCAACAGATGAGGAGGGAGGGAAAAGCCAAAAGATGAAGCGAGCGTATTACCTGGCTTTTTAGATGGGGGTGGAATGCAAGGTGAGTAGTACTAGAGGAACTTTTCATTGTCGTCTGCACATCGACAGCAGCGCCTCTTTTCTCGGAGGCGACAGGGACTTGCACATCCGGTTTGTAAACCTGAGAGTTCTTTAGATTGGGTTATTTTTCTTCTACTTGGCGTCGCCAAGTATTATGTCTTTGTGAAAATAACAAATTTAAAGGGCCGGTCTTCTTTGACTAAGCACTTCGTTTTGTTTGTAGCAAATCTTTTGTCATCATTTCTTTACATAAATGGGTAAGATGAAATACTGTTACAGTTAGTCAAATTTCTAAGATAGTTACATTTTTATTTTTTTATTTTCTTTTATCAATATTTCAATTTCAAAGTTTATATACATATATTTTTTTAAATAAGAGTGGAAATTAGATTATACACTCAGAAAAAAGTTTTGTTGAATCAATAAAAATTTGGTTGACCCAACAAAACTTTTTGTTTAAATATAGGCCAATGGAAATTTTGTTTGAATCAACAAAAAAAAATTTTTTTTTGCAATTCCAAAAAAAATTTTGGTATCGTCAGCAGAAAATGTTATGTTAATTCGAGTAAAATGGTTCAATTTTACTTGAATTTTGCTAAAACAACCAAAATGTACTCAACAAAACATGTTTTGTAGTTTTAATCAATTCCTTTTTCTGGGTGTAGAAAAGAGCCGACTACCGATTGCGAAACAAGGATTAATTTTTAAAAAATCTTTTGATTTGAACATTGTCAATATATCACTTGATGATTCATTTATAATGTTGTTAATAAAAGTATACTAATTATTAAAAAGAAAAAAAACACAGTTTAAGTTAACTGTGTTATACTTCGCGATTATTGTTTTCGCCTATTATATTACTACATTACTATTTTAATTAATTTTATTTCAGTTCGTATACGGATAAGAAATGTATTTTTGGTTCAATTTAAGGAGATTCCATGTGAAGATATTATCCAAAAATTAAATATTTCTCATATGTTGGCCCCTCCTACAAACTATTCAATGAAGCTCTTTCTCTTTTTATTTTCATTTTTAATCGTAATAGATGGTTAAGCATTTTAAAGTGATAAAATTTGACATAATGGAATATGATTTTTTGAGACTCAATTATAAAAAAACATACATGGCTGAAAGTTTGCTTTGATTTAGCATTTTATTTCCTACTAACGCAATTTTATTTATTATTTTGTGTGTGTTGTATTACTCAACACTGCTTACTCATCGCTAAAAGTTAAAAAAATTAAAGTGCGTTTCAATCTTTTTGGGACATCCTGTCTTCCTCTTCCACGTCTTATGGTGCAGTAATTTATCAGAAAACAATTGTAAAAGCAAATACTTGCGAAATCCTATAATAGTGAAATACATACTAAAACACATAAATAATTTTTTTTTTCTTTTTTTTTAATTGAAACTCATAGCTTATATAAGCTGTCAAAATACTCAAAATTGAGTACATTTTGTTTATTTTTAAGCACTTATTTTTATGTTGTGATTCTACTTTTAAAACACACACATTTCTGTATCTAGCAAAATTTTACGGAACTCAGTATAACATCTTCCGAGTTATCTACGATTCCGAAAAAATCATTTCTTTATCTACAGGAACCTCGGAAACCAAAATATATCCAAGAATTAAAGTGGCATTTGTGAAACAAATGCTTCTTTTGCTGCCCGCTTCCAGGAAAAAAAAAAAAAAAAAAAAAAAAAAAAACGAAACGTTTACGAGACGTTTTTACAGTGCAATTATTCGTGAATCGGTGGACCCATGCGAGGATTTCGCACTGCAGTGTAATAATTTTTAGTAATATCTAATATTCTGAGATACAGTTTTACACTTTAAAGAAAGCTTAAGAATAAAAATATCTGCAAACAACATCAGTTAAAGCCAGAATATCATCTCATCTAGTCCATCAAAGTTAGCAGTAATAAAAACTGATCAAAGTTAGGAAAAGGCAGGCGCGAGAAAAAAATAACAATCATATTTTAACTGCATTAGAGGATGACGTCACTCGATTCGGAAAAATTGAGAAAAACCTTTCATTTTTTTTTATGAAAACAATACTGATTTAAATTTTAATTAACCGCAATTTTACTTCGATCGATCGATGGTGTTTTTTTTTTCTAAACATTTTAATTTTTCTTTTTAATAATAATAATAATGTACTCTTATCACGTATGCCACGGTTTACTATTTTTTTTGTAATCATTGTTTAAGGATCATATAATGCGGTATTTTATTTTTGTGGCAACACTAATTTGAGGAAAACATTTCATTTCAATTATGAAAACGATGCCGATTTAATTTTTAACTAAAAGCAATTTTTAATCGAAATACAGGTTTTAATGAAATGTAAGTGTACTATGGCAGAAGTCTGTTCGAAAACCTGTCATATGGTATCTCATTTATCGTTCTGCTTTTTATATTTTCTTAACCCGGGAGCAGTCGCACGGGGTATGACATACCCCAGGGTGCGTACGGTTTTTACAACTCTCACCACTATTTTTCGAAAAGTAATCTACAATTTATTTTAACATAGAATATGTAACAATTGTCTTAGACTAAATAAGGTGACGATTATTAATTGTATTTATTGGTGACAATGTAAAAACCATTCATTATCTGGGTGTGCGCGACTTCTCCCGAGTTAAAAAAAAGGATGTTGACAACAGAAATAATATATATGATTTTCAGTTTTCTCAACACGAAATATCAGTTTTTAGAATGCTAGCAATTCTCAAGTGAAATTTTTCATGTTTAACAAGCATGTTCAACAGACAAACATGATAAATTAACAGTATTAATATAAATATAAAAATTAACATTATTTTTGTTATAGCTGCATGTATAAAATCTGTTACGCAGCTTAAAATGTTCATTTGAGAATTGATAGCATCTGGAAAAAACGATATTTCGTGATGAGAAAACTGATTTATACATTATAAAAACTACTCGGAAACGTTTGGATGTTTTCTTTGTTTTTTTGGAACTGGCAATAAAAGAATTTTTTCTTTCAGAAATGCTTCTTTAAACCTTTGAAACATATTGGTTTCTACAGTTTCTAAAGATAGAGGAACGCTTTTCAAAATCGTGTTCGGGAATAACGCGGAAGAGGTTATATTATATTTTCGTAAAGTTTTGCTTCGTCGAGAAACATTTCAGTACCAGTGTGTTTATTTACAGTGTAGCCTGATGAAAATTTAATGCACTGAATGAAGAAGGATAAAAATTTACAGTTAAAAGTTTATAATTAAAAGAAATTACAGTATACAAGTTTAAAATTCAAACAGTGCAATTAAATACCCAGGATTAAAAATACTTTCTGTTAAACAATGATAAAAGATTCACGTAACTGAATCATATCATGACACTATGTTAACTATCAGTGATATTGATATCGCAGATATATCACACCGATGTTTAGAAAGCTGAATAATCCAATTTGTATAGTTCAGAAAGAAAATTATACGTGTGTACATAAAAATTGTGTGACGAATTTATCATTGTTAGTGTTCGAGATATTTGACGTTTAGAATGATTATTACAAAGTCTCTCATAATAAATTTAAATTTACATTTTAAGAATTTTCAACTTGTAAACATAAGCAGCGATAAAAGAACCTTTAAAGTTTATGAAAATTTCACATTTATGACATTTAATATAACCTGATGAAAATTTGATGGACTGAATGAAGAAGGATAAAAATTTACAGTTAAAGGTTTATAATTAAGAGAAATTATGGTATACAATTTTAAAATTCAAACAATGCAATTAAATACCCAGGATTAAAAATACATTCTGTTAAACAATGATAAAGTGTCATTGGCTTGATAAAAGATTCACGTAACTGAATCATATCATGACACTTACTATGTTAACTATCAGTGATATTGATATCGCAGATATATCACACCGATGCTTAGAAAGCTGAATAATCCAATTTGTATAGTTCAGAAAGAAAATTACACGTGTGTACATAAAAATTGTGTGACGAATTTATCATTGTTAGTGTTCGAGATATTTGACGTTTAAATGATTATTACAAAGTCCCTGATATTAAATTTAAATTTACATTTTAAGAATTTTCAACTTGTAAACATAAGCAGCGATAAAAGAACCTTTAAAGTGTTAGGAACATTTCACATTTATGACATTTAATATAACCTGATGAAAATTTGACTGGACTGTATGAAGAAGGATAAAATTTACAGTTAAAGATTTATAATTAAAATAAATTATAATATACAAGTTTAAAATTCAAATAGTGCAATTAAATTCCCAGGATTAAAAATACTTTCTGTTAAACAATGATAAAGTGTCATTGGCTTGATAAAAGATTCACGATTGGCTTGATAAAAATAAATTTAAATTTACTATTTACGAAATTTTTCATTTTAACATAAGTACCGACAAGTGAACATTTAAAGTGTTCGAATCAATCCACATTTATGAAATTTAATATAACCTCTCTTATAATACATTTAAATTTACTATTTAAGCAATTTTCTAAGTACAGCGTAATCAACGTCAAAAGAATATTTAAAGTGTTAGAAACAATTCACAATTACGAAGTTTAATATAACCAATCTTATAATAAATTTAAGTTCACAATTTAAGAAAATTTCCCCTTATTACATAAGCTGCGATAAAAGAACATTTAAAGTGTAAGGAACATTTCAAATTTATCAAGTTTATTATAACCTCTCATAAAATAAATTTAAGTTCAATAGTTAAGAAATTTTCCGCTTATAAAATAAATAACGACAAAAAAAAAAAAAAAAAAAAAAAAAAAAAAAAATCTTTTGAAGTGTTAGAAACATTTTACATTTATGACATTTAATATAACATCTCTTCTAATAAATTTAAATTTACTTTTTAAGCAATTTGCTAAGTACAGCATAATAAACGCCAAAAGAATATTTAAAGTGTTAGAATCAGTTATCAGTTCCAAATTATGAAGTTTAATATAACCTCTCTTATAATACATTTAAATTTACTATTTAAGCAATTTTCTAACTACAGCATTATCAACGACAAAAGAATATTTAAAGTGTTAGAAACAGTTCACAATTATGAAGTGTAATATAACCTATCTTATATAAAAATTCAAGTTCACAATTTAAGAAAATTTCCCCTTATTACATAAGCAGCGATAAAAGAATATTTAAAGTGTAAGGAACATTTCAAATTTATCAAGTTTATTATAACCTCTCATAAAATACATTTAAGTTCAATATTTAAGAAATTTTCCGTTTATAACATAAGCAACGACAAAAAAACATTTAAAGTGTTAGAAACATTTTACATTTATGATATTTAATATAATTTCTCTTCTAATAAATTTAAATTTACTTTTTAAGCAATTTGCTAAGTACAGCATAATCAACGTCAAAAGAATATTTAAAGTGTTAGAATCAGTTCCAAATTATGAAGCTGAATATAACCTCTCTTATAATACATTTAAATTTACTATTTAAGCAATTTTCTAAGTAGAGCATAATCAACGTCAAAAGAATATTTAAAGTGTTAGAAACAGTTCACAAGTATGAAGTTTAATATAACCTATCTTATAATAAATTTAAGTTCACAATTTAAGAAAATTTCCCCTTATTACATAAGCAGCGATAAAAGAACATTTAAAATGTAAGGAAAATTTCTGATGTATCAAGTTTATTATAAACTCTCATAAAATAAATTTAAGTTGAATATTTAAGAAATTTTCCGCTTATAGCATAAGCAACGACAAAAAAACATTTAAAGTGTTAGAAACATTTTACATTTATGATATTTAATATAATTTCCCTTCTAATAAATTTAAATTTACTTTTTAAGCAATTTGCTAAGTACAGCATAATAAACGCCAAAAGAATATTTAAAGTGTTAGAATCAGTTCCAAATTATGAATTTTAATATAACCTCTCTTATAATATTTAAATCTACTATTTAAGTAATTTTCTAATTACAGCATTATCAACGACAAAAGAATATTTAAAGTGTTAGAAACAGTTCACAATTATGAAGTTTAATATAACCTATATCTTATAAAAAAGTTAAGTTCACAATTTAAGAAAATTTCTCATTATTACATAAGCAGCGATAAAAGAACATTTAAAGTGTTAGAAACATTTCGCATTTATCAAGTTTAATATAACCTCTTTAAATTTAAGTTCACTATTTAAGTAATTTTCCACATAACATAAGCAGCGACAAAAAAGCATTTAAAGTATTCGAAACATTTAACATTTTTTAAGTTTATTATAACCTCTTATAAAATAAATTTGAGTTTAATATTTAAGAAATTTTCCACTTATAACATACGTAGCGAAAAGAACATTTAAAGTGTTAGAAACATTTCACATTTATGACATGTAATATAACCTCTCTTATAATAAATTTGAGTTAAATATTTAAGAAATTTTCCACTTTTAACATACCCAGCGACAAGAGACTATTTAAAGCGTTAGAAATATCTCACATTTATGAAATTCAATATAAACTCTTTTATAATAAATTTAAATTTATTATTTAAGCAATTTTCTAATTACAGCATAATCATTGACAAAAGAATAGTTAAAGTGTTAGAAACATTTCAGAATTATGAAGTTTTAATATAACCTATCTTATAATAAAGTTGAGTTCACAATTTAAGAAAATTTCCCCTTATTACATAAGCAGAGATAAAAGAATATTTAAAGTGTTAGAAACATTTCACAATTATCAAGTTTAATGTAACCTTCTTAAATTTAAGTTTATTATTTAAGTAATTTTCCACATAACATAAGCAACGACAAAAAAGCATTTAAAGTATTCAACACATTTAACATTTTTTAAGAATATTATAACCTCTCATAAAATAAATTTGACTTTAATATTTAAGAAATTTTCCACTTATAACATAGCAGCGACAAGAGAACATTTAAAGTGTTAGAAACATTTCACATTTATGAAATTTAATATAATCTCAATTATAACAAATTTAAATTTACTAATTAAGCAATATTCTAATTATAGCATAATCAACGATAAAAGAATATGTAACAATTTCATTAAATCTCTCACAGTCTGCTAATTAGGCAGAGTAATCAAAGATAGAAGTTCCCAAGAGTTGGAAAACTTTTCTCACGCTTAGCTGTGGTGTGACAAGAATGCCGTTTACTACAATAGGAAAAGATGCGTTTCGATCAATCTTGTGAAACTGAAATTGCTAGACAGCAAATATTTCTCTGATCTGACCGTCTATATGTGGGGTCTCAGATCGTGGGAAAATTTCCGGCGAGAACATTTAAAAGTTCAGTAAGACCTCCCTAAAAAAGGCTTTATCCAATGATGTAAACTAAAACTTTTTTGATTGGTGATCGGAGAATCTTTTGTTCGAGCAAGCGGACCGGAGAAGAGAATCGAGGGGAAATTAGTTAGAGTTTCGGCAGGAGAACGAGTGTTGGTGGAAAACACTCATCTCAGGACGGATTCCCTTCTTAGTAGGGAAGGACAGGTTTGCTGACAGATTTTTGAATGAGAGAGTGCGATCTCTCTGAAGTCAACGCAACAGCCTTGGATTTGACCTTTCGGGGAGAGTGAAAAGTAGCACTAGTTAAGACTTTAAGATTCTAAAACTACTGTAAAAGACTGGACTATTTGGTGATTTGCTATAAATTACAAGTCGAGCGAACTCAGCTAAAAAAAATTGTTGTAAATAATTTTTACCTCTAGAAATTTCAAGAACGCTTTTTAAATAAAATTTGTTCTGAAATATTTAATGAAGGTGATCCATTGTGAAACGGTTCCACGCAACCCCATTTCAAAAACACACAACATCGTGGATTCTTTACAGCTGGTGGCAAGCGAGTCGGATATTTCGACAAAAATTTATTAGCATTAGTGAAGAGAGCCCAGACAGTAGCAGTGACGCCCGCCCGCATCTAAGCGCGCAAGATCTGACGCCAGTTCAGGAGAGGAAAGCAGAGACCGAAGCAAGCCCTTGCAGTGTCACGACAGACCGCAGTTCCGTCCTGGAAGCAAGCCCGAAGCGAGCCCTTGCAGTGTCACGACAGACCGCAGTTCCGTCCTGGAAGCAAGCCCGTGTTTACAGAGAATAAGTCCGAAGCAAGCCCTTTCTAGGAAACATCAGGAGCCGACAAACCGAGATAACCTGTGAAATCGACGACGTCTAGGCCAGTAGCCGAAACCGGCGACAGATGATGCAGACAAAGACTGTAGAAAAGGTAAGCTCAATTCATTTTTGAGTGGCTCTCATTTTGTTTACATATTCTTTGTTGAGGAAAATTCATTTCTGAGAAATTTTTTATTTGAATATTGATATATGATAAATTATGATAAATTTTTAAATCTAATAACTTTGAACATATTTGGAAAAATATATGTATATTTGTTATCAGCATAAAATTTGATAGTGTGAATTTTCTTTTGGCAGTAAGATAATATAAGGATTGTCAGGCTAAATGTGTATATATATAATTTTTTTTTCTCGAAAAAAAAAGAGATAAAAATTTTGATTTTTCAAATAAGTCGATTGTCTAGTTATTCATGATTGAAAGATTTCAAAGGTGTACTTTTTTATATTATTAGTGAAACAATAGATGTTGTTGATAATCAAATATTTTGCATATGTGATGTTAGGAAAATTTTTTAGCAGTTGCAAAAAGTGGTCATTTTGTTACCTGCGGAGTCAGAAATATCAAGTATTGGTTGAATTATGTGCACAGAATTTCAAATTTCTAAATTTGTTTTAAATGTGTATGATCGACACCAAAACGTGTCAGTGTATTGAAAATTTTACAATATTGAAAATCTATTTTTATATGTATACTATTTTTATTATTCCTCAAATTGAATTGTATTTAAAATTGTTAGTATTATGTGGGTAGTTACAGAAAATTTTCCTTAAAGTGTTAGAATCCCTATTGCATAAGTTAGCGAGCGAAACTATCATTTTCATCTTTATATTGTATTTACATAAAATTTTAAAATGCAAGAAGTAACTGATCTGAAACAGTGCAGGAAAATTGATTTGCAGAATTTAGCGGAAGAATTGGGAGTGGAAATAGGGAAAAATGACAGGATACCGGTAATTATCCAAAAAATCGAAGCTGCCGATGATTACGATAAAGATTTTGCATTTACGCAAGCTGCGTATATCATGAAAGATCGCGAAGACAAGATAGCCGCGGATAAAGAGGAAAAACAAAGGGAATATGAGAGGGAGAAAGAAGAAAGAGAAAGAGAGGAAAAACAAAAAGAACGCGAATTTACGTTAGAACAACTTAGATTGACGCAAGATGCAAATAGACGTAGTTCAACTAACAGTGCCGGGTCGGAACGCCCACCCAAATTGCCGCTCCGAACAATCATGCATCGATTTGATCCGGAACGCTCGGATATAACTTTGTTTTTAAACTTGTTCGAACGACAGGCGACCAAAGCGGAAATAGAGACAGGTGACTTAGTGACGCATTTATTAGCTTTAGTGCCGGTCGAAATTGCAGAGTTAATTTTAAGGGAACCGCAAGATCAGACGGATGACTTTGAATACGTCAAAAAGTTTTTGCTTGAACGATTCCGTATGAGTCCCGAATCGTATCGTCAAAAATTAATGAAACATCCACGCAATCCAGATGCTCCGTGGAAGGATATTATCTTTGAGATCAACAGTTATTTAGAGGGTTGGTTGAATGGTTTAGGTGTTACGGATTTCAGTAGTCTGAAAAATTTATTGATAACTGACCAGATCAAGCTCCGTGCTTCTAGTGAAATGAAAGAGCATTTCATTGATTCATGGGCAAACTACAAAGACCCGTTAGTTTTGGCAAAATGTCTGGACGAATATGAAGCAGTGAAAGGGATTTCAGATAAAAAAGAGAATGCGAGATCTTTTTATGATAGGAAATCTGAAGAAACGAAACTTGAGGGAAATTCTGGAGAAGAAAAAAATTCCGACAAAAAAATAAATTGGCGAGACAAAGAAATTAAAGACAGGGAACGTGTCTTTGAACGAAAGAGGCGCTGCCATACGTGTGGAAGCGAATTTCACCTAATGGCACGTTGTCCGGAAAGACAAAGGGATATTACGGAAGTAAAATCTTTCGAGAGCATAAATCACTTAGGCGATATAAGCGAAGACAAAAGCTTGTTCCGACCTTTTTTGAGTGAAAACAAAATAAATGGGAAGAAGGCGTGTGTACTTAGAGATTCAGGTAGCTCGTATTGTGTTTGCCCATGGAATTTGGTAAATAAGAGCAAATTAGGCAATGAATATGTTTGGCTTAAACAGACATTTGATAAATATCCAAAACGATTTAGAGTGGCACGTATAAAAATGGAAATAAAAGATCTCGGATATGTAAATACGAAAGCGGCAATCCTGCCTAGACACTCTAAAATTAAACACTATATCTTAGGTAATAAGACGCAGGCTTTAATAAATGAAAAGATAAAGCGAAAGCAAAAATCGCAAACTAATTCCAGTTTTGAGAACCCGGGGATTGAGATAAACCCTTTAACAGATCCACAAGGGCAGGAAGAAATTCTTTCGTCATTCCCCCCCCGAAATGAAGAACCACCGTTCTCAGTGTATTGGGGAAAAAGAAACCCTTTTGAAAAGGTCAAGGAAAGTAGATGAGTTGGTTTTCGACCGGCAGGGTAATTCGAAAAATAAACGCGAAAATATGGAAGTGAGTGTTGACAGGAAGGGTTATCATTCGAAAGTTAATCTGGAGGAAGTGAGCGGATTCACAAAGAGTTTTCTAAAATCCTTCGAAATTCTGTTGAAAGAGAGTAGGGACAGTGGAAATTCACGCCTTTGTGACACTCTTGTTAAAGAAATCGAACGGTTGTGTAAAACGTATTGTTCGGCAAACACAAGTAAAGAAATTCAGTAGTAAGTTTTTGAGTAAAATCCAATCTTTTGTACATATTTGATTAGTTTTAGTTTTATTGTTATTTTGGCATGTGTAGTAAAAAAGTATCTTTCAAAAAAAAAAGTCTCTAAAGCTAGATGTTCAAGCAATGGTAAACAGTATATAAGAAATTGGGTCACTTATGTATATTGTGAGGTTAAATTGTAATGTTATTTGAGCCACTCAGATATATTGAACTAACCCTTTTTTTTTGCAGATTTTCCGCGTTTTAACCCGGAAAATGTTTTGATGGTGGGGGTGTTGTAACAATTTCATTAAATCTCTCACAGTCTGCTAATTAGGCAGAGTAATCAAAGATAGAAGTTCCCAAGAGTTGGAAAACTTTTCTCACGCTTAGCTGTGGTGTGACAAGAATGCCGTTTACTACAATAGGAAAAGATGCGCTTCGATCAATCTTGTGAAACTGAAATTGCTAGACAGCAAATATTTCTCTGATCTGACCGTCTATATGTGGGGTCTCAGATCGTGGGAAAATTTCCGGCGAGAACATTTAAAAGTTCAGTAAGACCTCCCTAAAAAAGGCTTTATCCAATGATGTAAACTAAAACTTTTTTGATTGGTGATCGGAGAATCTTTTGTTCGAGCAAGCGGACCGGAGAAGAGAATCGAGGGGAAATTAGTTAGAGTTTCGGCAGGAGAACGAGTGTTGGTGGAAAACACTCATCTCAGGACGGATTCCCTTCTTAGTAGGGAAGGACAGGTTTGCTGACAGATTTTTGAATGAGAGAGTGCGATCTCTCTGAAGTCAACGCAACAGCCTTGGATTTGACCTTTCGGGGAGAGTGAAAAGTAGCACTAGTTAAGACTTTAAGATTTTAAAACTACTGTAAAAGACTGGATTATTTGGTGATTTGCTATAAATTACAAGTCGAGCGAACTCAGCGAAAAAAATTGTTGTAAATAATTTTTACCTCTAGAAATTTCCAGAACGCTTTTTAATAAAATTTGTTCTGAAATATTTAATGAAGGTGATCCATTGTGAAACGGTTCCACGCTACCCCATTTCAAAAACACACAACATCGTGGATTCTTTACAAATATTTAAAGTGTTAGAAATATTTAACATTTTTAAAGTTCATTATTACCTCTCATAAAATAAATTTAATTTCACTATTTAAGAAATTTTCCATTTATAACATAAGCAACGACAAAAAAAAAAAAAAAAAAAAAAAAATGTTAGAAACATTTCACATTTATGAAATTTAATATAACCTCTCATAGTTAATTTAATTTACTATTTACGGAATTTTTCACCTTTAACATAAAAAAACGACAAAAGAATATTTAAAGTGTTCGAAACATTTTACTTTTATGAAATTTAATATAGCGTCTCTTATAATAAATGTAAATTTACTATTTAAACAGTTTTCTAATTACAGCATAATCAACATCAAAAGAATATTTAAAGTGTTAGATACATTTCACAATTATCATATATTCTAATACGAGCATATCTTGTGTGTGTGTGTGGTTATATATATATATATATATATATATATATATATATATGCAAATTTTATCTTAAAAACGGCTCTAACGATTTTGACGAAATTTTGTATCCTAGCGTTTGGGGGAACCAGAAAACCATTGGGCTAGGTCACATGTTCCAGATAATTCGATTAGTGGGTCATTTTGGGTCATGGTCAAGCTAATTGTATCTAAAAAAATGGTTCAAGCGATTTTGACTAAATTTTGTATACGACCATTTTCGGGCACGGGAAGGACTATTAGGCTGGGTCACATGTTCGAGAACTTTGGATTAATGGGTCATTTTTGGGTCAACGTGGTTCAAGTTAATTTTATCGAGAAAACGGCTCTAACGATTTCGATTAAATTTTGTATCCTACGAGTTTCGGGCACGAGAAAATCATTGAGCTAGGTCACATGTCCGAGAAAATTCGATTAGTGGGTCATTTTTGGGTCATTGTGTGTCAAGTTAATTTATCTAAAAAGCGGTTCAGACTATTTACACTAAATTTTGCATCTTATGGTTTTCGGGCACGAGGAGACTGTTGGGATAGGTCACATGTTCGAGAGAATTCAATTAGTGGGTCATTTTGGTCATGGGTCATTATGGGTCAAGCTATTTTATCTTAAAAACGGCTCAGAGGATTTGAACTAAATTTAGCATCAAACAGTTTTAGCGAACTAGAAGACTATTGGGATAGGTCACATGTTCGAGAAATTTCGATTAGTGGGTCATTTTGGTCATGGGCGAAAAATTTTGCTTTCAGAATCTGAAGGAATTTTCTAGAAATTCCAAATAGGAGCCGACATACATGATTCAACCAATCAGAGTCCATAGAGCATTCTCGAAGACATAATTGAACCAATCAGGGTACATAGAATTTTCTCAACACATGCTTGGTGCTAAATGAAAGAATGTCGCCAAACTTGGCGATATTTGGCGACATTTTGCAAAAAAGTTGTCTTTTATAATCTAAAGGTATTTTCTAGAATTCCCAATAGGAGCCAAGATACATGATTCAACCAATTAGAATCCGTAGAACGTTCTCGAAAACAGAATTCAACCAATCAGGGTACATATGATAGGGAAAATTTACTTTTAATATTACCAATGCCAAAACACTTGCTTGGCGCCAAATGAAAAAATATCACTCAAAGATAATTTTGACCGAGCTTAGCTCGGTCTTCCTTGCTCGTGAAGTTTAATATAATATATCTTATAATAAATTTAAGTTCACAATTTAAGAAAATTTCCCTTATTACATATGCAGCTATAAAGGACATTTAAAGTGTTAGGAACATTTCACATTTATCAAGTTTAATATGGTCTCTCGTATAATAAATTTAAGTTTACTAATTATGAAATTTTCCACATAACATAAACAGCATTTAAAGTATTCGAAACATTTAACGTTTATCAAGTTTATTATAACCTCTCATTAAATAAATTTAAGTTCAATATTTAAGAAATTTTCCTCATATAGCATAAGCAGCGACAAAATAACATTTAAAGTATTCGAAACATTTCACATTTATGAAGTTTTAGAAAATCTTTCTTATAATAAATTTAAGTTTAGTATTTAATAAATTTTCCACTTATAGCATAAGCATTGACATTAAAAGTAATCACTAAAATGTTTTAAAATATTTCACGTTTCTGAAATGTAATATAATTGCTCTTATTGTAAATGCATGTTTACTTTATAAGACATTTTCAAAACTGCAGTTTAAATTTACTACGTTTCTACAGAAAATTTAGTAATATATTTAAAGAATATATTTAAAGAATATTATATGAATGTAGTTTAATTCTATATTAAATGATTTAAATTTTTCATATCATGTTATTATGAGCATCCAAATACCATCAAATGATTCACATTTTGAAAGATCGAGTCCGCTAATACTCAGCTCTGTACTCTTTTATTTATTTTATTTTGTCTTATTTTATTTTATTTTTGATTGAAATTACATGACATCTTTAACTCTAGATCACTAAATTTAAATGTAAGCAACAAATCACATTACATTACCTTTATTTATTTAAATCAGTGCAGTTCCAAAATATTTGTTAACAACTTTTGTGCCGATTACTAACGGTGAATTTTTTGATCAATAGAAAGTATGAGAGACAGTATGAAAGTTAGTTACGATTCATTAAATATTTATAGAATGTTCAGTGACTTAGATATAAAAAGAATTTTAAATAATAAAGTAGAGAAATGGCATCATATATATATATTAAATTAATAATTCTAAGGGGGAAAAAGAGTACAATTTGCCATAAAGTAAACAAACAAATCGCAATAACACAAGAAAATTACGTTGATTACAAAGAAAATCCCCAATCAACAAGCTATATGTTGTAAAATATTTATTAAATATTTATTTATAGTAATGTTGTGAATTATTCGATCAATAGGAAGTATGAGAGACATTATGAAAGTTAGTTAGGGCTCATTAAATATTTATCGAATGTTCAGTGATTTAGATATAAAAGGAACTTTAAATAATAAAATAGAAAAATGACTCACATATATATTAACTTAATAATTCTAAGGAAAAAAAATGAGTAGAATTTGCCATAAAGTAAACAAACAAATCGCAATAACACAAGAAAATTACAATGATTACAAAGAAAATCCGCAATCAACAAGCTATATGTTGTAAAATATTTAGAAATGTAGATTGTTGCAGTGGACACGATTAAGACTATTTACTTACTTAAACTCGTATTTATATTTGCAACATACAAACAAATGATAACAAAAACAAGAAAAACGCATTCGCTACAATACAGACAATCCGGAACCAGAAAATGATATTTTGGTTAGAAATAAATGTTGACATTACATTGCAGCGATCACTTCATACTTGTCAAGTATATTGCTTTTAATGGGAGAAAAGACGTACATGGGACCAGAACATTTATTTAATAAAATTATTTAAGCACGTGTCTTCTTTCTATATGTGATATTGATTCCACTTAATTTATTAATTAAAATTTCTGGTTCAAACTATGTTTATTTCACTTTAAAAAAATAAAAAATAAAAAAAATTGGCAAATACGCCATTTAAAGGCAATTAATGAAAGGCAGCCAAATATGTATTTTTATTATATAAAAAAAAGGCAACAACAAAGAACATTACATTGGTTACAGTGTAACTAGCAGTGTAAATAATTGGTTACAGTTTAAAAATGTAAAGTACTGGTTTTTATTTAATGAAAGTCAAACTTTAAAATTTTATTATTTGCCACTTTTAATCTGTATCTCTTTTACATACATACATTTGTAATTAAAACTGTTTTATCGATTATTTTTATTTGTTGGAGTTCCAGAGTCAACAATTTTTAAAGTTATATACAATAATGACATTTTTTAAAGTTATATAGCAACGTAATTACATCCCGTTGCATCGTATATGTTAAGGGCGAATTACTTACAATATAACTTATTACCATCTGTCGTACAAATTACAACTAATGTAGCTTTATAAATGTTATTCAGAATGTTTTATTACATTAAAATCAGCAACATACGCAACAAATAAAATGTTTTAAAGCTAAAATAATATTAAACATTACATGAAATAAAAACATCATATAAAAAAATTTTAATGACATATAATTCATTATTTTATTTATTTATTTATTTTGCACGAATAAAAAAAAAATGTTTGTAAGTGAAACATTAGTTATATTAGTGAAGGAAAGTTCATACTAAACAACATCGTAAAATTCAAGGTATACTTGCAAAAAATGTTCCAAGTATTCCAATAGATTTCCATAAGTTCTGTATAAAAACAAATCTTTAATTTTTAAGATCATTTCACACTATTTCTTAATGAGAAATAAAGAAGGAAATGTTCTTCCTGTAATAACACAAAGCAATAATTTTCTGAAGGAAACAACTAGATACTGATTTTTGCAAAAATTATTATTATTATTATTATTTTAAATGAAAGTCAAACTTTAATATTTTATTTATATTAAAATCATTAAAATTACAGACATTACATTACAATTACACAGAACATTAAAAACATATTAAAATTGGCCGTTTCGGATTTACATGAAAATCCCTCATCAACAAACATTTTTCTTAACGTAAGTCACAGTTCTAAAATATCAACACATAGAAAATGCAACGTATCAAAATCCATAATGATTTCAATGATTGAAAATATTTCTTGTACAATTTTTGAATGATTGAATCAATGATTTTGATACGTTCCATTTTCTATGTTTGATATTTTAGAACTGTGACTTACGTTAAGAAAAATGTTTGTTGATGAGGGATTTTCATGTAAATTCGAAACGTCCAATTTTAATATGTTTTTAATGTTCTATGTAATTGTAATGTAATGTCTGTAATTTTAATGATTTTAATATAAATATAAATATGTTCAGACGTAATATTTTTGTTTACTTCAAATTTAATATTTTAATATTTAACATCTACGTTATACTCTGTATCCCTTTTACATAAATAAATTTTTAATTAATACAATTTCACCGATTATCTTTATTTTCAAGAATTCAAGATATGTGACAGTTCCCTTCTTTTGTATATTTGATATAAAAAATAAGTGAAAAAAGAGCAATTTATATTCCTCAAAAATGTAAATTTCTTAAAATTAGTGTAAGGACTAATTAAATAGGAAAGCTTAACAATTTTTGTGATTTTTACATAAAATTCATTTTTATGAGTTTCATAACTGACTTTTTTTTAATAAATTAATTCTAGATTTTGTTCCTGAAAATCTAAAGATATTTTCTTAAAAAGAGGCTTAATATAAACAACTAAAGGTTTTTTATTTTTTTCCCAATTTTGAAGAGCTATTGAAGTAAAATTTTCTTATAGAACGATAGATAGCTTGTCAGAAAAATATTTTCATTAAAAAAAAAGCGAGTTAGACACACACACACACACACAAAAAAAAAAAAAAAACACTTTGATTTTATCCAGAAAAAATTGTATTCTGGTTTGCTATGTCTGGGGCTCACGGGCTGAATTTCAAAGAAGTTGCCACGCCAATTGTTGCTACACTGTAAGCAAAATTCCGTATAAAATGGGTAATTTTATGTAAAATTTATGCTTTTTAACGGAAACTTTCTATTTTGAGTAAAAATCGTTAAACAACATAACAACATTGAGTTAAACATCGGAATCCCAGATATAAACAAACGAACATTGTTGTTTTGGAGCCATCTACCGGCTTTAAAATGTACTTTTCTACAATACAAACCTTTCAATAATAAAATATTCATGCTGTTTGTTTATATGAAGTTTTATGAAAATGGAACGCAGATCAACAATCCTTCATTTTTGACCGGGGCTGTATGCTAGTTTAAGGAATAAAAGCCGAGGTCAATGTTTTTTGGGACACCCTGTATAGTTTAGTTTTTTAGTTCCGCCCGATGACATCTACTTCCGTTTTTTTTTTTTTTTTTTTTTTTTTTGCTCTCGAAAACTATCTGTCAACCTTGCTGCGCAAATTAAACCTATTTTGTTACATCATTTCTCAGAAATAACACAAGCTTCAAAATGCAAGCAAACAAAAGAGTCGAAAAATAAAACAAATAAGTATTTAGAAACAAAAGAATTCTCATTAATGCAGGAATAAAGTGCTTTATGCAATTGAAACTGTCTGAAAAAAGAAGAAAAGAAAAAATGAGTAATACTATATTTGAGTTGAAGTACATAAGTTACGTCACATTCTCGGAAACGACACATTTGGAAGCCATATATGATTGCAACATGACACACTGATGGATACCTTTTATCTGACTGGGAATATATGATAAAGGTGGGATTTCAACCACCTGATGTTTAATACACTGTACTGTCTTATTCGATATTTTGAAGATTTTAGAATAATACTATCTTGTCCTTCTAATTTTCCTTTTTTTTTTCTTTTTTTTTCTTTTTTTGTGTGTGTGTGTCGCCTTGCCGTATGCCTATGTGCATATGTATGCGTGGTTTTTATGATTTTCGTTAACTTGATTTAAATAATTATAAGGGGCTTAATTCAACATTGTTATTTCTATCTGGGTCTATCTGTTTATCTATATTTATCTCCCAATCTGTTGGTTTTCTTTTTTACCAATCGACCCCTCTTTCTGTACATGCAAACAGCGTAAACACAAATCATGTATAGTTAGGGGAAGTCTGCCTAATATCGCATAGCCATTTTGAAATTTTGATCTAATTCGGTTTGACTGCACAACAACTTGAAACTGCACTATAAAAAATGACCAATATTTCTTATTTTATGAAAATATACTATAACCACGAACGAAAATATAATATAATCTTCTGAGTTATCCAAAATTCCGAATAGCGTGTTCCATTGTCTTTTGAATCCTCAGAAACCAATGCATTTCCAAAATTTAAAGAATTATTTATAAAAACAAAGTATTTTTCGCTGCCCGTATTTTTCAGAAACGTTTCCGAAGGGTTTTTATAGTGTATTAATTGGTGTTCTCAGCCTGGAATACCTGTTTTTCGAATTCTATCAATTCTCAAGTAAACATTTTCATGCTCAAAAAATATGTTTAACAGACAAACATGCAAAATAAACAGCGTTAACAATAACATTAAAATTAAGATTATTTCTTTGCTCTTTCATATATAAATTAACTTATGCGGCTGAAAACGTTTACTTGAGATTTGATGACATTCGAAAAACAGGTATTCCAGGCTGAGGACACTAATTAATACACTATAAAAACCCTTCGGAAACGTTTCTGAAAAATACGGGCAGCGAAAAATACTTTGTTTTTATAAATGATTCTTTAAATTTTGGAAATGTATTGGTTTCTGGGGATTCAAAAGACAATGGAACACGCTATTCGGAATTTCTGATAACTCAGAAGATTATATTATATTTTCATAAAATAAGAAACATTGGTCATTTTTTACAATGTGATTGACGGTATGAATTCTTAAAACATTCTAATAAAACATTTTTCGCTTATAATGGTTTCCATTAAAAGAAACATTTTTTTTTTTTTTTTTTTTTTTTTTTTGCAAATAAATATGCACAACGCCTTAGTACCAACTTTCAAAAACTGTCCCTAATATCACACCGGATAAAATTCACTCTTTTCAAATTTTTTTAATAAGAAATATAAGTTATAACGTTGCTAACGGAGAACCGTTTTACCCAGACAAGAAATTAATTGTCTATAGGAATATATATTTAATTAATTACACAGAAACAAGTTGTAAAAAAAAACGTGATTTAATTATATATCTTTTAGCTTGCTTTTATAAGATAAAAATAAAAAATTGGCACTGAATAACCTGCTTAAAATTCTAAAATCCATCTATCCTTCTAAACAAAGTTCACAAATAAAAGTTTTGAAATTAATTAATTAAATCTAGAATAGTTATTAGGTGCGATATTAGGAACATACAAACAAAAATATAATGGCCGCCATTTGACAACTTCAATGAAATAATAAGTAAATCAAAACATAAAAAAATCAAAATTTGGATCAATAACAAAATTCTCATAATAATTCAAAACTTTTATTACTTACCTTTGTATATTTATTATTTTCCGAAAATAACGTTAAATAAATATTTTTAAATTAAAAAAACAATAAAATTTTCACTACTTGGAACAACACTTCCCTACGGCAACAGATATGATACTATAGTAAAATTACTAATGGAGAATCAAGTTTAGACAATCACTACTAGAATGCAGCAGGTACTTCACTTAGAAATCATGGGGTGCGATATTAATACACATCCCCTACGTGTGTGAAATCATACATATTTCTTACACAAATATTTTATTATGTTTATCCATATCTGTCTTCCAATCTGTAAAGCTTTCTCTCTCTCTCTCTCTCTCTTTCTACGTACACGTACTACACACATACGTGCGCTGCGCATACACAGTTATGCACAGTGCGTATGAGATGCACGTATGTGTGTGAGTACATAAGTTGCATCACATTCTCGGAAATGAAACATTTGAAAGTCTTATATATGATTGCACCATGACATATTACCGGATACCTTTTATCTGACTGGGAATATATATTAAAGGTGAGATTTTAACCACTTTAATGTCTTATTTGATATTTTGAGTATTTTTATGCAAATTTATTTTTACATGCAATTTTTTATTTTCTGTTTTTCAGTTCTTAATGGGTTTTTTTTAACTTGTTAAAAACTGATGATATACTAAATTCAATATTTCTGTGTATGAATATGTATTTGTCTACATTTATCTTTAAATTTATGTTTATTTTTCTGTATATATATATATATATATATATATATATATATATATAGCGTATACAGGCACACACAATACAACTTTTAAAAAAGCACGTGTAGACACTGTACATACGTGTGTATGAACGCATAATTTTGTAATCGTTTTGATCTATTTATCTATATTATCTTTCTACCCGTTTTTTCTTTTTCTCTTCACATATACACTTATATAAAAATGTGATGCGTGTGTGTGTGCGTGTCGAGAGAGAGAGAAAGGAAGACGGGGATAGAGAAAGTGAGAGTCAGAGGTAGAGACAGCGAGAGAGAGACAGAAATAGAGGTAGAGGAGACAGATATATTGAGAGAGATATATAAATAAAGAAAAGTTTTGAAATAAATGAAATAATAAAAGAATTTAAAAAAAATTATAGAAACTGGTACACTAGAATAGTAGTTATAACGCTTCTGTTTCTAATGTAATGTTTAATGAAGGAAAAAAAATACCGAGGTTTTAGAATATACTAAAAGTAGTTTAGTTATACACGTTCATTAAATAATGTTTTAAGCATCATCATTTGCGAGTAAAGTTAGTTGTTCCATGTTAAGTTTTTAATTTGAAATTTCATAAATGTATTTATTCATTTAAAAGTAACAAACGGATAAAAATATTGTTTATGAAAAATTTATCACATTTTATTTGACTTATTATGTTAGTTTTAAATAAATATATTAATATTTTCACAAAATAATAATAATAATAATAATAACGATTTATATTAAATAATAATAATAATAATAATAATAATAATAATAATAATAACGATTTATATTAAATAATAATAATAATAATAATAATAATAATAATAATAACGATTTATATTAAATAATAATAATAATAATAATAATAATAATAATAATAATAACGATTTATATTAAATAATAATAATAATAATAATAATAATAATAATAATAATAAAATAGTTTGGGAACCTAAGACTAAATATATATTATTACAATTTTGCAACATGTTTATTAAATAATTAATTTTATATTATTTATTCATCAATGAAGTGACGTTTTCCATATATATAAGCTGAATTTTCAAATATTTTAACCCAATTATTCATTTTAAAAACATTGTAAAGAATTGAGCTTCGACATCCAGCTGCACTATGTGTCATTCTAGCATTTCCTGTGAGTACACTTAACTGCATACCTTCCCTCGCTATTTTTGCCTTGAAGACTAGCAGACGCCGAATTCTATTGTACTGTGAGCGGAAAGTTCGGACAGTGATGAAGTGGTAAGGCGTTACCCAAAAAGGGGTCTTATGCTTTGATCCTTGCCGAGTTCGTGGGAAAGAGTTCATCTGCGAGAGAAGCGATCTCTGCACACGATTTTTAGGTTTGCGCCCGAAACTTTGCCCTTTGTCTTAGAACGTCCAATGACGGACTTAGTGAAAACGAAACAGAGGGATCTCAAGGCTGCTAAGAGGCTGGAGAGTTTCGAGGGGCCCGCCTCGACAAAGCCCCCGCCCCCAGAAGAAGTTCTCCTGCGAGAATGAAAAAGTGAGAGAGGACAGTTTTTGGAGAGATCGAAAAGGAGAGTGTTGACTCTCTGGAGAAGGGAAAAGGAAACGTCAGTTTCTAACTCAGCGTGGTGAAAGCGCTAGTGAGGTCCGACCTCTAGAATTGATACAGCAGGTATCCGCTGAAAATCCCAGCGAAGTGAAAAAGCACACCAAGTGCGAGAGTGAGAGTTCTTAGACTCAGAATTGACGAGCATTAGTAGATCTTCCGAAGAAAAGGAACGGACGAGCCTTGGTCCGAATGAACTTTGTTTTGTAGTCACGACTGTCTGTAATGTTTAGAGACTTTTGTTTGTTTCAGTTACACTTGGAGTCAAGAGGTCATTAATTTATAAGCGATTGACTCACGAAAAATAATTAAATGCTGTAATTAACTTTCTTGTACATATTTTCATTAGAATTAATATTGGTATGCAATAAATTCTATTTTCTAACTTATACGAGAAATTCTCTGTGCCAGCGATCCGATCTCGCTACCACTCACCATCTTTTATCGGGTCGGTATAGAGGAGTTACTACAACTGGTGGCTTGCGGTGATGGATTAATTAGCAAAAATTAATGACAATCTTCAAAGACAAAGAGTGGACTCCGAAATTTAAATCATCAAAGTGCTCTCCAAGAAAGAGTCTCCTTGTGACTTGTGACCTGAGTCTCCTTAGACGCCCCTGTGGATCAACACAGCATCAGAAAGAGTAATCTACCAAGAATTCTGGATGTTCCCCCATCAGAAAGAGAAATCTACCAAGAATTCTGGAGAGTGTTCCCCAATCCGAAAAGTGTGACAGAGAACCCCGTCTGTGCTCCTGAGAATCTCTGAAGTCTGTGCTTCTGACGCCCTGAAAGACTCTTAGTAATGGAGGTAAGCTCTTTTTATACTCAGAGTGGCTTTAATTGTTATTAGTGTTTGTATAGGTGTTGTAGGCTTCAAAAAAAGTTGTATGTTTTTTTTTTGTGAGAGTAAATATTTTGAGAAATTTTTCCGGTAGAAAAAAAAGTATTATGAGATACTTCCGAGATTACTGTAACTTATTTAATAGACAAATTTTGTAGTTAAAAATTAAATTATTGTTGAATTAATTTAATGCAAACTAAGAATTGTGCAGTGTTACAAAATTTTAACTGAATCTATAAATGAGAGTTCATTGAAAAAAAAAAGTATTGAACGCATTTCATATTTTACGATAACAGAGTTGATTTTATATGTTTTTTGTGAATTATTCTAAATTTTTTAAGAGTGGATGCAGAGATTAAGACCACCATTGATTTAAAAAAAAAGGGGGAATTGAATGAGACTTTTGCAATTTAAAATATTTTTACTGTGCTTTTTGAATTTGAAATTTTTGTTTTGTGTAGAATTTATCCCATATGTATTTTATAACCAAATACCAAGGTGAATGTAGACGTTAGGATAGAGTTGCTTATCTTTATATGTTGCATATTTCCTATATTATTGCTAAGCGTATTTTTTTTATGAGCGTATATTTTGGTAATATTTTGACGCACTTGGTAGGATTTGATTTAATCTTATTGTATTGTTTTATATTTGTGGGAAAGATAATTTCTAATTTTATACTTTAAAAATGTCGGAGCTTAAATATTTTAGGAAAGCTGATTTGCAAACGTTAGCTTACGAATTTGAGGTCATTTTAGAGGAAAATGATACTGTACCGAAAATTATAAAAAAAATAGAGTCGTCAGAGGGATTTGATAAAGAGCTAGCCTTAGCGCAAATTAAACTGTTAGAAAAAGACAGGGAAAATAAGTTATTGGCGGAGAAGGAAGAGAATGATAGACTTCAGTTAGAGAAAGAAAGATTGTGGGAGAAAGCAGAAAAAGAAAAAGAACGCGAACATGAGTTAGCTAGATTAAAAGCGACACAAGAGTCAGATGACCGGAGTACCGCATCCAGTAGCATCTCAGTTAGAACGAATCATTTACCCCTAAAAACAATTATGCATCGCTTTGATGAAAAGAATTCGGATATTTCGTTGTTTTTGAATTTATTCGAGAGACAGGCAAAAAAATGTAATCTAAATTCGGATGAGTTGGTGACGAACTTACTATCATTATTACCTGTGGGAATGGCCGAGTTAATTTTGAGAGAACCCGAAGACAAAATTGATGATTTTCAATATGTGAAAGAAAAATTGTTAGAACGATATCGTTTGAATGCAGAGACGTACAGACAAAAAATTAGTCAGCATCCCCGAAATCCTAATTCAGTTTGGAAGGACCTGATCTTTGAACTTAATAGTTTTTTAGAAGGATGGCTGTCATGCTTACAAGTTTCGGATTTTGAGGGTTTGAAAAATTTGCTTGTCACGGACCAGATCAAACGGAGAGCGTCTCCAGAAATGCGCGAACATTTTATAGATAACTGGGCGGAGATTAAAGATCCCGAAGAATTAGTAAGGCTTTTAGATGCGTACGAGGCAATCAAGCGCCCCTCTAAAAAGTCGTGGAATCCGAAACTCCCTTTAGAGAAGAAATTTGAAAGACCCAAGACTTTTGAAAATGGGCGAAACGGTAACAGAAATCCGGAGACTAACTTTAACTGGAGGGATCGCGATGATCATAAAGAAAGGGAAAGGGTTTACGAAAAAAGGCGAGAAGTCAAGTGTTACGCGTGTTTTCAAAGCGGTCACTACAGAGTAGATTGTCCGGAAATTAAAAAGAGAGATGTTGCGCGGGTCGGTCACTTAATAAGTAAGCCGACACTTGAAGAAACCTTCTCCCCTTATTTGAGTAAAGTGTTAGTGAATGGAATTCAGACAACTGCTTTAACTGACACTGGGAGTGAAATTGATATCATCGCATACGACTTGGTCAGTCAAGATAAATTGAATGGAGATCACGTATGGATTAAAACTCCGCTGGACAGTAAATTATACTGTTTACCTATAGCAGAGGTCACTTTAGAAATTGAAGGCGTGGGGGTCATTGAAACCAAGGCAGGAGTTAACAATAGAAATTCAGATATGTACTACTATTTGTTGGGTAATCGCACTCAGAAATTGTTAGAACAGGCGAAGAAAAAACCCGAATTGATGAATGCAGTTTTGACACGCGCTCAAACGAGAGAAAAGGGTGGACCAGCTCCGAATCCGGTAAATAAACAAATTATGATTTCCGAGGGGGAAGAGGATATTTCTAGCGGGAATGTGGAAGCGGAAACTTTGAATTCCGAGGAAGAAAAAGAAGGGGGAATTTTTCGCGAGTGCAGTGAAGCGGAAGCGTTGAATTCAAAACTAGAGGGTGAAAATCTAGAAAACCCTATTGAACTGGTCAGTGTGGATAAGGGATTATCGCCTTTGCCGATATGTGAGGAATCTTCGATCTTAGCAAACATTGAAATAGGGGTTAGTAAAATGGAAAATGACAGGTATCCATCTCTCGAAAAGATTAGAGGGAAAGGGGAAATTGAAGAAACGCATTGTAATGCAGGAGATTCTTTAATAGTGGCAAAAGCCAGAGACAATCGCATGAGTGGGGGAATGCGGGTGCTTGTCCTATTGCATTATAGAGTGGATATATTTGGCGCGTGCCTAGAAAAAGTGTCATTACACTTAGGGAAAGGGAAAGTTAAAGGAAATGTGTCAAAATACTTGGACCTTGGGAAAAGATTGATAAACGATTTAACTACCGCATTTCCAAAAAGGTTCGGTATTAAATTGAAAAATCCGAGAGTGTGTCGCACAATAAGCGATAGTATTGCATGTTGGCATCGAAAACTTAGAAAGCTTTTGAAAGCGTTAGTATTTGGAGAATGGATAAGAGAAACGGAGGAGAATACATTCGTGAAGGGATGTGTGTTTAATCTCACGAACAGGTTAAAAAGAGGTCGAGTTTTAGCCGTTGAAAATGTGTCAGAAAAACGAGAAAAGAGGAAATTTTGGTTTGACAGAAAGGCGGTAAAACGGAAGCTTAATGTGAAAGATGAGGTTTTAGTTTTAACTACCAGAAAGCCAATTAAAATGTCAGATAGTCGGATAGGGCCGGGAAGAAAGGAGTCAATAATTACGGAAACAAAATGTATTGTGAATGTTCCTGGGAGGCGAAAGAAATCCCAGATTTCTCACTTGAGTTTAGTAAAGCCTTACAGAAAACGGGTGGAGTTAGCAGATATCTTAACGCAGGAAATAAACGCACTTGAGGAATTCTGTTTACCGTACCTAGATGATATGGCGATTTTTTCAGACAGTTGCGAGGACCATATGCGACATCTAGAAATAGTATTAAAAAGGGTTAATGACGCGAAACTGAAAATCAAATTGGCGAAATGCAAGTTCGCTCAGAAAACCGTAAAATATCTTGGGCATATTGTAGGAGAGGGCAGACGGAGGCCAGCTGAGGCGAAAGTAAGGGCAATTAAGGAATTACCGGTTCCGAAATCGAAAACTGAAATTCGTAGATGTTTGGGAATGTCTGGATATTATTCCCGGTACATAAAAGATTATGCAGTGATTGTAGAACCATTAACGAGGGCGCTTAAAGGGAAAAATAAAAAAGAAAAGATTGCATGGAGCGACGAAATGGGAAAAGCCTTTGAGACTTTGAAAATGAAGCTTACTGAAGAACCGGTGCTTTACGCTCCTAATTTTCAGAAAGAATTCATTGTACAAACTGATGCTAGTGACTTAGGTATTGGCGTGGTTTTGGCTCAAAGAGAGGGATCGGAAGAGCACCCCATAATATATTTAAGTCGAAAATTTACTGATAGTGAGAAAAGTTTCTGCGCCACTGAAAGAGAGTGTGCAGGGATTATTTTTGCGATAAAAAAGTTAAGGCATTATATTGATGGACAAAACTTTTCTATCGAAACCGATCACAATCCTTTGGTGTTTCTAAAAAGAAATTCTGGAAATAATCCCAGATTATTAAGGTGGTCCTTAGCTCTGCAACCTTATAATTATGCCATTTCTCATCGCGCAGGCAAAGACATTCCGCATGTTGATTGTCTGAGTCGAGTTTAAGGAGATTTCTTGATAAACTTTTGTATATAATTATTTTAAGATTTTTTATTTTTTGTTTCACTGTGTTTTATTTCATTATATGTTCATGATTTCTTATCAGAGCGCGGAAAAAAAAAGGAAGGTAGTATTATCTTATTCATGTATGTTTTATTTCTTGCCACTCTGATGTAATTTGAGCTTGCAATTCTTTATCCGACTCTTAGAGATTCTTAGTGTTTCACCCTTAAGAATCGTTTGAGGAGGAGGTGCTGTAAAGAATTGAGCTTCGACATCCAGCTGCACTATGTGTCATTCTAGCATTTCCTGTGAGTACACTTAACTGCATACCTTCCCTCGCTATTTTTGCCTTGAAGACTAGCAGACGCCGAATTCTATTGTACTGTGAGCGGAAAGTTCGGACAGTGATGAAGTGGTAAGGCGTTACCCAAAAAGGGGTCTTATGCTTTGATCCTTGCCGAGTTCGTGGGAAAGAGTTCATCTGCGAGAGAAGCGATCTCTGCACACGATTTTTAGGTTTGCGCCCGAAACTTTGCCCTTTGTCTTAGAACGTCCAATGACGGACTTAGTGAAAACGAAACAGAGGGATCTCAAGGCTGCTAAGAGGCTGGAGAGTTTCGAGGGGCCCGCCTCGACAAAGCCCCCGCCCCCAGAAGAAGTTCTCCTGCGAGAATGAAAAAGTGAGAGAGGACAGTTTTTGGAGAGATCGAAAAGGAGAGTGTTGACTCTCTGGAGAAGGGAAAAGGAAACGTCAGTTTCTAACTCAGCGTGGTGAAAGCGCTAGTGAGGTCCGACCTCTAGAATTGATACAGCAGGTATCCGCTGAAAATCCCAGCGAAGTGAAAAAGCACACCAAGTGCGAGAGTGAGAGTTCTTAGACTCAGAATTGACGAGCATTAGTAGATCTTCCGAAGAAAAGGAACGGACGAGCCTTGGTCCGAATGAACTTTGTTTTGTAGTCACGACTGTCTGTAATGTTTAGAGACTTTTGTTTGTTTCAGTTACACTTGGAGTCAAGAGGTCATTAATTTATAAGCGATTGACTCACGAAAAATAATTAAATGCTGTAATTAACTTTCTTGTACATATTTTCATTAGAATTAATATTGGTATGCAATAAATTCTATTTTCTAACTTATACGAGAAATTCTCTGTGCCAGCGATCCGATCTCGCTACCACTCACCATCTTTTATCGGGTCGGTATAGAGGAGTTACTACAACATCGTATTGCTAATTAAAAATTATTTTCCGTTTATTTTGCTCCCTCTATTACTGTTGAATCAATAAATAAATTTAGAAAACTATATTTAAGAAAATACCAGTATTTTCTGATAAGAAATTCGTCTTATTTAACCGCACGATTAAATAAGATGAAGTTTTCTGTAAGAAATAACTGGAAATCCTTGAAAAATTCCTTGATTTGTCACCCCCCATTATTTATTAAAATTCTAGGTCTAAACGTGTGTGAAATGCAATTTTATAAAAGGTTTTTTTTTTTGAATGAACGTTTCATATACCATTTACTTGCGAATTCGATGAAATTTTTTCACATAATTATTTTTTAAATATCGAAAAATGAAAACCCTGTTTAATGAATAGTTAATTCTATAATTTATATAAATTTCTTATAAAATAACAAATTTTTAAAAAGTAATAACTTAAAATTAGAGCGTGAGGGGTAATGACAGATTTTTAGGTGCGTTTATATTAATACGTAGCACTTATAGTCGTCGTTTGTTCCGTCCATCTGTCTGCCATCTAACATCGCAAAAACTACCGAACCGGATGGTTTGAAGCTTCATATGTATAATAATCATTGTAGAATTCTGTCGAGGCATTTCAAATTTTATGAAAATCGAATCAAAACTTAAAAAAGATATTAATAAATATATTCTTCATTCTATTGAATCTTATCACACGTAATTTATATAATAATATAAACGCAAATCATGTGATTGAGGAAAGGAAATACGGGCTGAACATTTCTTTTTTCATATGCCTGAAAGCCATTTTTATTAAAATTATTTTTTCGAATAAAATTGCCTTAAAAGTTACATTTTTAGAAAGATCATTCAAAAAAATTGTTTATTTGAGAGATAAATTACATTCAAATATATATAGATTCTGAGATAACTTCAGATGAAATTAGGTTGAAACCCGAATATTTCAATCCATTAAAGAAAATAAACGCAAGAGAGTTCATGTTGAGTCATAAAAATATTAAACCATGGAGGTGTCTATGGTGAATTTTGCAGCGCTGTCTGGTGTCAAAGATAAATTCGCATCTGTAAACATGGCATGCGTGCGCATTTCGCTCATAGCAGACTATATAATTCATTTCACTGAAATAATAAAGATTTTTTTTTTTTTTACTTTGTAAAACTAGTTATAATACGAAGGCACCTCATTTGTCACGTTTACCGTACAATTTCCAATTTGTTTTGTATAATTTGGTAACAAAACATTTATTTACCAAAAAAACTTTTTATGCACTACAAGTCGCTCTAATACAGTAGAACTTCCCTTTAACGAAGTCCCTATTTAACGAAGTTTTCTACTTAACGAAATTTTCTACAGAACTTTGACTTTGAACACCATTAGCATGTAAATTAATCTCCATATTACGAAAAATATATTCTATATAACAAAGTTTATCGCACTTTTGTACGTGTAATTTAAACTAACAGGTTGCTGTTGCGATGTATATGCGAATTTATTTTAGCGGATTGTACGAAAATGAACATATTTAAATAATTTCCACTCTGCTTGGTGCTAAATAAAACATTTTTTTTTTCACACTAAGAAAAACACTTGTTATCATTACTCTCTCAAACCTAGACTCCAGCGCTAACAGTTGGGGAAGTCAAAATCCCTTTTTTACATTCAATGATATAGAAGATGCAGTGACGTAATGGTGTCAGATGCATTGAAACAAAAAATATCAATTAGAGTCAGACAGTTACCATTCTGACCTTCCATTGCTCATAGACAATTGCTTTGTGCTTCAAAATGCAAATCGAGCATCAAAGTTATTTTTGTTCCTGCTAATACAACTTCAAAACTTCAGCCTAAGAAATAATAAAAAATCTTGAAGTACATTATCGAAAAAAAAAAAGAATATGGTGAAAAAATTAGTTTGAGAACCTGTGTATCAGAACTGATGAAAGCTAGAGCCAAAGCTTCGGAATGTGACGTGATTTCATCGACCGTATACTCAACTGTTTTGTAAAAGACGGTTTTATAATTGAAACTGAATCAAATGCTTCTGAATCCAATACCTGTTTGTCATATCTGAAGGAAAAATTTTATGAATTTAAGTTGATTTCTATTTAACGAATTTTCTTCATAACGAAGTTTTTAAATGTAACGATGAGACTTCGTTAAATGGAAGTTTCACTGTATTTACATTTATCAATGTAAGAAGCATTTATTTAAAGTAAACATTAGAATTTTACACATATGTATATTTAGTTTGACTTGCATTTAAATTTTATGTGTAAAACAGGCTATTAACGGTAATTTACAGATTATACACGGTAATTTTTTCAGAGTGGGCTTGAAGTTTTTATCCTGTCATTTTGCGAAAACATTTCAAAGATTATAAGTTTCCCGAAGAAAAATTTAGATAATTTATGTAGAAAATTTAATATTCTTGAGAATTGTTGGAAAGTGCAGCTCAATCTACGCCTAACGCACTGGTTTTCTTTTCTGTTTACTCTACCATCGTTCCATTAAAAGCAATGATACAACTGTTGTGCGTCAGAGGGACTGCCTCATCATTGTATCAATCATCTGTTGTCAAATGTAAACTTGGCGACAGCGCTTGGCGCAAAGCGTGCAACGGGCGAAACTCCAGTAACCCTGAGCGAGCACCTCCGAGACCAAAGACGCTCTTCGCTATCCCCAACACATGTCAAGAGACGTTCGAAAAGAACGTGCGTGTCGTTTGGTTCATGGAAAACATACCTGTTAAAAAATCACGTGAAAGTGATATTCAAAACGGGGGTGAGTGGACTGTACGAGGGCAATCAAAACTTTAGCTTTCTCCGGAATTTATCTTTCTTATCGTCTGTTTTTATCTACATCTTTCTTGGATATTTATTTTTGTGTTTGTGTTTACATAATTTTTGAATGTGAAAAGAAGTGAATCGTGTGACAACAAAAACAAAATACGATTACGAATGTGAGGGGCAGTCTGATTGTATTGTGTTTTGAAAAATTATATCAAAATGGGGCAGCCAGGTAAAGTGCAAACGACCCTCCTCACCCCTGTTGATGTGATGAAAGCCGACTGGCTGTCCAAAGGCAATAGGGATCCTGAAATGTTGGCTATCAAGCCCCCGAGGCCCAAAATTGTGGAAGTGGCTAAAGATTTACCGGAATACATCATAGACCCTGCGACTAAAACCACATACCTGAAAGGAAAATTACTTGGCAAGGTAAGATAAAAATTTCTACCCCCACTCAAATTTCATTGAGTTTGAAGCCCCAGCATTTTTCTGGCTCTAACATACATATTTTTCTGTTTACATAATTTTTGAATCTGAATTAAATTATGTGTACGATAAGCAGAATAAAACACGGTAAATAAATCGTCAGTAATAAATATTCACTGTCAGGGTTTCGAAGTAGATTTTAAAAATGAGCATTTTAAACCTTTACAGAATTAAATTCTCGGATATTTATTTTTGTATTTACAAAATGTTTGAATATGAAGTTATGTACAACACTAAACACAAAATACGGCAAAGAATTAAAAATAAATATTTACGGTCAAGAAGTAAGGTAGGTTTTGAAAGTAGGTTTTTAATTCTTTTCAGCTTTAAAGAGACGAGATATATTTTAATTTTTCACAGTATATTCGACCTTAAGTTTTTCAGTTGCTTTTATCAATATGTTTCTTGGATATTTATTTTTGTGTTTAAATTTTTCTTTTTAAATAAGACAGTTGATATGTGCGATAACAAAAGCAAAATCCGCTAAATCATTTATAATGAATATTCACTGTCAATGAATTCGGGGTAAGCTGGGATATTAGAACTGAAACCTCAATTTAATAGCAGTCTAAATTTCAGTATTCACACATTTCTTGGATGTTTATTTTTGCGTTTACAAAATATTTAAACGGGAAAAGATAGTGTCTGATAACAAAAATAAAAGGCTGTAATTAATTAATAATAAATATTCACTGTTACGGGATTTACAGTAGGCTTCTTAGACCTTTTGATAATTAGAGGGTCTCAAATATCGCAAATTAAAGGGACACATCTGAATTTTATCAGACGAGTAAACATTACAATTGATGCTGTTTTTGAATATTTCTTATTGTGTTTACAAAATGTTTTAATATGAAGAGAAGTCGCGTGTGTGATGGCAAAAACAAAATACACTAAATCGTTTATAAGCAATCACTGTCAAGGAATCTCGGTTATAGGCTATTAAAACGTTTAAAGAATTAAAGAGAATTATTAGGTTATAAGCTATTTAAACGTTTATAGAATTAAGGAGAATTAAATTAAATTATCCTAATTTAAATGGACCGCGGCATAATAATTTTTGGATATTTATTTTTGTGTTTACGAAATTTTTTGAAAGTGATGATAAGTGACAGTTTCGATAACAAAAACAAAACGTTGTAAATTAGTAGTAATAAAATAGTCACTGTCAAATATCTCATAGTATGCTTTAAAAATGAGCTTTTTAAACCTTTCCATTATTAAAGGGACGGAATACTCTACAAACTGTCTAAAATTTCACCTTTCTTTGGATTTTATGTTTTATCACCTGTTTTGACCAACGTATTTCTTGCATATTTATTTTTGTATTTAAAATATGTTCGAATATAAAGAGAAGTGGCGTGTGCGATAACAAAAACAAAATACAATAAATTGTTTATAATAAGTAATCGCTGTCAAGGGATCTAGGGTAGGCTATTTAAAGATTTTAAGAATTGAAGATACTCAAATATCGCAATTAAAAAGACACATCCGAACTTTAGAGTGGTGTAATAGTTTTTATATATTGCTTTTTGTGTTTACGAAATTTTTTAAAAGTGATGATACGTGACAGTTGCAATAACAAAAATAAAATAATGTGAATTGCTTGTAATAAAATTGTTACTGTCAAATATTTCAGAGTATGCTTAAAAAATAAGCTTTTTAAACCTTTCCAGACTTAAAGGCCCGCTATACTCTCAACTACAAACAGTCTGAATTTCATCTTTCTAGGGATTTTATGTTTTTATCGCCTGTTTTCACTAACGCATTTCTTAGTATTTATTTTTGTATTTAAAACATGTCTAAATGTAAAATGAAGTGGCGTGTACGATAACACAAACAAAATACAATAAATCATTCATAATAAGTAATCTCTGTCAAGGGATCTAGGGTAACCTATTTAAACCTTTTAAGAATTAAAGAGACTCCGATATCACAATTTAAAGGGTCCCGTTTGAACTTTAGAGCGGTGAAGTAATTTTTAAATATTTCTTTTTGTGTTTATAAAATTTGTTGAAAGTGATGAGAAGTGACAGTTGTTATAACAAAAACAAACAAATGTAAATTGTCAGTAATAAAATAGTTTCTATCAAATGGTTCAGAGTATGCTTTAAAAATGAGCTTTTAAACCTTTCAGAATTAAAAGGACACAATACTCTTAACTACAAATAGTCCAAATTTTATCTTTCTATGGATTTTATGTTTTCATCGCCTGTTTTTTACTAACGTATTTTTTAGTATTTATTTTTGCATTTAAAACATATCTAAATGTAAAATGAAGTGACGTGTAAGATAATACAAACAAAATACAATAAATCGTTCATAATAAGTAATATCTGTCAAGGGATCTTGACTATTTAAACCTTTTAAGAATTAAAGAGAGTCCGATATCACAACTTAAAGGGTCCCGTCTGAACTCTAGAGCGGTGAAGTAGTTTTTAGATATTTCTTTTTGTGTTTACAATTTTTTTTGAAAGCCATGATAAGTGACAGTTGCAATAACAAAACAAACCAATTTAAATTGTTAGTAATAAAATAGTTACTGTCAAATGATTCAGAGTATACTTTCAAAATGAGCTTTTTAAACTTATCAGAATTAAAGGGAAGCAATACCCTCAACTACAAACAGTCTATATTTTATCTTTCTATGGATTTTGTTTTTATCTCCTGTTTTCACTAACGTATTTCTTAGTATTTATTTTCGTAATTAAAACATGTATAAATGAAAAGTGAAGTTGTGTGTCTGTGTGCAATAACAAAAACAATAATTATAATATATATATATTAATATTTATAATTAATAATATTATTAATATTTATAATTAATATATTAATATTTATATTTAATATATTAATATTTATAAGTAATCGCTGTCAATTGATCTAGGGTAGGCTTTTTAACACTTTTAAGAATTAAAGAGACTCAAATATCATAATTTAAATGGACACATCAGAACTTTAGAGCGGTGTAGTATTTTTTTGTACTTACCAATTTTTTTAGAAATGATGATAAGTGACAGTTGCGATAACAGAAACAAAATAATGTAAATTGTTGGTAATAAAATAGTTACTGTCAAATATTTCATAATATGGTTTAAAAATGAGCTTTTTAAACCTTTCCATAATGAAAGCAATACTCTCAACTACAAACTGTCTAAAATTTCCCTTTCCTGTGGATTTTATGTTTTATCACCTGTTTTTACTAACGTATTTCTTGCATATTTATTTTTGTATTTAAAACATGTTCGAATATAAAGAGAAGTGGCGTGTGCGATAACAAAATACAATAAATCGCTGTCAAGGGATCTAGGGTAGGCTATTTGAACCTTTTAAGAATTAAAGTTACTCAAATATTACAATTTAAAAGGACGCATCTGAACTTTAGCGTGGTGTAGTAGTATTTAGATAGATCTTTTTGTGTTTACCAAATTTTTGGAAATTGTAAATAAGTGACAATTGCATTAACAAAAACAAAACAATGTAAATTGTTAGTAATAAAATACTTACTGTCAAATGTTTCAGAGTATGTTTTAAAAATGAGCTTTTTAAACCTTTCCAGAATTAAAAGGATGCAATACTGTCAAAAACAGTCTAAAGTTTCATCTTTTTAGAGATTTTATGTTTTTAACATCTGTTTTGACTAACACATTTCTTGTATATTTATTTTTGTATTTAAAACATGTTCAAATGTAAAGAGGAGTGGCGTGTGCGATAACAAAAAGAAAATACAATAAATTGTCTAAGTAATCACTTTCAAGGAATTTAGGGTAGGCTTTTTAACCCTTTAAAAATTAAAGAGACTCAATTATCACCATTTAAAGGGACATATCCGAACTTTAGAGCGGTGTAGTAGTTGTTAGATATAACTTTTTGTGTTTACAAAATATTTTGAAAGTGGACTTAATTGACAATTGCAATAACAAAAATAAAATAATGTAAATTGTCAGTAATAAAATAGTTACTGGTAAAGAACTCGGAGTATGCTTTAAAAATGAGTTTTTTAAACTAATTAAAGGGATGCAATACTCTCAACTACAAACAGTCTTTATTTCATCTTTCTGTGGATTTTATGTTTTTATCTTGTTTCCAATAACATATTTTTTGTATATTTATTTTTGTATTTAAAACATGTTCAAATGGAAAAGGAAGTGGCGTATGCGATAATAAAAACAAAATGCTATAAATCGCTAGCAATACATAATTCAACTCTCCAGAGAGTCGGTGTCAAAGTAGGCTCTAAAAGTGGGCTTTTAAAACCTGTTTAGAGTTAAAGGAACAAGATCATCTGAACAATCTAAAAATCCACTTTCTCCTGATTTTATAAGTATACCACATTTATTGGACACTTATTTTTATGTTTACAACTTTACTTTTCAAGTTTTCAAAAATTTTGAATGTGAAAATTACTGATTCTTGCGATAACAGTTACAAAATATAGTAAATCGTAAATCACCAGCGATAAATAGTCACTGTCAAAGGGATTATGGAAGAGGCTTTAAAAGTGGGACTCTTAAAATCTTTTGAGGATTAAAGAGTTGCAAATGATTTTTAATCTGAGTTTGAAATATTATTAAAAACCATTTAAATTTTAGAGCATCTTTTTCTGTATTTTATATTTTATTGTCTGTTTTTAACGATGTGTTTTTTAGATATTTATCTTTGCGTTTAGTAAATTGAGTTTAGTAAATATAGTAAATCGCAAATCACCAGTAATAAATAGTCACTGTCAAAGAGAAGAGGCTTTAAAAGTCTGACTCTTAAAACTTTTGAGGATTACAGAGACACAAAAGATTTTTAATCTCACTTACAAATATTACTGAGAGGCATTTAAACTTTAGAGCAGCTTGTTCTGTATTTTATGCTTTATTGTCTGTTTTACAAATGTGTTTTTTGGATATTTAGTTTTGTGTTGAAAATCTTTTTGAATATTAAAGGAAGTGACAGTGCGGAATGAATACAGTAATTGGTTAGTAATAAATACTCGTTGTCAAGAAATTTATTAAATATTATTAAATAACTGATGCTTGCGATAACAAATGCAAAATAGAGTAAATCGTAAATCACCAGCCATAAATAGTCAGTGTCAAAAAATTATAGAATAGGCTTTAAAAGTCGGAGTCTTAGAACCATTTGAGTATTAAACAGGTGCAAATGATTTTTAATCTGACTTAGACATATTATTAAAAACCATTTTAACTTTTGACCAGCTTTTTCTGTATTTTATGCTTTATTGTCTGTTTTTACAAACGTGTTTTTTGGATATTTATTTTTCTGTTTACAAATTTTTTTTATGTTAAAAGAAGAAAAAAGCGTTAATTTGTTAATAATAAATAGTCATTGTCAAGAGATTTAGCATTAGCCTTTAAAGTGAGTTTTTTTTTTTTTTTTTTTTTTTTTCATAATTAAAGGAACACAATACACAAATGCATTTTATACACTCTTGGACATTTCATTGAGAGTAATTAAGTTGTCAATAGCAATTTATCACATGCTAAGGGATTCAGGGAAGGTTTTAATTGAGCCTTTGACGCTTTTTAAAGGGACGTTATTAGTGTCGTTCTAATGCTTCCATAGATTGATATGTACATTGGAGGCCCCTTACGAATAAAACTGCGTTCGCTTTTTTATTCTTTATTAAATTATTAAGTTGTAGAAAGCTATAATTAACTGCAGTTATAAATTTTAATAGTTTAATGTTCATATTTTATTGTTTTCGACTTACAGCCAAATTGTAGGGAAATACATACACCCAGAAAAAAGTTTTGTTGAATCAACAAAAATTTGGTTGACCCAACAAAACTTTTTGTTTAAATATAGGTCAATGGAAATTTTGTTTGAATCAACAAATTTTTTTTTTTTTTTTTTTTTTATTTTTTTTTTTGCAATTCCACAAAAAATTTTTGTATCGTCAGCAAAAAATGTTTTGTTAATTCAAGTAAAATGGTTCAATTTTACTTGAATTTTGCTAAAACAACCAAAATGTACTCAACAAAACATGTTTTGTAGTTTTAATCAATTCCTTTTTCTGGGTGTACATTTTAGCTAATGATTAATTAATAATTTAGGTAATTTTAGTTATTCTAGTTTAAGAAACTACTCTACATAATATATTTTTTAGAATATTTTTTTACGGTTACCGATAATGATAATAATAACAATAATAACAAAAGGAGTTTTACATATTATTGTTTATTCCTGATTCCATTGAATTCTATATATATATACATATGTGTGTGTGTGTTTGTGTGTGTGTGTGTCTTGATAGAAAGCAGTAAATGGTTCGTTTGATGCACTTTTATAAAAAAGGCTAGTTAGAGTAAGGTTTTTTTAAATTACTTTAATTATTTTCATTTCTCTGAATTATTAGTGTAAAAATAATTTCCTTGCAGAATTAAGTTACGTTTATTTCTATTATATCTATGCTTACTCTAAAGTTATTAGTGGACGTACAAGATAATAATAATAATAAAATAAATATTAATAATAATTGGGATTATTAAATAATGATGATTATTATGAAATTGTGATTTTTATATAACGGCGATTATTAAATAATTGTGATTATTACGCATGTACTAAAGGGAGGACAATGATTTTTTCTTGTTCTACTTACGAATACTGCGAAATGATTGGAGAACATAAAAGATGATGGTGATTACTAAATAATTGTGATTATTAATAAACGGAGATGATTAAAACAAAGTGATTAGTACAGAATGCATTAAAGATAATACATTGGAATTTTTCTGTTCTGACTATTGTGAAGTGATCGGTGAACATAAATCCGAAGTAAAATATTTGGGTTGTCCCTTTTTCTGGTTTTGCATAAAGTTAGTACCACGCATAGCAACTAAAGATAGTGAAATTATTCAAAGAAAATTTATTGAATAATTTGTCCGTATTTTATAATATATTTTGCTGAAATTCAAAATTCGATCGGCAGTAATAATAATAATAAAAAAAAAGGTTACCCAATCTTTTTTTTTTTTTCCCGAAAGGCATACATTTAAAGAACACGTGGTGATTCATGGAATTTTTAAAACCCAACATGAATTTTATTCAAAGAGCTGAAGCTATTAGTCATACCCTGTCATTGTCAAGGAATTCAGGGGAGGATTTTTGTATAGAACTTTTAAGCTTTCTCGGGATTAAAGAAATACAATACCCTAAACTCTCATCTATAAAAAAATGTTTTAAAACTATATCTGCAAAAATTTTAAATTTTAAAAAATGTTTCATTGCTGTGGCATACGTTTAAATAGCCCATACTGAACTTGTGTGTAATTCAGGGTGATGTTGCTTATTCTAACAATGAACACTAAGGAGTTATCAAATTATTTTATTTTCCCTTTGCTGGCAAAAAAAAGTAAATTTAAGCGATGATATGATTTGTTTAATAATTTCGTGTTCTTCTTTCTTTCTTTCTTCTTCTTCTTATTTATTATTATTATTATTATTATTATTATTGTTATTGATAATTTCATTATTTTCGCAAATAAAACAAGCCTTAAAATATAATTTTTTGCATGTCCGTTACACAAATAATAACGATTGAAAAACGCACAACAAATACATAATTGTAAATTACATGGATAATTACAAAAAGAGAGACTTTATATTTCATTCAATTATTAAATTAGCTTTAAAATAAGTTTAGCAAATTTCAGTTTGGCTATTTATCTTGACACAATTACACAAAGACTATTTTGGCCAGATTGCAAGCTCTCATCATTAATCAAGATGTTCAAAATTAAGGTGAATTAAGTACACAAAACATTGTATTGTAGTATTCATATATTTGTAGGTAAAGTTGATGCTTTCTTGTACATTTAATTTAGAATTATAGGAGAAAACACTGTGGAAAAGACAAATATTTTTTAATCTACGAAAATATAATATAACCACGAAAAAATATATACAATAACCTCTTCTCAGCTGCCCATGATTCCAAAATGCATTCTTTATCCTTAGAAACCTCAGAAAACAATATATTTTCGAGATTTAAAGAAGCATTTATAAAAACAATTTTTTTTTATGCCATTGATTTTTAGAAATGTTTACGAATAGTTTTATAGTGTATATTAATCAGTTTTTCTCTACCCGGAATCCGGAATATATATTTTCTGGATGTGATCAATTCTCAAGTAAACATTTTTATGTTCAACAAACATGTTTCACAGACAAACGTGATAAATTAGAAGCATTAACTTTAGCATTAAAATTAATATTATGTTGTTAACTTTTCATGTATAAATTCAATTACGCAGCTGAAAATATTTACTACTTGAGAATTGATAGCTATCTAAAAACCGATATTTTGGGTTGTCAAAACTGATTAATTCACTATAAAAACTACTCGGAAACGTTTCCGAAAATCAAAGGCAGCCAAAAAAAAAACTGTTTTTTATAAATGCTTCTGTAAATCTTGAAAATATATTAGTTTGTGAGATTTTTAAAGATAACGAACACTTTTCGAAATCATGGTTGACTCGAAGAGCTTATTGTATATTTTCGTTCGTGGTTATAATATATTTTCGTAGATTAAGAAATATTTGTCCCTGTTTTATAGAGTAGTTAATTTTTTCTCTACCATAATATTCGGATTTATTTGAATTCAATTTATAACATGATGAATTCATCCAAATATAATTAACTGTTCTCTAACTGAACAACTAAATAAATGTTAGGTAAAAGAAAAGTAGATGAATCAATTAAATTTTAATTAGATGAGAATTATCTCCAAGTAAATAGTTTAAATTGTAATTGGATTTCAAACAGATTCAAATAACGTAAAATAAAGAAGCTTTCTTCCGATTTCCTTTCGGATTTCACAAATGCTATTGTAAGAAAATATCGGCAGGTTTATCGAAATAACATGATTTCGTATCTCGAACTATCTAATCCTAGATTATTTTGGCTCGTTTAGTAAGCTCCGCTTATCTATCGTTGCGTGTAAACTCGTCACAAGAAAGGTGGATGTATTGAATCATTTCCGTTCTGAAAAAATAATAATTTTTTTTTTTTTTTTTTTTTTTTTTTTTTGAGACTATACATCTGACTTGTGTGCCTGACATCAAGTGCCCGCTTGTAAGTCATCGTCAATATACAAGGACGAGATAGCCACAAGGAAATTTACAACACCAGAGAGAATTACTTTGCATAAATTATAACATAATGAATTTATCCAAATATAATTAACTTGTCTCTAACTGAATAACTAAATAAATGATAGGTAAAAGAAAAGTAGATGAATGAATTAAATTTTAATTAGAAGGGAATTATTTTTAAGTAAATAGTTTAAATTGTAATTGGATTTCAAACAGATTTAAATAACGTAAAATAAAGTAACTTTCCTCCGATTTCCTTTCGGAGTTCACAAATGCTATTGTAAGAAAATATCGACAGGTTTATCGAAATACATGATTTCGTATCTCGAACTATCTAATCCTAGATTATTTTGGCTCGTTTAGTAAGCTCCGCTTATCTATCGTCGCGTGTATACTCGTCACAAGATAGGTGGCTGTTTTGAATCATTTCCTTTCTGAAGAAGTAAATAAACATATAAAGTCTAATAAAAGAAGAACAACAAAATATAATCACGCATCAGGCATAGATTATGAAACACTTTCCAACACATTCAGAATAGAGTCCTGCATAAGGTCGGGTTATCCGGTTTTACCCGCAACCGACCCGACCCGGGGTCGGATCGGATCGGTTGCATTTCTTATACACATTTTTTTTTCTCATGCAGTAAATTGAACATACACTCATTCATACTCAAATAAGTATTTATTTTCATCTGAAAAATAGTTCTGTTCAAACTTTTTGTGAAAATACCAACAATCCAACATGCAAAAATCCTAAATATGACTCGGAAGAATTATTCTAGAGTGAACCCGACACGTAGAAAAAAAACTAGTCATCCCGATCCCAAAAAAGAAATAGAAACAACTCGACCCGATGTAGAACTCTATTCAACTATCTCGAGGTGTTCACTATTCAGAGGTTTCACTATATTTGAATATTAAAGAATATAAATTTGTTCATTTTTCTATATGAAATATAAAATTTGTGTTTTAGATGTAATTGTAGATTACTTTTCATAATAACATTAAAACATGATTTTTTGTACTTTCATTCCGGGTTCGGGTCGGGTTGCAGGTTGAAGTATTTTGGATTCGGGTCGGGTTGCGGGTCACCGAAAATTATTTTTGTGGATTCGGGTCGAGGAAATTTTATTTGTCGGGTTCGGGTCGGGTTGGGGGTTGACTTCAAATAGAATTTGCGGGTTCGGGTCAGGTACAACCCGACCCGTGCAGGACGCTTATTCAGAATACTGTAACAAAACTTCCGAGTTTAATAAAGCGAAAGGTAACATCTAAGTGAACAATTCGGAAAATGAATAAAAAAATTTAAAACTAAATTTCGACAGTCACCATCAATAACCGGAAAAATATTCAAATTCTTTTTTCTTGTATGATATGTTGACACTGTATATGATCTATAGATTTGTATGTATAGTATGCCAAAATTTAGTTGAGCTAGAAAACGGTTATCAGAGTTGAAAATTCCTTTTTAGTATAAATATAAATGCTGGGCAATTACACCATGAAACATTACAACATTAAAGACGTGAGTATAAAACATTACAAATTTACTGAATGCTGTATACAAATGTCAAATTAAAAATTTTATACATACATTAAAATTAAAAATATCGACGTTTCGACCACCTTCTATGGTCATCCTTAGGACCATGACTGTAACATAAACATATATTGCCATGATGTACACCATGGCAATCTACAATCATTATGGTCCTGAGGATGACCATAAAAGGTGGTCGAAACGTCGATATTTTTAATTTTAATGTATGCATAAAATTTTAAATTTGACATTTGTATACACCATTCAGTAAATTTGGGATGTTTTATACACACGTCTTTAATGTTGTCCCTTTTAGTCATTTTTGCCAATAAACAGAAATATACTAGGATCGTTTTGTGCAGCCCTGTATATGATCTATATAATTTATACACACCAAATAATATGCAAAAAATTAGTTAAATTTAAAAACCCTTACCACAACTGAAAACGGACTTCCAACAATTATCACTCATAGACAGTACTCTAAGCGAACATTCTTGTGTGTTCCTGTATATAAATGGTAAAGAAAAGAAAATTTTGTAAATTTTTCTTAGTTAATATTTGCTGTCGCACCTATAAATAGGTTAAATGATTTCGTTTGATAAATAAATAAATAAATAAATATGAAGTACACAGGAAAGACTGTTTAGTTAAATTTTAATCACATGATGAATTATCTATGAATGAATCTATTGCATTTAAATAAATCCTAATGTTATGACATTGAAAAATCTTAATTCCTATTTTCTGTCGGGTTCTACAAACACAACTGAAAATAAATATTGACAATTGACAGCTTTATCGAAGAGAATTATTTGAAAGCTTATCTTAAGGTTGTTAATCTACGATTAGTTTGGTTAGTTACATTGTTTATATTTAACTATTCCCTTTCCAAGATTACACGAAGGATGGATGTTATCATTTTATAAATAAATAAATAATTGTAACATTCATAAAAATGATAAATTAATAATGAATCAGACGATGACTTATCTTTGAATGAATTTATGGCATTTTATTTTGTTTTCTAATGATTTCGAGTTATGTCCTTAAAAGGCTACTTCACTCTCAGACGAAAACACCCGCTCGCTAATGTTCATCCAATGGGAGAAATAATTTGCGATATCTCATTCGCATTTCAATATTTTTATTTATTTATATTTTATTTTTATTTATTTATTTATTTATTTATTTGCAATGGATAGCTGAGGTCAATTTCTATGCACGCTCCTTTGTACCTTTTCAATTTTTGTTGCATGTTTTTTTTTTTTTTTTTTTTTTTTTTTTTTCTTTTTATTGAGGATTTGAGGATACTTTCACTTTCGAAACTGGTTCCAAAAGTGAAAGTATCTTAGAAAAAAAAACTTGTAATCAATATCAAAAAAGTACAAAGGATCGTGTATAGAGATTGACCTCAGCTATCCAATAAAAAAAAAAAATTATTTAAAAATATTGAAATGCGAACGAGATATCGTAAATTATTTCCCTCATAGGATTAACATTACCAAGCGGGTGTTTTCACCTGAGTGAAGTAGCCTCTTAAAAAAAATCTTCATTCCTGTTTTTTTTTTTTTTTTTCTTTTACAAATGGAATTGGAAATAAATATTGTCAGGTTTATCGAAAGAAATTATCGGATTGTTTCTTTTGACTTTTTAAATATACGATTATTTTTGGATATTTTTATGAGCTCTTTTCGTTTACTATTCGAGCTCATACACTATGGAAATACATCATTCAGCGTACACACACTACGCTGAAGAATTTAATTTGATAAATAATTAAATAGTAAGGTTAATAAAAAAAGACTTCAATTAATCAGGTTATGATTTATCTTTAATTTAATTTATTAATTTATAATTTAATTCTAAATAAGTTTTTATATGGTAAAGATTGTCGCATTTGATACTCTTATCATTTAAATGAACAATCGCAAAATTTATTAAAATTAACACGGATTTCAACATTTTTATTTATTATCTTTAAAGTATATTTATTAGCATACTGAGATAAGCTTATTTATTTAACTGTTTATTTTTATTTTACTGCATTTTATCATTATTTTCAGTATATTTAACAAAATTGGTAAAGATTCCTATTTTAAAATATGGTATCATTACACTGAAACTGAGAAGACGTTCTTCATCATTTAAAAAAAAAAAAAAATTAGTAAGCAGGGTTGATCATTATCCAGTGCGTAACAATGTTTATTTTCTCGTAGGAAAAATGGATTTGCATTCGCTTGTGTCAGCTGTATAAACAAAGAAACGTGAGATCAGATAAATGTAATGACATTGAAATTCAATCTTTTAAACAAATATTTTAAACAGACTAGCTTGTTAAAATAAATTAAAGTATAATGGAAGAATTAGAAATTCAGATTTACTTATTATGTATGGTACATGAAATAATTAATATTGCATGAAGCATTATCTCTTAAAAGGATATTGTTATAACAATAAATATGTATCTTTTTTAACAGCGTATTAAGCTAAATGTTCTTAAAATACAAATATTCCACTATTACATTTGAAATACTACTAATTATTTTGCAAAGTGTAATCCTTTAAAATATTATACAGAAATGCATATTTCTTTAAACTGTTAATTTTAAAATCGTATGCATATTTTAAAAGTCATGTATTTGTACCTTTCAAGTTTATCCTTAACGTTGACAATATTAAATTAGTAATTTATTTTTAATATAAATTTATAATATATTTATATTTTTAATATATTTTTAATATAATATTAATTTTAATAAGAACCAGAAATTCAGATTTGCTTATCCTGTGTTACACATGAAATAATTAATATATCATGAAATTGTTATAACAGTAATAAATATTTGTATTTAAAAAAAATAAAAAATAAAAAATAAAAAAACAGCATATATTAGGCTAAAAGTTCTTAAAATACAAATATTCCAGTATGACATATGAAATATTATTTACTTTGTAAAACGCAGTTCCTTAAAATATCAGACAGAAATGTATATTCGTTTTAAACTGTTAATTTCAAAATCGTGTGCATATTTTAAAAGTCATGTATTTATACCTTTCAAATTTATCATTAACGCTGGCAATATTAAATTCAAAATTTATTTTTAATTTACTCTATTTTAGTATTAATTTTAAGAACCTTTGGCAAAATTGTAAGATTTCCTTTTAAAATGTTATTAAATTCACTGAGATTGAGATTGCAATCTTCATCATTTTCGAGAATTTATTAATGATTGATCCTTATCGAGTGCATAATAATGTTTATTTTCCCGCGGGAAAACTGGATTTGCATTCACCTGTGTCAGTTATATAAACAAAGAAATTTGAGATCAGAGAAATGAAATGACATTGAAATTCAATGTTTTAATCAAATCCTTTCAAACTAACTTGCTTGTTTAAATAAATTACAGAATAATGGAAGAGTCAAAAATCCAGTTTTACATATCCTGTACGACAGATGAAATAAAGAAAATTCTGCGAAACTTTTTTCTTAAAGGTACTGTTACAAAAATAAATGTTTGCTTTTACATATTACATTTTAACTTTTGGGCATAGTTTGAGTAGTAATGCATATTTATTTCTTTAAAAGCTTTTATCACCCATCGGTAATACTAGTCAGATATTAGAAAATTATAATAATTCCAGTAATAATATTTTGTAACGCGTAATCTTTTTACAGGATATTATTGCAATTTATATATTTATTTCTTTAAATATTTTTTCTTCATATCACCAATTTTACACTCAGACATTATCTAAAAAAAAAAAAAAAAAACATGGTTAAAAGTTCCATAAAAACAGTTCTTCATTATTAAAAATGTTAAAAAGTTTCACACAAAACTGTCACCATTACACGAAAGCGTTCTTTCTTTTATTTGTTTATTTTGAAATGTTAGGCTTAGTTTTAAGTTAGTATGTTTATTTGTTTAAAATTATTACAAGTTTCGGCTATTTTGAATACGTATATATATATACACTATATTGCCAAAGGTGACCGGTCACTTGCGATTTTAGACGTTTTGTTAAATATCTAGAAAAATACATGAGGAATTAACCTGAAACAGCAGATGTGTAAACAGTATAGTATAGGTTATATATTTCCGTGAAGATTTTTTCCCGAAACCCCATAGGGAACTGTCAACAAATTGAAAAAGAACGAATATCTTTTGGATAACCCTGTAAAAACTAATGTAACAAAAGCGTTCAAACTCCAGATTATTAATAAGTGGGTTATTGTAATATACTGTGTTCATTTTTATGAGGATAGAATGTGTACTCGTAGAGAAATTAAGGTTTTTGTAAAAACAGTCCCAAATTTCGCCAAGTTTTTTGCTTATAATTTGCAGAGTTCTAAATATAAAAAAAAGTTATTTTGAAAAAGTATGTCAAACAACATTGTACACAATACCCTGCAATCAGAATTAAAAAATAATAAAAATTGTATGAAAAATGAGCAGGTTTACTAAATATTGTTTCACTGCACATGCGCGAATTCAATCAAAATATAATGTGCATAATGTATTAGCTAAGTATATAGAGCAACTTTTGTGAAAGTCTCAAAATCATAGCTTGAAAATTCTGAAAATTGTCGTCGATAGAATAAGCTCGAAATCCGTTGTTCCCAAAAGGAAGCAAAAAGATGAGGGGTTGTATCCAAATACGTGAAATATTGTGTACGCTATCTTGACACTAATCAACAGATATTTGATACAACCCCTCATCATTTTGCTTCTTTTTGGGAACAACGGATTTCGAGCTTATTCTATCGTCGATAATTTTCAGAATTTTCAAGCTATAATTTTGGGACTTTCACAAAAGTTGCTCTATATACTTAGCTAATACATTATGCGTATTATATTTTGATTGCATTCGCGCATGCGCAATGAAACATTTTTTTAGTAAACCTGCTCATTTTTCATCCAATTTTTATTATTTTTCAATTATGATTGCAGAGTATTATGTACAATGTTGTTTGTCATATTTTCTGAAAAGAACTTTTTTTTATATTAAGAACTCTGCAAATTATAAGCAAAAAACTTGGCGAAATTTGGGACTGTTTTTATAAAAATCTTAATTTCTCTACGAGTATACATGCTATCCTCATAAATATGAACACAGTATATTACAATAAGCCACTTATTAATAATCTCTAGTTTGAACGCTTTTGCTACATTAGTTTTTACAGGGTTATCCAAAAGATATTCGTTCTTTTTCAATTTGTTGACAGTCCCCTACGGTGTTTCGGAAAAATCTTCACGGAAATATATAACCTATACTATACTGTTTACACACCTGCAGTTTCAGGTAAATTCCTCATGTATTTTCTAGATAGTTAACAAAATGTCTAAAATCGCAAGTGACCGGTCACCTTTGGCAATATAGTGTATATTTAGTGCGTCGATTAAGCCTTTTTCTGATATTCACTAATCATTTTTACTAATATTAATAATGTAGTTTATCAACAATAATAATCTCGCTACGATTGATAATACGTTTATGATTATCAATTACGATTAATCAATTATTTACTCCTTACGATTGAAATCGATATTTAGACTCTTTTTCCATTTAATATCTATTTCTCCGTAAACGTCTTTCCAAACAACTGTCGGTAGATTATAGGATTGTTATAATTAAAGGATTTTAGTATAGAAATTTGGTTTTTAAATTCAGTAATACGGAAATAATATGACTGCATCTTAAATAGGACGTAATCCCCATGGCAACCTACAATCATTACCTATCATGGCATACCCTTTAATTAATTACGTATGATACCATTTAATACAATGAAGGAAACTTTTATTAATATATTTTTAAGTTTTGATTCGATTTTTATAAAATTTGAAATGACTCGACAAAATTCTGCAACGATTATATATATATTAAATTTCAAACCATTCGGTTGGGTAGTCTTAGCGCTCGTATATGCGGACAGACGGAAAGACCAAACGACGACTATAGATACGTATTTATATAATTACGAATGCACCTAAAAATTGGCCAATTTGCCAATTCACTCAATTTTTATCTAAGATATAAGAAATATTGCTTCAATATTAAATTGTTGCTATGGCATTGGTTTTTAAGAATTCAATTTTGCATTTAATTAAACTTATGAACTTTTGAACGTGATTATCTTTTCTACGTATTCAATTTCTTTTTCATCTTCTCATTTATTTTTGTATGCTGTCGATTTCACCGGGAGGGGAAAGAGAACGCGTCGACAAATTACTGTCAGCGATAAGATAAAATTGCAAGTGTGATTTTAAATCACGTGACAAATTATGGTTAAAATAGCTATCTAGATTCTAATAAGTAAGTGTGCCTGGAAGATAAAATTTAATCGCTGCGTTTTACGAATCTAGACTATCATTAAAAGTTCACGGCAAAACACATAATTAAATTCAAATGCGTGAAAGCAATACTAATCTCCAACTTTTAATACCGTAAGAATGTTTAAATATGGTAATAAAATTTAAATCTATAAAAAGAAGAAAGATTAAGGCAATATCATTTGAAATAAAGATTAATAGTTGATTCCATACCATTTCTTTTTTATCATTTGATTATTTTTAACGATTCTAATCGATTTAATTTGATTAAAAATCTAGCATGTAATTTCGTCAAAGGAAGAAATTCTGTATTTTATTATCGTAAAAACTTAAACTTAAAAATGAAAACAATATCAAATAACAAATTTAGTTTTGAAAGAATGATTAAATATGATAATAAAATTCTCATCTATAAAAAAGAACGCGAAAAAGGTGTATAGAAATTAAATTTTAACTCGATATCATTATTGTCTGAGCATTCGATAGTATTTAACTATTCGAACTGATTTGATTTTATTGTAAATAACACGTAATTTTGCTGTAAAAATACTTTCTGTATTTTATTATCGTAAAGGCTATGAAAATTTATAATAAAAATAAATTTAATACAGCATTCTAAAATAGCTCGAGCTGACATTGAATATTTGAAATTCATATCATCAGCGGATTTTACGATGCAGATGTGTGACTTGTTAAATGAAATTTTTATATGTAGTTGAAATGCACTGAAAAGTAACATGGTGGACTGAAGTAATAACATAATGTAATGCATACACGAAAGAATGTTTCGTAATTCAAATGTAAATTGAGAATTTTGTTTTCTATTTTACAACGAATTTAGCGCGCAATAAAGAAAATATACACCCTGGCTCTGTATGTAACACTGTTAAAAATTTGCAGCAAACTGTCCAGTCATTCGACCATTTTTGTAGAAAATGGTTACATAACCGTAATTTTACTGCATTCTGACCATAATATGGGCAATAATATGGTCAAAATAGCGTTAAATTACGGCTATCTAACCGTTTTCTATAAAAACGGTCGAATGACTGAACAGTTTATTGCAATTTTTTAACAGTGAACGTTATGCATCGGAATATTGGTATGGGTGCTAAAATATCGATTTTGAACATTTGCACACATTGCATATGTCATTATAGAATTTGTAAAACAAAATGAATATTATAAAGAAAAGACATGTCGGTGAGACATATTGAAGGTGGCAAAATCTGACCAATGAATTGCGTTTTTTAAAACTTCTAAACATCGCACATTTATAATTGTTACACCGTCGAATAGTAAAAAAAAAATGTTCTTTCAAATGCAATTTGTTTGAAAACTGTATCTCAATTTATTGATATTTTATGGTTTTTAAAATAATTTTCAAGTATGATTTTTTAAAAATCTATCTGTATCGCGTGCAGGCCGATTACGGGAGATTAACCAGTTTGTATTCAAAACAATACAAATAGTTTAGAATTCGTTTCCGGCTAAAATTCCATACTGAAATTGAATCTTCATGCATAAATAAACTAAATAATTAATTAATTAATATAAATAAAGCACAAATTTAACAGACAATTGATCGAACTAACCGTTTAAACCATTGAAATTATTGTAATTAGAACGGCTGCTGTGAATAGCGAAATCTTTGGCGATTTCTACGGTTCGATTCTCTCTGGCATGCGCAGCTAATACGAAAGTATCGTTTTTATTAAATTTCAAAACTTTATTTGAATGCATAATTGATATTTTTGATGCAAAAATATGCTTTTCGGTGTTATTAGTGTGCAATCTAAAAGAAATATATTAAACGTAAAATATCTGTTATAAGTTTCAGTAAAAAAAAAAAAATAGTTTTTACCAGGAAATCCCGGATTGAATTCACTAGTATTTCTAAAAAAATAACTGAGATTTTTCTGTCTTTTATATTCTTTCTTTGTAAAGAGAGAAAAAAAAATCGTCTGTCTCGAATGAGTATGCGTGTTAGTCTGATAATCGTCAAGGCCTAATTAATGCCGTCGGAACTGTGATAAAAGGAAAACCAAAACTGATCTGACTAGACAATCAGAAACATCTGTGCAGCGAGAGGAGAGGAGATGAGGTGAGAAGATGATGCTGCTGCTGCTGCTCCTTTTCCTTTCTTCTCTGAAAGCGAGATCCATCTGCCTGTGATTCTAGAAAGGAAGTTGAGGGTCATCGCAGCTGCTTGGTCAAGATTTATTTCGTGATGTTTAAATACTGATATTGGCTTAGATACCTAAGTTACTTCAGATATTTTATTTTTAAATTAAATATATGAAAACTGAATCAAAACTTAGAGGAATGTTTCAAAAGCCCGAGATAATTTGTTTAAAAAAATGAAACCCATTGAAAACGTTATTCGTAATTTGATGTGGAAAAAAGCTATGATATATCATTTAACTTCAATTTTCACGGTAATGAATAAGTAATAACATTAGTAATTGTCGAATTACCGATATTTTTAATTTCTGCATCTTCTCACAGCTGATTTCTCACTAAATAAAATATGTAATTTTTCTGCAAAAAACATTCGATATTTTGTTATCATAAAGACTATGAAAATTCCTACTAATCTTAAATTTAATAATGAAAATAATATCTAATAACAAATTTATTATCGAAATAATCAATAAATATTACGATAAAATTCCCATTAATAAAAAATAACGAGGAAAGGGCGTTTCAAATGAAAAATTAAATTTCGGTGCAATATGTTTAGTATCGGCTGATCATTCGATAGTATTTAACTATGCAAACAATTGCGTTCAAATGATGATTTTCTTTTATTTTTTATGATGAATAAAAGTATTTTTAACACATTTCCTTAGGCTGTGATGCATTGTATAAAAAGATAAGTGTTTCTTAATCTAGGAAAGTATAATATAACCACGAAAGAAACTATACAATAAGCTCTTGCAAATTACCCATGATTCCAAAAAAATGTTTTTTATCTTTTGAAATCTCACAGATCAATATATTTTTGAGATTTAAAGAAATATTTCTAAAAACAAAGTTACCTTTACTGGCATTGATTTTTGGAAACGTTTCCGAGTAGTTTTTATAGTGTATTATTGGGTAATTTCATCCCGGATATAGTTTTTTCGGATGCTACGAATTCTCAAGTAAACATCTCCATGTTTAAGAAACATGCCTTAAAGACAAACTTGATAAATTAACAGTATTAACATTAACATTTTTCTTTTCCTTTATAACACTTTCCAACAAAGTTGAAAAGTGTTTATGAATTCTGTTTGTCTGTCTGTCTGCCGCCTGTCTATGCTCTAACTCGTGTAACTATACTCGAATTGCCATGCAATTGATATATGTTATTTAGTTTTACTCTGGCATGGTCGGTATTAAAAATGAACTGTTTATTATTTATAGTTCATTTACAGGGGCACTCAAAAGAATTCCGTTACAATACGGCCTATGGGGAAAATCGATTGCGTTGTATTTTAATCTTGTTACTACATTTGAAACATAGTGAAATTGTTATATATCACTGAGGTGAATTACAAGAGGCTTATTATAGATTATGGAGTACACAGCACTCATCGTTCATTTACAGGGACATACAAAGGACGGTTATAGTACTGTCTATGAACAATAATTGCCTGAAATACGTTTTTAGTTGTGGCATGCGTTTTTAAATTGAACTAATTTTTTGCATATTGTTTGGTGTGTATAATTCTATGGGTCATATATAGGGCTGCACAAAAGATCTGGAGTGCATTACCATTAATTGGCGGAAATTGCCGAATGGGAAATTTCAACTGTGTTATGCGTTTCCTAATTGAACTAAATTTTAGAATACAAAAAAATTCGTGTGTTTTTTTTTTTTTTTTCAATTATCAATGGAAATTACTGTAATTGGGTTTTCAAATATGTTATGCGTTTTCCAAATTATTTACTTAGATATAATCTTTCACCTTATTAGTCTGTGACGTTTTGTTACTGTTGCCCGTGATAAGGAATTAAGCCTCCTAATTACGATAAGTGTTAAAACAAAAATAAAGAAAGAGTTACATCTCCATCTCATAGAACTTACATCTGGACCGTTTTCTGTGCCGCTGACATCTGGTTAGCTGACAGTAATGATGCAAATTTATTGCCTCTTAGGAAAGACTGCTTATTCCGTTCGCCTCTGCAGAACATTTGTACAAAACAGTGATGGACACTTATAAAGACAGTTTAGCTCAACTTCTTTTTAATGAGACTTTGACTGACTCTATTTTATAAACACTTGAATTTGACTTTAATGATGCAAAATGGCCAATTTTAGATAATGATGTTTATCACGCATATAACCTTTGAATGTAACCCACTTTTTGAGAAAAGCACGTGTGTATTTTCGTATATATGTTTTTTGCTCACTCCTTGCTTGAACACCCGACTAAGAGGGTGCAAAATGTTCAGTCTCAATTTTATCTTATATTAAATTCTTTCTTTTCCTTTAAATGTGTGAAGATGATTTTCTCTACATAGTGTACCACTACGATACTACGGAATACATAATTTTACAGCAGTGATCATCTATCTAGTGAAATCATATAATTTCTTTTTCCAATTGGATACATGAATAAAATAATATACACACAACAACAAACAAAGTTGTTTCAAATGGATTACTCAGATATAGAGGTGACGAAGCTACCAAACGGTAAGAACATTCTTATTTATTTCTATAAGATGTTGTGAAGAAATATGATTAAGTAGTTAGAAATAAAACATAGGAGGTAATTAACCGTTCTCACACCTTAATACTCGTTAGATAAAATATTGTCTAACAGTTACAGTATTCTGAAATGTGTTGGAAAGTGTTTCATAATCTATACGCATGATTTTTCGTTCTCGTTTCAATTTGTTAATAAAACAAAAATTTCATTTTGAGTCCATCTTATCTCTGCCATGCACCCTTATGAATAGATTTTGGGATATACTCAGATATAATTTCAAATAATTTTTTTTTTTTACGAATGAGATTTTTTGAACTGAAGGTTACATTAAAGAACTTCGATTTTGACAGCTTTGAAATTCTTATTCTCCTTGAAACCCTAAAATTGTCCATTGTTAAATACCTTGTTCTAAAACGATTTATTCGTGTTATGCAAAAATTTCCAAGTAAAGAGGAATGCTTTCCCCGGATTAGGGATTTGGATTCCTACATTCGAGTTGTCGGAATCGGTACATATTTCTTTTAATTATCTGTTTTACAGCATTGGAGACACATTCGAAACAGCATTTCTAGGGCGTCACATGGTGTTGGATTTGTTTTTACAGATGTATAAATATGCATGTTTATTATGATATATATTTTTTAATTAATAATGTTTGAATTTGACGAATATTTTTAATTGAATATCGGTTCAGTTTTATAAGGGGGATATTAGTTATTACAGTGGGAATATTAGTTTTTATGTGGGGATATTAGTTATTACAGTGGGAATATTAGTTTTTATGTGGGGATATTAGTTATTACAGTGGTAATATTAGTTTTCATAGTGAGGATATTAGTTATTACAGTGGGAATATTAGTTTTTATAGTGGGGATATTAGTTATTACAGTGGGAATATTAGTTTTTATAGTGGGAATATTAGTTAATGACATTCGTGTATAAAGTAAATTATCTTATCGTGTATAAAGTAAATTATCTTATCGTGTATAAAGTAAATAATCTCGTAAATTATATTTTCTTCAGACATTAACAATAAATAGTTTACTTACTACTTTTTTTCCTTATATAGTTTTTTTCCCTTTTTTTTTTCTTTTTTTCTGAAATATTTTCTTTATTTTCACTTTATTTTCCCATTTTTATCTGTATTGGTAAAATGCAGAGCAAAAAATTTTGTTTCATTGAAAAATTATTTTAAATTCATCGGGATATCAATATATCGTGATATTTAGAGAACGGACAGAAAAATAGACAGATTGGCATGTAAGCATACCATATATATTTTTAATTAAATTTATCGAAAAATCTAAAATACACGTCTGATTTATCAAATAAAGAAATATGTGTAAAAATCGATTTATTCATGTCCAATTTGTGCATAAACTTACCAATAAAAATTATGCCGGTAGAATCAAAATATATGCAGGTAGAATCAGTTTCCTCCAAGTTTTAAAAAGGGTAAGGTGCTACTGGTGGGAAAAGGACACTTTTTAAATTTTTAAAGGTACTTTTTTTGTAAAGGCGTTATTTTCATTTTTAAAGTCACTTTTAATAGTTAAAAGCCTGGGTATTATTTTCAAGATAACAATGAATCAGTTTTTACTATGCGAGGAACTTTGTAGTATGTATTTTGACTGGAGGGACAAGAACGGTGATAATTTTTCGGATGAGGGGATAGACGTATGCTATTTTGTAAACTAAAGGGCAGACAAGGTGCAGTACCTTGCTGAAAAAATTCTCCGCGTGAGAATCTGGTAAAACTGTTTTTTTTCTTCCTTTCTTTTCTTACTTACTTTCTTTTTTTTTTCTTTTTTGTACTTGCGAAAAAGAAATCTATGTATCACAAACATTATGTTTCATATTCTGACTTTTTTCTATGTATTCCTTATTTATTATAAGGAAAGAAATATATAATTTCTTAATTTTAGCTGATATCCTATGATCGAAGTCACATTAATTAAATCAAGTCAAATGTAATCAAAAAGAGAAATAAAAATCCATTGAAAATACAAGTGACACCCCATTAAAACAGTACTCTTTGTACTACAGAACAAGTAAAACTGCAATTTTCATTCATGAAATCTTCTCATATCTTCTATAAATATGCCGCCGGCGTTCATAGTTGAATTTAATCTGATGTGGTGAAAAATACATGATGTGAATTCTATATGAAATAAAAATATGCACCTCGTGCTATCTAACCCCAAAGCTTATTTAAAATTCATGGGATCTTAGCACTTTTTTAAAAGTTTGAACAGATACGAACAGACAGGCATCGGATTCTATCTAGAAATTTATGCAACCAACTAGGAAACTTTCTGTGAAAAGTAAAACAAAAACTAGATGATGTAAGTTAAAATTAAATTCTTCACCTAAACATTACTCGTGAACGCATCAATAAATGTTATCCCGGGTAAAAAAAAAAAAAAAAAAAAAAAAATACACTGGTTGTATCACTTTTTTTCAACTCCTTCTATATATACATATAAAAAAAAAGTAATGGTTTGGAAATGGACCAATGAAAATCTGCGTAGATATTCCGGGTTATTCTCATCCCTTTTTTACTAGGGACTTTTTTGAGGAGCGATTACTTTTTCTAGCCATCCACGGATTCGAAAATCATACCGCCAGACGCGAAATATAACAAGCTTTCAGAAATTCAAAAAATTATCATGGTCGGAGAATAAAAACTCAAAAAATCCTTAAAAATAGAGTAAAAAATCTTTTATTGAAAAAGTCATTTTTTTATACTGTTGCCAATTTCTAAATAAGCGCAAATGATTATATTTTAGCTCAAATAAAAAATGTATTTGCGCGAGACTATTAAAAACAATAATAAAAGTTTAAAATAATAATTAAATGATCACGTGTTGAAAGCAGGAAATAAAGAAAATTACGTCATAAAAGTTGTGTTTACACATGAATATTAAAAAAAAAATGAATTAAATGAAAAAGCATTATAACCTGATTACAGAAGATAGTCGCCGTTCGTGATATCATCATCACCATCTTTTTAAAACAGGATACATTACCAGGTTTTAAGAGGCTATGTGAAATTAGAACGGGGGTTGGTGAGCATAGCGAGCTGGGGGTAGAGCCCCTTAGTTCGTTAAAAACAAATCAGCTTTTTAGGAACATCATATTCACATTAGGATAGAATTTAACCTGATGTGGTAGAAAATACATGATGTGAATTCTATATGAAATAAAAATATGCACCTCGTGCTATAGTCTAACCCCAAAGCTTATTTAAAATTCATGGGATCTTAGCACTTTTTTAAAAGTTTGAACTGATACGAACAGACAGGCATCGGATTCTATCTAGAAATTTATGCAACCAACTGGGAAACTTGCTGTGAAAAGTAAAACAAAAACTAGATGATGTAAGTTAAAATTAAATTCTTCACGTAAACACTCTTCGTGAACGCATCAATAAATACTATCCCGGCTTAAAAAAAAAAAAAAAATACACTGGTTGTATCACCTTTTTTTCAAATTTGTTAAAAACAAATCAGCTCAGTAGAAACATCATATTTATATTTGGATAGGGAACTTTTATTTATTTATTATGATCAGAGTATTTCAACATTTTCTATTTGGCTATCTCACATGTTTGAACTTCCATAAACTAAACCAAAAGAAACCTAACCTTACAGAGATAAAAGCCGTCAAATACACAAACGATACCTTATAACGAAGAGACGATTCGTGCAAACGAACAAGTAAAGCTAAAATTTACTTTCATAAAATCCTCTCGTTTACTTGATAGACATCTTGATAAGTATTTATACAACCACCTAGAAAGTGTACTCTAAAAAGGAAACCCCATAAAAATATGTATTAAAATCTAATTATTCACGCAAAAGGTATATGTGAACACAGCAATAAAAATTTTACGGGTATAATTTTTTTTACCGGTAACACCCTTTTTAAAAATAAAATTCTTATAAAAAGGAGTTCGTTAGAATCATCCTATTTGCATTTGAATAGGGAACGTTTACATTTATTACATCGCCGAATAATGTCTGTTGCATCTAATATTTGTGGTTTTGATTACATATGTAGGTCCATACTCAAAAAATAAAAATTGTTGATGCAGGTACAAATCTTTACTACAACTTAGATCTGTCCTTGTCTGTCAATGGTAAGCTAGGATATACCTACTGAGAATGATTTTTCTGTTTGATTCTAGTAATATCTGTAACGAAACAATTACAATCGCCATGATGATTTTATGGTTCGCCCTGTATTATTGGTGTACTGTACTTAAAAAAATTTTCCTTTTTGAGTTGCCGTAAAGACTCTGCAAAAATTGTACACTTCAAATTAGGATACCAGATCTTCTTTTATGTCAATAATGAATATTCAAATTAGTAAAAAAATAAGCCTTTATTTACTAATTTCGATATCTTGGGGTGGTTTTGTTTAAATATGTATTGGGCACAAATGTAACAAAAACATTTCGGGCTATTTACACATACTTCCTCCCTGGCAATGCCATTTCGCTAGATTAGCAGAAACTCGCTAAATGCAAAGTAATTGGCAATAATCTACATGAATAAATTCCTTCAAAATATTTTTATATTACAATATCGCAAAAACTCGAGCTGACGCAAAAAACTGACGATACATTTGAAATCAGACGATAATTATTCGAAATCAAAAGGAGCATCTACTACAACAGATAGTAAAGTCAATTTTGTTGTGCAGTGTTATTTATTTATTATATTGAACGTGTCTCAACATATTCTTTTGTGTAGATCTCTGCGGTTTACGATCCTAAAAATTCAACAATATCCAAATTAAGCTCACATATAAAAAAAAATTCCACGAAAGAGACAAATGATACTCAATATGAAGAATACGATTCGTGCATGAGAACGAGTAAAATTACATTTGCATTCACGAATTCCCCTTGTTTCCCTAATAAATATTTCGCCAGAGTTCAAGGTTGTTTGGAATCTACGGTAGAAGATATACGATGTGAAACATATTGAAGAAAAATACAATTCGTCTAATCACAAAAAGTGAATTCAAATTCATTGCGATCTTAGTTCCCTTGGCATTTTTCATCATTGGATTCTATCTTGAAATTTATACAACCAACTAAAAAACGCGCAGTAAAAAGAAGAAAACACTCAGATAATATATGTTGAAATCGAATTATTTACATAAACGTTATGCGTGAATGCATCAATAAATATTATACCGGATAAAAAATAACACCGGTAGCATCCGTTCTTTTGAAAATCGTTAAAAACAAATCAGCTTATTAGAAGTATCATATTCACATTTGAATAAGGGACTTGTACATCTATTGTTTATTTATTTTAATGATATTATAATCAATGTATCTGAACTTCCTTTTGGCAGATCTCACGGGTTTGCGTTTCCATAAATTAAACCAAATTCAATTTAACCTCACAGAGAACAAAAAAATAAAATCAACCGAAGACACAAATGATACCTTGTACTTAAGATCAAGGTTTGCATAGGAGAATGAGTAAATCTACATTTTCATTCATAAAATCCTCTTGTTTCACCAATAAATATTATGGAGCGTTCAAGGTTGCATTCGGATTGTGGTAAATAATTCATCACTTGACAAAAACATGGAAGAAAACATATTGAAAGATAATTCATTGTGATCTTAGCATTTTTTAAGATTAAGCGGAGACAAGTAGATCGGTAAACAGATCGTCGGATTCTAACAAATTTATACAACTAACTAGAAAACGTGCTCTAAAAGAATAAGTAAAACTTACAAAAATATTTGTTAAAATTGAAATACTCCAAGTTATTCATGAACGACAACAATGATAAAACACATCGTCATAAAAAAAATTGCACCAGTAGTATCTGTTCTTAAAAAAAGAAATCAGTTTATTAGAAGCATCATATTAATATTTGAATTGGGGACCTGTACATCTATTATTTATTTATTATAATTTTATTACAATCAGGTATCGAAGTTCTTTTCAGTGGATCGCGCGGGTTTGAGTTCCTGTAAATTAAACGAAACCAAACATAAGCTCAAAAAGAAAATACGAAATCCACAAATGATACCAAAATAAAATCCACCGAAAACACAAATGATACTCTCTAACAAAGAGTACGATTCACCCAAGAAAACGAGTAAAGGTACAATTTTCATTCATAAAATCCTCTCGTTTCACCAATAAGTATTATGGTTATCAGTATCTGTTCACGGTTGCATTCGGATTGTGGTAGAAAATTAATGATGAAAGGGAAAAAAAATGAATATTGGAAGGATTATTTATTGCAATTTTAGCATTTTTTAAGGTTGAGCGAAGACAGAAAGGCAGACAAGCAAATTCTCAGATTTTGTCCAGAAATTCACACAACTAACTAGAAAATCTGCTCTAAAAGAAGAGGTAAAACTTACACAAATATTTTTTAAAATCGAAATACTCACATAAAAGTTATTCATTAATGACATCAATGAAAAAAATGCATCGTCATAAAAAATATACCGGTAGCATCCGTTCTTAAAAAAAAAAAAAAAAAAAAATCAGTTTTTTAGAAGTATTATCATGTTAATATTTGAATAGGGGACCCGTACATCTATTATTTATTTATTATAATCGTATTATAATCGGTGTATCTAAACGTCTATTTGGTGGATCACGCGGGTTTGAGTTCTCATAAATTAAACGAAATCAAACTTACCCTCAACGGGAAAAAAAAAAATTGAAATCCACAAATAGTACCAAAAATTAAATCCACCGAAAACACAAACGATACCCTCTAACGAAGAGTACAATTCACCCTCGAAAACGAGTAATGCTACAATTTGCATTCATGAAATCTTCTCTTTTCGCCGATAAATAATTCCGCCAGCGTTCAAGGTTGCATCGAACCTGTGTGGTAGAAAATTCTCCATCTTCAAAAACCTTGAAAAGTGTCGAAGAACTTTTTTTTTTCAGAGTTCTGGCGGATCTTGAAATTGTCACTTTGGATCACGTGCACGTTTTTTTTAGTTTTAATTTTACCTTTTCTGCATCGACTATTAACGCCTTTATGTTCCTTTCTCTAAGTGAACGGTTCACATAATCCTTTCTTAGTAGAAGTAATTATTATCTGTATAATTTTATTTGAAAATGTATATTTAAACTTTATTTTCATTTAGATGAAATCACAGAGATGATAGATAGAATAATGAAATATAAAATGAATAATGAAGATAATAGAATAAAAAATAATAGAATGAAGATATGAAGAAATGAAATATAAAATTAATGTGCTTTAATTATGCAAGAACAAGATTGAAGTGAAAACTTCTGTATCAGATGATGTTTCAGAGCAACTGACCTTATAGCAAATTTGTGCGCATAAGCTACTTTTCCTATTTCTGGAATCATTAGGATTCGATCCCATGATCATTATAATGAAGAAATGAAATATAAAATTAATATGCTGTAATAATGTAAGAACAAGATCCAAGTGAAAGCATCTGTATCAGACGATGTAGCTGAACAAGTGACCTTATGGTAAATTTGTGCGCATAAGCTTCTTTTCCTATTTCTGGAATCATTAGTATTCGATCCTAGTGTCATTCTTTGACATAATACAGTAATACGTCATAAAGAATGACATATTTATCATAAACTACGACAATCAATAGTTTACCTTTGTGCAATAAAAGTTGGAATCATGGCAGAATTTCACTTTGTTATTTTCTTTATCGTTTCATTGACAACAGTGATGGGATTTAATTTAAAAAGAAAAAAGGAAAGACAGCATATTAGTTCCACCTCAGTGAGGCATATCAATTTCATTATGTTTGAAACAGTGTAATATTATTAAAATGCACCAAAAGCGATTTTTCCCCATTGACTGTAATGTAACGGAATACTTTTGAGTGTCCCTGTACATGAACTATGATCGCTAGTTATTCCATAGTTCATAGATAAGATGTTTTCGTCCAACTCAATGATGCATATCATGTTTTTTATACTTGAAATAGTGTAACGACATTAAAATGCACCGAGAAAATATTTTCTCTATTGTCCGTAATGTAACGGAATACTTTTGAGTGTACGTGTACACGAACCATAAATGGTACACATTTCATTTTCAATACCGAACATGGTATGGTAAACCTCAATAACATACATCAATTACATGGTGATCCGAGTATATTTACGCGAGTTAGAGCACAGATAGACGGAAAGACAAACCGAATTCATAAACACTTTGGAACTGTGTTGGAAAGTTTTAAAAAGAAAAAAGATAAGGAAAGAAAAGCGTTTAAAATAGCAGTTGTACTCTTAACTATTATAAGCCAAACAAGTTGGAAATTGTACGTCAAACGTGACAAACGAGGTGTGTTCGTACTATAGCTAGTAATATAAATATTCAGATCTTGATGATTTTTTAATTCTGTGAAATGAATTATATCGTCTGCAGATTAATTTCTGTAATAAAATAAGTATCTCGGTCGCTTGACGATTAAACCTCGGAAGCTCCTATAACAAGAAAGCACCTTTTTTTTAAAAAATTCAAATTTCTTAATAAATATTTTTATTAATCTAATATCTTCTAAAGTTTTGATTCGATTTTCATAAAATTTGAAATATCTCGACAAAATTCTGTAAAGATAATATATCTTAAATTTCAAACCATTTGGTTGGGTAGTTTTTGCGCTGTTATATGCGGACCGACGGACGGACGGACAGACAGACGGACGGACCAGACGACCACGATAGGTGCTACATATTTATATAATTACGAACGCACCTAAAAACGCAATAAGTTCTAAATGTGTGTGTTTTAATAATATTTTTATGATGTACTTTTAAAACTCCTTTGAAATATAATGAATTGACTATGAGAATTCTACAAATTCTCGTATTGAAGATCAAAATTCTCGCTTTACTGATATGGATCAATCAATATTTGATATTAGAATTATACATTTTCGCTTAGATTTATACCTTTAACGCTGTAATACCATTTTTATTAAAGTTTTGATTCGATTTTCCTAAAATTTGAAATGTCTCGACAAAATTCTGCAAACATAATATATCTTAAATTTCAAACCATTTGGTTGGGTAATTTTTGCGCTGTTATATGCGGACAGACGGACGGACGGATCAGACGACGACTATAGGTGATACGTATTTATATAATTACGAACGCACCTAAAAATACTCAAAAATAGATACATTTTGTTTTTTCTAAGTGCACGCATTTTTAACAGTATAGGGATAAAAATGAAAATCTGCTGTCAAAAATACTTTTTTACTTTCGATTAAATACATAATATTTCAACTTTTCTCTCACATTCTGGACAGCTGTTGCCCATTCTGCGTCGTATTTCTCACTCTGAAAATCAATAATCTCGAAGCATTGAAATATCTTTGTCCAAAGGCATGGCGATGTTATATATTGTGGGTTTTCTTATTCAGTCGATAAAGCGCATCCAACCATACAGAAAAAGACTTAAATTAGGTGCATATTTCTGTGAAATATTCTTATCTAAGGGTTATTTAGTCATAACTCAAGCGCACAAATATATTTTTCAATTACTAAACGAGACTTGGGTTTTATGTATCATATTTTAAATTACAATAGTCAAGATCGATTTCAAAACATAGATTATTTTTTATGTGGAGCAACAGTGGAGTTATAAATGGTACAACATTTTTTTTCAAAATAATAATAAAAAACTTTTCTCGTCTAGCTACTTACTTTCAAAGTGGTAGCGTGTTTTATTTGCGCCTTATGAATAAAGACAAAGTTTTTTCAAAGACTTTCCATATTTCCCACTTTTGTGGTGTTATTAGAAGTTTTTTTTGGCTTCCCAAGTACAGTATCGTTTTAAATCGTTGAAAAAACGACAACGCATGTCGTTGAAAAAACGTTATTCGTTGATATCATAAAACCGAAAACATGTCTCTTTTATTCAATTATTTTTCAACGGTACATATAGCTGTATTTTCAACGCAATAACGACCGTCTTGAAAACGTTGTTCAAAGTTCAAAGTCGCTATACTGACGGTTGTTTTACTATTTTTCCACGACAGTTTAGTGCCATAAAAAACTTATAAAAATAGTAATATGTCCGCAATATGTCTTGTTAGTTTTACTTTTTTTAAACAGCATTTTAATGCCGTAGAAAGCGTTTAAAAACAGGAATATGTCCGCAAATATTGTCCTGTTAGTATTACCTTCTTTCAACGGCATTTTAATGCCGTAAAAAACGTATCAAAATAAGGGGAAAACAGAAAATATAAATTTGGCTTTTTCGGTGAATTTTCTTTTCTTTCTTTTTTTTGTTTAAATTAATTATAAATAGCAAAACATAGATGCGAAGAGTATTCTTTATGTGGTATTAACACATGCATTTCTACTGTGCTCTATTTATTCACCGTTATTTCAAAACTCTTAGTATATAATGCGTATTTTAGTTCATAATAGTTATCGGACGAATGGATTTCTTGATTTATTGTTTAAAAAATTTTATGTATAAAATGGCTACAATATGTTTCAACTATTATCCAAGATGCGTATATTGTGGAATAGCTACAGAATTCTATTTTAAATCATGTAATAGTAATTCAATAAGATTACGTAGCAATAATAAAATAAATTGTGTCCTTATAATTATAAACTAGTACGTTATGGTCATCACAAAACTTTTCTCTATATAAATCAAATCGCCTGCAAATAAAATTACGTTCTTGAAATATAGCTATCGCAAAAATCGGGACAAACACAGCATAGAAGCAGAACCTATTGGGCGATTTACACTTAAATCTAATCAGCATGCAAGTCTAAGAGACTATGAAGTTTGATGAAATTCCATGTATTAGTTCTTGATATACAGCTATTGCGGAAATCGTGCAAAACAGAGTATAGCAGCGCGATCTATTGGGCGATTTATATACAAACCTAATCAGCAACTATTATGTCAAAGTCTAACTGAATATGAAATGTGATGAAATTCCGTGTATTAGTTCTTGATATTCAACTATCGCGGAAATCGTGAAAGATGCAGCATAGCAGCACGATCTGTTCGCGATTTATACCCAAACTTAATCGCTGTGTATGCCAAGATCTAACACAGGAGTGTCAATCTGTGGTCCGTTGGATATCACTAAAATTTAAAAGTAATCTTTGCCTTATCTAATCATCGAATTTTTGCGTTTCAAGAAGTCGACTATTTCTTTTAAAAATTAGTGGTATCTTTCGGACCACAGTTTGACACCCCTGGTCTAGCAGAATATGAAGTTCGAAGAAATTCGATATATAGCTATCGCGGAAATCGTCAAAATGCAGCCTAGCAGTGCCACCTCTTAGGCGATTTACACCAAAACCTAATAAGAACAAATTCATGTCAAGGTCTAACTGAATGTGAAGTTTGATTATAATTCTTGAGATAGAACGTCCACAAATTTTTTTTTAGATACATACAGACACAGAAAGTGGCACACAGACTCACGGACAGACATTGTCTAAAAACAGTCAAATCGTGTTCAAGACATTCTAAAACGTATAAATCCGTCGAAAACCGGAAGTCGAATTCTTTTACGAATCCAATACTTTCTTCTTGTAAAGATAGAAGAAAGTAACAATAGAGAAAATAAAAATCGTCGTAATAAATACAATTAAATCGAAAATCTTTTGTCATTTTTTTAATCTATTAAATATATAATATTTCAAGTTACCTAGGACATTCTAGGCAGTTGTTATCCATTCTGCGTCGTATTTCTCAGTCTGAAAATCAATAATCTCGGAGCATTGAAATATCTTTGTCCAAAGCCATAGCGATATTTTATATTTTGTGGTCTTTTTTCAGTCGATAAAGCGCATCTAACCATAAAGAGAAGACTCAAATTTGGATAATATTTTCAGAGATATTTTTATCTGAGTCATAACTACAGCGCACAATCATATTTTTTAAAAGCACAACGAGGCTTGTCTTTTATATTCTGTATTTTTAATTACACTGCTCAACAGTGGTTCCAAAACATGGATATAAATATCTATTGTTATAGGATTTTTTATTCTGTGAATAAAATAGGCCAAAGATTGTCAAAAGGTTTTATAACAGATAAAGGATTCAGACAGGTATGTTGTGTCTCCCCAACACTTTTTTAAAGTTATGTTGACGAAGCACTGAAAATTTGGAAAGAAAATTGCAGAGGAATGGTACTTAATGTGAATGGAACGTCAATTTTCACTCTGCAATTCTAGATGACCAAGATATAATTGCAAAAAGTAAAAAATGATTTAGAGAAAATGAGGATAAAAATTAAGGAAGAATATGAGAAATGGGGACTTTAAATGAATGTTAGTAAGACCAAATACCTATGTATAGGAGGAAATCAGACAGAACTAAATTTAAGTAATATCATAAAAATAGGAAGATGCGAGTATTATAGATAGCTTGGTGTAGACATTAATAGAGAAGGCACAGACTCACAGGAAATTAAATACAGAATCTGTCAAGGAAGAACGACTGTAAAACTATTAAATTCTATTTGGTGGAATGAGGAGGTCTCCAGGAAAAGAAAATATAATATATGCAATTCTATTATAAAGAGCATATTGTTATACGGAGTAGAAGGATGGAGAATTATGGAGACAGAAACAAAGAAATTAGCGGCAGTGGAAATGGATGCCCTAAGAAGATCATGCAGGATATCAATAATAGAAAGAATAAGAAATGAAAGAATCAAAGAATTGATGAAAATAAATGGAACCATATTAGACGATCTCCAAAAGAAGCAATTAATCTGGTATGGTCATGTTAAAAGAATGAGTGACAAGAGACTACCCCAAATCGCATCTAATTATAGAACAAACCAAAAGAGGAAACGAGAAAGACCACGAAAGACTTGGATGGATGTTATAAAAAAAGCCATGTGGGATTGGGGTCTGGAGGAGGAATGGACCCTTGACCGGAAGAAATGGAGTTGCAGATTTTTCGGATGGCGGCACTTGACGCCATAAACCGAGTTTACATATATATTACCGTAACACATTTCTTCTGTGCTTTAAATGCTTATATTTATATTAAATGGCTGTTATTAATGCTTATTTTGGTTCTTAATAGGTATAAAAAACATACTTCTATTCATAATGAAATCTTGAAAAACTGGTGTGATGCATAGTTAAATTTTAATAAACTTCTTAATAACACCAAAAAAAATAATAAAAACGCACAGTCTTTTGAAAAAACTTTGTCCTTCTTCATAAGGCTCAAATAAAGCGGGCTACCACTTTAAAAGTAGGAGCAGGACCAGGATAGTTTTGCGCCTGTTTTCAAAGTGGTAGCAAGTTCTCTTTGCGCCCTAAGAAAGACAAAATTCTTTCGAAAGGGCTTGTTCATTTCATATTTTTATGGTAGTATTAACAATTTTTACCTTTATTTTATAATATTATTATTAAATTTCCTTTACAAAACGACCACAAGACTTTGCAACTATTATTTTAAATGCGTACATTGTAAAAACGCTGCAAATAATGCGTTGTAATCTATTATATAATATTGTATAATATTATATAATATTGTATAATATTATATGATATTGTATAATATTATATAATATTGTATAATATTATATAATATTATATGCTATTATATAATACGCTGCAAATAATCACATTGTAAATACTGTTGTAATCGACTAAAAAATAATTATGGAAAAGAGGACAAAATAATGATCATTAAAAAAAACTAAATCTGATGTAAAAAATGTTTTTTTTTTCAATTAAAAATTCAACATTTCCAGGTTTTTTTAGTCGATAAATAAAAATTTAAATTAAGTATATATTTCTCAAGGGTATATTTATCTGTCGGTTATTGTGTCATAACTAAACGGTGCAATAATATTTTAAAAAGAAAAAAAATGAGACTATAATAAGTCAGTTGTTTTTTAGATGTTTTATTTTAAATTACAGTGGTAAAAAATGGTTCGAAAACATGGATTAAAAAACAAGTAAAAATAGTTTTTTTAAATATTCTTTTATTAGCATTCATTGTTAAAATTAAAAATTCACCGCTTTGATTTACGCTTAGTAAGAAGCGCGAACTACAGAATTTATTAAAAAGTGTAAATAATTTTTGCTCTGTTCTTTTTTTAAGATGTGGCAACAGGAAATGATTAAAAAACTTTATTTAAACTATCTATTCAAGATTTCTAAATTGTTCTTCCAACGTATAATCGTAATTTAATTCATATTAAACTATTAATTGACAAAAGCGTATTTTTTAAACAAAAATATTACATTTAAAATTAAAAAAAAAAATTTTTTTTCTACTTTTTAGTGTTTAAAATTTTTCGTTGTTGCACTTTCATAGCCAGCTGGTATATTTTAGGAAGTGTGGTTTGGCGGATAATGAACGCCATTGCTATTGTAATTCGTATACAGTTGTAAAGAAAAAGAATATTTGATTATGTATCACATGTGCTCGGAAAATGGGAAAATGCCTTAAAATTAATTTATACTTAATTTTTAAAATATTAAAATGTTTTATTGTCATCGGAAACACACCCGAGTACATAATTTTTACAATTCTAACATATCAGAAAGTGTGTAAAAATTCGATTCCAAAATTCTCTTTTTATATACATGAACTAAGTAAAACTACACTGGTGTCCAGAAATTAGGGAGCAGTGACCAGTTTCAGACGTTTCGTCGAATATCTACTGGAACTCGTGAGGAAATGCCCGAAATGCCCTTGAGATTTGAGGATGTAAAGAACATGTTTGAATTCATGTTTTTCAGTGAATATTTTGTCGCGAGAACTCCTATGAGATTTCCTTTTCAATTTATCAATTATTGCTGTAACTTTTTGAGTTTTCACGATATTTCACTGGTCTTTTTATAGGAGTTGCTCTATAGTACTGATTATCAAATCATGATAATCTTTTCTGTAGTACGCGCATGAGCAGTTAAATTTATTTCATACAAATACCCATATATCATCAAATATTCAACATATTAATATTTTAATTGCAGTATACTATTTCGATTTTGTCAAGTTTTTGGAAAGCGGTGTTAAATTCGGTGGAAAACTCTGCATGAAATAATTAAAAAAAAAACCTTTAGAAATTTTCACAGAAACGTTAACATCTTCACGAATATACGTGCTATGCTTACACAAATGAACACAAATGATGAACCGGATCTACATAGTCATTTGCCACAGTGAAAGATCATTATTAGCATTTTCTGTTACTTGGGTGATCGAAAATATTATTTTATTATTAAAATTATTCTGCCCCCCCCCCTAATTGCCCTCGCGACAAAATCTTTACTGAAAAACATGAAGTCAAACATGTTCTTTACATCCTCAAAATTCAAGGGCATTTCAGGCATTTCCTCACGAATTTCAGTAGATATTCGATGAAACGTCTGAAATCGGTCACTGCGCTTTAATTTCTGGACATTAGTGTAAATAAAAGAGTGTTGTAATAAAAGTAAAAATAATTGCCATAATATACCATTAAATAATATACCATTTAATACCATACATTGATACATTGCTTGATACAGAGAATTTGGATGTAAACTGTGTCTATACTGATTTTTTTTTTTCAAATAATAATTTAAAAAACGGCAAAGATGATTAAAATTCATATTAAAAGCAGTAATATAAAAATGAAACAAATAATAATTAAATTAAATATTATAATAAACTTTATAATAAAAGTTGAACATGAAGAAATGGACTTTTAGACAGTCGTATAATAACAAGCGTAGCGTGTTCTCTTTGAATTGATATTCTGTTAACGCTCTCGCAAAGCCCCAGTGTTCATTGTTGCTCACCCTATTGCGTGTATCGTACCATGTTGTAAAGTCTTTTTATTCGTTTCCGCTTTATGAGATAATAATGCTAAATACCGACTGACAAGCGTCACACGTTTCCAAGCACCGCGGACTCTCGTATTAATGGAATCAAGTTGTAGGGCTATGACACCATTAAGGCTGTTGGTCAGTGAGATCTCAAATTCTCCTAAATCTATGGCCTTGTGAACTTGTGATGCACTTGTTTTTTTAAAATATCTCCTTAGGAAATTAATATTTTTAACTTCTTTTTTTCAGTTTCATTCATTTGAAGAAACCCTATTCATCTTGTTCCTCTGTCGGTCTGTCTGTCCGTCAGAGTGTTCGTACTTAGAAACTGTATAAGTTAGAGGCTTGAAATTTTGCATACTTATAGCTGAATACCTCTTGTCACATGACAAATCATAAAATTTCCAAAAAGTATTATGTTGTCTTAATTAAATGAATTAATTTAATGGCATCTGACCATTTCTGCGATTTTCATAGATCAAAAAACAGAATCTTTATTTCAGTCTTGTTCGCGAAGGTTCAATGGTAAAGCGTTTTTCTCCTAAACCAAAGGTTCCAGGTTCTATTCTGGACGACAAAAGTGGAAATTTTCGATTTTTACATTTCATTGTTTGTTCATCAAGTATTGTTTGTTCATCAAGTATTTAATTAAAAGAACTTTCGTATTTTTTGGCCATTTTAAGGGTTTTTTTTTTCTTTTCTTTTCTTTTTTAGTTAAAATTAAATCATAGAATTAAATATACTTTTAATATATACAAACATATGCTGTTACAACTGTCTAAAAAGCAGTTCTTGAATATTTTTAATTTAATTTAAAAACAGCTTCCTTTGTTATCATTTTATTATTAAATTTAATGGTGTTGCCATCTATGTTCTTATTGATAAAGTGTATCAATAAATGATAAGGATAATTATAAATTAATGATTTGTATTTATTAATAAAGTGTTTTGAAAGGGATTTTTTTAAACGAAACCCTTTGTGCGATTTTCGATAACACTTGTGGACCTACTTAACCGTAACTTATTCGTGTTAGGTCCAATAATTGTTACTTTTAGCCGCGCTTGATTTAATACCTAACTTATTCAGAAATTTTGTTTGGATCTGAAGAAAGAAGGGAAAATTATTCCATAGCTGCCAACTTTCCGCGGGAAAAAACGTCCATAAAACTAGAAAATTTTTAATTAAATTATTAAATAAGGTATATCTTGTTTCGTTGTGATACTTGTTTCATTTTTTTAATTAAAATTTTTAGTTCAAAGTTTGTCTATTTGATTTTAAAAAACCGGGAACTTGGCAAGCATTCTCTTATAAGTTGTGTTAATCACAAAAAGAAATTTTAGAAGTCTCGTTAAAATCAGTAGCTACATTATCCGCTTCAGCCAATGAAACTCCATTAATTCATCCTTTATAAAATACTATTAACGATCCAACCCGAGCTTCCCAAAATACAAAATATAGTTAAGAACCGTTGTTTTTTTTTGTTGTTTTTGTCAAATATTGAAAATTAATAGATTTTCTACATTTAATATATTTTTTAGTTGTCCACTATCACCACCAAAAATCATTTTTACATGAAAAAAAGATCAGTAATGTATTCAAATAAAGTTTTGAAATTTATCGAAAGCGGTAAAGCTTTTCGTATTAGCTGCCTGCTAGAAATTAATTGCCGCAGAAATCGCCAAAGATTTCGCTGCTTAGAGCAGCCTTTTTAATTCTAATAATTTCACTGGTTTAAGCGCGTTAGTACATATGTCCGCTAAAATAGTGTTTTAACTATATTATTTTATCGACGAAGTTTTAATTTCGTAATGGAATACTTGGCGGAAACAAATGCTAAACTATTTATATTATTTTAAGCGCACACGATATATATATATACAGTGGAACTCCAGTTATACGTTTTGTTCGGGACCGGAAAATAAAACGTATAACTCAGTAAAACGTACAACTCAATTAATGGTCTACCGGAACCATTTTTTAAATATATCCTAAAAACTTTGTACCGCTGAGCAGTTCCAGTTATCTTTTATATCGAAAACGGAAGTTTCGTAAATATTACAGCGCCCATGACATAAAGTTTCGGAAATGGAACAGAATAAAAAAAGTACATAAGAAAAGTATACATGAAATTATTTTATCATGAAAGCTTTATAAAAAATATTTTTAATACACATAGTGTACTTAAAAGAAATTATTGAAATCGCCTTGGCATGTAAATCATTTATCAAAAGACATTTCAGTAGTTTACTGAATCTTGTAGAATTAATCACTAATATTCGATTGTTTCTTTTTGGCAGTGCCTACATTGAGCAGCAAACTTTGCATTTCTGTTAATAATGCAGCCGGCTTGCCTTACTGTTTTTACTGCTGGCGAACCGCTTTACTATGTCAAAAGCCCTTAGAGCCAGCTCCGAAGTTAGAGTGAGATCTTTTAAATCATACTCATCCGACGAGTCGTCAGTGTTTCCGGTAACAAAATGCATAAATGAGACAAAATGTCGGCCGGGAACACAAAAACGTAACGTATAACTGAGGGAAATGTACAACTCAAAACGTATAAATCAGCTAATTTTTAATGGCAAGCGGCCGGGACCGCTGAGTTGAAACGTATAACTGAGGGAAACGTACAACTCAGGTAACGTATATCTGGAGTTACACTGTATATATATATATATATATATATATTTTTTTTTTTTTTTTTTTTTTTTTTTAATGTTATGCTTGAAAATTAAAATCATAAAAAATCAGTAAATTGTGATGCAGTTTTCAAACAAATTGCATTTGAAAGAATATTTTTTCACCTATTCGACGATACAAAAATTGAAATTGTGCGATGTTTAGAAATTAAAAAAAAAGTGAAGTAAAAGCGAAATTAATGGGTGAGATATTGCCTGTTGTAAAGCGTTAAAAATAACCATAAACAAAAACTTGGATCTGAAATTCTTCCGTACTACACTTTAGTATTTTTAGTACATACGTAGTATTCAAAGTAATTTTTTTTTTTAAACTTCAGTAATATTATTAGAAGTAAATCAAGTTTTAAATTAGTACGTTCAACAAGTTCGGTGAATTCATCCCTGAAAAATGGTCACTCTGTGTCTTCAATAAAATCACAAAAAAAAAAAAAAAAAAAAAAAAAAAAAAGGGGAAAAAAATGTAAAACAATGAAAACCAAATTCCTGAATGAAAATTATTCTTGTTTTCCACTCTCTTGAAACACTGCCAAGATGAATTCATCAACCATTTTATCCGGCAGTTAATCAGAATTATCGAGATATCGAATTATGAATGACATTAAACTTTATTAATTCCACATTTTAATCTTATTCTCAGGATAACATTTTATCTTAATGGAAATAAATTAATTTTACTCGTATAATAAATTGTTTCGTTTAATTTTTTCTACAGTAATCATGGGGGGGGGGAGGGGGAGTTAAAAACCACAACAGAAAAAGGGGTTAAAGAAGAATGAAATAATTTAATTTAGTAAGTTATATTGAAATCAAAGAAGCATAATATTGTGATTAATATGATTTAAAATATCGAAATTTTCTGATTTAATTAAATAGTATTCAATTGTGATAAGGCAAAGGCTAGTATAGTCTGAAAAAAATAATTGATGTCAAAGAAGCACGTTGTTTTGATATTATAAAAAAATGATACTTTTGATGCGAGTTGTATTTTTTTCAACTGAGTGAAAAGGTTGTGGCATACCCATCAGGGCCGCCACATTGAAATTGAGACATAGTCAAGGTTAAATTTAAAAACAATGTTTATGTAAATACAATAGGGAAGGGCTGCGAGAGAGCTTTGTAATTTAGCCTATACTATTCTACACTTAACGATAATCTAGTCCTTAGATCAACACTCAATAAAACAATAAATGCAAGATTACTAATTCTAAACTAACTTACGTATCGAAGATTGGTTTCTCAAGCGACAATCATGAATAGCTTCGAGACAGAGCACGGCTATCACCGTAAATACAGACTAGTTCACAATTCCAGTAACTGTATAAATGTCTCTAAAACTGTCAACCCGCGGTTGCTGATCAATTTTATTCAATGATAACTAAATTTCACTCTTATCAAAATTGGCAATTTCTACTCGCCTCCTAAATTCTTCATCTCTGATTCTTTCGAGCACGTGGCATACTTTACCCCAAATGCAGTCGGCTGGTCTCGGAGTCCTATAGTAGGCAGGTCTCGATCGAAGATCCGACGATACCAACTCTCGATCCTGTTTTTATACTCTGCAGATTGACCAGCGTAACCTAAAATGCACAAAACTACAGCAAAAACCATTAACCGTAGATTACGAGAGCTACGAAGGAACACACTTCGGAAAATTAAAGTAAAGTGAAGGATAGAGATCACTTACGCGCACTTAGATTAATATCGACAAAGCGTTCTTATTAGGGAAAACAAAACAAAACAAAACAAAAACTGGACTCTTCTTAAACAACAACAACAAACAAAAAAACTAGCCTCTTTTTGTAAAGGAGTTACGAGTCTCCTACAAAGTGTTCATGCCGTGAGTCGGGCCCAGAATCACTGGCTTAAATTATCAATGCCTTACCACTTGAGCTACCTGGTCAATAATCCAGCCGGGTCTTAAAAGGGTCTATAGAGGGCGCCAATTGGAGCTGTTAGTACAGAAAAATTGTCTCTTCATTTAATGGTAATGTGTCATTGAAATCATTATTTATAATGAACTCGTTTGTATGTTTTATAGATTTAAAGTTAGATAATGCTTATCTTATCACGTAACACAGAACACTAATGAATGACTGATGAAAGATGAAACTAAAAGGGGAAAAATTTAAATGTACAAAAGAATAATCATTATGAGAAAGTTCAAAATACATGTAATGCACATTTAAAAAAAAAAAAGTTTCCCTTGATGAAATTTTGTCCTCTTAAAAATGCTTAATATTTAAGGAGACAATTTTTAACAAGTTGGAAATTCTTATCACAAACGTGACAAAAGATGTGCGTTCGTACTATAGCTAGTTATATAAATACTCAGATCTTGCTGATTTTTAATTTTTTAATTCTGTAAAATGAATTATATCGTCTGCAGATTAATTTCTGTAATAAAATAAGTATCTCGGTCGCTTGACGCTTAAACCTCGGAAACTCCTATAACAAAAAGCTCCGATTTCTTTTTTTCTTTTTTCTTTCTTTTTTTTTTTTTTTTATTCAAATTTCTTAATAAATATTTTTATTAATATCTTCTAAAGTTTTGAGTCGATTTTCATAAAAATTGAAATGACTCGACATAATTCTGCAAAGATAAAATATCTTAAATTTCAAACCATTCGGTTGGGTAGTTTTTGCGCTGTTATATGCGGACAGACGGACGGACGGATCAGACGACGATTATAGGTGCTACGTATTTATATAATTACGAACGCATCTAAAAACGCACCTCTTCGGCAACTGCTGTCAACTTTCTGATGGTGAAACTCGTAGTTTGATAATTATATTAGATTATGAGTGATCGCGTATTTAATTTTTCCTATAGGTTAACATCATTTCGCGGTCGGGGAGTTACAGGGAAGCAACCAACCCAAAATCCGGAACATCCCTGGGGAGTGTGTGTGTGTGTGCGGGGGGGGGGGGGGGATTAAGAATTTTGCGGGGCCACCATCACTGCTTTCATCTCTTTTTTCTGAAAAGAGATGTCGAAGCACTTAAAACCAGGGCTGTGCGAAGAGGAAGGCGAAGGGGGCTTTCGCCTCGGACGCGAAAATTTAGGGGGCGCCAAATTTATACTACCAGCCACGGTTTAATTTATTTATTTATTCATTTTTTGGTCATCGATCATTTTCTGGGGAATTTCTTTTTCTCTCTTCATCATACTTTTTTTTTTTTTTTTCTGTCCAAAATATCATGACCTCTCCAACAAATAAGTGCAATTTTCTCTTGTGTTATTTAGTTATTTGTAATTTCTAAATAAAAATTAAAACTTTTAAAATACCAAAATAAACGCGAAATGTTTATTCAATAGAATTTATTTCTGTTTCTGTACTTAATCAGTTTTGTGACACCTGTCACAAAAAGAGAGGGCGGGGGCGTAAAATTGAAACTCTGCCCCGGGCGCAGTTTTCTCTTAGCACGGTCCTGCGTTAAAACATTGTCATTTCAAGTCACTGAGTTTAAAAACACTTCTTTAATAACAAACATTTATTATTACAACTCCCCCTCCCCTTTCCACATGACGCAATTTCTCAAACATGCATTACTCACCTCTTAGTACGGAAAACGACTTATACGTAACTCTGACGTCATGTTCATTTCAGTATCTATACCGCCTTGTCCTTTACGTTCAAAAATAAATATGCAGGAATGCAGGAAGTGTGAAGTGAAGGCATTCAAACCGAGATATCAAGGACAGATACGAAAAGCTCAATTCTGCACACCATGAAGTCTTCTAAGGAAAAATAAATAGAAATAGAAATAAATAAATAAAAAGAAAAATAGAATTTTATGTAGGAAATACGAAAAAAAGAGCTACGAATCGTAATTGTAGTTTGCTGAAGTACTATTTCGATTTCTATATCGTCTTTCTTCGAAAAAAGAAAAAAAAATCAAATGCAACCATTTCCATATCGCTAAAAAACGCTGGAAGGTAAACAGTCATTCAAAGAATTTGGTAAGAAATAGTTTTTTTTTTTTTTTTTTCGTTCTCTTTGTGTAAATATGGCGACAGGAGTAGTTTTGGAAATTAAATAAATCATTCCATTCCGGTTTTGCACTTAAAAAATGGGAAAAAATAATTTTCTTTCAAATATTAGAATTCGCCTTAAAATTTTATTGTCAACAATATGGTTTTATCTCTCGCTAGTGATTTTTTTAATGTTTTATTAAGAAGTCACAAACATTTTCAATAAAACAATAAATAGAAATAAAAATAAAAATAAGCAAATAAAAAGAAAAATAGAATTTTATGTAGGAAATACGACAAAAGATCTACGAATCCTGTAATTGTATTTTACTGAAATTACTATATCGTTCTCTGTATCCGTTGTGTTTTTCTTGGGAAGGGGGGGGGGATATATATTCAAAATGTTTTACTGTTTCCATTTCACTAAGAAACGCTGCAAGACAAACAATCATTCGAAGAATTTTGTCATTTTAATCGTTCTCTTTTGTGTAAATATAGAGACAGAAGTAATTTAGGAATTTAAATAAATTATTCCGTTTCTTCTTTTAAGGAATGGGGAAAAAAATCAATTTACTTTCCCCAAAAAATCATTTCATTTCAAATATTTGAGTTAACTTTAAAATTTCATTGATAATGAGATGGCTTTATCTATCGCTAGAGTTTTATTCTTAAAGTTTTCTTAAGAAGTTGCATTAACATTTAATTTTTAAAATGCAATTTATTTTATTACAATAGAGAAAAATATCATAAATATCAAATGTAACAAAAAAATTACTAACAAAATCACTAGCAATTTTTTTCTTGCTAAATGTAAACAAAATATTAGAATTAAAAACTTGTGTGTTGAATATTGGATTTTTAAATTGTGATGCAATTGTGATGATCTTACTATAGTTTGCAGATTTTGTATCGCACAAAATAGTGCCGGTAAACAATTTCCACTAAAAGAACAAAGCAGGAATTCAGGAATTATAAAGGCATTGAGAAATATCAAGGTAAAATAAATAGGAAGAAAAGAAATAAAGAAAAAGAAAAATAGAATTTTATGTAGGAAATACGAAAAAAGAGCTACGAATCGTAATTGCAGTTTGCTGAAATACCATTTCGATTTCTATATCTGTTGTGTCTTTCTGTGAAGAAAAAAAAAATAAACAGAACAGTTTTCATGTCGCTAAAAGACACCGGCAGCAAAAACATTTTTAATTCGGAAAATTTGGTAAGAAATCCTTTTTATCTTTGTGTAAATATGGAGACAGAATTAGTTTCCGAAATTAAATAAATCATTCCGCTTTTATACTTAAGAAACGGGAAAAAAGTCAATGTATTTCGTAGGAAAATCATTTTATTTTAAATATTAGAATACACTTTAAAATTTTACTGTCAACAATATGATTTTATCTCTCGCAAGTGATATTTTTAAATGTTTTATTAAGAATTTGCATACATTTTTAATAAAACAATAAACAGAAAGAAAAAGAAAGAAAGAAAAGGAAAAATAGACTTTTATGTAGGAAATACGGCAGAAGAGTTAGGAATCGTAATTGTAGTTTGCTGAATTTCAATTTTTATGTCCGTACTGTCTTTCTTGAATATATATATATATATATATATATATATATATATGTATTCAACGTGAACTGTTTACATGTCACTAAAAAACGCTGGAAGGCAAACAGTCATTCGAAGAATTTGGTAAGAAATCCTTTTTATCGTTCTCTTTTGTGTAAATATGGTGACAGAAGTCGTTTTAAAATTAAATAAATCATCCCGGTTTTGTACTTAAGAAGCGGGAAAAAAGTCGATGTATTTCGTGGAAAAATAATTTTATTTTAAATATTAGAATTCACTTTAAAACTTTACTGTCAACAAGATGGTTTTATCTCTTGCTCGTGATTTTTTAAATGTTTTATTAAGAAGTCGCATACATTTTCAATAAAACAATAAATAGAAATAAAAATAAAGAAAGAAAAGGAGAAATAGACTTTTATGCTAGAAATATGGCAAAAGAGTTACGAATAGTACTTGTAGTTTGCTGAATTTCGATTTTTATATCCGTACTGTCTTTCCTGAAAAAAAAAAAAAAAAAAAAAAAAAAAAATATATATATATATATATATATATATATATATATATATATATATATAACCATAAATGAAACATTATCATAACACCAACTTAAACAATGAAATAATAATTAAGTATGTAATAATTAGTTGACAATGAAAGATTCCCCAACACACTTAATATGGAAACAAAAACATATTAAAAGAATAAGAAATTAAATAAGAAATTAAATAAAAATTGAATAAATGGAATTAAATGAATGAAATGAAATGAAATTTGTGGAATTTAGACAGAATTATCAAGTCCCAAATGCCTAAATACCACAAATAAAATGAAATGAGATGTTTCATCATCATATTAGCCATACATTGCTAAAAAATATGATTTTGGGACTACATCTCATAAACAATGAAGCAAACCAGTATATATATATTCAATGTGAACTGTTTCCATGCCGTTAAAAAACGCTGGAAGGCAAACAGTCATTCGAAGAATCTTTTGTGTAAATATGGTGACAGAGGTATATTTTTGAAAATTAAATAAATAATTCCGTTTCTCCATTTACGAATTAGAGGAAAAAATGAATTCATTTCCCACACAAATCAATTCAACTTCAAATATTATAGTTAACTTTAAAATATTATTGTGATTGAAACGATTTTATCTATCACTAGATTTTAAAAAAAATAATATTTTATTAAGGAGTTGTATAAATATTTAATTTAAAAACGAGCAATTTATATTATTGCAATAGAAAAAATTGTCATAAATATCAAATTTACTACTATAATCATATTAATAAAATTACGACAAAAACACCAGCTACTTTTTTCTAGCTAAATGCAGAAAAAAAAGGTTAGATGTAAAAAACGTGAGCGTTGAATATTACCCTTTTGATTTTCAAATCTGGCAACTGTGATGATCCTGCTATAAATTTGAAAATTTTATATCGAACAAAATAGTACACTCGCAAATAATTTACATTAAAAGAACAAAGCAGGAATTCAGTAATTGTGAAGGTATTCAGAAATATCAAGGAAACTCAATTCTGCACACCATGAAGTCTTCTAAGGAAAAATAAGTAAAAGTAAAAAGAAATAAATAAAAAGAAAAATATAATTTTATGTAGGAAATACGACAAAAGTGCTACGAATCGTAATTGTAGTTTGCTGAAATACTATTTCGGTGTCTGTATCCGTTGTGTCTTTCTTTGAAAAAAAAAAAAAAATCAACGTGAACCGTTTTATGAACCATTCAACGTTAAAAAAAAAAAATTGCGATTAATTGTATTTAGGGTTACTCAAAAATTGTAAGGTTAAAATTGTAAGCTATGCTAAGAGAATGTTAAAAGTAAGTAAACTGATTGCTGAACATTACTTTTTCTCGATCAACAAATATAGCAGCTCTGACGATCTTGTAATAGATCTGAACATTTTGTAGAATGTGACGTAGATAAAAATTTTCCGTGTAAAGAACAATGCAGGAATTTAAGATGGGAGAAGTAATCCAAACAGAGATATCAAGGACCAGATATAAAAATCTCTATTATGCACATTTTGTAGACATTAAAAAATAAATAAAAATAAAGGTAAAGAAAAATCGAATTTTCTGCAGGAAATACGACAAAACTGCTACGAATCGTAATTGCCTTTTGCTGAAATATTCTACACCCGTCTGGTTTTCTTTGAAGAAAAATTATTTGAAGTGAATCGTTTTCCATGCCGCTAAAAATGCTGGAAGGCAAACATTACAAACCATCGTTTTTGGGAATTTGGTAGGAAATCGTTTTTATCGTTTCTTTTTGTGTAAATATGAAGACAGAAGTAGTTTTGGAAAATTAAATAAATCATTCCGGTTCTGCACTTAAGAAATGGGTTAAAAGTCAATGTATTTTGTAGAAAAATCATTGAATTTCAAATATTGGAGTTCACTTTAAAATTTTATTGTCAACAATATGATTTTATTTCTCGCTGAAGATTTTAAAATTGTTTTAATAAGAAGTCGCATACATTTTTAGTTAAACAATATAGTATATTTCATTGTAATAAGAAATAAGTATCAAATGTAACAAACAGTTATTACAAAAACATGAGCAAAGTGTTTCTCACTAAATGTAAACAAACTCAGTTCTGAACATTACGCTTTCTCGCTTTTAAAATATAACATATATGACAGTCTTACTTTGCTATGTGTCTGAAGGTTTTGTGTCGTAGAATAAATTGCTGGTAAAAAGTTTTCCTTAAAAGAACAACTCAGAAATTTAGAAGTATGAAGACATTCAAACAGAGATGGGTTTAATTTAGAGAAAGATGAAATTTGGCTTTAAAAAAAAAAAGATGAAATTCTATTATTTTAATTCCTGATTTTTAGCTCAAATTACGCCACATATTAAAATAATGGGAGTTTTTGCTAAGGAATAGCAGTGAATTTTAAAAAATGTCTACAATTGTTATTACTATGTTATGTCATTGAAATTATAAATCCAAAACGCCTTGATGATGACCACTGTAATGACATTTTCAACGTTAAGCCTATTTTAGAGCTAAACTATAACAATTGAAAGCTTATAAGGTACATATTGTGAAAGAAGTCCCAGATTTTTTTTTTTAGAATTAATTTAGCAAAGTTAAATTATTAAATATGTATTTTAGCAATAATGAACTTGTTAATTACACATACTAAATGCACTGATTATAATTCTGGAACAAAAGGCACAAATTGAAGTAGTTCTTGCACTATTAATAAAAAATAGATATTACTGCTCGTAAAGACGCGTGGAACTGTACAATCTAAGAACGTTGTCATATCAAAACAGCATCTAGTGGAGAGCTGAATGAAAAATTGTGCATCACGGTAATTGCAATTAATGTTAGGAATATGCTTATAACTTTAAATAAGTATAATTAGAAATGTTTTCTATTTTGCCTAAAGCGTCAAATGTATAAAATATAGAGACTTGAAAAGACCATGACCCAATATAATCATTGCACTTGTTCTAAAGCTTTCCCAATCTTGAAAATAAAGGTTATAATTAATAAATTTACTGTTTTAAAAACTTAAAGTTGTATACTGTGCAGGCTCAAATTACGCCATACATTAAAATAAAGGGAATTTTTGCTAAGGAATAGCAGTGAATTTTTAAAAATGTCCCTGGAAGTAGTAGAGGAATGTATGTTGGCCGTCAGCAGGCACTGTGTGCGTGGTGGAGGTGGGTACCGGAAGTGAGCCTGGTAGTGGAAGCGGAAGTGATGGAAGATAAGACAGGAAGGGATGAAAGATAAGACAGGAAGTGAACCGGAAGTGTTGGAAGATAAGAGAGGAAGTGAAGTAGGGGAGGGCTTAATTTTTTTTAACCGATAAGGGAGAGAGGGGAGGGCTTATTTTTAGGGGGCTTAATTTTTTTTGTGAAAAATAAAGGGTTTTAATCAGATTCTTTCTTGTCAGGGAATTTTTTTTTTTTTTTTTTTTTAAATACGAAGTTTAGATGTAAGATATTTAAGAAATATAAACTACAACTTGGAGTACTTTTTGAAATTTTCTTATTTTTAGGGGGTCTTTTAGGTAGGGGAGGGCTTATTTTTAGGGGGCTTAATTTTTTTGCAGGAAAATAAAGGGAGATGAAAGGATTGGACCGACCTATAGGTGAACTGCGATTGAACAAAATGCACATCATTTTTTGTAAATAATATGTGTAACCTTTTCGAGTAGAGTTGAGGGGTAGGAACCCTGCTGTAAAAATAATAATATTAATAGAATATACAATTTTTTTTCATAAAAGTTTCTTATGGTTGGTGGGAAATGTTAAAGTAACAAAAGGTCAACAGTGCTAGTGGAGTTGAGGGGTAGGAACCCTGCTATAAAAATAATACCTGTAAAAGAAATATTTATGTGCTACCTTTCGCGCTCGTCGTCCTAACTGTTCAGAGTTTAACATGAGATTTACTTATAATTCACCTGTAAAAGAATTTTTTTTTTTCATTCTTTAAACATTAACTTAAATGTGAATGAGATTAAAATAGATGCGAGGGCTAAATTTTTAGAGAGTTAAAATGAAAATCCACTGAGGGTTGTGTTAAATAAAAGGAGATGATCGACTTTGACAGCATTTTTCTAAAAGTTTATTTATCGAAAAAGGAATCATACGTTTCGATTATATTTGTTAACTATTATAGTTTAACATTAAAAAGCAGGTAGACATTCACATCTTTAGCGCTCGTCGACCTAACTGTTCGGAATATTTTTCGAACCCATTATGTTTGACTTTATAAAAGTTTCATGTAAAAAATTATTCTTTAAGTTTTAACTGAAATGAGATTGAAATAGATGTAATGGCTAAATTTTTAGAGAGTTAAAATGAAAATCCACTGAGGGTTGTGTTAAATAAAAGGAGATGATCGACTTTGACAGCATTTTTCTAAAAGTTTATTTATCGAAAAAGGAATCATACGTTTCGATTATATTTGTTAACTATTATAGTTTAACATTAAAAAGCATATAGACATTTACCTTTCGTGTTCGGAATTTTCTTCGAACCCATTATTTTTGACTTTATAAAAGTTTCATATAAAAAATTATTCTTTAAGTATTAACTGAAATGAGATTAAAATAGATGTAATGGCCAAATTTTTAAGGATTTAAAATGAAAATTGTGATAGCCATGTAAATGAAAGTAATGCGATTACTTTGCTTCATAAAAACCTAACACGAAAAAAGCTGGTAGACGTTTACCTTTCGCACTCGTCGACCTAACCGTTCGGAATTTTGTTTAAACTTCTCTCGAGTTCGTCGACATAACCGTTCAGAGTTTTCGTCGAAATCCGTATATAGATTAACTTACAATAGCTAACTTTTTTTAAGGGAAGTTTAAATAACATATTTCCCAAAGTGTCTTACAAACATTTAAGAATTTATACACACATAAGCACCTCGCCTATAGGTGCAAGGTTCTGACTTTAAAGCTACTAGATGTTGAAATTTAAACTTCTTGCGCTCGGCGACCTAACCGTTCAGAGTTTTTTTTTTTTTAAACCTTGTGTCAATACGTGTTATGAACCCTTAGAAAGACCTACATGGAGGCACTTATCCCTAATATAGATAATCAACCCTAAACTAACCAGTTACAACACACACAAGACATAATCATTACATTCAGTTAATAAGTGATTTGACATGCAAAATATTAGATATAAAAACATACAATATGATATATACAAAACAATTTTAAAGATTTTTTTCCCTTTCATATGAACAATTTTTAGCAATAATTTAACTTGAGAGCAGGTATTTGTTTAGAGTTATACGATTATAATAAATTTTCATTAGATTTGACATTATACAACCAACATTTAAAAAAAAGAGAACGACATCTAGTTTTTTAACGTCACATATTTGAATTATTAACCTATTTTAGTTAAAAGTATGATACTTAAGTGATTTTATTTGAAAAATCAATACAACATTTTAAAAGCAGTCGAAAGATTTTTGCTTTTGAAAAATAACTAACATAATTTTAATTTTTTAAAGCAGTTAGGTAGATGACACTAACTTTAAATAAAATACATATTTTTTATTATTATTAAAGAAATATAAACTACTCACACATTATTATTATGCTGCATTTTAACATAACAACATTCACAGTAATAGACATGCGATTAAGACCATTGGAATTCTACAACTTTTCTGCTGACATGTGGTCACAGAGGAAATCTTTTCATATAGAAGGCAAAATAAGATAATGATAAACATGATTCGTTATGCATATGTTGAAACAGGAAATTATTTAAGACGTGTGATTAAGACCATTTTACATGGTATTACAGAATAAATCTTTTCATAGGATGCAAGATAATATCACATAAGGTATTGATAAACGCGATTCGTTATGCATATTTTAAAACAGGAAATACATCCGTCAGATAACATTACTTTGTTTATATGAAGTGACCAAATACAAATTTTGCTGATTTAATTAATTTTATTTTGAATTTTACTTTTGCACAATATTTAAATAAGGGAAATTGTATACAATATTTAAAAAAAATTAATTAGGAATGTTAGAAAAGGAGAGTGCTTTAAGGAAAATACGTTACGATTTTAAAACTTTTTTTTTAATACATTTCTAAGTTTTATAAACTTTATCGAAAAAAAGAAAAGAAACTTTTTGCATGTGACTTTTTTTAACCAATAAAATGCTAGTATTTTGAAACAAGCACCCCCTACATGAGAATGTTATTTTATGAACAAAGTGTTTAATGCTATACAATACTTTGTGATTGATGTAAAAGGTTGTGATTTTCGTCTAAGTATTAAAGTTGATATGGAACGATTCATGCAGTCTTGTAAAGGTCATAAAACCATGTCACCTTTAACAATTAAAAAGGTACCCTATTTGTGCAAGTCATGTAACAAAACATTTCCTCGAAAAGTTAACTTAGTGTTTCACATGAAAAATCATCTAAAGGAAAAGTGTTTTCGCTGTGAGGTGTGTGGTGAAGTTTTTTCGCAAAAGATTCACAAATCGCCCAAACAATTCAAGTGTAGTGATTGCAACGAATTGCTTTCAAGAAAGACAGACTTATTGAAAGATAAGAAAACTCACAACTTAGCAAAACAACATTCATGTACAAAGTGTTGTGAAATATTTAATTGTGAATCTGATTTTTTACAACATTGTGATACATTTCATAAAGCTTTACCTAACATTGCGAAATCACCCTGTTTGAAAGATTTGTTATTTGAACTGATAGTGAAGCTTATAGATTAGTTCGAACTTATAGTGAATTAAAAGACAAAATGATATGCGAAATATGTGAAGTGGAATTAACAGATCAAAACGTGCATGTATAGAATGCCTTTTACAAGTTGTTTAACTGATTTTAAGATTTCACTGAACGAGTGACTTATTGGACATTACAAAAATTTTGAAATTAGAATTGTATACATCTTAATATGACAGAATTATTTGATGTGTGTTATTTTAAATGATGAATAAAATAGTTTGATTGCAAAAAAGTGTTTTCTTTAACCCACGCTGTTAAAACTGATGTTGTGTATTTTGAATGACTTAGACAAAATGTTAATTTAAAAAAAGATTTTAACATGAGATAAGAGTTTTATAATAAAAATTGACTCACCTAAAATTTTTTCAAGATAGTCTATCTACGTTTCCAATCTAAACTTGTTATCAGCTTGCTATATGCATGTTTGAGTGACTCATTTTTACCTGTGTCGAACTGTCTGTTGGGAAAATGATTGCCATTTTTAACACGTGTAGACGATTTTTACCCGGAAGCTGTTTGAACTATTAAATTTCAGATATCACCCATTTTTCTACAACATTTAAATATTTTAATGTATTTTCACTTGTATATTGGAAACTTGGGATTATCACCTTTATATCGGAACATGGAAGATAGAAAAAATAATAACTTTACACTGAGACAATATTTTAATCTAACAAAAATAGACTTAACACATTGTTAGAGGTTTTGGAAAAATATATAGTTGGTTAAAAATTTTAGAAAATTTAACATAAAGTAACAAATTTTAGAAAATAAACATTTCGATAAATGAAAAAAAATTAAATTTTGGTAAACTTTACACTTAGACAATACTTCAAACTAGGAAAAAATAATAACTTTACACTGAGACAATATTTTAAACTAAGGAAAAATTAGACATAACACATTGTTAGAGTTTTTTTTTTAAACTATCTAGTTGGTTATAAATTTTAGAAAATTAGCAACAAATAAACATTTCATTAGATTGACAAAAGAAAATAATTAAATTTAAGTAAACTTTACACTTAGACAATGTTTCAAACTAAGAAAAATAATAACTTTACACTTATACAATATTTTAAACTAAGGAAAATTAATAACTTACACATTGTTAAAGTTTTTTTTTAAAACAACACAACACTTTCAAAGCAGTGGAAATAGTATACCTGTAAAAAATTCAACTTAGTGGAATTTAATAGTGAAATTTTTTAACTTCACTCATTTAAAAAATAAAACTTTATAAAATTTTAAGTAAGCAACTGTTAAACATTTTGAATGTCTTAGACAAAGTAGGAATAAATTTGTTGAAATTCTATAAAACATGAAAAATTTCATAACTTTTAAAGGAAATTTTATTTATGATGAAATAAACTCGAGGTATTTATTATATGTTACTTAAACTACAAGAGAATTGATTGAAAATGTGCTACTTTTAATCACTCACAAGATAAGACATGATGTTAGGAATTATAGATAGGTTTTTCTCCCACACATGACGTCACTGATAACATATTTACTGACCAAGTCATAAAATTATAGTTTAGGGTAGGTTTTTCTACACGAAGTTGAGTTGAGATTTAAGATATTTCAGAAATAAAAACTACAACTTTGATTACTTTTTGAAATTTCCCCCTACATAAGAAAAATAACATAGAAAAATAAAATGAAAAGTCGTATTTGAATGGAATCGAATTATTATCCTTTCACTTAACAGTTGAATGCGTCGGCAATTACATCACAAAGATACTGATTGAATATATTGTGTTTCTTTTTTAAGGTTAAATTGATTTAATATTCAAGTTATTTCTTAATGATACACTTAAAAACAATAAACTTAATTAGCATTCAAAAAGCAAACGATCACATTATTGTGTAAAACAATCAAATGTTTTAAAAGTCACGAGTTAAAATTTGAAATGACTTATAGTTTAATTGGAATTTAGATGTGAACGTTTTAAAATGAAATAATATATATATTTTTTTGTATCGCTCTCTATCGGTGGGTAATAGAATTAAGAGATAATTAAAAGTTTTAACTTGAATTCGAACCCACAACAAAAATTATTTTTCGGTTTGATAATTTAGGGTAGGTTTAACTGAGCAAGCCATGATATAACAGTATTTATAGACGATTTAAGATATTCAATAAAAGAAATCATCTAAATTTCTAATTTAATTGAAGGGTTTACTGCTTAAAGTACTACAAAATGAGTACAACACGATGCATAGTTTTTTAATTAATTATATTTTTCGAAAGGTTAAATTGAATTATTGATAAACTTAGGATTTATGTTTAAAGTGAATAAATTTGATATGTTAGGTTCACTTAATAACAGAGGGTTGAATAAGTTATTTTTAATAAAAATAAAGTTTACTAAAAGTTTTTAAAGTTAAAAAAAAAAAAAAAAATGTAAGTTACGTTAAAAAAGTTAACAAAAATATAGTTTTAAGAAATTTAAAGTTTACAAAAAGTTTGAAAATCTCTATGTTAATCAAAATTAACTTTTTAATTTTAACTAATGAGAGACTATAATCTAACTGTTTATCCTTGTAACCAACTGGTGCATATCAACTATCTGCACATGTGCAGTAAAAACATACACTAACTTGAGTTCGATTTTAAATTATTTGCTAATTTTTATACAGCTCGGTTACCTTTCAGAAACAAAACAGAATGAAATACTTACCAAAAAACACGTCAACGTCTTATACTTGCTTTCACTTAACTAATCTTTCTACATTAGCTTTGCTAGGGGGCGCTGCAATCGCCGCTAGAGGCGCAACTAGCTTCCGGTTTGTGACGTAGTTTCCGGTTTGCGATAAGAACAAGGTTAAAATAAAACCCACGTGCATTCAGTTGGTGTTGTTTACCTGTACCTTGTTATAAGCCGTTTGCCTTCTCTTGGTCACTCGCTTGTCCAGACTTGTTTATGTGCTGAACGCCTGTTTTGCTGACTCATCTCTTGCTTTAACTGTTTGGACTTGTCTGATGTCAACTATCTCAGGTCTTTTGTCATAGCTTGAATGTATTTTATGTCGATCACTTTAATATAAAAGTTATGTCCCAACTTACTTAAACTTTAATAAAAATATTATTTATTTATAAATTACATGGAATTCTTATTTTTCTAACACATTTACTAAGTCACTTTCGTTCAAAAATATGGTAAAGCCCGATTTTAAATTGAAGTTTAGGATAAATTCCCCAAATTTTGTAACATTTTAGCACTAATAAGAAATATTGTAAACACCCTGTACATAAAAAATAATATTAAATTCCCAAATTTTGTAACATTTTAGCACTAATAATAAATATTGTAAACACCCTGTACATACAAGTTTTGTAAAAATAATATTACTTATAGCTAACTCGTTTAGTCGCATGATAAGAACCTTCAATATCGCTAAAATCAGTGTTAAACGAAAATGCAACCATAGGTTTTACCGTCTAATTACATGTCTTTACATATTATTTTAAAATGTAAAGCATTATATCTGAACGAATGATATAAGAAAAAGTTAGAATAGATCACATATTTTTGTTATTAAAAAAACTTATATGCAAACACACACTTACAAGGTTACAAGACTCGACAAACGATTCACCATGTTTTTTAAACTTAGTAAAATATTTTAAATTTATAAATTTAAATTAAAATACTTTAAAAATTCTTAAATATTCTTATTTAAAAATATTTTATTTTTAATTTAAATTTATAAATTTAAAATATTTTACTAAGTTTAAAAAACATGGTGAATCGTTTGTCGAGTCTTGTAACCTTGTAAGTGTGTGTTTGCATATAAGTTTTTTTAATAACAAAAATATGTGATCTATTCTAACTTTTTCTTATATCATTCGATTTTGATTTTTTTTAAAGGGCTCGCTAAATTCCCCAAAAATCTCAAAATGTGGTATCTGTATGTCTGTTTTCTTGTCTTTTGTTTTGCTTACTTTCTAGGATTTAATTTTTGCAAAAATTGGTCAATCGTGGGAAAATTTAATATGTTGTTTCAGGGACATTGTTTAATTTTTAATTTCAGGGTAATAAATGAAGGTTCAATTTTAGGTTAATAATAAATTAATGATTCCAGGAGTAGTAGAGGAATGTATGTTGGCCGTCAGCAGGCGCTGTGTGCGTGGTGGAGGTGGGTACCGGAAGTGAGCCTGGTAGTGGAAGCGGAAGTGATGGAAGATAAGACAGGAAGTGAACCGGAAGTGTTGACATATACTTAAAACATATACCGTTGACATATACCGTTGACATATACTTAAAAATAAATTTAAATAAAATACAAACTAAAAGTGTAACCTTCTTCTTTGTTGGAAGTCGTTTAAAAATGTTTATAATTTTCATATACTGTTTGTATTGTTTCTTGTTTCTTTAACTCAAGCATTTTTAGAACAATCTCAATTTTAGAAATATTTTCCTTTTCTTTTCAGAAATTGAGAAAATAACACAACGGTCATAATTTGTTACAATATAAAATATAGAGACATGATATATATCCATATAAAAATTGAATTTGTTCTAAAGCTTTCCAAATTTTAAAAATAAAGTTTCAATTGATAAATTTACTGTTTTAAAAACTTAATGTTGTACTGTGTACGATAACATCATATTGAAATTACCCGCGATTGACCAATTTTTGCAAAAATGAATTACTAGAAAGTAAAAAAAAAAAAAAAAAAAAAGCAGACATATAGATAAATATTCCACATTTTGAAATCCTTGTGAAATTTAACGAGTCCTTTCAAAGAAAAAAAAAAGTAATAATAGTGACATATGCTTAAAAATAAATAAAAATAAAAATAAAAACGAAAAGTGAAACTTCCTCCTTTGTTGGAGTCGGTTAAAAATGTTTATAATCTTTAGATACGATTTGTCTTGTTTCTTGTACCTTTTTTAACTCATGCATTTTTAGAACAATCTCAATTTCAGAAATTTTTTCCTTTTCTTTTCAGAAATTAAGAAAATAACACAAGGGTCATAATTTGTTACAATCGGTGAAAAATTATTAAGACGGCTAAAATATCTTTTTTTTGCCCTATTTCACGTATTTTACTCGTTTCTGGTTCAGTGTTTTATTCGTTTGTGCAACATTCCAAGCAATGAAAATCTTTTTTTTTTTTTTTTTTTTTTTTTTTTTTTTTTTTTTTTTTTACACGCGCTTACCTTTATACCTGATTTAAACACAACTTATTTGGAATGTGAAATCAGGTTGAGATTGCTAATGCAATATCCTTTCGATAATTATTAATCTAAATATTATTAAAAACTATTCTCATTTTTGTTTCTTTAGCACAAATAATGTTACTTTTACTAATTTTTTTTTCCACATATAAAAGTTTCTTCTATGTGTGGTCTGAAGTTCTACTTAAACTAGTCGGATGTGCCAATCCCAAAACTTTCTTCTTTCTCACACATATTTCGGATACACTAAAAACAACCAATTTATATCAAGGTCTAACTGAATCTGAAGTTTTATTATCTTGAGATATGACTAGTGCTAAAATCGTGTAAATCCTGCAAAATGTAGCATAGCAGTGCCACCTGTTGGGATATCTACACTAAAACGTAATCAGCGTCTATTTATGTCAAGGTCTAACAGAATCTGAAGTTTCATGAAAATAAGTGCATTAGTTCTTTCGATAGAGATATTGCGGAAATCGCGAAAAATGCAGCGTAGCAGCGCCACCTGTTGGGAGATTTTCACCAAAAACTAATCAGCACCAATTTATATCAGGGACTAACTGAATATAAAGTTTTAATAAATTTCGTGCATTATTTCTTGAGATAGAGAGCCCACAAAATTTTTGTCACATACAGATAGACAGACATTTTCTAAAAACAGTCAAATCGTGTTCAGTACCTTCTAAAACGTATAAATCCGTTGAAAACTGGAAGTCGAAACTTTTCATGAATCCAATACTTTCTTCTTGTAAAAATAGAAGAAAGTAAAATGGACAGAATACGACACTTTGATCATCTTTTTATCCCACTTAATAATTTTAAAATGCCAGACAAAATGCATAGAAAAATTTAAATCCATAAAAACTTCTGTTACAACACAATATATATGATCATCTATTATGTTAGACACCTTGGCCCAGTTTCTGACAATTTATGTTCAAAAGTTGTAGAACAAATAAACACTATTACTCATAGGTAGTGATAGAAAACAGTGCAATCTATTCCTGAATATATTTGAAATTCATACGGCGGATAAATTAGAATGTATATGAGTTCCTTTGTTTTGACAAGGTTGCAATAATGTTACTGGATTGATTTGAAGTCTAAAAATATTTCCTCCACAGGTGAGGAAGATTGATACAGATGAAAAAGTGTACATTTATTTTAATTATTTTTTTCTAAACTGTCCATTTCAACCACTACTTAATTTTTATTATATAGTAAAGGGACCAATCTACGTGTAGTATATCAATCTATTAAATTTGAACAAAGAAATAAATTTTGCAAAAATCATTAATCAAAAAGTGTCCCGAAATACTTCACTTTCTCCTATTCATTATTTTTAAAGTCGATTTCTTTTTTTTTTCTTTTCTTTCTTTTTTTTTCTTTCTTTTTTTTTTTTCCTTTTTTTTTTTTTTTTTTTTTAAGCCCGAGCACGAAAAATTTTGGTCATCAGAGCCCTAGTCCGCCCGAGCTCGACATTGACAGTGCGCAGTAGGAAATTGTTAATAGCATTTTAAAATTGTTTCAATATTAACTCTCACATTTAAAAATCTTTCCTTACATAAAAATAATTATTAATCATAAGTACTCCCTCATGACGACGTTTTGGGATTTTCATGTCCCTGAAAATCTGTTTAAAATAGCCAATTTTTTATTTTTACCCAACAATTGGTAGAAATTTGCAAAAGTCACAATTCTTATTGTTTTAAAATATCATTGTAAAGACTATTGCAGAGCGGCATGGGTTCTATTTTCCAGTAATTTTGGAAAATAACTTGAAACAGAAAGCGAGTATAGACAAGGGATATTCCATGGCTGTTTTATGTTACTATCACCAACTGTGCAAAAAGTTCAGAATAGGATAGAATGTTCCTCCTTATATCTCTTCAATAACAATTCAATTTTTTTTTTAAATAAAATAAGTTGAAACTGGTGTGAAACAATAATAACTAAAATAACTTCTTAAAACACCATCAAAATTTTTAAAATGCGCTAGACCTTTCGAAAGATCTGAGTCTTTCTTCGTCAGGCGCAAAAAGACGTGCTTCTACTGTGTCTTGCTGCTGCTTTCATAGTAGAAGCACGTCTTTTTGCGCCTGACGAAGAAAGACTCAGATCTTTCGAAAGGCGTAGCACATTTTAAAAATTTTGATGGTGTTTTAAGAAGTTATTTTAGTTATCGATTTTTTTTTCAAACTCATTTTTAAAGGATTGTAAAATTTATTAAGAAACTTAGACTACTTTTTATTTGTCAAATAGCAATTTTTTTTTCCTTTTTTCAATTTGCGAATAAATAAAATTTTCACTTTGAACCCGAAGACTGGTATAAAAATTGAGACCGAGTTCGTTTCGGGACAGGTCTCGGGCATAGCTCGCCTCATCTAGAATATGCATGTATTCACATATTTTAGAATGTCACTTTCATTCTATTTATTTTTAGTTTTTACTTTGCTAAAAAAATAAAAAAAAAAGGGACAAAGCTTTTAATCTTTAGGTACATACATGAGTGTCTATTTGTACCTTGAACTCAAAGATTTTTTGAGGACAAGCTCTGTCTGGCAAATCTTTTCCTTTTCTTTTTAGAAATTAAGCGACAAACATAAGGATCATAATTTGTTACAATCGGTGAAGGATTTAAAAGTTAGCGAAAGTCTCATTTTTTGGCCTATTTCACGTATTTCTCAGGGTTCCACTCATCGTTGAAACATCCGAAGCGATGAGGATATTCTTTTCATATACGCCTTTTTTCATGCCTGATTTAAATACAATTTATTTAGAATGTGAAATGAGGTTGAGGTTATTAATACAAATTCCTCCTGTTTATTATTGTTTCAAGTTATTATTAGCAAATATTCTGATTTTCATTTCTTTAGGATAAATTATGTTACTTGTTTCGTAATAATTGTGGTTTTTACTTCTTTCGTAATAATTGTGGTTTTTCTTTGCTAGTAACTCCTCTAAATGTCGTGCTTAGTTTTGCAAAATCCAGTGTAACATAAAGCGGGGCAGATAGGCAAAAAATGTGGGACACCGGCTTCTAAATCGGGACATAAAAGTACAGTAAACTCTATTAAACGAAACCTGTCTATAACGGAATCGTGTCATAAATGTAAAAATGATCATTTAATTTTTTTTAGGATAAATTCTGTTGCTTGTTTCGTAATAATTGTGTTTTTTTTTTCTTGGCTAGTCACTCCTCTGAATGTCTTGCTTAATTTCGCTAAATCCAGTGTCACATACAGCGGGGCAGATAGGCAAAAAATGTTTGACACCGGCTTCTAAATCGGGACATAAAAGTACAGTAAAATCCTATTAAAACGGAACCTGTCTATAACTGAATCCTGTCATAAATGTAAAAATTCTCATTTTCATTTTTTAGGATAAATTCTGTTACTTCTTCCGTAATAATTGAGGTTTATTTCTTGGCCAGTCACTCCTCTGAATGTCGTGCTTAGAGTTTTGCTAAATCCATTGTCACATAAAGCGGGGCAGATAGATAAAAAAAATGTGGGATACCGGCTTCTGAATCGGGACATAAAAGTACAGTAAACTCTATTAAACGAAACCTGTCTATAACGGAATCGTGTCATAAATGTAAAAATGATCATTTAATTTTTTTTTTAGGATAAATTCTGTTGCTTGTTTCGTAATAATTGTGTTTTTTTTTTCTTGGCTAGTCACTCCTCTGAATGTCTTGCTTAATTTCGCTAAATCCAGTGTCACATAAAGCGGGGCAGATAGGTAAAAAATGTGGAACACCGACTTCCAAATCGAGACATAAAAGTACTGTAAAACCCTATTAAAACGGAAACTGTCTATAACTGAATTCTGTCATAAATGTAAAATTTCTCATTTTCATTTCTTTAGGATAAATTCTGTTACTTCTTTCGTAATAATTGAGTTTTTTTTTTTCTTGGCCAGCCACTCCTCTGAATGTCGTGCTTAGTTTTGCTAAATCCAGTGTCACATAAAGCGGGGCAGATAGGTAAAAAATGTGGGACATCGGCTTCTAAATCGGGAAATAAAAGTACAGTAAAACCCTACTAAAACGGAACCTGTCTATAACGGAATCCTGTCATAAATGTAAAAATTTCAATCTCTGTACTATAATAGGAATACCACACAATTGTGCCTGCTAAGACGAAATTTTTCTTCGGTCTTTTGTGATTTCGCCGACCTGTCGTCACGTGACAACAATCGCTTATAAATCGATAAGTAATTCGCTAATTAAAAAAATTGAAAACACCATTCAATTCCAAATTACTCCAATAATCAGGACTGCAAGTATACCATGTTTTTGTGTTTAAAATTGTGTCCGTGAATGCATCAGAAAGATTCGCATTGTTGAGTTGGGGTAAATATTTTTTCTGAGAACCGCATTGCGTAACTAATTGTTTATTTAATTTAGTTGCCATGCGGCGAGTAGAAATAAGATATTTTCAGGTCCATAGGGGGCATAAGGCAATGCCCCGCCCTAGGCTATAATTTATCATTTCTAATTATTAAGATTATTGTTCTGCGTACTCTTTTCCCCATTATTAACGATTTTTATTACTGATAATACATCAGTTGGATTCACTGAATGGCATTGGTTTAGGGTAAAGGAATTAACAAGATTGTTTGCAGATGGCAGCGTACAAGCAGGTGGAGGACGCACCTGATTATACACAACATGTGATTAAATGTTGATATAAAACTTTGTTAATGTGCATTCTCTGTTTAGAAGGACAAAAAAAATATTTCGTCAATTTTTTTCTAATGTTTAGATTAATGTAATACATTATTTATTAAATGTTTATTAAAGAATCAAATTTATAAAGCTTTATTAATTAAATAAAATTTTAACATTTTAAGCTATTTTTTTCAGTTGAAACATACAAAATAAATTAATACGAGGGTAAGTCATTAAGTAAGTCACAAAATATAATTAAATAATAACTTACAATAATATTCACTTCAAAACTACTTTTATTTCTCAATATAGGCTCCACCAATATTTGTGCACTTTTATCACCATTTTATCAGTGCCCCAACACCAGCTGCATAAGATTCTTTGGGTTGCTGTCTCAGCCACATTAGGACTTCAAGTTGTACCTTTTCATCCTGTGTGAACATCATCTTGTAACTTCTTCAATATCCACCATACAGCTTCGACTTAGCCCCAAGCGATTTTCATCTGTTTAGCCCACTAAAAAAACATCTTGAAAGCAAGATGATGTTCACAGATGATGAATAGGTTCAACTTGAAGTCCTAATGTGGCTGAGACAGCAACCCAAAGAATTGCATGCAGCTGGTGTTGGGGCACTGATAAAACGGTGATATCAGTGCATAAATATTAGTGAAGAATATGTTGAGAAATAAAAATAGTTTTGAAGTGAATATCATTGTAAGTTATTATTTAATTATCTCTTGTGACTTACTTCATGACTTTCCCTCGTACAACGGAGCATCGATTATCCGAACCTCAGTCAGCTGAACGACCGGTTAACCGAACGAAGAAGTTACTCAGTTAATATCTCGGCTAATTACGGACATTTTTTTCGAAAATCATTATCAAATATCCTTGATAATTCTGCGTCGATACATACCTCGAGCATCCGTCAGCTCCCCCTCTGACCGTCCGAAAAGTAAAGTTTGTGTGTAACGAAAAAATGCATTTTTCTCAAAAACTATGTTACCTAGAAAAATCGCTATAGTTTTCCTACAAGGTTTAAATAAACTACTACTACCCCTAATTTTTTCATAATTTTAGTTTCAGTAGATTCGGAAATAGAGAGAGGGGGGGGGGACATATTTTTGCAGTGCATATTCGAAGATATCTCTGAAAATATAATACCTAAAATTAAAACAAATAAATTTTTGAGTTCGGTATTACGAGATTTTTCACACAATATACAAAAATAAAACTTTTTTTATTTTTTAAGTAATTTAATTAGTCCCCTAATTTTTTCCTAAAAATATTTGTGAATGGCTAATAATCTCAAATTATGTGGGTAAAAAGGTTTTATAACTTTCCCAAGTTTGAACTTTCCACGTCCCATAGTTTACCAGAAAAAGAGCTGTGACAGACGGACGGACAGACACAGGAGTGATCTTATAATGGTTCCGTTTTTACTTACCCTAATATATCACTTAAATCTTGTAGTGGTGGTAGATTTAGTTGTCGTTGTTTATTAGGCAACATAACAACTGATGCCATATCAGCTTCTAACAGAAATATTTTTCTTATTGTGAAATAATCTCCGATTTGCCCTTTATTTAAAAAAGGAAAATACGGCCACGTGTGTAAATCTAAGAGTTAATAATCTTTACTTTAACCTAATTATTTCTGATAATTGTGGCTAAAATGATAAGAATCTTGACATTCGCTCTAATTAATAAGGAAGAAAAGGAAAAATTACGTGTTTATTAGCCATTCAATTCAAAAAGGAAAAGAAATAAAACGAACGGAATTCTAAGGGTTTGCTAATTTTAATAGAATTCTGTTTGAGCAAGATTTGTAAGAAAACTAAAAGCAAAATTACTCACCAAGTTCGAATACTATATTGTATTAATATTAATATAGCAAAAAAATAAGTTTACTATCTCAAATGAAGTGGTATTTGAAATAAAATACATTATATGATCACAAAAACAAACGGTTTTTAATATTACACCTAAAAAAAAAAAAAAAAAAAATTGTTGATTTTACAGTATAATACTGGCACGCATGCGTGGTAGTGTATTACTGCTTATTTTACTGTATAATACTGACAGCTGGGGTGCCAGTATTATACTGTAAAATCAACATTTTTTTTTCAGTGTAGTTGTTTAAATTAATTATTACATAAAATTGCACGTTTAGGTCCAAAACAAGAAAAGTGATAAAAAAAATACAGAAATCGATATGTAAATATTATGTCAAAATTTAACGAATCATGAAAGACAAAGGAATTTACTTATTAGAAATGAATAAATTTTAGCGTTTTCTTATAAAACCACACCTATGTTAAATCCCTTTTATTCATTGGTATCGTTACAATTTATTACATAAACTGAAATATATATTCATAAGTTTTTAAATAGTTAGGCATTTTTGTTTTTGTACGCACAACAAAGACGATCATATTCCCAAATTTAAAGTGTTTGGAAATAAAAATCAAATTGCTTAAGAGAAAGAAATGCATGTATAAATTATATATATTATATTATATCATTAACTGATTTATTTTATTACTATAAATCTTAAGACCTTGGAATAGTGAATTGTTTTCGATAATGAAAAATTGATTTTTCGATACAATTATACTGCACATTTAACAACATTAATGCTATGTTACATTACTACTGCAGAAGAAGAGGCAGCTTTCTTTTTCCTTTCTTTCCTTTTTCTGTTTCTTATTTTGTTGTCCCCCCCCCCTCTTTTTTTAACGAAAAAAAAAGTAAAAAGTCATTTTTTTTTCTGAGAAAAACTGTACTAAGTTAATATGAAAATATATAACATCAGTTATATTATATGTTTTTTTCATTGTTTTATCATAAATATTGACTAATAGTCGTGTGTTGGCTTCATTATTGTTATATAAGTATAAAGGAAGTTAAACATTCATAAATTTTTATGAGTTAGGTATTTTTCTTAATTTGTGCAATAAGATAGGTAATTAAGTTCAACAAATTTAAATGTAAGAACTAAATTTTTAACCCATTTCAGATAAAAATTAAGTATTTTTATTTTAATCTTAAGAAATTTGAATAATTCTGACACGTATAACATATTTATTTAGGTATAGATTTTTCGATGTAATTTTACTTTAGCATCTATGCAGAATTATTGCTTCGATAAAAGCTGCAATTTCATTTTTTTTTTTTTTAAATACGTGCAATAAAAAGATAGATAATTAAATTCAATAAATTGAAATGTAAGAACTAAATTCTCAACCCATTTCAGATAAAAAATTAAGTATTTTTATTTTAATCTTAGGAAAAAAATTGAATAATTTTGACACGTATAACATATTTATTTAGATATAGATTCTTCGATGTAATTTTACTTTAGCATCTATGCTGAGTCATTGCTTCGATAAAAGCTACAGTTTTATTTTTGTTAATGCGTGCAATAAAAATATAGGTAATTAAATTCAATAAATTCAAATCTAAGAACTAAATTCTCAATCCATTTCAGATTTTTTTAAAGCATTTTTATTTTAATCTAAAGAAATTTTAATAATTTAAAAAATATATTTATTTATTTATTTTTAACATATTTATTTATTAAAAAAATTCGATGTAATTTTACTTTAGATTTAACAGTTACAGAATTATTGCTTAAAAAAAAAAGCTTCAATTTTTTTAAAGCCTAGAAAATATTTTTGATTTTATTTCGGAAAAAAACACATTGAGTTATAAGAAATAACCAAAACAAAGTTACCAGTCATCAATTTCTAAGAACCTCCTTTCCTTTGACCCGAAACCATGTCTACTCCATCCCTGGAGTTCCCCAGTCAACAAAAGTTCAAAGGGCACCTCCCCGCATTTAAAGTTCCAAGTAGTTTCAAGGTCAAAAAATAGGTGCAAGGTTCATAACATAATATCAAAATCACTGCAAGGTTAGACATGCTTTAACAGAGCATGCAAAGGTGCTACTGGCTCTCAAAACCCACACAAATTATGAAACGCGTCACAGAATTTGTGTTAAAGAAACAGAAATCAGAAATCTTTGTTAATAACAAGAAGGGAGGAAATTGTATTGACAACCTCAACCCAATTTCATATTCTGCATATATTGTATTTAATACAGGCTTTCAAGTAGGCGTATAAAGAGAGAAAATCTGCATCGCTTGGGATGTTTCAAAGATGAGTGAAGCACTAGAAAAACACAAACTAAATATGTGAAATAGGGCAAAGAATTTGACTTTCGCTGTGTTTTAAATCCTTCACCGATTGTGACAAATTATAGTTCTTGTTTAACTTTCGATGTGTAATTTCTAAAAAGAGAAGGAAAATCTCTTAAGACATGTTTGTCCTAAAAAAGTCAGTGCGCTCAGCTCAGAACAGATTTAGTGAATACCAAACAATCGATGAGATAAATACAAATATCTTGATGAGTAAGCTAAACGTGAAAACCAACATTACGGAAAGGGTATATAAACGAGCAGTCAGTAGAAGGTTATGGCTTAATTTTTTAATTTCTAAAAACAGAATAAAAATTCTATCTGTTAAAATGTGTTTGCCCTGAAAAAAAAAAAAAAAAAAAAAAAAAAATATTGTGTTCAAGCACTAGCTCAGCTCAGAACACATGTATTGAATATCAAACAATCGATGAGATAAAGACAGATATCTTTGTAGTATGATGAGTAAGCTAAATGTAAAAAAAATCCCTGACGGCTCGGCCTACAGGCACAGGTAGATTTCGAAGACGCAGAACGTGGGGAGCCTGTTTGTCGGGAATTGCGGAAGAAATGACCTTTTTGCGATGATGCTGCAGTTGGAACCGCCTACTTCGAAACGAAACTTGTTTGCAGGCGGAGCCAGTAAGGATTTTTTTTTTTTTTTTTTTTTTTTTGCTATAAGAGTTGATCCTATAAAAAACATGTCAATATAAAAGTTTTAGATAATATTAAGAGGATTTATAATATGTTTAAGTGGATTTGAAATATTGGGAATTGACGAAGTTATGAATTTTTTTCTTCTAAAACCCCCCTTCCCTCCCCCCCTTAAGGCAATTTTTAATTATATCAAAAATCTGTCATACATAAGTTTTTGGCACTGTTCCTAGAAGTAATAATAACTTCAAACGGATTCGATACGTATAATAATAAAGAAATTATGAGGATTTTTCTGTTTTCACAAAAAGACCCCCCCCCCCATTTCCCCCCCCCCCCTTGGTTCGATTTTGCCCATTAACGAACTTGACCGAGATTTTATGACCCTTGATTTTATGTATCAGTTTCGAAAAGATGCGGGAGTTGGAACCGCCTACTTCGAAAAATAACTTGTTTGCAGGCGGAGCCGGCAGGGATTTGTTTTGTTTTTAATTTTTTTTTTTGCTATAACGGTTGGTCCTATAAAAAACTTGTCAATATAAAAGTTTTAGATAATACTAAGAGGATTAACAATAATTTTACTCGGATTTGATATCTTGTGAATTGACGAAGCTATGATTTTTTTTTCCTAAACCCCCCCCCTTTCCCCCCTTTGGGGCCATTTTTAATTATATCAAAAATCTGTCATACATACATTTTCGGCCCTTTTCCTAGAAGTAATAATAACTTTAAACGGATTCGATACGTATAATAATAAAGAAATTATGAGGATTTATCTGTTTTCACAAAAAGCCCCCCATTCCCCCCCCCCCCCCCTTGGTTCGATTTTGCCCATTAACGAACTTGACCGAGATTTTATGACCCTTGATTTTATGTATCAGTTTCGAAAAGATGCGGGAGTTGGAACCGCCTACTTCGAAAAATAACTTGTTTGCAGGCGGAGCCGGCAGGGGTTTGTTTTGGTTTTAATTTTTTTTTTTGCTATAACGGTTGGTCCTATAAAAAACATGTCAATATAAAAGTTTTAGATAATACTAAGAGGATTAATAATAAATTTACGCGGATTTGATATCTTGTGAATTGACGAAGCTATGATTTTTTTTCTTCTAAAACCCCCCTTTTTTCCCCCCCTTGGGGCCATTTTTAATTATATCAAAAATCTGTCATACATACATTTTCGGCCCTTTTCCTAGAAGTAATAATAACTTTAAACGGATTCGATACGTATAATAATAAAGAAATTATGAGGATTTATCTGTTTTCACAAAAAGCCCCCCCAGGTTCGATTTTGCCCATTAACGAACTTGACCGAGATTTTATGACCCTTGATTTTATGTATCAGTTTGGAAGAGATTTATGCAGAATTTTTCCAGTTATCGTGGTCAGAAAAAAGTGACATAGATAGATAGATAGATAGATAGATAGATAGATAGATAGATAGATAGATATATAAACTTTTGAACTGGGGGTGGTTTTGGGTTCTGGGAGTCATGATCGGCGTAGATCTGCAAAAATTTTTCAAAATTTCCAACTTAGGTGAGAATGTAATAGGTAGTATTTCTTACGAAATCTACCTAAAACCAACATTATAGAAAGGGTAAATAAAAGAAATCTCAATAGAAGGTTATAGCTTAGTTACTTAATTTCTAAAAAGAGAAGGAAAATATTTGTTAAAATGTGTCTGTCCTAAAAAAAAAAAAATAAAAAAAAAAAAAATTATGTTTAAGCACTCAGTTCAGATCAGATTTAGTGAATATATTAAACAACCCATGAGATAAACACAAACATTTTTCTGCTATAGTTGAAATGAATAAGCTAAATGTAAAGACCAAATTTACGGAAAGAGTGAATAAAAGAAGAAGGCTATATCTTAGTTTCGTAATTTCTAAAAAAAGAAGGAAAATATCTGTAAAAAAAAAAAAAAAAAAAAAAAAAAAACGTTTGTTTTAAAAAGAAATAATCAAAGTGTTCAAGCACTCAGTTCAGAATGTATTTAGTGAGTACCAAACCACCGGTGAGATAAATACAAATATCTTTGTAGTATTATGAGTAAGCTAAATGTAAAAACAAACATTACGGAAAGGGTTACTGATATGTTGGAATTACACCAAAATTTTTTAGACATTTTATTTGAAAATAAGAAAATGCAGTTTTACAACTTTTATTCCCCAAAGCTTAAGAAACATTTTGTTAAAAAATTCTGGTACAAATCTTGATTAAAATTAATTTGTATAAAAAAGATCCCACAACCTCAAAAGGTTAAAAACGCTTGTCAAAATTAAATAAATAAATTTATAAAATAAATAAATAAATTGTACATATATAGACGAATAAACACACAGACAGACGTACCGAAGTCATAAATACTTTTCAACTATGTTGGGAAGTGTCAAAGGCAGGGCTTTACAAATTTGATAAAATCTGGTAACCAGCAAAAAATGCTAGTCGTCAGTAAAAATATTACCCTGCCTCCCCTTCCCCCGATACTTAATTTCAAAAAGAACAAAAGTTTTTTATGAATTAATTGAGAAAAAATAATAATAAGCATAATTTTAGGATTATTAATTACATAGTTTGGAATTGTTACACAATTTAGAAAGATAATATAAACCCAGTTTTGTAATGAAATTTATCAAAATTATTTATCTGTGAAAAGAAAAAAAAAAGAAAAGAGAAAGAAAAGAAAAAAAAAAGAAATAAAAAATAAAAGAGAAATTCTGCAAAAGCTGGATTAACCGACATGTTCGGTAAATGCTGATTGCCGAAGGCTTCCAATGTCATGTCTGGATAGGAGTGCTACAAAATCTGTATCTCATGAGAGGGCATCGATGAAATATTGAAACAGCAAAACAATTTTTGCCTATTTTCCTGTCGAAGTCAGTCAAATAATTATTTTTTTATTATTTTAATATTTTTATTATTTAAATATCTTTTGCATTTGCTGAACTTATTTTTACCAAATTAAAAATGCCGAAAAAGAAAAAAAAAAATGCCGTGTTCTAGGGTCAACTTCTTAAGTCAATTTTTCTACAATAATAATAATAATAATAATAATAATAATAATAATAATAATAATAATGCCAAATTAAATAACTTGGTGACCAGATAGAAAAACTTGATCGCCAGTGGCGACCTGGCGACCGCATTTGTCAAGCCCTGGTCAAGGTGGCTCGGCGTGAAATTTTTATTTTTTTATTTGTAGGCATTTTTTAATGAATTTATTTCTTGAAATGTGCCTTTCTATAAATATTACTTTTCAGATAAAAATTTTTTTAAACTTTGAAAAATTGAGTTAATTTTGGATTTAATTTACAAACCACTAGCCCGATTTCATTATTTTTTCCCTATTGTGTGCACAAAAGGTTTCTTGTTAATTTGTCTTCAGGATTAAACAAATATATATTCCTTACAAAATTTATAATAAATTTAAAAGTAAAAAAAGCAGATTTTTGAGAGTGATTTTTACTTAGAGGAATACATTTTCAAAATTTTCCCATGAAATTAAAAATCCCGAAGACTATTTATTAAAAGCCTAACATAAAAACATTAAAGAATTCTGGAGCAAATCTTGATTAAAATTAAGTTGTATAAAAAATATCCCACAACTTCAAAAGGTTATAATAATAATAATAATAATAATAATTGCATATATATAGACGAATAAACACACAGACAGACGTACCGAAGTAAGGAGAGGGGGGGGGGGGTCTGTTTTTTATTTGTAGACATTTTTTAATGAATTTATTTCCTGAAATGTGTTTTTCTTTAAATATTACTTTTCAGATGAAAATTTTTTGAAAACTTGGAATTTTTTATTAATTTTAAATTTATTTAATTTTGGATTTAACTAATGAACAAATTGATCATGTACAAAATTTCATGCACATAAACTTACAGGAAAATTTAGATATATCTTTTAAAAAATGACAACTTTTTGAGAATTTTGACTTTTGCGGATCCGTAAAAATAAAATTGTGTCTTAAGAATTCAACGCTTTAGGTTTTTTTTTTTTTTTAATTATTTCTTCAATACAAGTTAGATTAGATTTGTAGATTTATTTATCTAACAAATATATGTTTTCTCTTTGAAACACGTTGATTTGTGTTATATTTTTATTTCCGTTTTACATATTAGTTGTATTAGTTAATGCAATATTTGTTGCGAATGACGTTTATTGATTTGAGCAATATATACGAAAATGCACACGCAGACATTTTATAATTTTGTACTAAACATTTGGAACAATTTTATTTTTAAAGAATTAAAAGCATAAAGAATTTGCTAAACCAACAAATAAGTTTGTTCTAAAGTTATAATTTTAAGAACTATTTTATCTGTTTGAAGTGCAGGCATGAAGAATCTACGCTCTCAAGCGAAAACAAAAAAGGTTTCAAATTTGTTCTTGTAAAACAATTTTATGTTTTCAAATTCCGCATACCTACTAGCATAGATTCAAATAACTTAGAGGATTATACGTACTTAAACAACTAAAACACAATTTAAATAGCTCGATTATTTTTTTTATTGTTTTTCTCATTGGACAAAACGAATAAAAGTCATTCATTATTCCTATAATTTTTCCTACTTCGTTGCGCATGATTGGCAACAGAATGATTTTTTTTTCATATAGCCTCGTACTCAAATGCAAAAAATCAGATTAATGGGAGATATTAAATACAGATTATTAACCCTGTCGACCTTAGATTTTGGGAATTTATTAAAAACCAGAGAGTAACTTACTCAAAACGTTAATAAACATTTATTTTTATTTTCCAAACATTTAAACATATTTTATATTATTTTTAATATTTTTTTTCTTATTAGATAGATCAAATAAAATAAATTATAACAAAATATATTGCCTATTCCTGAAATTTCTCCTACTTCGTTACGCGTGATTGGCAACAGAATGAAATTTCTTTTTCATATAGCCTCGTACACAAATGCAAAAATAGGCTTAATGGGAGATGATAAATGCAGATTATTAATCCTGTCGACCTTACATTTTGAGAATGGAGTAACAACTAGGGAGAAACTTACTCAAAACTCTATTTATTTTATTATTATTATTATTTTATTTTTATTTTTTTGTAAAAAAAAATATTTAAAAAAATATATAATATGTTTAAATAAACATATTATATATATTTTTTAATATTTTTTTTTTCTTATTAGACGGATCAAATAAAATAAACTATAAGAAAATATATTGCGATAAATTCGTTACTTCGTTGTATGCGAATGGCAACAGAAAGAAGTTTGTTCTTATATAGTCTCGTTTCAGGAGGTAACGATCACCTTAATAGCAAACACGAAATACAGATTATTATTCCTGTTGACCTTATTTTGCGAATGGGGGTAAAAAAGCAGGGAGCAGCTTAATCAAAGAATTATTAAGCATTTATTATTAAAACATCTATACATATTATATATTATTTTAAGTATTTTTTCCTATTAAACGGATCAAATAAAATAAAATAAAATAAAATAAAATATATTGCCATAAATTATCTTACTTTGTTGTACGCAAATGGTAACAGAAAAAGAATTTTTTTCATATAGCCTCCTATCCAGAGGAAATGATTACCTCAATAGCGAACACTAAATACAGATTATTAATCCTGCTGACCTTATATTTTGCGAATGGGATAAAAAACAGGGAGCAACTTACTCAAAACGTTATTAAACATTTATTATTTATTATTAAAATATTTATACATATTACGTATTATTTTAAATATTTTTTCTTATTAGACGGATCGAATTAAATAAATTATAATAGAATATATTGCCATAAATTCTCTTACTTCGTTGTACGCGAATGGCAATAGGAAATAATTTATTTTTCATATAGCCTAGTCTCCGGAGATAATGATCATCATAATAGAGAATACTAAATACAGATTATTAACTTTTTAAACTTTACATTTTGCGAATGGTGTAAAAACACGGGAATAACTTGACCAAAGCATTATTACACATTTATTATTTATTATTAAAACATTTATACATATTATATATTATTTTAAATATTTTTTCTTATTAAACGGATCAAATAAAATAACATATAATAAAATATATTGCCATAAATTCTCTTTCTTCGTTGTACCCAAATGGTAATAGAAAGAAATTTCTTTTTCATATATAGCCTCCTCTCCAGAGATAATGATCACCTTAATAGCGAACACTAAATACAGATTATTATTCCTGTTGACCTTACATTTTGCGAATGGGTTAAAAACAGGGAGCAGCTTAATCAAAGAATTATTAAACATTTATTATTAAAACATCTATACATATTATATATTATTTTAAATATTTTTTCTTATTAAACGGATCAAATAAAATAAAATAAAATAAAATATATTGCTATAAATTCTCTTACTTCGTTGTACCCGAATGGTAGCATAAAGAAATTTATTTTTCACATAGCCTCGTACCCAGATGTAATGATCACCTTAATACCGAACGCTAAATACCGAAATTATTATTTACCCTGTTGACCTTACATTTTGCGAATGATTAAAAATCAGGGAGCAACTTACTCAAAGCGTTATTAACTTTTTTTTTTTTTTTTTTTTTAACATTTATACATATTATATGTCATTTTAAATATTTATTCTTATTAGACGGATCGTCATAAATTCTCTTACTTCGTTGTACACGATTAATAACAAAAAGAAATTTATTTTTCATATAGCCTCCTCTCCGGATGTAATGATCACCTTAATAGCGAACGCTAAATACGTATTATTAACTCTTTTGACCTTACGTTTTACGAACGGAGTTAAAATCAAAGAAAAACTTTGATCAAAGTACTATTAAACATTGATTTGTATCATATATTATTTTAACATTTTTATTCTAATTAGACAGAAAGAATAAGATACATTATTCCCATAATTTCTCTTTATTTCGTTGCGCACTATTAGCAACAGAAGGAATTTTCATTTTCACATAGCTTCGTCGCCAGGAGCAATAGCAAACGCTAAATACAGATTATTAACCCTATCGACCTTACATTTCATGAATGGAGTTGAAACCAGGGGATAATTTTAATAGAAGACTTGTCCAGTAATGGGTGGGGGTAATAAACGCTTATCGAATTACCTTTTAATTGTGTCGTGGTTAGAATTTGTAATTATGTCCAACTGTGGGAAAATATATTTTATTTAAGTAGTTCTGTGTGCATGCGTGCATGTTGCATAACAAAAACGAAGCGTACGTGATGCGAAATTTAATTGTATTATGTATGATCTTGTATGTTATATTGCCGTGAATTCGTTATTGCACTTAAATATTTGACATATCTACAGAGAAATGAACCTTGACATCTTATACTATTATTTTGTATTATTATTACAGTGTAAAATTAATAGGGGAATGTAAATTATTTTCGCCAACTGACGAGTGTGGAAAACTAATGGAAAAGAAAAATCAAGTAATTTTAAATTCCATAATTTTTATGTTAATTACGGGGAATTGTATTATGAAATAAAAAGAAAAGTGCCCAGTTAAATTGATGGCATTGAGCTCACAGGCTATTCACACTAATTGTATATTGTACTCTTATTTAAAAGAATAATGCCCCTCGAAAAATAAAGAAATCAACAATAAATTAAGAGGGATTAGCCCGTCGTTCCCTCCTTTATACTTAACCAACGAACTTCCAAAACTAATCAGGGAAGCGCCTTATCACAATGAGCCTACATACAAAATTTGAAGCAAATTGGATAATTCTGCATGAAAACCCCATTTATCTAAATTAAGGAGGGGGATTAGCCCCAATTTCCACCTTTATAATTAACCAATGAACCCCCAAAACTAATCAGGGAAGCACCTTATCAGAATGAACCTATATGCAAAATTTAAAGCAAACCCGATATTTTTATCAAGAGTTATCGCGTTACGTACATACATACTACATACGTACATACAGAACCTGCGGAAACATTAGCTCTCAGGCTTTGATAGCCTGAAAAAGCAGTAAGTAGCTAAAAAAGCAGTAAGTCTCTCTCTGTTTTATTCATTTATTTATTCCCTAAAGGTTAAAGTTAACTGAATGTTGAATGGTTATTTGTAGGATTTCAAATGTTTGATTAATTTTTGTTGCTCTGATGGGATCTTGAATCTGTGTGTCACCCATCAGTGACATGTGCTTTTTAATATATTTTTGTATTACTCTTTTTTTTTCGATAAATGAATTACATCTTGAGTGTTATCTCAGCAGTTTTCTCCTTTCCCGCGCTGTCTTGTCTGGAACTTGGGTTCAAAACGGCAACTTTGCAAGCATTTTCTGGTATTACAGAAAAAAAAAGAAAGTTCAATTATGTAGTGTCTGAATTAGAGCACCTGCTCAATTTGATGTGTTTGCGAACAAAATTAAATAATGTGTCAGAAAGGATTTACCAATTTGGATTTGAATTACAGCTTTAAAATGAAAAAATAGATTCAAAGAAAAATTGATATCAATTATAGTTTAAATTTAGTATTAATAAAATTTCAAAAATATTTTATTAAAAATCTTGCATTATCTTAAGACAATATGGGATCTTTAAAATCTTGCAACAAGAGGCAAAGACTGGCTATTTTAAACTAGGAATTAAATCTGAATTGAAATATGAAAATTTAAATTAGAAAAAAAAGGAAAAAAAAAACTTTTAAAAAGAATAGATAAATTAAAAAAATAAGTTATTGCAACTTCACACCACAAAATAGTCAAGTATTTGCCTGCAAAAGATGGTCAAATTGCTATGCATCGTTTTTGATCCTGCAAACTTTTTTAATGAACTGTTTTGTCCGACTTTAACATTAAATGGCGCTTAAAATAATTCTTCAATTTAAAAACTGTCTGCTTCAACGTGTTTATCATACATTTCTCCATAAAACCACCAATTTTCATGCTTTTATATACAATATTTTTTATTTTTTTTTTTAAATTATTTTTATGAGCTGAGAAAGTCAAAAGGTCACAATAAATTGGTTTACAGTAAGAAAGGCAGTAGTAGTTACTTTTCTTTAAAATAGAGATAAACACTTTTTTAAATGACATACGTTGCATACTAAAATCTCTTTAAACATTTTAAATATTTTAAAATGCAAGGTTTGTCCTTGCTCTTCTATCATCTATTTCCGGTGCTTTTTGCGAATTTATATGAAATAAATAATAAAAGATTATTTACACAGATACCGCTATCCTAAAAACGGTAATAGAACCACTTAATATATATTTTCAATTACCATGAGTCATGCTCATTCGCGTTTGACAATTGCTAACGAAACACCTGTTACCATTTTATCATTAATTTCTGAACCAGGAAAACACAATAAAATACAATTGATTCAAAACCTTTAATTGTCGAAATTTCACAAAATCATTTATAAAAACTCACAGAAAAAATATTTGTCAACTTTCTTACTTATTATATATTTACAAATACAGCTACTGTGAGTCATACACTCTAATCGATAAAACATCTGATAATATTATGTCATTTTATTTAGAAAAACTAATGAACTACATTTGCCACAAAACCTGTTATCATTGAAATTTCAGACAACCATCCTTTCAAAAAATATTAAAAGAAATATTTGTCAGCGTCCTCATTATATATTTGCAAACACAACAATTATGAGTCATACCCTCTAATTTACGCTAATTGTTAATAAAATAATTACCACCATTTAAATCACAGAAAGGAACAATTTTCCCTTACCTTGAAATTTTTCTTAAACATACTTAGCAAAATGAATCACGCTTTAACGAATATATGCTATTCCTTTTGGCATAGATCATTTTTGTGTTGAATTCCAACCTTGAAAAATCTTTACCGTATCATTTAAAAGTAAAATAAAATTATAAAATTTTATGTAACTTTAATACATACAATCATTGAAATTTCAGACAACTATCCTTTCAAAAAATATTAAAAGAAATATTTGTCAGTGTTCTAATTATATATTTCCAAACACAAGTAATGAGAGTAATACATAATAAATCACGCTAATTGCTAAGAAAATAAATAACTCGCTTTAAATCACAGAGAGAAACAAATTTCCCTTACCTTGAAATATTTCTTAAACATACTAGCGAAATGAATGACAATTGAAAAGAATATATTATCTTTTTTGGACTAGATTGACTGTTTTGAATTCCAACCTTGGAAAATCTTTGACGTACCATTTTAAAGAGAAAAATTAGTAATTTTTCAAATTTATTTAACTTTAATAATGCAATTTGGAATTTCTTTTGATAGATAAAATATTCTAAAAGATTTCCTGTGTGAAATGAAAAACGTGACAGCCTAAATATTCTTTTTGCTTGATTAACATTTATAATTTTGCTTTTATATTTTCACAAATTGTTAATAAAATATATAAAGCTATTTTAAAAAAAAAATACGTATTTTGATTTTTTTTATTGAAACATAGCCCATTTTGAACGAACATATTCTCTTTTTTGTGGCATTGGTTGACTTCCTCAAGTTCTAACCTTGCAAAATCTTTGAAATTTCATATAAAAGTTAAATTATTAAATTTTATTTAACTTTATTGACTGTACTTTTGAATTTTTATTTGTAGATGAAATATTCCAAAAGATTCCTAAATTCTCATAAATTAGCTCGGATAAGAAATGAAAAACTAAAGAAAAACGTGATACCATAAATAGCAAATGTTGTACATAGTATACTTGTAAAACTTACATACTAGTTAACGAATATAGTCTCTTTCTTTTTAACCTAGATCTACTTCTTTGATTCTAACTTTGCAAAATTTGTGAAGTTTTGTATAAAGCAAAATCACAAAATTATGAAGTTTTACTTAATTTTAATGGTTGTACATTATAATTTATTTTTATTGGTGAACTAATCTATTCTTACTATTAAAATTTCTTAATTTATTATTCATGTATAAACCAAAAAGCATAAAATAAAATGCAATCAAAACAAAACCTACGTTCCATTTTACCACTATCATCTAAAAAAGTATTAAAAATAAATACATGCAAAAATTCCCATTACATGCTACGAACACAACTAATGTGGGTTGGGAATGAATTATGTGAGTTACGGGCACAACTTTGCACTAATTATTCATAAAACATCTGACACTATTTTAAATGGAATCTGAACAATTTTTTCTTACCTTGTTCTTATTATTATACATAATAAAATGAATCATACTTATACATCATAAAATGAATCACATTATGAACGAATATGTTCTCTCTCTTTTATTTATTTATTATTATTTTGGGGAGTGAGGGAGGGGGCAGTGGTTAACTGACTTTTTAAAATTCCAATCTTGTAATAACTTTGAAGTTTCTCATAAAAATAAAATCATTAAACTAAAAAAAGTAGCAAGCAAGTAGAATCATTAAATTTAAATAGTCTACTTAACTTCATTGGTGGAAATTTCTTTTTATTGATGAAATATTCTAAAAGATTTCGTGAAACGCTTCTGAGAAATAAAAAAAAACTAAAGTAAAACGTGACAGCATAAATATTACCGTAAACTTTGTGTGTAACTAAAATTTAGTGATTTGCTTTTATATTTTAAGATTTCTTTGAAAAAAGACTTCAAATAAAATTTAACTTACATGATAAAGTGGCTTTTGATGATCAAACAACATTGCATTTAATAATTACCTCTTATGTTTTTCGTAAATGTTAATAAAATATGTGACCCTATTTGAAAAAAAAAAAAAAAAAAAAAAAAAAAAAAGAAACAATTTTACTTCCTTCATCTTTTTCTAAAACAAACTGATCAAATGGAACACATTTTGAAGGAATATGATCTTTTTTAGGGTTCCGTACAGAAAAAGTAACAAGTTGGAAACTGTACGTTAAACGTGACATAGCAGGTACGTTCATTTTATAACTAGTTACACAATGTAAAAAAATCATTCTTATTACTTCAGTGAAATGAATGATATCGTCTGCTATGAGCCAGATGAGCATTTCTTTTTTTTCTTTCTTTCTTTTTTCTTATTACGTATGCTACGTTTACAAATGCGAATTATTTTTTTCTACACCAGACAGCGCTGTAAAATTCACCATAGAGATCTTGCTTTTCGAATGCTTACGTCCATGGTTTAATATTTTTGTGACTCATCATGAACGAATCTCCTGTGTTTATTTACTCTAATGGATTGAGATATTCAGCTGTTAACGTAATTTCCACTGAAGTTATCTCAGAATCTATACATTTTTTAATGTAACTCATCACTCAAGCAAACAATTTTTTTAAATGAATTTTCTAAAAATGTAACTTTTATGCAATTTTATTCGAAAAATTAATTTTGAATAAAAATGGCCGCCTGTCATATGAAAAAAAAAAGTGGTTTGCCCGTATTTGTTGTCCTCAGTCACATGACTTGCATTTTTCTTATATAGGTTACGTACGATGGGATTTAATAGAATAAGGAAAACTTTTATTAATATCTTTTTGAGTTTTGATTCGATTTTCATTAAATTTGAAATGACTCGACAAAATTCTACAACGATAATATATATTAAGTTTCAAACCATTCGGTTGGGTAGTTTTTGCGCTGTTATATTCGGACAGACAGACGGACCAGATGACGACTATAGGTGCTACGTATTTATATAATTACGAACGCACCTAAAAACGGAACAATTATAAGATCATTCCTGTGTCCGTCTGTCAGAGCCATTTTTTTCGTAAACTATGGAACGTGGAGAATTCAAACTTGTAAAGTTATAAAGCCTTTTTACCTACATATTTTCAGATCATTAGCCATTCACAAATATGTTTAGGGAAAATTAAGGAGGGGCCAATATTGTTACTTGAAAAAACAAATTTTCTTTTTGCATATCGTTTGGGGTATCATATGAAAGATTTTGTAATATATCGAACTCAAAAATATATTTGTTTTAATATTAGGAATTATATTTTCAGAGATCGTCGAAAATACACTGCAAAAATATCCCGCCCTCCTCCCCACGTCTATTTATTAATCTACTGAAAACTAAAATTATGAAAAAATTAGGAGTAGTAGATTATTTAAACCTTGAAGAAAAACTAGCGATTTTTCTAGATCTTGTAGTTTTTGAGAAAAACGCATCTTTCCGTCACAAATAAACTTTACTTTATGGGCGGTCAGCGAGGGAGTTGACAAGCGCTTGAGATATCTATCGACGCAGAATCATACAAGGATAGTTGATAATGATTTTCAAAAAAAATTGTCGGTAATTAGCCGAGATATTAATTAAGTTACTTGAAAAAAAAAATTTCTTTTTATATATTGTGCATGGTATCGTTCGAAAAATCTCGCAACACTGAACTCAAAAATATATTTGTTTTAATTTTGGTATTATATTTTTAGACATATCTTTGAAAGTGTACTGCAAAAATATGTCTCCCGCCTGCTATTTCTGAATCTACTGAAACTAAAATTATGAAAAAATTAGGGGTAGTAAGAGTTTGTTAATTAATAAATAGTAATTAATAACATTTAATGTACAGAACCCTTTGAACGCGAGTTATACCTGCATTTGGCCGATTTATTTTAGCATAGATTAACTTCTTACCCGACTGCCAAGAAGGGTTATGTGTTTGACGCGTATCTATGTATGTGGATTTTTTTATACCCTCGAAACATCCCAACGGCTGGATGGATTTTAATGAATGAGGTCTGTATCGATTCGTCTTAACCGTCCGAGGGTTATAGGCTACGTTTTGTTTTCATAAATTCAAAATGGCGACCGTATAATACAAAATGGCGGTAGAAACGGAAAAAAATGTTACTCACCATATTGAGTGGCATATCATTGAATGGGTATTTCAAACTGAAGACGATGTTTTCCAGACTAGTTTACAGTCAGAAGCTCCGTTTAAATATTACACAACCTGAAAGTTGTGTAGGTAGGATCTCTAGCTTAGCTTAACTGTATAACTCTAACCTTCATAGACATCTATAGGCCTCATGAAAACAGTGTTTATAGATAGCTTAGTCAATATAGATAGATTAAACACAACTTAAAAGTCATCAATACAAGTAAATAAAAAAAAATAGGTAAGTAATATAAAAAACAGTTTCACATTGATGAGAAATAATTAATTTATAAGTACCTGATCTTCGCAGTCAAGTTTTTTGATTTTTTTTTTTTAATTTAATTTTTATTTGTTTGAATTCTAGCCGTACAAAATCTTCAAAGTTGAGCATAAAAGTACAATTATTAAATTTTGAAATTCCACTTTACTTTGATGGTAGGAATTTCCTTTTATAGATGGAATGTTCTGAAAGATTTCCTGGAACTCTTCTGAGAAATGAAAAACGTGGCATCATAAATGTTAACTGAAACTTTTTACGTGACTAACATTTAGGGATTTGATTTTCTATTCCTTTAAAAATAACCTTCAATTAAAATTTAATTATATGATAAAGTAGTTTTAGCTGCTCAAAGTATTATTGATGTTTTCTTTATTTGAATGTTTAAAATTCTTTTATAGGCAGGTATAAAAATATTAATTTTACCCATTGTGATTTGTTAGATGTTTCTATCAATTCCCTTGTCCCTTTTAAAGTATGAGGAAAAAACATGACATCATAAATATTAAATAAAAGTTTTTGCGTGACTTTATAGTGATTTGTTTTTATATTCAAAGATCTCTTTGAAATTAAATTTTAAATAAAATTTAACTGTATGATAAAGTGGCTTTTGCTGATCAAACAACATTTAGTAATTATCTTTTATGTTTTCCCTGATTGTTAATAAAATATATGACGCTATTTAAAACAAAAAATAAACAATTTGACTTCCTTGGATCTTTTTCTTCAACAAAATAATCAAATGGAGCACATTTTGAAGGAATATAATCTTTTTCTTTTTTTAAAAAAAAACATAGATTGACTTCTTTGAATTCTAACCTTACAAAAACTTTAAAGTTTAGCGTATAAAAGTACAATTATTAAATTTTTAAATTCTACATTACTTTACTGGTAGTAATTTCTTTTTATAGATGGAAAGTTCTGAAATATTTCCTGGAACTCTTCTGAGAAATGAAAAACGTGACATCATAAATGTTAACTGAAAGATTTTGCGTGACTAACATTTACGGATTTGATTTTCTATTCTTTAAAAATAACCTTCAATTAAAATTTAATTATATGATAAAGTAGTTTTAGTTGCTCAAAGTATTATTGATGCTTTCTTTGTTTGAATGTTTAAAATTCTTTTATAGGCATATATAAAAATATTAATTTTACCCAATGTGATTTGTTAGATGTTTGTTTCAATTCCCTTGTCCCTTTTAAAGTATGAGGAAAAAACATGACATCATAAATATTAAATAAAAGCTTCTGCGTGACGTTATAGTGATTTGTTTTTATATTCAAAGATATCTTTGAAAATAGATTTTAAATAAATTTAAACTGTATGATAAAGCGGCTAGATGAAAGCAATTTTTAATGTTCTTTTTATTTAATATTCAAATTGTTTTGATTTTGTACAACGTAATTGGTTAAGATATTTGTTTCAATTCGAATTTTATTTATGCTGATTTTTATTTTCTTTGTTTATTTTTTTCTTGTAGCACCTTCCAAAATAGTTGAAAAATGTTTATGAATTCGGTCGGTCTGGCCGTACTCCAACTCGTTTAAATATACTCGGATTGACATGTAATTTTTATATGTTAATGAAGTTCACTATAAAATGTTCGCTATTGAAAATAAAGAGTGTAGCATTTATAGTTCGTTTACAAGGATACTCAAAAGAATACATTATGGCCTATGGGGAAAAATTGTTTGCAGTGAATTTTATAAATTGCTTATTTAGATATCTCCTTTTATTTATGAAAAAATGAATTTTTTAAATATTCTGTTATTAATGGAAAGTGTTTCATAATCTATGCCTGATGCATAATTTTTCGTTTTTGTCTCAATTTGATGTTCATGATTGAGAGATACTTTTTTTTATTCACATGAGTTTGTCGCATTTATTAAGCAAACAGTGATATTTTTTTGTCTTGTCCTTTCAAAACCAATGGATTTCTTTTTGGATTTGTTGGACTTGTTGTTAGTAAACTATAATGCTTATAAAGCAATAAAGGAATATTTTAAATACCACTAATTTCGTATTTATTTTTTAAATGCAGTTTACACAATGGCTTATTTAAATTAGGTGGACTGAACTTTGTGCCGTTATATTAAAATAAATGATTAACGTAAAAATAGCACAGATAAAAATACATAAAATGGCAAACATCTGTCTCGGAGCCTCTAAAGCTCCATCTTCAGTGCGAAATTAAAAATATTACAAAATGATTTAAATGTTTAAGCCATTTAAGTATGCTTGCGTCTCCGCAGGCGACCAAGATAGAATGGCGATGAGTTTTTAAAAACAAGTGCGGAGTCAGGAGTCACATGTAACGTAGGAGACCAATAGAAGCGCACGGCCAGACTGGACGAGTTTAAGTACGGTGAGAAAAAAAATGAGAGGAGGGAGGGGGAAGCGAAGACAATGAATTAAATGAAAGGTTGCCAGACACTTGAAAAATTTGGCGTGCTGGACATATCCTTAACTAAGTTGCCTGAATTCTTCCATATATGATAAGTTTCCCAAAAATCAAGATCGTAAATCGATGAATTTAGAAGTGCTCATCGATTTACGACCTTAGAAATTAAGCCCTGGTTGTAATATTACTTATCTATCATTTTTAAAAATTTATTCCAGAAAGATTGTAGTTAGATTTTTTGTTTAAAAGCATGAGATCAATTCTCTATGAGACATCTGCAGAATTTGACAAGTGTGAACCATTAAACGGGTTAGTTGTTTTTAAGTTTACATTCGATAACATTTTAGGGATTCTAAATCAATCAAATACTGTTGGATTCAAATTTACTTGGACTATGTTAAATCGCTACCTCCATAATAATACGGTTATATTACGGATATAGTGGTTAAACGCGATAAGGTGACACCAGTTGGAATACGGAAAACATTACCGTACTACATCTGAAAAATATGTTCACATTTTATTGGAATTGGAATTCTTTTACAAAAGTAAGAGCTCAAAGGAAGTAATAAACCGATAAATAGGTATGATGTATCATCCAACCCTAGCAAAATTTACATAGAAAAATCTGCGAGGAAAAAAAAAACTTCGTTAAAATAAAAGTTAGGATTAAAATTGGTTAAGTCACCCCTTAATTTTGTTATTACATACATTTTATGTACACTGTAAAAAAAATTGCAGTAAAATTACGGGCAGAGGCCGGCAGCAGAGATTCCAGTCATACCCCGTAAAAAAAAAAAAAAAAAAACAATCCATGCCCATCATTTTGTGCAGCCCGTAATTTTACGGGGCAAAGTAATATAGCATTATAATGCACAGGATATAATGCACTTTTAAACACGATAACACTTTGCTTTCTGTTCCGTAGCACGTAGCACGTTAGATAATTATCACAGAATCGCTGTTTTGGCGGGTTAAAATTTTCGAAACAAGAGTAAAATGAAGGGTTACACCTTAGCGGAGGAGAATATATGGGGTTGTACCGTATTTTTGCTAACATATGGGCTAGAACTGTAAGAATATGTGGATTGCTCTTAATTTTCTAAGTATCTAAGGGATAAGGCCGCTTATTTAATGGATCAGACCGTTTTTCATCAAATAAGGCTGTTGCCCGTGAAAATTGAAGGGCAAACGCTCATAAATTTACAGTTTTTTTCTGAGAGTGTACTGTAACTTCTTTGGTATCATTTAGCTGATGTGATTCAAGCAATAATTTTCTTTCCTTATACTTAGCCATGATAAAAATTCCGAATTCCTGGGAAAAAAACTGTCGACAGATTCTCCCCCCCCCCCCTCGTTAGTTAGAAAATATTTCTTAATTAAAAAAGATTATGTTTAACTGTTATCACATCTTCTAATGTTATTCTCAAAATAAAAATAAAAATATTTCTGTGTTATATATTTTGTCCGTTGTTTAATTTAATTACATCCAGGAAACTCGTTATGTTGTAGAAATTCGTTGTATATATTATTCCCGTGCTTTCCTGATGTATTCCACTTGTCCTTCCGTCAAGCTTAATATGTGTTTTAATTAATTATTCATATTATCTCCTTTAAAAAAATACTGCATTTTTCTTTCTCCCTGTGTCTACAAGTGGTTATGTTTAATGTGATATAAATTATGCAGTAAATTTAGCCTTTTCGAAAATGTTTAGTTTCAAACATTAATAAACTACATGATAAATAGATTTTTATTATTATTCGTGAAATAATATAGTTTATTTATAATTTCTTAAATTATAAATAAGTCTAGCTTATTTCCATCGTTTGCTTGTGTCATCACACCTTTTACATACAGAAGCGTACAGAAACGTGTTGCTTATGTTTAATGACGGTAAAATACAAATATAATTATGTTCCGTATTTAATCACGGTAAAAGACACATTTTCAATTTGTAATTCTCATAACCACTTGTTAATAGACTTTTCCTCATTTTTTTTTTTAATTTAAAATGTTATATTTAACTATCATCACATCAAAGAGAATTTTCTATTAACATTTTTCTATTACCGATTTTATTCTCTGTTTAACTTAATTACAAAGAGGAAATTCGTTATCTTTGCTAGCTTCTGGAAATTCTTTGTTCGTGCATATTATTTGCTTGCTTTCGATTGCATGGCGTCTTCCATTTTGTTTTTTGTAAGGTAATTTCTGTTTTATTTAATTATTCCTTCTGTCTTCCTTTTAAATGTGGAGCAGTTTTTAGCAGTTTGGTTTTAAGGTGTTATGCTTAACATTGTGCAAATGAAGCACTAATAGCAATACTTTCTTAAATTTATTTATTTTCTACAGTGAAAAATTCATTAAACCCAAATAACCCCTTCACTCCCCACTATTTTTGAATGCTTATTTTATATTTAAAATATGATACTTAACTTTAAATTAGGTGGAATGAACTTTGTGCCGTTATAATTAAAATAAATGATAAACGCAAAAATAGCACAAATAAAACATATAAAATGGCAAACAACTGTTTCGGAGCCCCTAAAGCTCCGTCATCAGTGCCAAATTTAAAAAGATTAATAAAAACTGATTTAAATGTTTAAGCCATTTAAGTATGCTTGCGTTTCCGCACGCGATCAAGGTAGAATGGCCTGTCATTCTATCTTGGTCGCGTGAAGTCAGGCCCTGCGTTTCCGTCAGGGCTGTGGAGTCGGAGTCGGAGTCAGGCCTATTTTTTTGGGCAAAAGAGTCGGAGTCAGAGTCACTAAAAAGCAGGCCGATTCCAGCTTGTTTTTTAGATAGTTATAAAGTGAAATTAAACCAATTCTATGTAATTTTAAATTTATAAACTGAATTATTATTTTTATATTTGGACTATATATATATACAAGGAAACCCATGTTAAACAGTTCCAATATATTGTCCAGTGTACAGCATATATGAAAACTGTTTTTAATTGAAATCTCTAGTTTATATTTTATATATAGTTCGTTATAAGATGTTATTTTTCACAAAAATATAATAAATTTCGCAAAAATAACCTTTTTTTTTTCACAAAATGGGCCCTAAGAAAAAAAAAAAAAACCTGCATCGACCCCTGGGTTGATATGCACATCATATGCGTCAAGGTCAAACAGCAATGTAACAGCAGGTTGCAGTGTTGCCAGTTGAGGTTTTTTTTTTAATTCCAATTGCTGATTGCTGCCACTTTTAAAAAAAAATAGTAATATTTCCTTTATTTAATGAAATAATTTCCTAAATTTAATAAAGCAACTATTACTTTTTCAAAACAAATAACAGCAATGAAATAATCTGAATAATAGAATCAACAGGCAATACTAGTAATTTAGCCCTACCGGAGTCAGAGTCGGAGTCAGTTCCTTTAAAATTTCAGGAGTCAGAGTCGGAGTCGGAGTCGGTCATTTTCCCCACCGACTCCGCAGCCCTGGTTTCCATCATATTGTGACTACGAAAACAATCCGTCTGTCAATGTCAGTGAAAGAGATTACAATACCGCCGAGCAAACAGCCATCAGTTAAAACAAATAGAAATTTTCGTGTTATTTATGACAGAAATGTTGTATGAATAAGGCGTTTAAATAATGCGAAAATTTATATTAAAATTTATTGGTAGAAGTTTGCCCCAGAGGTAACCAGGCCCTGTTACTCCGATACAAACAAACAACAGCCGCCATGTTGTGACAACATCCTCAGTTACTTCATTCCCAACTGGTATGCCCTGGTATCAGCCCCAACTGGTATCAACCCCATATGCATCCTCCTTTTTATTCGTAGCAACATTGTTGTATTTAATGTAATATAAATATATTTAAAACAGAAAGCGCATTTTGTCAAAATTTCACACGAATATCGTCTCTTTACGCATGCGTCAACTTTTTTTTGAAGCATTTCCCCCTCAGAAACGATAGAACTGATTGATTAACCTGTTTAGCCTAGGGGGATTGAAAACGGATGGAAATATATTTTTGCTCTGAGGTTGAAAGCTAAAGCCTTTTTTTTTTACTTTTTCAAGAACTCGTGTTTTCACTACTAAGTATGCATATTTTTAAGCAAAATTGTAAAGAGAGCTTGGAGATGGTTGTATTTATAACCTATTGAAATGTCAAAGAGTTCGGAAGATGGGGACTATTTTTTTATTGCTATGTTAAAGGAGCCGACGCGAAAACAAACAAACAAAAAAAGCGAGAAGAAAACATCTCTTTTACAACTGGATAACAATATTTTTTTCCCGAAATTTGTACTCGGGCTGTAAAACCGTTTTATTTATCACCCAGAAAGATTTTAAAGAGTTAAGACAAAAATAACTTTTTATTTTAAAACTATAAAACAACACTGCATTAAAAAAAAAAAAAAAAAAAAAAAAAAAAAAAAAAAAAAAACAAGAAAATGGGTGCTTTTATCACTAAATATCAACATTTTTTCGCGATTTTTTCTTCTTAAAATATAATTTCATACAAAATCGGGTTAAAGATATAAAATAATAAAAACTTGATTTTTTTTATTATTATTACGGGCCCGGGCAACGCCAGGCGGGGGTCAGCTAGTATATATAAAACAAATTGTAGTGCGTTCACTCCTTGGAATTTCTTTCCCATATTTGCTCATTTTTGCTTGGAATTTCCTTCCAAAGAGTCTGCCTGGTTCTATTTCAGATTAGAAAATTTTTATTTAATATTTCAGTCGCACAGTTCGCAACGACCTCGTTTTAACGTAAAACATGTAATTCTTTTTTTTTTTTTTTTTTTTTTTTTTGCGATTAAATACGGCAAAAAATTCTGGTAAAGGTGTACGCACCCTGATTTCAAATTTAAGTTTTTTAAAAGTATTAAGTTTTCGTCATGTTTAACTTATGTAGTAAATAGGCTTTTTTTTTTTTTTTTAATTCAGTAAACAAGTTTGCTCATTTATAATTTATTAGAACTTTCTAGGCTAGTTTACAGTTTTTTTTTTTTTTTTTTTTTTTTTACATCAGATTGTATATGCTGCAATATATTTTGTCTGTATTGCCCTGCATGTCTAGCATTAAGTAGTTGAAACAAATAATATCTATTCTGTATTAAACTATGGTAAACCACTTATTACAAATTTATAATTAATGAAAACATTTTTAAACAGATTTTTTACCATTATTTTACAATGATCTTTTAATTTAAAACTTCACATCTGATAAAATTAATGTTATTAAGCAATAGAAAAATCGTTTCTTTGTTAACAATTTTGTTCTTCATTTAAATTATTTACGCAGAGAAAACTCGTTATGTTTGATAGCTTTGTGGAAATTCTTTGTTCGTGCATTTGTTCGTGTAATTGCCTTAGATTGCCTGACGTCTTCCATTTGTTTTTCCGTAACTACGCTACTCTCCATTTCAATTGATTATTTGTACTATTTCCGTTTTTAATGCTTTATGATTTTTTGAATTGTGATTATAAGTGGTAATTTTACTTACTCATCATACGTAGTATACGGTAAATCTTGTAATCGTTTTGAAAATCAAATTTTTTTTTTTTTTTTTTTTTAAGGATTTACACGTTTTAGACACTGGAGATTCCTTAAAATCATAGTTTTAGAAAAAAAAAAATTGACGTCCGTCTGTCTGTGTGTGTGTTTGTAAACGCTCTATCTCCCGAACAAATTGAGATAGAGACTTGAAATTTGGTATGTACTTAGTATGTAATAATAGGAAGAAGCTTACTGAATTGCAGTAACCTCGATTATACGGAACTATTTTGTTCGGACTCTCGAAATATTCGTTCTGATAAAAGGTATATAAAAATTTTCGAAATTGTTTATTTTAAGGAATGAATATAAAAAAACAATAAAAAAACACAAATTTTGCACAAAAAATGAAGTCGATCGGATAATGAGTTGCCGAGATATTTGTAATTATATTTTCCACAATCATCGATTTTTCATGACTCTGTATTTCATTCAAATTTCAATCCAAAGATATATTTTAATTGGAAAGAAGACGCTTAATCCGACGCAGTAAACCGTTAGTTAATATGATTATCAATTTTGGAGTTATAGAGCATTTAAAATTTATGACGTCATCAAGCCACGATTTTATTCGAATTGCAATGTATTTTATAAATAGTTTACACATGTTTTATTTTCATATATTTTTTATATTATGCACATCCATGATGTGTAAGTATTACGGTGGCCCCCCAACGACTACTTTGAATTGTGATTATAAGTGGTAATTTTTAACATCGTATGTATACCAGTATAAAGTAAATTTACTATTTTGAAAACATGCTTAGTTTTAAGTATACTCTTAAGCTGTATAAATAATACGCTTTTTAAAACTTTCCAACATAGTTGAAAAGGGTTTATGAATTCAGTTTGTCTGTCTCTGTGTCTGTCTGCCGTTTGTCAGTGCTCTAACTCTCGCAAATATAGTCGGATTGTTATACAATTGATATATGATAATAAGGCTTACTGTGGTATGATCGATATTGAAAATGGAGTGTGTAGCATTTATAGTTCATTTACAGGGACACTGAAAAAAATTCCGTTACATTAGGGTCTATGGAGAAAAGTCGTTTGTAGTGTATTTTGAGGATGTTACACTATTTCCAACATATTGAAATTTATATATTTATATATATATATATATATATATATATATATATATATATATATGTATGTATGTATGTCACTGAGGTGCACTACAAAAGGCTTACTATGGGATAGGTGTGCATAGCCATCCATCGTTCACAGGGCTGATTTCATAGGGGCACAAAAGAGTTCGGTTACAGTATTGTCTATGAACAATAATTGATGGAAGTAGGGGAAGGTGGCCTAAAATTATCCCGTTAAGGGAAAAACTTGGGTAAAATGACATAACTGTATAAATAAAACTTTGGCCCTTTGCTAGTATGTTTTACACTATATTTTGCATTATAAACATATTTTAATTAATAATATTTTAAACCCAAATTCCGTAATGAAAAAAAATAGATTTTTAAAAAGTGTTCAAAGGATTATTTTACCCTCACCAAAGGACAAAATGATCCTTCATTTAAAAATAACTGTAAACTGTTTTTTTTATCGGCAAAATAAAGGATATAAAAGTAATTATAACAATACATAAGTGTAATTCACATCTAAAAACATACTCCGTTAAGTAAACCAAGTCATATTTCTGTACATAAAAAGACTGTAATCTAAATAAATATGAAAGTTTGTGCCTATCTTATGAAAGATGTTATAAAAACCAATTTTTCAAAGAATTTTATTCAGACGCGTAATACTGCGATCGCTTGAATATCGCCATTGTTTCTTCTTTACTTATCACAACTAGTTTATGTGTTACCTTGTAGATAGCACGACCTGTCTGGAAGAAAACATATGTGGATCGTTTTGCCCGTTAGGATAATTTTAGGCCACCTTCCTCTATGTTTTAAGTTATGAATTGTGTTTTTAAATTAAACTTTTTTTTTTTTTTTTTTTTTTTTTTTTGCGTATTATGTGGTGTGCATAAATTCTATGTATGGTATACAGGACAGCACAAAAGATCTCGAGTGCAATTTACAGGGCTGCACAAAAGATCTCGAGTGCAATATACAGGGCTGTACAAAAGATCTCGAGTGCAATATACAGGGCTGCACAAAAGAATTCGGATATTTTCAGGAATGAAGTTTTGTTCAAGTAATCTGTAAGTGTTGGAAAGTGTTTCATAATCTATGCTTGGCGCATGATTTTCCGTTCTTGTTTATTTTTCAATTCAATAACTTCGTATTGATTATTTATACTTTCTTAAAACTTTTCTAAGGTAATTCCGAGCGATTAATAATTACGTAAGATAATTACGTGCTAAGATAATTATGTAAAATTTACTGTTTGATCACCTATTTTACATACATTAACATGTAGGTCAAACTTTTTTTACTTGATACAATTTAAATTTCAATTAACTTTTCCGTATTTAAACAATATAAAAGACACATTTCCAATTTATAATTTCCATAAACAATTGTTAATAGATTTTTTTCCTCATTACTTTTATATATGTATTTTAATTTTAAATGTTTTATTTAACTATCATCACATCATACTGAATTCTCTATTAAAATTTTCTATTAACGATTTTATTCTCTGTTTAACTTAATTACAAAGAGGATACTCGTTATCTTTGATAGCTTGTGGAAATTCTTTGTTCGTACATTTGTTCGTGTAATTAATTGCTTTGGATTGCATGACGTCTTCCATTTATTTTTCCGTAACTACGCTACTCTCCATTTGAATTATTTGGATTAATTATTTGTACTATATTTCTTTTTAATCCTGTATGATTTTTTAAATTGTGATTCTAAGTGGTAATTTTTAACATTGTAAGAATATAAAGTAAATTTATTATTTTGAAAATATGCTTAGTTTTAAGCATGCTTAGGCTAATATAATTAATACGCTTTTTTTTTTCATTTCATTAATTTTATGTTGCTTATTTATACTTTCTTAAAACTTTCTAAGATAATTCCGAGTTTTTATTACGTAAAATTTATTATTTCATCACCTATTTTACATACATTAACATGTATGTCTGGTTGTTTATTACTTCATACAATTTAAATTTCAATTAACTTTTCCGTATTCAATCAATGTAAAAGACATATTGCAATATATAATTCCCATAAACACTTTTTAATAGATTTTTTCCTCATTATTTTTAAGTATTTTTTTTTTAATTTTTTTAAATATTATACATAACTATCATTCCATTAAAGAGAATTATCTAGTAGCATTTTTCTATTAACGATTTTATTATCTGTTTAACCTAATAATAAAGAGGAAACTCGTTATTTTTGATAGCTTGTGGAAATTCTTTGTTCGTGTATTTGTTTGTGTAATTAATTACCTTGGATTGCCTGACGTCTTCAATTTGTTTTTCTGTAACTACGCTACTGTTTATTAATTATTTGTACTATTTCCCTTTTTAATGCTGTATGATTTTGTGAACTGTGATTATAACTGGTAATTTTTAACATTGTATAAATTAAAAAAAAAAAAAAAAAGAAAGTTTATTGTTTTAAAAAGATGCTTAGTTTTAAGTATGCCTAAGTTATATAATTAATGCGCTTTTTTGTTGTTTAATTCAGTAACTTCATATTGCTTATTTATGCTTTCTGAAAACTTTCTAAGATAATTTCGAGCTTTTATGATTATCAATTTTACATATATTGCATGTCTGGTTTTATTTACTTTATATAATTTAAATTCCAATTAACTTTCCCGTATTCAATCACGGTAAAAGACATATTTGCAATTTGTAATTCTCATAAGCAGTTGTTAATAGATTTTTCCTCATTATTTTCAAATATTTTCTTTTAATTTAAACTGTTATATTTAACTATCATCACATCAAAGAGAATTTTCTATTAACATTTTTCTATTACCAATTTTGCTCTCTGTTTAACTTAATTACAAAGAGGAAATTCGTTATCTTTGGTAGCTTGTAGAAGTTCTTTGTTCGTGCATATTATTTTCGTGCTTGATTTCGATTGTGCGGCCTTTTCCATTTTTTTTTTTTCGTAAGATAATTTCTGTTTTAATTAATTATTCCTTCTGTATTCCTTTTAAATATTGAGCAGTTTTTGGCATTTTGGGTGTAAGTTGTTGCGTTTAATATTATATAAATAAATCACTAACAACAACACTTTCTGAAATAAATTCATTTATTTACTACAGTGAAAATTTCATTCCACTTTCCAATTTATTTTAGAATGTGTTTCAGATTTAATTTTCTTAGGGAAGAACTGTCTTTCCGTTTGTTCGGAAAAAAAGAATGTGATGAAATGCAACTGAAGAAAATAATTATTAATTTCAGTGTTTGTTTTTATTATATATATATATATATATATATATCCGTTCTTTATAAACGAATTACCTTTAGACAATGTGAAAATCAATTTAAGGAATAAATGATGAAAAAATAAATAAATGAATGAATTCTCGAAATATTCTTATTTTATTTTCAGAATTTATTATAGTCAATTATATTATTATTGTTATTTATTATATTTATTATATTGTCACCAATTTCCCCCAAATATCGCAAAACGTACTTTTTGTGCATGTGAACTACGGTGATTTTTTTTTTTTTTTTTTTTTTTTACTTTTGTGTACAACACGCTGAACTCTATATTAAAAAGAGCTTTGTTTAATTACTTTATTTATTTAAGTACGTATTTTTATTGGATAGTTTAGATTTGGCTTATGACTTTTCACGTGTTTTACTTCGAAGAATATTTTACCTTTTTTAAATGCAGTTATAACTAACATCTGTAATTTTGAAAAATATAATTTGGAAGCGAAAACTTAATAGTTACTTTTTAAACTAAAAAGCTAATTTGTGACTTTCATGGTTTACTATCATCTGAACCGATTTAAATTATTCTTCCTTAGGCGATTCCTTGATTTATATTTCTAATCTAACTCAATCATTTCCTTTTTTCTCTTTCTTTCTTCCTTATCTTTCTTTCTTTCTTTTCCTTTCTTTTTTTTTTCTTTTTTTTTTCTTTTCTTTTCTTTCTTTTTTTTTTTTTTTTTTTTTTTTTTTTGTCGCTCTAACATTATTTTTAATCTTAATTATCGCCATAAAACACTGCTGATAGTGAAATTCGTTAGAATACAGAATTGTAATAATCATTCTAATTCAATTATTCTAAATAAATTGTTTTTGGCGTCTTTATCGCTTTAATTTATGTATTCGGTTGCACCATTTGCATTTTTAATGAGCTGGTGTCTCGAGTTTTTTGAGAACGTGCTTTACGAAATATTTATTTCTCCGAAGAATCATTTTTTCTACTTAAATTGCACTAACAATAATACTCTCTTAAAGAAATAAATTTATTTTTTAAGCTTCAAACGTCATTTTACCTTCCAATTTACTTTTCTTAAGAAGTTATTTGAGATTTAATTTTCTTAGAATAGAACTGTCATTTTTGTTAAGAAAAAATTAGTGATAAAATCTGGTGGGAGGAAATAATTTTTAATGCCATTGTTTTTTGTAATTAAAATATCATTACTGCTTTCTTTACAAACGAATTAGATTTTAGACTATGAATTCACTTTTACCATGTGCTTTTCAAATGTTGCTTCGGAATATGGATAAATACTTGATGTAGTAATGTATGGATTTTCTTTATCTTCCTTTTTATTTATTTGTTTATACATTTATTTATTTTCTCCCCTCTTTATCAAATTGTTGGTTTGATTTGTAGTGTTCCATTTTCAATGGTATCCTTGTTTTTCAATCTTGTTCCAGTGAATGTTTGGGCAAGGAATTGACACTATTTTTGGCGTTAAGCTGGTGTCAATTACAGAAAACAATCATTCTTTGCTTATAATATGGTTTCCCTGCCCTTGAAAAAGTGAATTACATTATAAGCCTCCATTTGTGTTTATACTTTTGTTTCACTTTTTGAATAAATAATACTTCATAAATTAGGACTATGTTTTATAATTTGTAATTTGACAGTGATGTATGGTATAGTAATCTCATTGTATATGGTCAGTTGCTTCTGTTTCAATGGTTAATTTTTACAATAAGTTTATATATATGTATATATATGTGTGTGTGTGTGTGTGTGTGTGTGTGTGTGTGTGTGTGTGTGTGTGTGTGTGTGTGTGTGTGTGTGTGTGTGTGTGTATCTTTACTATCTTGAATTTCGTTTATGAAAGAATACATAACACATTCACAGTTTTTTATTCTTGTATTTCCACGCTTCCTTGATTATTTTTTGTTCATTTATTTTCCCTTTATTTTCACACACGTGATTTCAATTTATATTATATGTATATATATATATATATATAAATCACAGGTGTAAAAATCAGAGGAAAAGATAATAGAAAACTTAAACCCAATAAATTTAAAATGCAAAAATAAGAAAGTATAAATATTCTAGGGATTCGCCAGGGGAGCTTCATAAGAATAATTCACAGTAAATATATGTCTTTTCGTGGAATATTATCAGTATTAAGCCTAAAAATGACAATATTCAGTCCCTTATAACATTTATGTTTTATATTACATGTTTTAGCTTTGCTTATTTATAATTTTCCAGTTTTAGTTAGAGTGTTCCGTTATTATTTTTTTATATAGAATAATAAATTTAGTTGTATTTAAATATTGAATTTTTTAGAATATAATGTAAGAACAAAAACGTAACTGTTTTTAACAAAAAAAAAAAAAAAAAAAAAAAAAAAAAAACTAATTTGGGACTTTCATTGTTTACTATCATCTGGACTGATTTAAATGATTCTTAATTATGCGATTCTTTAATTTCTATTACCATACCAACTCTTCGTTCAAGCATTTCCTTTTTCTTCTCCTTTTCTTCTCTCTCTCTCTCTCTGTCTCTGTCTCTCTCTCTTATTTTTTTTTAATCTCTCTCTTTTTGCGTTAACGCTCTTTTTTTAATTTTAACTATCACCGTAAATGATTGTTGATAGTGACACTCTTTAGAATACAGAGTGGAATAAAAGCGATAAACATTGTAATTCTAAAGCTATTTTTAGTATTTTTATCACCTTAATTTAAATATTCTGTTCTACCGTTTATTTTTTTAATGAGGTAGTATGTGAGTTTTTCTAAAGCATTCTTTAATAAAATATTTATTTCTCCACACAACCATTTATTTATATATTTATATTTACATTTTAAATTGCACTGATAAAAGTGCTTTCTTAAATAAATTTATTTAAAAAAAATATGACAAACAAATAAAAAAATAAATAAATGTAGTTTTCAGAACTTTTTTATCATAGTCTTCATCACCAACCTCACCAGATGTAATAAAACGAACAAACATAATAATTTTGTTTGTAAACTGCATGGAATTTATTTATTGAATATTTATTTATTTATTTATTTATTGTTACAAAGTTCGTAGATTTTTTTTAAATTTTAATTTCAATTTTGGTAGGCCACGTTGACCACTGGATTGAAAGGGCACTGTTTTGTCATTTTATTTTATTTATGTATTTTATTTTATTATTATTCGCTATTTTAGTTGGTTTGCATTTTTCACTCTGCTACGTTAGAATCTTCATTTATTTATTTATTTATTTATTTATTTATTTATTAATACTAATAAATGTAGTTATATGTAACCGTTTTAATTTTTTTTAATATAATTGGCAAGCGAAAACTTAATAGTTATTTTTAAACTAAAATGCTAATTTGTAACTTTCATAGTCTATTATCCTTTGAATTGATTTAAATTATTCTTCCCAAGCTGATACCCTTATTTCTATTCTAATGCTAATTACTTTTCATTTTTTTTTTAATTATTTTATTTATTATTATTAGCTATTTTAGTTGATTTACACTTTTCACTCTGCTACGTTACAATCTTCATTTATTCTTTTTTTTTTAATACTAATAAATGTAGTTATATCTAACCGTTTCAATTTTTTTTAAAAATATAATTTGCAAGCGAAAACTTAATAGTTATTTTAAAACTAAAATGCAAATTTGTAACTTTCATGGTCTATTATCCTTTGAATTGATTTAAATTATTCTTCCCAAGCTGATACCCTTATTTCTATTCTATAATGCTAATTACTTTTCAATTTTTTTTTTCTCTAGCGTTAAAGCTGTTTTTTTCTTTTCTCATGTTAACTATCACCTTAATTGGTTACTGATAGTGGCATTTATTAGAGTACAGAGTTAAGCAAAAGTAATAACCATTTTTATTTAAAAGCTAATTTAAATATTTTTATCTCCATAATTTATGTTTCGTTGCACCGTTTACTTTTTTAAAGAAGCAATGTATGAATTAATTTTTTTCTAGAATATATTTTTTAATGAAATGTATCTTTTTCCGAAGAGCCATTTTTAAAAATTTAAATTTCACTAATCATAATGCACTCTAAAATAAATTCATTCATTTTGTAAACTGAACCTGTTCTATCTTCCAATATACTTTTAATTAGAAGATTTTTTAAATTTAATTTTCTTAGAAAAGAACTGTATTTATTGTTGGTAAAAAAATACGTGAAGAAATTTGCATAGGATATATTTCTTCATTTTTTTTCCTTTTTTTTTTATTATTATTATTGAAATGTAATTACTGTTTTCTTTGATTTAGTTTTTAGACAAAAAGTAAATAAATCAGTCAGTTAAAAATAAATAGATGATATTCTCAAAGTTTCCTAATCTTATTTTTAGGTGCGTTCGTAATTATATAAATACGTAGCACCTATTGTTGTCGTCTGGTTCGTCCGTCTGTCTGTCCGTCCGTCCGTCTGTCCGCATATAACAATGCAAAAACTACCCAAACGAATGGTTTGAAATTTAAGATATATTATCTTTGCAAAATTTTGTCGACATTTCATATTTTATGAAAATTGAATCAAAACTTTAGAAGATATTAATAAAAATATTTATTAAAAAATTTGAATAAAAAAAAAAATCGGTGCTTTCTTGTTATAGGAACTTCCGAGGTTTAATCGTCAAACGACCGAGATATTTATTTTATAACAGAAATTAATCTGCAGACGATAGAATTCATTTCACAGAATTAAAAATCATCAAAATCTGAATATTTATATAACTAGCTACAGTACGAACGCACTTTAATTGTTACGTTTGACGTACAATTTCCAACTTGTTGTAATTTGATTTAGCCGTTATTACCAACATCTTACTGAAACACATCCCCATAGGCTTACTGCACACAAGGCGGCATCGGCAAAAATAAATTTTTTGGCAGAGGGTCTTTGATATATTATTTAAAACACTCTCCCTCCTCAATACATGTAGGTTGGCCTGTCAGATCATTCGGGGGATTTTTGGCCCTAATAATACAAATCACAGAAAAAAAATATCATCATAGTGAAAAGAAAAATGTTCTTCACTTTATATATCAATCTGAAAAAAAAAAAAAAAAAAAAACAACGATTGGATTGAAAATATTTTAATTGTTACTGAAAGACATCCCCGTCGGCTTACTGCACAGAAGGCGTCATCTGGAGAAATACATTCTTTGTTATCACCAATTATTTTAAAACATGCGCAGACATAATAATAATTTTGTTTGTAAACTACATGGATTTATTTGTTTATTTTTTTTTTTTTAAATTTTAGTGGTCAACATGCTGATTATTTGATTGAAAGGGCATTGTTTAGTAATTTTAATTAATTATTTATATATTTTTTAAAGAAATCTAAATCTGGTTATTTATACTTTTTTCCCTTTTTACTTTCAAAACTTCTTGTACCTTTTTTCCCATTTCAAATGTAGTTATAATAAACTGCTGCAATTTTTAAAAATATAATTTGGATGGAAAAATGCAATAGTTATTTATTTAACTAAAAAAAAGCTAATTTGTAACTTTCATTATGTATTATCATCCGAAATAGTTAAAAAAATTCTTCCCTAGCCGATAATTTCTATTGCAATTCTAACGCTTTGTTTAAATGTTTATCTTTTTTTCTTCTCTGCGCTAAACACTTTTTTAAATCTTAACTATCACGGTAACTGTTTGTTGATATTGGCATTCATTTGAACACAAACTTACGTAAAAGTGATAAAAATTCTAATTTAAAAACTGTTTTTAGCATTTTTATCACCTTAACTTATCTATTCCGTCGCATCATTTACATTTCTAATGAGACAGAGTCTGAGTTTTTTTTTCTACAATTTTGTGGAAATACTCATTTTTAAGAAAAACCACTTATGAAATTTAAATTGCCATAATAAAAATGTTCTCTTAAATAAATTCTTTAACTTTTTAAATTATAAATGTCACTCTACCTTCCAATTTACTTTTCGGAAGAAGATATTATATCTGAATATTTTCTTTACAAAAGAAGTGTCTTTTTTGTTGGGAAGAAAGTTCATGATGAAATCTGCAGAAGGAAATATTTCTTAGTGTCATTATTTTATATTATTAAAATATTATGACTGTTTTCTTTACAATTTAATCAGTTCTTGGACAATAACTCTTTTAAATAACATTTATTATATCATTAAATTATTAACACTGTATGTAATAAATTTTTGTTTGAATGTGCGATAACATATAACACTAGATATAATATTACAATTATAACATACATTAATACAATTATAACATATTAGGAAATTTAAAATTTGATTGAACATTGTATACACTCTGTATAGTATGTGATTGTGCGTTGCCGATCACATATGTTTAGGGTGTCATTGATGAGCAGTTTTCATACATTTAAAATTATACATGGATAACATTGGTTATTATAACTCACAAACATATCTATTTGCAAAGTGTATAAATATATATATAGTTTTTTATTTTTATCTATGAAATTTAATTTAATAAGTAATTTTAATTACTGCATAGCATAAATTTGATTGAAGCACAGTAGTGATAATAATAATTATTTAATTTGATATTAAATTAATCTCTGAAATCTAAAATATAATTAAGTATAAGTATAAACAATACATTAATTATTTAATAACAAGTCTAAAATATATTTAAGTAGAAGTAACAATAAAAAATTAATAATTTAATTATTAGTTTATAATATATATCAGTGGTTTAACACAGCTGGCAGCAAAGCACTTTGTTTTAAAATAATATCTCTTTTACAAAATATACTTTTGTTAAGAATATCTGAAATGCTGTGCAGGATGAATAAATTCTGTGTATATTTCTTCATATTGTAGGATTTTATTCGAATTTAATATTAAAACTACATGGAAGTATTGTTTATTAAAATTTATATATTGATTAAATTTAATGAAGTGATTATGTTAATAATAATATGGATAATAATAATTATTAATAATTAATAATAATTATTATTATGAATAATTATAATACCAATAGATGGCGACACTTTACGTTTTAGTTAGTTGATGATATTATAGATATTATTTTGAATTTAACTATAGAGGGAGCTATTGCTTGTATATTAATTTTACTTTCAGGAATAAAATTAGATGGAGTAATTATATATTCACGGATATAATTTTGTTATAAGAGTATTATCAACAGAATAGTTTTGTGTGTTTTTGAATTATATTGTGTTGGGGTGTCATTGATCGAGTTGTGTTTTTAAAAAAATGTGCTCTCAACTTGTCTTTCAAATCATTTCTCTCAACTCGACTCGAATGTCAACATGTTTGATACGTGCCATATGGAATTGATCATTATGAAGAAGTTGCTATATTTTGAGGATACTGTATCATTCTTGTGAGTAAAACATTTTTTCTACAATTTAAGGGTTCAAAATTCCAATATTATTTCAAAAATGATATCTGGTGGTTATATAGTGTGGTGATTTATAAAGATTTTAGGATAATCGTTGTAAGTGATATATTATATATTTCTTAATGGTTTTTTATTTACATTTTACATATTTCCAATTTTAAATTTTTCCAATTGTGGTCTGGTAATAATTCAGTATACTTGGCTGATTCTACTGTACTTAGCATCATGCCAGTAGAATTATGAAATACTGAATTATTTTTAAAACACATGTGGGTGCAGCCAAGCTGACGAGTACATCCACATATGTTTTTTCATATCCAATTCTTGATTGGTTCTCTTGTGGTCCAGTTTTTCCACTGAATAATGTTCATAATTAATTTATTAATCCATTTGTGTTTACATAATAGCAACTCCAATTTATAATTTTTTTCCCCTTTCTCTCTCTTTCTTTTTAAATGTTCTTCAGGTATGAGTAAATTTGGCTAATTACCATTGAAGCACATGCTATGGTAATTTTATGATTGCACAAGTTAATTATTAGCTATGTGGTATTCTGATTACACAATATCATTAATTACCTCTTAGTAGATTTAAGTAGAATGATATTAGAACTTGATATGTTTTTGAAATTCATATATATATATATATATATATATATACAGGGTGCTCTTAATTTTTAGTACCGGTATTTACCAATAGTAATAATCTTTTAGGATATAATTTAGAAGCAAAATTGTATTATATTTTATATTATATATATATAGAAAATCTAATTTATGACTTTTATTGTTCATTATCGACTGAACTGATTTAAATGTTCTTCTCTAGCTGATTCTATTATTTCTGTTGCAAACCTAACTCTTTACAGACCTTTATATTAAACCTCCTTTTAATCATCATTAAATTAAATGTTTATATCGATTTTTTGTTGCGCATTTTAGGAAACATATAACAGGAAAAATAAAATGTAAAGATGCGTAAATATACTTTGAAATCAATTCTTAGAGTGTATTTATTTTTATTATTATTATTATTAAGAAGAAATTTTTAATTTATAATGAACTTTAAATTGACATTTAATTAATATTTTATTGGAGTGAAAAAATAATTAATTAGTTGAATATTAGATACTCACTTTATAGCATCTAAAATTCCATTAATTCCTTTTTCAATTAATTCAACTAATTTTAGTTCTTATTACAATATTTTGTTGTATTTATGTAATTAACAGATCTTATTATTTCTTTTCAGGTAAGTCTTTTGCTCTGCTTCACTGTTCCATACAGGTTAGTTGTCATTGACATTTTATTGCATTATTGTTGTAAGTAACAAAATTTGTAATTTCTGGGTATTTGTCTGACGCATAATGTATTTTTATATCAACGAAAACTTTCGTATTATAATGCGAAAAATCTCAAAATTTAATTTAGATATATTTTCCTAAAAAAAACAACAACAAAAAAGACAATCTTTAAAATGTATCAAATGATTAATCTAAATAAAAAAAAAAAAAAAGTAGTAACAAATGTGACTTGATTCGACTTTAAGACATATTATTTTAAACAGAACAAAATAATATGGTAAATTTGTTTTCTAATTTTTGTTTTCTTATTTATTTATTTTTTACAGACCTTTCATTTTATCATGAAATATTTTTTTCTTTTATGTTCTTTTTATATCATGAATTAAACAAAACTTATTTTATTTTCATACAGTGTGTGTCAGTTGTTTTAGAGATATAAATTTAAACCATTAAATATTAATTTACGTTTACAAATAGAAAATGTTCATTCTCTTACTGTTTTTCGCAGAATTCTCTGTTTGTTGTCATAAACAAACGTCACAACGTCAGTAAAAATACTATATTCTGTCAAATGCATGAATGGCTTCTTGATTCATTACTTATCCACGGAAAGCGTTCATACTGACTTTAATTTAGAATTCAGGTAGATTACGCATCCAGTATTTATTAGTTGACCTTAGAGTAGAAACAATTATGCATCTTCATGATGGAAATTCGTAGTTAAGAGAGCCAGAAAGGTTTTAGATAACGAAAGTGGACTAAAGTTTGATCGTGAATAACAAAGCCAAAAATTAATTTAGACTATTACTTCTTTTTTGCACTTGTTTATTTGTGTTTTATGGAATTAAAAAATGCATTTGTTAGATTGCAGGAAACAATAACTAAAGTTTTAATATTGCACAACAAAATGAATCTTGCAAAACTAGTTTTGCCACGATTGTGAAATCCCGGTTAAATATTTTTAAGTCGTTATTCTTTCTTCATTACTTCTTATTGCGTTATTTCTCTGTTACACCTGAAAAAAAACATAAAATTCAAAATTTTCAAAAGTTGATCATATTTTTTGTTAGAACTTAAAAAAAAAATTGTTCGCTTTTCAGATACAGTTTGTAAAGAATTTAATTTCCTTTATTAAAAAAACAAAACAAAACGAAACATGTAAATCCGTTAACTTGTTCAAACGTTATCGTAGCGAAATCGAGTGTTTCGATTAAGGAGCCTATTTTTTAAAAGCGCACAACGTTGGCATCTGACGTCTACTTTCTGATGGTGAAAACTGTATTTGGATAATTATATTAGGTAATGAGTAATCGAGCTTTTAAGTTTTCCCATATGTTATAAAATGGGATTTTGCGATCGGGGAGTTTTGTTTCAGTGAAAGTAATCATAGATCTTCGTCGTAGAAGATGGTATGGTTTTTAATAGTCGATTGTTATCCTATAAAAAAAATTACGTTATTGCTGTCGTTGAATCTGTGAGATCACATGACGTAATTTCCTTATTTATATGCTTTATACAGCGTTTCGAGAAAGGTAGTAATTGACTAGAAGTGTAAGTTCTTTTGCCTTTAATCTTAAACACGAAAAAAATATACCAAATTGGCATCTCGAAAAACGTCAAAATTTTATTATAATGTACTGAATGCGACTCCAAGATTTTATTATAATGTACTAAATGCGTCTACAAAATTTTATTATAATGTACTAAATGCGTCTCCAAAATTTTATTATAATGTACTAAAAAGGAAAAAAAATGTTGAAGGACAATTGATTGAAACAAATACTCTTTTTAAAAGAAATAAATTGAATTGCGAGTGATTTTTTTTAAAATCAGTTTTAGAAAAATAATAATAAAATGAATGTACAATCCAGCTTTTTGGCAAGAAAAAAATCGATCAACGCCTTCGTGAGGATGGAACCCGCATCCATTCACACCTTCCGCGGAACTGAAAGATAGCGCATTTACCAACCCTGCCACCGTTTAATTGAAGAACATCAGCTTATTCCTGAAGCAATCAATGAAATGTACGTACTTTTTCTGGACAATTGTTTTTGACCCCTGGAGGAAAATTTCAAATATTTTATTTTACAGAATATTGCATTGTCACCGGAAATACACCGCACTACTAAAAATTAAGTCAACTATAAACAACAACTATAGTGTGTTAAAATTAGATTGCAAGATTTGAGTCGAACGGACATTCAAGGCAAGTTAAATAAATGCTTGTAAAAAAAAAAAAAAAAAAAAAAAAAAAAAAGTCACCGTATCTTACAGATACAAGGATAGTAATCAAGTGTTAGTACATAAATTAAACTTTTTTCCTATTATTATTTTGCTTTCATATATTCTTCATTGGATGTTTCACATTATTGAATACACATTATACATAAAAATAGCAATTTGCGTTAGAAATACAAACTATTTATTACTCTCACTGATTTCCGCAATTTTTTTCCCCATTATGATTACAATCTTCTGTCAAATGCATGGATGATTTTTTGATATATTGCTTTAAAATAAATTGAAAGCCTCTATATTTGCTGATATAGTGAGCATTTAGTATTTATTTAAGCTTACCTTAGAAAATATATAATTATGGATTTCCATGGTGGAAAATCACAGGTAAAGAACATCAATCTAGAATTAGTATTTTTAAGCGTCACTGCATCAATTTTGTGACTTCTAAACAGAATGTCATCCCCGTTTATGATATAATTGGCATTTGTTTACATTCATATTTATACACACACACACATATATATATATATACAAGTTTTAACACATATGTACAATCGGAAAAAAAAGACAACACCACATATTATATTTGCCACTATAAAAGTGTGACTGGTACCAATCGATTAGTAATAATGTCTACTAATTGATGCTCTGCTTAAAATTTGCTATGGAGTCGTTTACATATAGAAGTTGTACCGAACTTTCAAATTTTGAATACTAACATCTAATTTTGACATTATATTTGGATTATTTGATAACTTTTACTTTAGGATACTAAACAGGAAGTAATTCGGCCAAGTAGTTTATGAATTAAGCATTTTTAAAATTTTAAAATTGCCAATGTTGAATTCATTTTAATCGTTACAAAACAGATTGCGATGCAGGTAGCTTTTCAAACATAACTTAAAACTGCTCGACAAAATTATTTGTAATTGTGGAAATGTTTTTTTTTTTTTTTTTTTTTTTTTTAATCTTTTAGAAGTCTATTTCTGTTTTTAAAAAAAATCACAGGTTACAGTTCTTCCTTTCATTTTTTCTTCTTTTTTTTAGATTTCACATTTTCTTATGCAATATTTTTTTAATATGAAAACAAAATTTATTGTTTCGTTTTTATGCAGATATCGCATCCTTCAAAATAATGAAAGTAGAATTTTTTTATTACTTTTACTGTTTTCCATGTAATTTTCTGTTTTATCTCATCAAGAAGAAATTAGTAAAAAGGCAATATTATGTCAAAGGCATGAATTATTTCCTGATGCATTGCTTTTAAAAACTATGGAAAGCGTTTATATTGGCATCGATTTAAAATCCTGATATATTTACCTTAAAGGAATAAATAACTATGGATCCCTGTGGTTAGAAAATCACTGGTAAAGGACAAGAATATAGAATTAGTTCCTCTCAAGCAGAACGCTACATGGAAGTAAACACTACGATTTTGGGGACACACGATTCTTCTTTTATCTAGATTTCACATTTCAATGCAATATTTTTTTAATATGAATTAAACAAAATTTACTTTATTGTATCATTTTTATACAGATATCGCATACTTCAAAAGAATGAAAGTAGAAATGTTTTATTACCTTTACTGTTTTCCATGTAATTTTCTGTTTGATCTCATCAAGGAGATATTGGTAAAAATGCAATACCATGTCAAAGGCATGAATGATTTCCTGATGCATTGCTTTTAAAAGGTATGGAAAGCGTTTATATTGGCGTCGACTTAAAATCCTGATATATTTATCTTAAATGAAAGAATAACTATGGATCCCCGTGGTTAGAAAATCACTGGTAACGGACTAGAATCGAGAATTAGTTCCTCTCAAGCAGATCGCTATATGGAAGTAAACACTACGATTCTGGGGACACTATGATTCTTCTTTTTTCTAGATTTCACATTTTCTTATGCAATATTTTTTTAATAGGAATTAAACAAAATTTATTTTATTGTTTCGTTTTTATACAGACATCGCATACTCCAAAAGAATGAAAGTAGAAAATTTTTATTACTTTTACTGTTTTCCATGTAATTTTCTGTTTGATCTCATGAAGTAGATATTAGTAAAAAGGCAATATTATGTCACAGACATGAATCATTTCCTGATGCATCGCTTTTAAAAGCTATGAAAAGCGTTTATATTGGCGGTGATTTAAAATCCTGATATATTTACCTTAAAGGAAAAAAATAACTATGTATCCCCGTGGTTAGAAAATCACTGGTAACGGACTAGAATCGAGAATTAGTTCCTCTCAAGCAGATCGCTACATGGAAGTAAACACCACGAATTTGGGGCGTTTCTGTGCGATTTTGCGAACGTCCACCCCTGATTCTGATGTAATCGGCTTGTTTCCTGCCATGGATGTTCGAAAGATGATTTCAAAAAGGAAGTAGTCGAACAAAATGAAAAATTGTTTATCATAAGCATAACAATTCTTTATGTTCCCTATAGTACTATGTTATAAGAGGAGTGGGTGGTACTGCTACAGGGATTTTCGCTTTACCAGCTGTTTCCTTATTTGATTTTATGGGCACGTGTTTTACCTGGCATGAGTTATTACAATGAGCATAAAATTACTGTATAATATGGAAAAGTGTTTCTGAACATTTTCTACACTGTAAAAAAATACTAACTTTTATAAAAACTAAATCTCTTTTACTGGCACTAATTTTCGGATACTTTTCCGAGTTGTTTTTATAGTATATTAATTAGTTTTCTTAAACCAAAATATTGGTTTTTAGGATACTATTAATTCTCAATTAAACATTTTCAGCTGCGTAATTGAATTTATACATGCCAGAGTAACAAAATAATGTTAATAATGTTCTCCTGTGGTTCTCTCACGACACACCGGTTGAGAACCACTGATAGACAGCAACTAAATCAGAGTAGGGTCTTGTTACACAAATAATTAAACAGATGACTAAAAACGCTAAAGATAAATTAAAAAGTAGTTATTACTACTCGAATAAAACAAAAAATGATTTCTTTATGTATATTGTCGACAATAATTTCCTTGCTTCCAAAGAAAACATTGTGAAAAAAATGCACGTTAGCGAAAAAAAAAAAAAAAAAACCTTTGAAGGAAAAAAAAAAAAAAAAAAAAGAAAATGAATGCGGAAAAAAAAGATGTTGAAAATGAAAAGGCGAACAGAAAGGTACATGGAAAACTTTAATACAACTTACTTATATGCGTATGTTTATATTTTCAAAACAGTTATTTAAACATAAATAGCTGATTTATTTTCAATTCTTACAACTGTTAAGGGAAAAAATTACACCAAATAATGTAATTTTTATCCATTTATGCAAGTAAATGCCTTATATTTTTGTGCAGTTTCTCAATTAACTTTATGAGAAATACCGTGTCTTATTGAGCCAAATGTACAATACCCTAGAGGATTCTTTACCTGATTATCACAAAAACTAAATATCATTAGGAGGAAAAATCGTATTTAAAAAGCGGTTATCTGAGCAAATAATTAGGAAAGTGTAGGCGTATTCTCTGGAGAAAAAGATGATAGTGAAATAAACTAGTAATGAAATGTAATTTCATTTACATATATAAAGAGTTAGTTTTTTTCCTATGCTTGTATTTACTTATGTGTCGCTCTTTCCAAAATAGAATGTTATATTTTTTTAAGTAACTCTCTTTCCGAAAATATAAAGATAATGGCCTTTATGCTTGTAAAACTGAAAGGAAATAGCGTAAAAATTTCGAGAAACTTTAAACATTTATTTTTTTCCTTAGGAGGATGTATAAATGTGTTTACCATGGTTTCCGATGAGATAGATTTAGGTTTCAGAGGGAATTTTCATTTTTTCAACCTGTAATTGAACAACAACAACTACAACAACAAAAAACTATATGGATGTCGGTCATAAAAATAAGAAAAAAATATTGGAAGAGGCAACCTGAATGTATCTTCCATATCGTGTTTTGAATGTTAGAGTTACATCTAAAGTATGCATTACTCTTTTATACTTCATTCACATTATTTATATAAATGTATTCGGAATCCCTAATGCTCTCCTGAGAAATACATGGTAAGAAGATATTGATAGTCTTCATTCCTGCATGGAGTTGCATATAAATTTAGAAAGAAAAAAGGCGGAAAATTTACCGAAGAGTTTTAACATTTCCTTCTTGGAAAGATATGTAAATAAGCTAACGAGGGTTCTGGGATTTAACATCTGAATTTATGTCAGATCCGATTATGCGATGTTTCATATGGAATCCGTGTTTTGGATGTTGGAGTTAGATTTCAGATATAGATTACACTCTTTCATTCCACCTCCTCTTTCATAAATCTTTCGTATAAAGGTGTTCCATAGTCTTTTACTTTCGTTCTAAAAAGTATGCTAAAAGCATTATGGAGGTTTTGAATGGGGTAACATGAAACGCCAAACGAAAATAGCGGAAAATTTACGAAGTTTTTAACAATTTCTTTTCATGGGATAGCTCAGTAGGAAGAGCGTTGGCACGGTAAGCCAAAGTACCCAGGTTCGAGTGCTGGCCCCGGCATTTTTCGCTCTGTTGGAATAAATCTCAACTATGATACTCCAACCATTGAATATGATTTACCTACTTGAAAATACTTTCCTCTGTTCATTGTGACCTAACTACATGATCTAAAGAAGTTTACGTGTTATATCACATTCATCATGTAAAATGCTACAGTTATAGCTAGGATGAATGAAATTAGCGCTGCAGTTCGCAGCCATGTCCAACAAATAAGAGTGAATTATACCAGCCAGGATATCGTTGGGATAGCTCGGTAGGGAGAGCGTCGGCACGGTAAGCCAAAGTACTACCTAGGTTCGAGTCCTGGTCCCGGAATTTTTCGCTCTGTTGGAATAAATTTCCACTCTGATACTCCAGCCATTGAATATGATTTACCTAGTTGAAAATACTTTCCTCTGTTCATTGTGACCTAATTACATGGTATACAGGAGTTTCCGGGTTATATCATATTCCTCATGCAAAATGCTATAGTTATAGCTAGGATGATTGAAATTAGCGCTGCAGTTCGCAGCCATGTCCAATAAATAAGAATGAATTATACAAGCCAGGATATCGATGGGATAACCCAGTAGGAAGAAAGTTAACATGGCAATCCAAAGTACCCAGGTTCGAGTCCTGGTCCTTCATTTTTCTCTCTTAGAGACATTAGTTTTTCATTATAACATGAAGTTGAATGAAAGACTAATAAAAGAAAGTAGCAGAAAATTTCTAGAGATTTTTTAGTATTTTCTTTTTGGAAAAACCTATAAAGGGGTTTCGAAGCTTTAAACTTGCAGCGTGGGCACTATGTTAATGATGCCTATAATTCTTAACTTCCGTGATCATTAATGTAAACATACCTCAAGAACGTTGCGTAAAAAATAAATTTCTGCCTCAGTTCTCACGGATAATTCTTTTCCCAAATACCGTGAGGGTATTTCCGAAAGTTTCCGAGAAAATGTAATTCAAAGAGAGAATGAAACCTTACAAATTAAGCACATTCCAAATGGAAACCATAGTAAGTTTCCCCATCGGCAGTTCTTTCCCCTTGCAGCTCCTTTCTGTGTAACCTTAGCAGGCAGTGACAGCTGTACATCTAAAGGTATTCGAAATGTAAAAACACGAATTTCGCCGGCTTCCTTGTTGGAACCAATCGATTTTTACAAGTTCGATCCGAACTTTATTAGGTGGGGTGAGATACCGAAGAGGAGAATTTCTATTACTTGTTGAAAAGGGGTTAAATTCGACTTCTGTTATTTTTTTTTTTAAAGATTTGTTTAGAAAGAGTGGTATAGGAATGTGGCATTACTAATGAGCTCACATATTCTTCTTGTGGCTAAACTGTATTATACTGTTTAAAGAAATGTAATGATTTTTCAAAGAGTTGTTTGAGAAAGCGTGGTATTGAAATGTGTTACTACTAGTGAACTCGTTCTCTGTCTGTTAATTGTAAAGATTACTTTCTTGCTAATACTTCTCATTATATATTTTTATTAAGTTACATGCCGATGTTAGCACTCGTTTAAACTTTTAAATAATTTTTATTACTATTCACATTTTTCACCCGATATAAATTATTCTATAATTTAAAACTATCACTAGAAGAACTTCTTAATTTTTTTGAAAAGTTGGAATACCTGCGTGTGAAACTGTTTGAATAAATTTAAGAAACTTTCAAGGATTTGTTTTAGAAAGTGTGGTACCGAAATATAATATTAGTAATGAGCTCATTATTTTTTTTAGCTGTAATTATTACTTTCTAGGCGTTAGTCTTGCTTCCGAAATTTCATATTAATGCGAGCATTCTTGTAAACTTTTAATAATACTTGCTCATCTAAAAGTATTCGAAATGTGAAAACTTAAATTTTCCTTCCTTGTATGAACCAATCAATGTCTATTTGTTCGATCCGAACTTTATTAGGTGGGATGAGATTCAGAGGAGAATTTCTCCGACTTATTGAAAAGGGGTTAAATTCTGTTTAGAGAATCTAAATGATTTTTCAAATATTTGTTTTAGAAAGAGTGGTATCGGAATGTGACATTACTAATGAGCTCACATATTCTTCTTGTAGCTGTAAAAATTGTTTTCTTGGCGTTTTGTTTTTATTATGTTTGTTTCCCATATCCATGTAATACAGAATTTTTCAAGCGTGTTGAAAAGGGGTTAAATTGGACTTCTGTTTAAGTAATCTTAATGTTTTCTTTAAAGATTTGTTTTAGAAAGCCCGGTACCGGTATGTCGCATTACTAATGAGCTCACACATTCTTCTTGTAGCAGTAACAATTGTTTTCTTGGCCTTTATTTTTCATTATGTTTGTTTTCAAGATCAATAGAGTAATAGAGAATTTCTCAAACTTGTTGAAAAGGGATTCAAATTATGTTTAGATTAAATTCAAATTATGTTTAGAGAATCTTAATGATTTTTCACATATTTGTTTTAGAAAGAGTGATATCGGAATGTGCCTTAGTAATGAGCTCAAATATCCATCTTGTAGCTGTAACAATTGTTTTCTTGGTGTTATTTTTCATTATGTTTGTTTCCAAGATCAATGTATTAGAGAACTTCTTAAATTTGTTGAAAAGGTGTTACGTTGAAATAGCTCTATATTATGCAGCTTAAAGAAATGTAATGATTTTTCAGAGATTTACTTGAGAAAGGGTGGTATTGTAATGTATTACTACTAATGAACTCGTTCTGATTATTTTCTTGGCGTTATTTTTCGGTATTTTTGTTTCCAAGATCAATGTAATAGAGAACTTCTTAAACTTGTTGAAAAAGGGGTTATGTTGCTATAGCTTATATTATACTGTTTAACCCTTTGAGGGGTAAAGTAATTCTTTTATTAAAATGTTGAAATGATTAAATGTCTAGAATTTATGAAGAAATTTGTCCATAATTTACGAACAAATTGATTTGAAAATAAATTATTTTCTTCACGACATTATAAAAACAAAATTTTATTTAAAAATTCTGGGTGCCATCCGGCAGTTTCAAATTTAAAATTAAGTTGTATAAATAATATACCACCGCCTTAAAGGGATTAAAGAAATGTAATGATTTTTAAAAGATTTGTTTCAGAAAGGGTGGTTACTACTGCGTTACTACTAATGGACTCATTCTCCTTCCTTTAGTTGTAATGACTATTTTCTTACTGCTAATTTTCATCATTAATTTTTATTAAGTTACATATCAATGTTAGTCACTCTTGTAAACTTTTAAATATTTGTAATTACGATTCTCATCACTTTTAAACGATATAAATTATCCTCTAATTTAAAATTATCAGTGGAAGAACTTCTCAATTTTTTTTTAAAAAGTTGGAATACCTACGTGTGATATTGTTTGGATAAATTTAATGAATTTTGAAATTTTTGTTTTAGAAAGGATGATATTGAAACGTGTTGTACTACTAATAAATTCGTTCTCCTTCTTTTATTTGTAATTATTATCTTCTTGCTATTATTTTTCGTTATTTCTTTTTATTAAGTTAAATACCAATGTTCGCCAATCTTGTAACTTTTAACTTTTAAATAATTGTAATTATAATTACGATTGTAATTATAATACTTTTAAATAATCGTAATATTTTTAAATTAATACTTTTAAATAATCGTACTTGCAATTACGATTCTCATTATTTTTACTGAATATAAATTATCCTTTAATTTAACATTATCAGTGGAAGAACGTCTCAATTTTTTTCAAAAATTGGAGCACCTGTGTGTGATATTGCTTGAATAAATTGAATTAGTTTTCAAAGATTTGTTTTAGAAAGGGTGGTATTGAAATGTGTTACTACTAATGAACTCGTTCTTCTTCTTTTAGTTGTTAATGGTAATTTTCTTGCTATTACTTTTCATTATTTCCTTTTATTAAATTACATACCAATGTTATCACTCTTGTAAATTTATTTTTATTACTATTCTCATCACTTTTACCCTCATATAAATTATCCTATAGTTTAAAATTATCTTCTTAAATTTCTTGCAAACGTTTGTATACCTGCATGTGATACTGTTTGGGCAAATTTAATTAATTTTCAAAGGTTTGATTTAGAAAGGGTGGTATTGAAATGTGGTAACTAATGAAGTCTTTCTTCTTCTTTTAGTTGTTAATGGTTATTTTCTTGCTATTATACTTTTAATTATTTTCTTTTATTAAATTACATACCAATGTTATTAAATAACATACCAGTGTTATCACTCTTGTAAATTTATTTTTATTACTATTCTCATCACTTGTACTCTCATATATAGTTTAAAACTATCTTCTCAAATTTCTTGAAAAGTTTGTATGCCTGTGATACTGTTTGAATAAATTTTAGTGAATGTTATAGATTTCGTTTAGAAAGGTTGGTATAGAAATATAGTATTACTAATGAGCTCAGTATTTTTCTTTTATCTGTAGATTATTATTTTCTAGTTGTTAGTCATGATTGTGAAATGTCATATTAATGAAAGTATTCTTGTAAACTTCTAATAATACTTACACATCTAAAGATATTCGAAATCTATAAACATAAATTTTACATGTATTCCTCATTTGAATCAGTCGATTTCCATAAGTTCGACCCAAACATTATTAGCTGGGGTGAGATTAGAAGGAAGGTGAATTTTTCCAACTTATTGAAAATTCAAATAAGCTGTGTGAATTAATGTTTGGAGAAATTTAATGATTTTTCAAAGATTTGTTTAGAAATGGCTGTTGTTATTAATAAGCAAATTATTTTTCTCGTAGCTGTAACATTTTTTTTAGGATTAATACTTATTACTATGTAAGAAAGAGATTTTTAAATGATAAAATTAATTTTGAAACAATTTAAAAATATTATTAACAACTTTCTACTGCGTACTTTTTTTATTGGGCTCGGACTCTGAACACAAAATTGTTTGGGCTCGGGCTTCGAAAGAAAGAAGCCCGAACTCATATGAGGGAGTCGGGGCAAGAAAGTGCCAAGCCACATATTTGGTGAAATAAATCTAACACTGTGATCTGTTGCTTGATATTGTAAATTATAATATCCAACATATAATTTATTTCTAATATCACTTGGTGGCAGCATATGTGACAGGTTTCGTTTTTGCCCGAGATATTTATGCCCCCAATGGAGATAGCCAATTTACAAAAAACGTAACAGTAATATCATTAAAGTAATGCCATATTGTTATTCAGAATATCTCAAATGTTACTAAGACATTAGCGAAAAAACTTCAGGTTATATATCTTGATTTGAGTATTTGATCAAATTTTCAAATTGAAATATCTCAGAAGTTAAAAAATGTGGCTTGGCACACTCTTGTCCCGGCTCCCACACATCTAAGACATATACAAATTCGGATTTTAAAATTAATTCCACACCAGTTTTTACAAAGTAAAATTGCGATATAAAAAATATACTATAAAAGTTACTTGTTTTTAAGAAGCGATATTAACCCCTTTAATGATGGGTATCACATATGATGTTTGGCACAGCGCAGTTCCGCGTTAAGCATGATTAGAATAATCTTTATTCATATGTAACTCAGTTTTGCTGTTATGCAGTACGTGTTTGAATATATAAATTTCAGATCAATCTTAAGTCAGTAATACGCTCTGAATCTAAATTACCCAATTGTAAAGAAGAATAGGCATATCAAAACGAAATATAATATGTCTAGATGTGTCAAGTTACATATAGCCTGGAGAGTAATATTTTCGTTAATTAAACATTCTTTTTGATATTTTACGCTCATTAAACTTCATTTACATTTTTATACGTTCAGAATTGTTCACCGAAATACATTGATTTTGTTTTAAAATCTATTTTATATGCACTAGAATAATTCAGAAAAACTTTCCACCATTTCGCCTAGAATATTTTCATAAGACATTTAAGTTTAATTTAAGTCATTTAAGTTAAATGTCATTAATGCTTATCTAAACTTCATTATAAATAAAATTGATTTATGTATCTACTCACACAGATACATACGTGTAATGTAATTTTCATATAATTGGAACTCAAAACTTTTCATTAACTCTCTATACTTTTGATGTTTCATTCGGGCAGTGATTAAAATGGATTAAATCAATTAAATATATCTTCAATTAAATAATCTAATTAATTAAATATATTCGATAATATTTACCACAAATATTTTATTTTATTTTCATCTGTTTTAAATCTCATATTGAATAAACATTTTAACTTGTCCGTTTAGGACTTTTACGTCAAATATAGTTAATGATCGCTATTTTATATTGTAAGTCAATTCACTAAACTTTCTACAATGTATAACCATATTGCTAGGTTGATTATGTTACTAATGATATAAATATAATTTTAACTTAAAAAAAATTTCATGTCGTACATCTTTTAGATATTTTATACAAGATATTTTTAAGTTTGATATTTACACTTAACGTGGTCCAAGATACAAAAATCTAAATAAATAAATAAAAAAGAATAGCAAATACTTTAGATTTTTTTACAGTAATGACCCAAACTGCATGCAAATACGATAATTAAATCAAAATACATAAAAAAAACTTATGTTCCACCGTCTGCAGTTGTCGCGCTTTTTCCAGGATTTAAATTCATTTATCATAATGTATTGTTTTCAAGATTTCCCACAACTCAATTGATATATTTAAATTTCTATGAAACTTCTCTGAGATATACATTCTTTAATTTGCTTTCCGAATTTTTTCTTTTGAGTGAAAATTTAGAAAACATGATTCTTATAGTAGAAAAATAAAATATTAAAAAGCCTTTCTTTTAAGTAATTTTTTTCGAAATAAATATTTTTGTAAATCCCGAAGAAAGTTATTTATTTATTTTAAAAAATAAAATGTATGCAAAAAAATTTATTTTACGGAAAAATATATCAAATTTTAAATATGGCTAAGATTTAAAATTTTTAGCTTCTAAAAAACAAATTTTATTTTTCTTAAAGATTTTACATATGAAAAAGAATGTATATACAAAACACACATTTTAAGAAAAAGATATGAGTAAAAAATATTTATAAATCATGTAAAAGTGTATTTGCGTTTGTCTTTTACTTTTTTAAACTAGTTGAAAATTTTCGAGGTAGTAATTAAATTAATTATTTTTCTTTGTATCGTTTGTTCGTCTGATATGTTTTAGATTCGTTCGTTAAAGTTTCCGTAGTTAAATCACGAACTCCCTTTTGCCGCTTTTTTTATTATTTTCGGGCATTATTTGAAAAAAAGATCATCTCCCCATAGTAATTATATGCCTATTCGTCTTCAATCATGATTGAACATGACGTACCTTCTTCTAAATCATGCTCTGAAAAATGAACATTCCCTTCCCTCTCACAATACTTTTGTTAGATACCTGCGTAGGCCCTTCTAATATTGTTTTTTTTTTTTCTTTTAATCTCACGTATGCTCTCTTTTTATGACTTCTACGAAGAACCTTTTTTGGCTGCGATGTCACTTCCATTATTTTTGTCTTATTTAAATCGCAATGATTTTTTTCAATTTTTATTTTAAAAGATTTTTTTTTATTGAATTAGATTAATTTACCAAAATTGTGGCTCGAATTACTCCATTTCGTTACAAATATGGAAATATACATTCAAGTAAAAAATAAAAATAACGTGCGTATTTTTTTTTTCTAATTACATGAAAAATTAAATGATTGCGTTTCAAATAACTTCATAGACCGTATGCATTTAAAGAATATTTTTGTTTGTTTTGATAATGGCTGAGATTGAGCTGAGACATATGTCAACAGTCTAATAAAACCTATTTTACTATTTATTTTGCACATTTAACAATTAAAAAGAAGTACAGATTTTCCCTTTTTTAATCTTACATATTACTGTATAAGGCAGAAAGTAATATCGATCGTGGAAAAAGTGACAAAGCACCTCGATTGTGAAAAGATACGAACAAATATTACAAAGCGTCAATTGAAAATTTATTAACCTGTCACCTCTGCGCATTTTATTATTGCACTACTGGAGGCAAAATATATCTTTTAAACCAAAAGTTCAAAAGTATTTATTAAACTTAGCCACTTTGACGCGTAAATAATATCTTACATTAAAGTAGTTTTTCCGCTTTTGTTTTTTATATATTTTAGATTTTTTTTTCTTAAATTTGCCGCTGTTAAATCATTAATCTCCAATTACGGTATTCCCACTTACATACATTCTTTGATAAAAGATCTTCTGAATATCAATTATATACCGATGTATCACCACTTTATTTTGCTTTATTTTATTTATTTATTTATTTTTGTACTTATCGTGACATACACCTTCTCTCTGCATTATGTAATAGAGAATGCACGTTCCCTCGTACAACATTTTTGGGTACTTCTCTATTATCCCGTCGACCACTTTTCATAACAAAAAACTATCGCCAAACTGTAACGTCAAATAAACGGGCGAACGTTGCCATTGGAATATCAAAATTAATAAATAAAAATAATATAAGAATTTAAGGACACTATTGTTATTTTAATTAATGAAATAACTAATAAATCAGTAAAACATAATGAAAAATACACGCAAATGTCGAATTAAAAACCATTTGATGACATAACAACCACGTATAATGCTTCTGACATCAAGAAAATGGAACTGCATTTTTGGCGTTTAATCTTACAGTTTGGCGATAGTTTTTTGTTATGAAAAGTGGTCGACGGGATAATAGAGAAGTACCCATTTTTGTTACATATCTAATGATGACATTTCAGATAGTTCTTTTTTTTTCTCGCCCGACCTTACCTATACTTCACCTTTATCGAAGACTTCTATATCGACTTCCTCGAAGCACCATTTTCATATGAACTGTCAGTTCCATTAATTTTATTGTAATTAAATTAGAATATATATATTTTTTTGATTTTAAAAACTCCACTCCATAAGACAACTAACTCCACTTCAACTCCACTCCCTCCACTACATAAGATAGAAAGTAACACTGATCATGGAAAAAGGGAAGGAAAGCACTTCGATTACAAATAAAAACACAAAATGATGGCAAATCAATAGCATTAAACGTTTGTCTCATCTTCACATTTTATAATTTCACCAGCGAAAAAAACGTATACGTTTTAAACAAAAAATTTAAAAGTATTTATTAATTTTTATAAAATCTACAAATATATATATCTATATTTTCATTTATACGTTTTAGATTTTTCCCCCTTAACTTGCCATCGTTACGTCACGAATATTCACTTACGGTTTTCCGGTTCCATACATTCTTTGGAGAAAAAAATAATAAGATCCTCTCCCCAATAGCAATTATATACCCATGCATCTTCAACTCTTTTTTTCAACATGACGTACTTTCTTCTGAATCATGCCATGAAGAATGCATGTTCCCTCTCACAATACTTTTGTTACATACCTATGATGACCTTTCAGATAACTCTTCCTTTTTTCCTCCAATCACACGTATGCTCCACCTTTATGACTTCCTCGAAGCACCATTTTTGTATGACCTGTCACTTAAATTATGTTTCTTGTAAATAGATTAGAATCTTTTCGAAAAGGTATATTATACATGCAATTCCATATGACAAAAAGTAAAACTGATCATGGAAAAAGGGAAGGCACCTCGATTACACTTAAAACTACAAAAATATTACCAATTGATAACATTAAAATTCGTCTAATCTGCATAATTTGTAATCGACCAGCGGGAAGAACGTATAATTAAAAAGAAATCAAAGTATTTATTAATCTTTATATAATCTGCAAATATCTATTTTTTTTTCCATTTATATGTTTTAGATTATTTCCTTTAACTTGCCACCGTTACGTCACGACTATCCACTTACGGTTTTCCGGTTGCATACATTCCTTGAAAAAAAAAAAAAAAAAAAAGATTATCTTTTCCAATAGCTATTATATACCCATGTATCTTCAACTCTTTTTTTGCAGCATGACGTACCTTCTTCTGAATCATGCTATGAAGAATGCACGTTCCCTCTCACAATACTTTTGTTACATACCTATGTTGACCTTTCGGATAGCTCTTCCTTTTTTTCTCCGATCCCACCTATGCTCCACCTTTATGACTTCCTCGAAGCACCTTTTTTGTCTGAGCTGTCACTTCCAAAGCGCTTAGGTTAAAAAAGCTATCCAACTGTTTCCAGATATCTCTGTTTCCTTATTGTCTACTTTCTGTGAAGAAGATGTTATTTTTTGGGATTTTCTTTGTGAAAAAAAAAATATATATATAAAGAATTTTAAGAAGTGTTTAGATCTACTGCGAAATGTTGTTTCTCTCCAAATATTATTCATGGTTTTGTAAATTTGTAGTAGAAATGTCTATAAGTTTATTATTGTTTGTTGGATATTTCAAGTTTTGAATGCAAACCTCGTTAACACGAACACACTTAACGCGAATTACTTTTAGCCCGAACTGTTTCCGATCGCCCCGTCCAGTTGTATGTAATGTATAAAATGTCAGATAACACGAACAAAAAAAGTTTTCCCGTGAGTGCTCGCGTCAACGAGATTCGACGTAATATTTTAGCGTTTCAAAGAATAAATATAAAAATTTGTAAAATGCAAATAAATAAATAAATTTATTAGTATACAGTCAAACCTCGTTAACATGAACACGCTTAACGCGAATTACTTTTAGCACGAACTGTTTCCGATTGCCCCGTCCAGTTGTATGTAATGTATTTAAGTTCGGATAACACAAACTATTTTTAACATGAACAAAAAAGTTTCCCCTTGAGCGTTCGCGTTAACGAGGTTCGATTTACTATGTACATAGCAAACCATTATGTTGCATTAGTCTTTCATAAGATCTTTGGAGTTTTTTAAGAGAAAAGGAAATCTAATTCTCCAGAAATTTTACTAAGTAAATGAAGTCAAATATACATAGAAACATGACACATTTTGTTAAATAAATTTCGTGGTTCAAAGCATGTTTATTTCACTGGACAGCTATGTAAAAAGAGAACATTAATCCAGCACAATAATGATGTAACATGTAATCGATGTAAATGAAAACACAAACAATAGAACTTTTCCTATCAACGATTGTAATCTAATTCAGCGTACTGGTGAACACAGTGTTGGCAGTTACGAACTTCGTGTTCCGATTGTTCGAAAAAGCGCGACTAATCCCGAGATAAGACGAAGAAATACGAACTAGGTCACGGACATATTTTTCCCATTTATTGTATTTTTTTTCTTTTGTTTATTGGCACCATGAGGTGAAGAATTCTTCAAAAATATGCCCTGCATAAAGTTGCTGGAAAAATTATGACGAATCACTGACACGCTGAGAACATGATAATGCAGCTAATTGCTGCAGGATTTGTATCTGGGATGGGAGCTGCTTAAACTTAATTATATTTTAAACGAAAAATTAGTTTTAATTAACATGAATTTTTCAAATTATTTACATATGTAATAGCTTCATGGGAAACCCGTTGAGAAACACCATTTAAATTTCATGAGGCCTTTCGACTGTTTTGGGGAAAAAGAAATCTAGTTTTCCCACACATTTTAAGTTTTTAGCCCCACCAATTCCACATAAATCGTAATTTAAGACGTTTTCCGCGCATTGCATCAAATTTCGGTTTATTGTTTTTTTTTTTTTTTTTTTTTTTAAATAAGAAGCTATTCTTAGACAGCATTTACATCTTAAAAGTATCTATCATGCGAAATTTCAAGTTTTTAGCCCCATCAGTATCAATATCATAGAAATCGCCATTTTAGAAAGTTTATTGTTCCTGCACACTTTTACATTTCCATTTTTTTTTTATTGTTCTGTTGCGAGCATTTACGTCTTAAAAGAAACAGTCATGTCAAATTTTAAATTTCTAGTCTTAACAATTCTAAATTAATCGTAATATAGAACGTTTTTAGAACATTTTCCGCTTATTTCATCCTTTTAATTTTCGAATTTTTTAAAAACCATTCTTTGGGAACGTTTTCATCTTATGAGTAACTACCATGCCAAATTTCAGGTTTTTATCCCTATAACATTGTCACAGAAATCACAATTTTATAAAGTTTTTTGTTCCTGTACCCTGTTACATTTGGAATTTTCTAGAAACTATTCTATGCAAGTATTAACGCCTTACAAGTAATAGTCATAAAATTTAAAGTTTCTAGTCCTAATAATTAAAAAAAAAATGACGCAATTTAGAACGTTTACCACTCATTTCGTCCGTTTAAGTTTCGAACTTTTTAGAAACTGTTCATAGAGAGTATTTACATGTTATAAGTAACGACCATACCAAATTTCAAGTTTCTAGCCCAACAATACCACAGAAATTGCAATTTTAGAACGTCTTTTGCTCATGCACTCTCTTGGGTTTCTTTACCTGCATAAAATATATAGCCCATGTTGGAGCACAGTTGGTCAACAGCATTTTGCCACCAATATTTTTGAAATTTGTTCAGCAGTGCCAGAGATTATCCTTACAAACAAACATACAAATAAGCGTTAATTCTTTATAATATTAGTATAGATATAGTACAGCGTGATTTTTTTTAAAGTTGTGAAAGTAAAACACTATAACAAAAGAACCACTGATCCAAATGACCTAAAATTTCACCAGTATGCTCCCAAAGCAATGGGAATTTTTTTGGCATGGTTAAAAAAACTTAAAATCGCACCGACAGATGGCGCTGTAAGGTAGCAGAAACAAAGAATATCGTCTGTGGGAGGAAAACAATGGACGGTACCTTGAGAAACCATCTTCCGTAGACCCTCTGTCGTCATTGGACCTTTTCTTAAATTCTTAAGTGTCCTAAATCTCCTAAGAGCAGTTGCTGCGCTGTCATTAATCTGATAATACAGTTTCCCTAACAACGTACGGTCAGTCAATGGCGCAGTCATTGCGATGATTTCCGTAGAATAATGAACACGAGATGTGCGTACTTCACGTTTTTATGGCCAATCTGCGTGTGCCGGGCGCAAGTTCGTCTCCCGAATTTATTGCATGTACAGCGCCATCTGTCGGTGCGATTTTAAGATTTTTTTTTAACCACGCCAAAAAAATTCCTATTGCTTTGGGAGCATACTGGTGAAATTTTAGGTCATTTGGATCAGTGGTTCTTTCGTTATAGGGTTTTACTTTCACAACTTTAAAAAAAATCACCCTGTACATGCACTATTCCAAATATTGAATAATATCAAATTCCGACACATGCGTTTGTGGCCAAAAACACAAAAATCTCGAAAAAGTCTCATTTTCACTTTTTCAGATTAAAAAAATACCCGGAAGTTCTTAGAATAAAATTATGTCAAGGGCAATTAAGTACGATAATTAGATTAAAAGATGTTTTTATGTTGCACTGTCACTATAGTTACCGTGCCTTGTTTCGAGGTATAAATATATTTTCCTGAGAATGGTATTTTTCAAGATGCGTCATTTTTTAATTTATATATCTTAACACATTTCATAGATGCCAATAACTCCGAAAACGTCGGGTAAAATACGATAATACGGTAATAAAGTTGAAAATATTGAAATCTGCAACCCCCTCTCTCCCCTTTCCCAAAAAAGAAAAAAAAAATCCCAAATTTGATTTCAGCTTTTCGCGAGCGAGCCATGAAGTTCCTTAATCCACAATGTGATTTTTTTCGCGAATAATATATTTTTTTATTTTTCGTCGAATTTCCGCAAATTGTTCATTTTTTGAGGAATTCCGAAAAATTAGTATTTTGTAATCAATAGGTGCAAAGAAATAAAAATGACTAGCCAAAAAATTAGTCTTGAAATTTTTTTTCTGTTTCTCAAAAACATATCTACTGATCATAAAAATAACTTTGTGAATTTCGTTAATCAGTCGAGGAAAAAATTACAACTTTTGTCAATCCGTCGCAGGAATATAATCGTGAATTTCATCAATCGCTCACGGAAAAAATGTCACAAATTTTGTCATTGATATCTGTAAAAAAAAAAAAAAAAAAAAAAAAAAAAAAAAAAAATGGCGAATTCTGTCAATAGGTCGCAAAAAATAAAATAAAATGAAATAAAGTAAATAATAATCTCATTTATTGCTTTTCTGTGTTATATATAGATATCTGTTCTGTAGCTATACGTTGCTATACGTTCTATTAAATAACTCTGGAAACGATCAATACATACAAGGAAATAGTAGCATAATAGTAAGATGCTAAAAAAACAGAGAATATTTTTATTTTTTCGGACGTGAATATTCATTTGACAAATATATAATTCTTTTTCTATCAACCATGCAGTTTCAAAAATAAGCTTTCATATTTTTTTCACCATTGACGTATGCGATTTATGTTGATTTTATTTCTTATGAGTAAAAAAAAAAAGTCCCTGGTGATTTGTAATGTGAATCCTTATTTAATTGCTGTTTTTTTTAGATATACTGTGCAATTTGTGTATTTCTCACTTTTTTGAAAGGCTTTTAATATCTCTGAAAATAATCGATATAAGTAATCGATTTCTACGAAAGTTAGAAGATTTCTAAGAAGCTAGACAAAATTAAGCTTTTACTTTTTCAGATGCGCTCTGAGATAAAAGAAATCTTTATTTAATTCGAAGAGTAAATATAATTAGCTGTCTCTTCTTTTATTTCCTTCAACTATCTTTGTTGCATTTACATAAAAGTCTTCTTAATCTCATAATTATAATAGTTTAGACAGGTTTTTTTTCGATATTTCCCTTTTTTTTTGTGCTGATTAATCACATCATGTTTATTAAGTTCACAAGCTGTATGAAATAACATAAATATAAAACAAAAGCTGACTATTAAAAAAACAGCAAAATACTGTTTCTTTAATTCAATGAAGTATTGCTGTTGTTTTCTAACTTTTATTTAGACTTCGTTTTCTGTCTCAAACCTGGCTTTTTTCGTCGAGTGACCACCCCTCTCCAAAGATGAGAAAAAAAAAGTTAATCTGCAACCCGACCCGAAATCGTAAAAATTTTTTAGAATAACCTGAAGTATTTCAACATAAAATCGACCCAAATTCAAATTGCTTAAACCCAAATCCAATCTGAACCTAAATCCTCCCTTGAAGTCCACAGTAACCGGAGTTTACTGTATATTAAATTAAACTACCTTACTGATCTTGATACAACGTTTAAAATTTGAACATTCTTTTATATTAATTGGGTAATATTTATTATTTTAATTCATTACGAGTGCTTATTTCATAATTTTTAATGGTTGAAACCAGCTTTGAATATCTTTCAAGTTTCTGTCTCATATCAATTAGTATTTAAAAACTTATGATCAGTCGAAACTGACATAATTTTGGCATGCTGTATGAATTTGTAAATCGTATGAGATCGCATAATACATGATTTAAAAAAAAAAAATCATATCTACAACTTTGTCTCTATCACAACAAATTCTTATATAATATGTGTTATTCATTCCCTTCCACTTTGCCGAGACCTGCATGTTAGTGTTTCATTGCCTTTCATAAATTGCATAAATTTGATTTACATTTTGCAGACATTAATCATAACCGTGTCAGTACCGGCAATTCCGTATTCACAGTTATAGAATATAATTGGGTCAGTGGAGATAATTATGCCTTTTTTTTACTCAATTGCGTAAGTGTTGCAGAACGGTCACTCGCCGAACCATAAATAGATGCATCGTGAAAATTATGGCTTCTGTTTTATAAACAGTTTTTGTTATGCTGTGCTTTGTTATAGATTTGTTTCTGTCAGTAGAATTAATGAAAGACAGATACTTGTTTAGTTGTCGGATGCTGAAATTGATAGTTTCTGTTATAACCAAAGTTGTGGATCTTTGTGATAACTGATTACCTATATTAAATATGTAACTTATCAATATAATAAATAAGCATAAAAGTAAAAATAGTTTTTTATATAATACTCGTTAACAAGCCTTCAATCTATATCTTGAGAATCAAACCTAATTTCATACATCAAATAGACGCATCGTGAAAAGAAAGGAAAGAAAAAAAACATTATTTAGACTACCTTTTTATTATTTTTTCAAAATATGTTTTACATACATTTAAAAATAATCCATGCATCAATAAAATTTATGATTCAAAACTTTGAAGAAATGCTAAGCAGCTTACAAGATTTTGAACACCTTTGAAAATCGAATTCTAAAATCTACATTAGTGTATTTGGAGAGCTATCAATTCATTAACGCTAAACATACAAACAATCGGTCAATTTACCGGTAAGGAATGAAAATATATCGATGAGAAGCAAAAATTGTTTTATAGACTAAGCAAAATATAAATCACATAGATATAAGTTAAATAAAAAAGGTTAAATAGTTTTAAATAAAAATTCTGGGGTGAAGTACTTTTATAAAACTTGAGTAAAACTCCCGGTATATCCAGTGTTAACATGTTGTATTCTCATTATGTCTCAAACTACGATATTTCTACTTTTTCTGTTGATTTCAGTAATTTTTAAATGTTAAAGAAATTCGAACAAAAAATACAATTAACTCCGATCAAGTGAAATAATTACAGTAGAAATCGGCTCATAACAAAACAGAAGGGAGCATGAAAATCATGGAAATTTTTCGCTACACATGGACTTTCGTAAAACCGTTTTCCTTATAGTATGTTGCAATTTGAAAGAAATTTTTAAAAAGAGCGATTCCTGAAATACTTCGATTTAAATGAGTTTGCATTATCCGTGTACTACTGTATTATGATAAATGAAAGAAAAATCTAAATTCATGCGCAAAATATGTAAAAAAATAAATAAATAAATAAATTAGGAAAAAAAATGCCTTACCCCTCTTTTTTGATTTAAATATGCATAGACTTCAAGAACAACAACAACAAAAAAATACTGAATATATACAGTTTACTTCATAACACAGAGGCAGCGAATCTGCGTTACAGCGATCCCACTTGTTACCACTATTTCCAAATAGTAATCTCTGCCTTATTTAATCGCAGAAAATGATTACAAATTTTGTAATAGCAATGCTATTTGGAAATAGTGGTAACAGTGCCTGATTGGCAGGCAGGTACATCACCTCTGTCATAACATAAAATTGATATTACAGATACGGTTGGAAATATGTATTTTAGTTCCATTTCACGTTTAGGTTGGAATTCAGGGTAAAACATTCGGTCGGATTGCATGACGACGAAAATTGCTTGGGTGAGTGTTAATGGATTTTTTGGGTTCAAATTGTTGAATTTTTGGTTTCGCCAATCATGCAGGATTTAAAAAATGGAAATGGGAAGATTAATGATTTCATATAAAAATATTGTGAAATTCATATTCATAAATGTTTAATTAACGCAACAAATGATTTAAACCGTTTAGCTAAATTTTACTATATTTGGTACATAACTTCAAGATTGTACTTTCTTTATAATCCCCGAATAAAAGGGAAAGAAAAGAGAATTAAAAAAAAAAAAAAATGAAGCATCTCAAAAGGAGCGAAGAGGAGATAGCGACAAGACAGATAATTAAATAAAAAATCGTCGCAATTTAAATTGCTATGCTATACAGCGAAAGTTGACCGCTTGAACCTTTACTTAAAAAAAGACCGATAAGGAAGTTTGTTTGTTTAAATTAACCTCTGTAAAATTCCACGATTCGAAAAAAGAAGCGAAACAGAAAGAAAAAACGATTTGACTTTTTAATTTTTGTTTAAAAAACAATTCGGGAAACATAAAGATTCTCCAGTCGAATTGACCGCAACCGTCCACTTCACACGCGAGTGCGCATGCGTGACTCTTTTCCCGCTAAAATTAACCGCCAGCGCGCGAAAATGGGTGGGAAATGACGGTCTTTTACCATTGTGACCAACTGTCCGCTCTAGTTATTTAGCGGACAAGTTTTGGATAAAGATTCGTTTGTTGTTTTCGCATGTTGGCGCGTTTATTATAAGTTTATAATTCATTAAATGACAAGTCCAAGTTCAAACGGAAGGAGATTAGGGTGTATTAGGAGATGATGATACATAATAAGTCAATATTTGTATTCCGAATATGTAATGATTAGTATGTCATAAGCCATTTTGTGCTTTCTGGCGATTCTAATTACGATATGGTTGACCCAGCATCAGCTGGTCACAAAAGAAAAATCTTTCTTGTTTTTTTTGCATTACTTAGAGGTTCCTTTACATTTTATGAACATAGTCTGTGAAATGGTGGATGGTAGTCTATGTAGTATGTCCATGAATAAGCTTCTTTAGAGGATTAGAATTTAGCATCATCGAAAGGACTATAACGGGTGTAACATTAGCTACGGTGATCATTAGGGTTAGATTAGTGGCGTATAGCCAGCAAGTCTATTTGGTGAGGGATCTAAAGCTTTCCTGTTGTACGGTCACTTTCATAAGATCACTTCCATAACCAAATCTAGTTTCTTAGTGCACTTTCATAAGATTTTAGCCCTTTCAAGCAGGAAAAACTGTAGTTACATATGCAATAGCCTAGGAGGCAGCTACATTTTTAGTCAACCGTTTTATACAAGCTGATCTTCAAATATGTAGAAGATCTTATTTAATTGAGTCATTTGATACAAGTTGATCTTCAAATATGTCATATATCCTACTTAATTAAGTCGTTTTATACGAACTGATCTTCAAATATGTATAGTAAATCTTACTTAATGCAAATGCAACTATTGTGGCTGGGGCCAAAATCTAAAGAAAAAAAAATACTTCATTAAAAGTGAAAATCTTCAAGTAAAATTAAAATGATCCCATTAATCACAAAAAAAGCCGTCAGCTCTCGCGATAGCGGTGGATATGGGGACTGTGGGTACAAAATTCTCCAGTCAAAGTGAAATGAATTGTGTCACGATTACCGTTATTACCGCAATTGGTGGTAAACATCAGTGATACCGTTCATTTCTCTTTAACTGTGCGATATTGTGGTCCCAGGCGACGCATCCACCGATATTACGACAGCTAACGGCTGATTAATTAAGTAAGATCAATTAGAAATTTGAAGACCATCTAGTATAGTATGGCTAATAACTTGTCTCCCAGACTGTATGCTAAACATGTTGCAAAGTAAATGTTTCAAATTTTATGCAAATTGTTAATAGCTAGACACTAACACATCCATAGCTTTTCGCACCACAGTATTTATTCAACTTTAAATGTTGTTAGGGAAAATTTGGAATCATTAAAATTTCTAGGCTTTTATGCTCCTGAAAGACTGTTTGATTTGATGTTACTGGAAGTAGAACTTCCAAATTTGATAAGATTGCGGAAGATTTTTATAGTAGTAATGGTAGATGAAATTCCTTCAACTTAGACTAAAGAATTAAAAAAGTGGACTTTCCATAACTCAAATGAGCAAAATCTTTGACAATTTTTGGTTTAAGAAAAAAACTCAATGTTTTTATACTTTTATATGCATACAAATATAAAAAGAAAGAAAATTAATTTAAAAATTAATTTGTAGAGTTATTTCAATATTTCTTTCTGTTTATTAATTTATTATTATTATTTGAAAATAGGCTGACTGGATAATTTAGATATTACTTATATTTAGTATTTATTCCATTCTAAAAATAAACGTTTTTTTCTTTATTTTTTATAAATAATTTCTAAGCTGTTGACACTCTTTTCTTTAACTGAACTTGATCCATATCATTTTTTCTGTCACTTCCTGATAAGCTAGAATTATAAAAATTATATACACAGATTTGTCTCCGATGACAATACAATACTTTTTTTCTTTAGAACTTAATTATAAATTAATAAATTAATTTTAAAGCATTTTTCCGTTAATCGGGTGCAGGTGATAAATTGCCAAATATTCGTTATGGTTATACAACTGTTAAACGAGTTACAACACAAATGGAGTAAATTATGGTGGTTCAAACTACGTTCGCTAAAATAGATAAACTGGATTAAAACTGCAACAAGAAAATTTTGTCAATACTAAAATGTAGAAAAAAAATTAAATAAAAGATAAAAAGTATAATATATATATATATATTTTAAATGTACTTTTATTTTTTCTGATAAACATTCAGTGAAGTTTATTTGTTAATAAGTATTCTTTTTAAGATTCGCTCCATAATTTAACGATGACAAAAACGTTGTATGAAAAATAAGAGGCAATAATAGCAAAGCAAAATTTATAAACCGACCATTTTTTCTAAAATTATAGCATCCGAAATACAAGTTTAAACACTCATTCATTCTTTGTAAGTGACCATTACCTTAAAGGCACTTTTTCAAAACCAGTATGTGATACTCATATTTTCATTGTCCTTGATTTATTTTTTCTCAAATCAAAAATGTAATCCCACCCCTTATACATCTAATGTGTTATCAAACTGTTCAGCTGTACTACTAGTGGACATTGAATTAAACAAGTATATCATTAAAAGTTTTTATTTAGGCTGATACAGTACGCCTCAAGTGCTTTTATCTTACTACAAACCGTTCGTGCTTTTTAAAGGTTAATATTAGCTCCATAATCTTAATAATAACAAAAACGTTATATGAAAAATAAGAGTCAATAACAGCAAAGCTAAATTTATAAACGGACCATTTTTATAGCATCTGAAATACAATTATAAGCACCCATTCATTCTTTGTAAAGTGACCATTACCTTAAAGGCACTTTGTCAAAACCTATATCTGACACTTATCTTCCCATTGTCCTTGATTTTTTTTTCTTAAATCAAAAAAGTAATCCTTTTTATATCTAATGTGTTATCAAACTCACAAGCACACAACCATTCATTTATTTTTTATCGGTGTTTTATCTAAAACACATAGGAAGTTCGTATCACCTACTTGATTTATAAAATGACTTATTTGCAATATTTCTCTGACCTCTGTTAATAAAAATTAATATTAAATCATCTCTTTGTTTTTAAACAAAGCGGATATACAAATAGCGTTGTTTTGCGTGAAACGTGTGTAAAATTTGTTAAGTAGCGTGACAGTGTTAATGGGACCAGTAATTTTTCTCATTTAATTTTTATATTTGGGAAATATAAGTGAACTGTGTTTGCAAAAAGCTCTAACAAGCTTGAAATAATGTAGGTTAGGTTTTGCATTAAAATAACCGAACAATTATTTAATTTTATTTCTATTAAATGAATTGTTAATGATGCTTTGTTTATTTTGGAAAAAATAAATACTTTAACTTGGTACTTAAAATTAAGATGGTCAAATTAGCATTTCTTGTTTCAACTTTAATGATCTATTTCTTGTTAAATAAACAAAACTCTTTGTATGATGAATAGAATTCATAATAAATTACAAACTGGAGCTTTAAAATTGTTACTAATTTAAAAGGTTATTTGCACAATTCTTTTTATTTTTCACATATTTCTTCAGTTTATTATAATTTACGAAAAATGAGAGTTAATTTGAGTATTATTTATTATGCTCTTTTATTTAACTTAACTTGTTTTTGTCTGTAAAGATGGAGTTTTGTAATCGAATTTTTGACTCATTTCCGGATATGCTAGAATTATAAAAAAAAATATGTACACAAGTGTGTTTCCGATGACGATTCACATTTCAATATTTTTAGACCTTAATTATAAATTAATAAATTAATTTAAAGGCATTTTTTCGTTAGCCGATCACAAGTGATAAATCTCCAAATATCCTTTATGATTACAACTGTAGACGAGTTACAAAATTAATAGAGTTAATTGTACGCCAAATCACACTCGCCAAGATATACCAACTGGCTGTGAAACTGCATCAACGAAATATTTTAAACACTAAAATGTAGAAAATAAAATATAAATATAAATTAAAGAGCGTAATATTTTCAACTGTGTTATTCGTTTTCTAACTAAACTAAATTTTAGCATATATATACAGAATATATACAGATCTGTATGTCATATATAATGCTGCACAAAAGATTTCGAGTACCTTTCTGACTGTAGAAGGTAATTTCTTAAATCCGGTTTTCTAAATTGTGTTATGCGTTTTCTGAATTGTTTATTTAGTTTACTTCTTTACCTTTTTAAATGACGAAGTTTTGTTAAAGTATTCTGGAAGTGTTGAAAGTGTTTCATAATATATGTTTGACGCATTATTTTTATTTCTTGGTTTTCTTCTTCTTTCTGTTATTAAACTTTCTTTTCTTTCCTTTTTGTGCAGTAGGTGGGACGTTGTTGCATGATGATAACCAAATGTACTTTACATTTCTTTTTATTGTTATTAATTTACATTTGTTAATCCTTCAATTTAAACTCTAATAATGTATGAAAAAATTGATGCGTCTTTTAGCTTATAAAAATGATTTAGGTTTATATCAATTGCCGCAAGTGTTACTTCATGTAAAACGTGTTAAAAATAATACTAACTGTCACGACAGTGTTAATTGCAACCCTCACTGTTCAGATTTAATTTTTTATTTTAGGAAGAATAAGACAAATATGTTGGCAAAAAGCCTCAGCGAATTTTAAATAATGTAGGTTAGTTTTAGAATAAAATAAACGGACAGTTATTTAGTTTTTTTAAAATATGAATTTTAATGACGCTTTTAGTTTATTTTCGAAGAAGTATTTTAATTCAGTAATAAAAATTAAGATGGAAAAATTAGTTGTTCTGTTCCATTTTAAATTTTAATTATCTGGCTGTTGTAATATTAAGCAAAACTCTTTTGTATGATGAATGGAATTTTTAATAAGTTACAAATGGCGCTTTTAAGCTGTCACTAATTTGGAGGATTGCTTGCGTAATTCTTTTTGTTTTCACCTAATTCCTTATATTTATTGTTATTCGGAAAATATGGTAGTTAGTTTTACCATTATATGGTAAAAGTAGACGGCAATGGATTGCAAAGTTCTAAAAATAAAAACTAAGGAGACTGTATTTATGAATCAGAGTTTTCAAGGGCCCGTTTTAGACTATCTAATGCCCCTAGGCAACAATCATTCTGGAGGCCCCTTTTATCTATCCATAAAAATTGTTTGTTAATTATGCTGAAGGGACTTGTTCTAAACTTTATACCTATTGTATGTATACATAAATTTCTTACCAGGTACTATTCACTTGTGATACAGGGAGTTCTGTAATCGAAACAAGAAAGATAGTCACAATAGAATACAGTACTCTTTTTTTTTTTTTTTTATATATGAGTATAAGGGCCCATGTATGTCTTTTAACTGTAATTGCAGATCTTTCAGTCACTCGATTATAAGGGAAGCAGAGAAGGGAAGAGGAAAGCCGCATCCAATAAATATACCAAAATAATAATAATAATAATAATAATAATAAGGCAAAGAAAATAAAGAAAGGCGTTGATTATTAGTTAAAAAAAATCATCACAATTCTTTACTTTTGGCTGATGATTGGGGAAAGGATTCTGACCGTTGGGGAATTATATTCTTTTATTTGTAACAATAAGCTATTTATACAAATAAACTATTATATTATATTGTAAAAAAAGGTACTTTATTTTTATTTTTATTATTTAATTTTTTTTTTAAATTATATATCGTATTATATATATTGTAAAAATAAACTATTTATAAATAATTTTCTCTCATGGTGTCCGTCTACTGGGGGCCGGCCCGTGGTCGACTATTGGAGCACTTTGCCCATAATGTCAAATATTTTAAATAACCATGTTTTAATCTTAAGAAATGTCTGTTCTTTCTTTCGTTTTTTTTTTCTTAAGAATAGTAAGAGATTGTTGGAAAAGTAGTGTTGAATAGCATACACACTGTGAATTTGTTTTTTCTCATTTTAGATAAAATAATTTTTTTTGTTCTTTAATTTGAAGCTTGTCAAATTTCAGCTATATTGCAGAAATTTTTAAATAGGCGTGTTTGAATGCGTGTTTTAATATTAGGAAATGTCTTTTCTTTCTTTCTTTTTTTTTTTTTTTTCTGAAGAATAGGTTGTTGGATAGGTAATGTTGAAGAGCATACACACCGTGAATTAGTTTTTTTTTCCTATTTTGGCTAAAGGAAATGTTTTTGATATTTCATTTGAAGCTTGTCAAAGTAAAGCTATGTTGTCAAAATTTTTAAACAGACGTGTTTTAACCGTAAGAAATGCCTGTTATTATTTTTTCTTCCCCCCCCCCCCCCCTTAAGAATAGGAAGAGATTGTTGAATAGGTATTGTTGAAGTGTATACATAACTTGAATTGTTTTTTTTTTCCTATTTTGACTAAAATATTTTTTTTTGTTCTTTCAACTGAAGCTTGTCAAAGTACAGGTAATATCGAAAATACTGTATTATTTCGTCTATGTTACGGAATTTCTATTTAAAATATTAACTTGAGCATGATACTCGATGATTCAAGACTCGATGATTCAAGATTATTATGCTGCCGCTGCTGCAGCGGGAGCATAATGATATGTTTGGCGTATAATGATATTCTTAATACTAATTATATTAATATTATTATTTAAACTAATATCACTATTAGCAGATAATAGTATTATTTGTATATTTCTTTGTATTTTCATTATAGTAGTAACATCGAACTTCAGGTTTATTTGTGGAAGTTCCCATTCTGTTATATCAACCCTAGTATCTGTATATACTCTGTAAAAAAAAAATAAAAATCGGTTGATTGCCAGTACAATTTCCGTACTTTTACACATTTTTTTTTTTTCGATGAAAGCAACTTCTTGAATGTGTCAAAAAGTATGGATTTGTGAATATCTTTGACAGATAATGTTAAATTTTCATTTTCTCTAAAGCTATGGGATTTATTTTTATTATTACATTAAAAAAAATCTGTAAAAATCCGAAAACTGTACTGTAAAAATACGGAAATTCTTTTTAAAGTGTAAAAATATACATATAAAAAGCAATGAAAATTTTCAGCAGTGAACTAGACTTTTGAAACTTTTATCTGCCAAAAATATTCTTAAATCCATATTCGCCAATTTTTATCACTTTCACAAAAACAGTTCATCGGAGAAAAAATTGCGTAAAATTACGGAAATCGTTACTGCTAATCACTGGATTTTTTTCCCTTTTTAAATAGTAGGTTATCCATTTTCTATTCCAATATACGGAATCACGATAAAAACCTCTTTCTTCATCTTGAAAGAACAAAAAATTAAGAAGCGCAACTTTAAATATATGACGTGAGTAGCCCCCCTTCTCATAAACAAAATCTCGAACAATTCATTCAGGAAGCGATAGTCCTTTTTGGGCAATTTTGCATTCAGCATTATGGGGAGCTTTATAAAAACACCTTTAATATAATAATATAAATTATATATAAAGACTATATAAAAATACCTTTTTATTTTTTATACGAAGGCATTGACTCTTTTCTTGCAGCTTAAAATAACAAATTTTAAGCTGCATTTTAAGCTTAACATTTTTTTCCCCTTTACAGTGGGTTATCCATTTTCTATTTCAATATACGGAATCACGAAGCATTGCAGTATAAAACCTCTTTCTCTTTCTTTACCCTGAAACAACAAAAGATTAAGAAGCGCAACTTTAAATATATGACGTGAGTAGCCCCTTCTCATAAACAAAATCTCAACATTATCCCTGAACTTGCCTAGCTTTATTTTCCTTTTATCTTTCATATCTTAATTCCGCCTTGAACAAATGATCATTTAAATGTCCCCAGAAAGTATTTATGTCTTCTTTTTCTGTTAAATATGCATGCATCTCACATACATGTCAAGAAACAGAGCTCTATATAAACGGCATTCATATTTCAAATCGTATCTCTTCACAAACAATTCATTCAGGAAGCGATAGTCCTTTTTGGACAGTTTTGCATTAAGCATTATGGGGACCTTTATAAAAACACCTTTAATATATAATAGCATAGATTATATATAAAAACTATATAAAAACACCTTTTTGTTTTTTGTACGAAGGCATCGACTCTTTTCACTTGCAGCTTAAAATAACACATAACAAATATAAATTATATATAAAATCTAAAAACACCTTTTTATTTGTTATACGAAGGCATCGACTTTTTTCAATTGCAGCTTAAAATAACATTCTTTGAGTTTAATAAACAAACAAACAACATAATTGAAAAGATTTTACATAAATGAAATCAAATGTTAAACCATAACTGTACCTCAACGTTTCATCAAAGTATTTATTTCTTTTTGTGTTATTTTGAGTATATATGACTGAAAAATCCACTATACAAAATAGTGCTTAAACAAACCCGCAAGAAATACGTTGCATTTTTATCTTGTCATGTGTCATATCTTAATTCCGCCTTGAACAAATGTTTACTTAACTGTCCCCAGTCCGTATTTATGTATCCTTTCTCTACTAAATGTGAATGTATCTCACATACACGTCAAGAAACATAGATCTATATAGACATAATTCATACTTCACATCGTATCTCTACAGAAACAATTCATTAAGCGATAAGATTTTTTGGGGGTATAACAATAAAAACACCTTTTTACTTGTTATACGAAGGCATCGACTCTTTTCAATTGCAGCTTAAAATAACATTCTTTGAGTTTAATAAACAAACAAACAACATAAGTGAAAAGTTTTTAGATAAATCAACTGAAATGGTAAACTATAACTATACTCAACGTTTCATGAAAGTATTTATTTCTTTTTGTGTTAAAAAAAGTGAATATGGGGCTGCAAAATTTACTATACAAAATAGTGCTTAAACAAAATCGCAAGAATTACGTTGCATTATTATCTTTTCATGTCTCACATCTTAATTCCGCCTTGAACAAATGTTTACTTAACTGTCCCCAGGCCGTATTTATATATTCTTTGTCTAGTAAATGTTAATGTATCTCATATACATGTCAAAAAACACAGATCTATATAGACTTCATTCATATTTCACATCGTATCTCTACACAAACAATTCATTCAGGAAGCGATAAGATTTTTTTGGGGGTACAGCAATAAAAACACCGTTTTACTTGTTATACGAAGGCATCGACTCTTTTCAATTGCAGCTTAAAATAACATTCTTTGAGTTTAATAAAGAAACAAACAACATAAGTGAAAAGATTTTAGATAAATCAATTGAAATGTTAAACTATAACTATACTCAACGTTTCATGAAAGTATTTATTTCTTTTTGTATTATTTTGAAAAAAAAAAAGTGAATATATGATTGCAAAATTCACTATATAAAATAGTGCTTAAACAAAATCGCAAGAATTACCTTGCATTATTATCTTTTCATGTCTCATATCTTAATTCCGCCTTGAACAAATGTTTATTTAAATGTCCCCAGACTGTATTTACGTATTCTTTCTCTACCAAATGTGAATGTATCTCATATACATGTCAACATGCGACATTCATATTTCAAGTCATACCTCTTTACAAACAATCCAGTGTTGTGTGTATTCAGGTAGTCGTTTTTATTATTGTCGTTCATACCTTGGACCCCTGCTGAATCTCGGCGACGACGTCGGAACTTGCAAACCTCATTACGTCTTGTCGATTGTTGTCAGTGTCTTCAAGCGATAAGATTTACTTTCTACTACCAAAACCGGAGAGATAAGTGAAGCTTGTCTCGAGAGGTCGTAGGTAAAAAGTCTTGGATGTTGATTTCATTGTCAGAGCTTTATCTCTGAGGTAGGATCTTTCGATGCGTTTGCCTAAGTTGTTGACCTTAGAAATTTTGCTGTTTTGGATGCAGCTGTTGAGTATTGTTTGTTAATGAGATTTCATATTGTAATTTGTGGGGTCGTTGAGTCATTTTATGATTCTTGAGAATCGTTTGAGAAATGAGATAGAAGTTTGACCCGTCTTTTATTTAATTTTGTCTTCTATACTTATATGATATGATTAATCTCACAGATCTGCTTTGTAGGAACATTTTTCACTTCATTATTTCGTGTTGTTGTTGCTTCGTTTTCCCATGTCTGATCCATTCACCCACACAAAGTCATATACCCCAGGAGACAATAGGAGAGACGCTCATCTCCAGATAACCTCAGGCTATTATTTTTCATGCTGCTAGACTATTTTACAATTTAACTCTTAAAAGCTGTGACAAAAATTGTCGCATAAGTACTGTGAGCGGTCTTTAAGACTGCTTGACCGAAAAATGAATAAAAAGCTTGATTAACTCATAAAATACTGTTTGTGTACTAAATTTTATGTACAGTGACAATTATAATTAAAATTCACTTATTCCAAAGTCTCCAGAGAAACAAATTTTCACTAGTACCTGAAGTTAAACTGTGAGAACTGGAAGATAAAACAGCGGTCTGTTAGACTGCTAACAGCAGTTAAGGGTTAAATGAAAAGCATGCAAATATTACGTAACAGTTTCGTGTTACTAAACCTGTCAAAAAAAAAAGCCACAGGAATTCTAAATAAATGAAAAATATTGGGAAAGAATCAATCAGAATTAACTTTCGGTAAATTTGACGATATATAGGTATATTTTATTTTTTCTCTTTGAACCCACTGCTATTTTTCTTCCGACAGGATTAATTTTTTAATTTATAGCCAGAATTTCCTAGAGCATATCAGGTTACGCTAAATTACTACCACTTATTTAAATTTTATATAAGTACAGTCACTGCCGACTTTACAGAAAAACGAGGTTTGATAACTACCTAGGATGCTAAAAGTTAAAGGGCTGAAGCATTCAAAATATTTGTTAAAACTTAATAGTTTTGTTAGAAGATATTATTCGTATATAGGGGATCTGAAGAAGAAAATCTTGCCCCACGCTCTATACAGAAACTGTTCAGGGGTGCAATTTGTTTAGAAAAACGTCGTAAACAGAGTCTCTAGTGTTCTCGGGTAAACTCTGATTTTGAAACTTTTAAAATTCAACATTATTTAATAAAACTGTATAGGAACAAAACTATAGTTTTGAATATCACTCTTTTTATTTAAATCAACATCTCTAGCACATTCTGGTTACCTACTACCCCTAGTTACGTCCCTAAATTAAAGTATTGTACTATCTCATAAATCCAAGATGCTAGAATACGACTGTTCCTAATTCAATCGTGTGTTGGACAGATGGTTAGCGCTTGTGCAACTGTCCCTGATATATTATTCATCTGATTTATAAGTTAAGAAGCTTGGCTTAAGTCAGGCACAATAGTCACCAAACTAATCTCAGAAGCAACATCTTGTTCAAACAACATCTGATTCACAGTTGGCTCAAAAGCAATTTAAAAGGTGTGCAGAGAACAAGAGATACTGAGCAAGATCAAACACAAGAGGAGTATATCTCGTCTTAACGTCTTTAGCGAACCATCTTATATCTGGATCCAGCCAGAACAAGCTTGGATTGTTTGTTATCTTCTGACCTTCTCAGATTATATGATCTCTGGCCAAATCTTTTAAACGATTTCTTTGGAAAAGATATTCTTCCTAATCTGATACCCTATAGTCTTGTCTTAATCCAAATATGCAAACTCAATAGCGATTTGGGCACGTTTATATGCTATTTTCGAATATTAAAGAAACGAAAGTCTCTGGTATACCATTAAATAATTATTTTTCTCTATTTTTTGATTGAGTGCATCTGCTTTAAAATATTAATTATAATCGTAATAATAATGAACAAGAGAGAAAAGTCATGCGTCCTTCATAGATTATGAAATACTTTCCAACATATTCAGGATACTGTAACAGAAACTTCACCTTTTAATAAGGTGAAAAGTGATCTGTACGTAAACACTTTGTAAAATGCATAACACATTTGAAAACCCAATTGCAGCTACTACCATCTGTAACCGGAAAATATTTCAATTCATCTGTGTAGCCCTGTATATGATCTATAAACAGGGCTTGACAAATGCATTCGCCAGGTCGCCACTGGCTACCAAGTTTTTTGATCTGGCGACCAAGTTATTTAACCTTCGGGGGAATTTTTGTAAAATAAATTGACATAAGAAATGAGCACAAATGGCATTTTTGCTCACCTCTACCCCTTACTCGTGCGCGGCTTCCTCTTCTCTCGTACTTTTAATAGAAGAACTAAATTTAAAAGGCATTTTCCTACTCATGCACAGAAAACATCATTATTTTCAGCTATAGCCAGCTAGTATGTGTCACGTGATTAGAATGTGGAGGGAGAGCGGACATTTCAATAAAGCAGTAAGAAGAAGTGTCAATCCAGCCTCTGTGGAATCTAAAATTGGATACAATTACTAAAAAATGCTCATGATTTTTGTAAGTTTCAACTCCGATTTTTGTGTTAAAAACGTGGTCAACATATAAGTGATTATAAGTGATTATAATTTTTGTAAGTTTCATTAGAAAACATAGTTTATATTATCTTTCTAAATTATGTACTATTCTAAGCTATGTAACTAATAATTCTAAGCTATGCTTGTTCTCTTTTTTTTTTCAATTAATTCGTGAAAATAGATGACAGGGAAGGGGGGTGAGGTGTAGATATTTTTTACTGGCGACTACTATTTTTTTATGGCTACCAGATTTTATCATGTCTATGATATATCCCTGTCTGTAGATTTGTATATATACTACATAGTAGGCAAAAATTTAGTTCATTTAGGAAACGCATAATACAGTTGTAAATTCACCTTTACAATAGAAATTTACTCGAATTCTTTTGTGCAACCGTTTATATGATACATAGAATTTATACACACCAAGTAATACGTAAGAAAATTAGTTAAATTTAAACACGTTTATTATATTTGAAACCGCACTTCCAACAGTTATAACTCATAGATAATACTGTAACTAAATTGCTTTGTGTATCCCTGTAAATGAACAATAAATACTATGCATACACTATTCTGTAGTACGCATCTTTAGCAGGCAGATGAACAGACAACTGAATTCATAAACTCCTTTCAACTATGTTGTAAAATGTTAAAAATACTATCATTTTTGTTATTATTGCTTGAATTTAGAAAAAAAATAAAAAATGATGTTTTTAGATTTTTAGATACACAGTATAAAACTCTTTCTACATATTTTTCAACATGAAAAACCTCAGAAAAAAGAAAAAGTACGCTGTTTTCATACACTGATTCATAAATAAAAGTCAAAAAGCCTTGAATATTTATATAAATACCGTCAGGTGATCTTTTTTATAAACTTTTAGCAGCCAAAAAAATAAATACTGATGTAATTCAATAACACTTTTAAAAGAAATCAAGAAAAATATTTCTATATTAGTTTTTTTTCTCGCTAAAGATGTCTTACTTTTGATTGTAAAAAAAAAAAAAAAAAATGTTGATATCTTGAAAAGGTTACCAGAAATAGTTTCTTTTTACGAATATTTTTAGTGAAAGGATGTAAAGATTTATTTATAAATTTATATTTGGAAATTCGAACTTCAATTTTTCAGGTCAAAGCTAAAAATGTTTCAGAAATATAACTCATATTAAAATATGAATGTATGAAAAGACTTTTGAGATACATTGAACTTTTTTGACATAAAAATAAATCATTGTATGTGAAAATAAATAGGAATATTTTTGGAAAATTTTCCTAACGCTTCGTATAACTTAAAAAAAAATTCTAGATTTATAGAAAAGCGAAATATTTTTTATCTTATTAGACTAAATTTTAGTAATATACTTACAGGTCATCGCCTGCCTAAAGTTTTGCATAAAATTTGATCGAAATCACTTGATTTCCTATTCAAAAACTGACTGCCTTTACCTATATTATTACCTTCAGATGTTTATAGAAATTACGAGGGAAAGTCATTAAGTAAGTCACAAAACATAATTAAATAATAACTTACAATGATATTCACTTCAAAACTATTTTTATTTCTCAACATATTCTCCTATGCACTTATATCACCGTTTTATCAGTGCCCCAACACCAGCTGCATACAATTCTTTGGGTTTCTGTCTCAGCCACATTAGGACTTCAAGTTGAACCTTTTCATCATCTGTGAACATCATCTTGCTTCTAAGATGGTTTTTTAGTGGACTAAACAGATGAAAATCGCTTGGGGATAAGTCGAAGCTGTATGGTGGATGGCTAAGAAATTGCCCATCAAACTTTTGAATTGTCTCCTGTGTTCATTTCTAAGTCCTAATGTGGCTGAGACAGCAACCCAAAGAATGTTATGCAGCTGGTGTTCAGGCACTGATAAAACGGTGATATATAAATGCATAAATATTGGTGGAGAGTATGTTGAAAAATAAAAATAGTTTTGAAGTGAATATCATTGTAAGTTATTATTTAAGAGCCTACGCTAGTCACGCGACGAAACGCTCAAGCTAATGTTAAGTCTATGGGAAGGTTCTTGCGCGATTTCACGCTCGCATTTTAATATTTTTAAATGATTTTTTTGCATAAGATAGCCGAGGTCAATCTCTAACGTTGTTAGTTTTTAGTTTTGTGATTTTGGTTACAGTTTTTTTATAAGCGGGCATTTTAAATTTTGGAACCGGTTGGAACCGGTTCTGAAAGTGAAAGTACCCTTATGTAAAAAAACTGGAACCAAAATCGAAACAGTAAAAACTAACAACGTTAGAGATCGATGGAAGCTATCTTGTGCAAAAAAATCATTTAAAAATATTAAAATGCTAGCGAGAAATCGCGCAAAGAACTTTCCCATAGACTTAACATTAGCTTGCGCGTTTTTTCGAATGAGTGATGTAGGCTCTTAATTATCTTTTGTGACTTACTTAATGACTTTCCCTCGTACCTTGTTCCAACATGTGTGTCATAATCCATGAAGGATGCATGGTGTTTCTTTCATTTTTTCTTAATAACATACATTTTGCTGCGATTTTGTCACGCGAACCTGTAATTAAAACGTATTCACCCTAATAACTCTATCTCGAAATTAATCAGTCGAACCAGAAAAAAAAAAAGTATTACGACAATCAACGCTCCAAAAGCACTTATCTCATTCTGCGAGTTTTGATGCAATACACCTTGCTCATAACATCTTAGGGTTTTTTCTTCTGTTTTCTTTTTCTACAACAAAAATATGCTAATCAAAAGAAGTAAGGAGAAGAAATGGTAACACGGCGTTCTCCAAATTATGCATATTCACGGCTAACTTCATTTTCTCTGAGATGTTTACGGTTTGAATGCCGTTATTTCCTTGCAGTCAGACATAAGGCTCTTTTTTATTAATGTTATTTTACACGTTTGAGATAAGGATATTGTAGTTGAACGAATTCAAATTGCTTCGTTTAAGGGTTATTTTTGAGATTCTGGGCTGAAATTAAGAATGATAAACTGTCATTTTGCATGGCTCAGTGTATAATTGAATACAAAAAGCATTTTATCTAACTGAGAATTGCATTTTCTCCTTTTATATTCTATTTTTCAGAGATATTTAAAATAAAAAAAATAGACTGAATAAATAAAATATGCTTTTTTTTTCTCTTCAGACAATATTAAAAACCCTTTCCTTTTTAAATGCTTATAAATTTGTTTGTTTGGGCTTATAGATGCAAAATATGAACAGGATATCACCGCCAAGCATGCTTACACCTGTAGATTTTATATACATATGCATTAATTATTTAAAAGATAAATTTTATAATAGCACCTCTATGCTATAGATTAGGTTGATTTAATAAGAATCGGGCATTTTCGGTTCTATGACAATAAAAGAAAGGCATTTGTAGAGAACGTTTCAAAAAAAGGTCTCGGCTTATTCTTTTCAGAAAATGCTATCAATGAAAATATTTTTCTAATAACTCTATCTCAAAATTAACCAGTAAAACTACAAAAAAAAAAAAAAAAAACACTGTATTACTGCAATCAGCGTTCCGAAAGCACTTATATCATTCTGCGAAGCTTTAGGCAACTGAAATTACTTATAATAACTTGGGCTTTTCAATGCCCAATTACTGCATAGGTCGACTAGGCTTGGAATTACTCTGTTCATGGAAGCCCAAAAATGAGCAAAAGGATTTAGAAACAAACTCTTAAAAATGCAGCTTTCTGCAATGATTTGCTGCAAAAACGGAAATTTTTTTTATTAACTTGTCAACCGACTAATATCTAATGATAGACTCCCAATACTCTACCCTAAAAATTCTACCAACCATTTTGATTTGAAGGGGTCCTGAAAAGACGTTGGCCCCGTTGGGATCTACACAACCTTAATCGGGCTCGGTGTTCTTTATATTTCTCTTTTTAACACTTTCCATCCTAGTTGAACAGTGTTTATGACTTCGGTTTGTCTGCCGTCTGGCCGTCTGTCCGTGCTCTAACTCCCGAAAATATGCTCGGATTGCTCTGCAATTTTTATATGTTATAGTCGTTATCTATAGCATGTTCCCTATTTCAACGGAAGTGTGTAGCACTTATACTTTTCTTACAGGGACACTCAAAAGAATTCCATTACATGCGGTCTATGGGGAAAAATAACTTGAGGTTTATTTAAATAATGTTTCACTATTTTAAACGCATTGACATTTATATATATCACTAAGGTGCACTACAAGAAGCTTAATATGGAATAGTGTGTGCATAGCACTTATAGTTACTTTACAGGGACAGTCAAAAGAATTCCGTTACATTACGTCTATGGAGAAAAATCGTCTGCGGTTTATTTAAATAATGTTTCCCTATTTTATACGCATTGAAATTTATATAAGGTGCATTACAAGAGGCTTACTACAGAATATTGTGTGTATAGCATTCATCGTTCATTTACAGGGGCACACAAAAGAATTCTCTACTGTCTGTTAACAATAATTCCTGGAAGTGCGTTTTAAGTTACTGAACGCGATTTTAATTTTAACTCACTTTTTGTCTATTACGTGGTGTGTATAAATTCTGTAGATCCTATACAGGGAAGCACAAAAATTCGCGAACACATTTCCGTATTATTTAACTCCAGACGGAGAATTTTAAACTGTGCTACGCGTTTCCTAACTGAACTAAAATTTAGCATCCTATGTAGTATATATACAAATCTATAGATCCTATACAGGGCTGATGAAAAGTATTCGGATTACTTAGATGTTATCTTTTAGCTTATTAAACGGTATGATTTGTAAAATTATTTTGGAAGCGTTGGAAAGTGTTACATAATCTATGCTTGACGCATGTTTTTTCGTTCTTGTTTATTCTACAATAAAAAATATGCTAAGAAAATAAAATAATGAGGAAGAAATGTTTTGTAAACACGATGGGTATCCAAATTATGCATATTCACGAATAACTTAATTTTCTTTGAGATGTTTACGGTTTGAATGCTGTTCTTTCCTTGCATTCAGACATAAAGATCTATTTTTTTAATTAATTTTATTGATATCATTTTACATGTTTGAGATAAGGATATTGAAGTTGAACGAATTTAAATTGCTCAGTTTTGAGGGTTTATTTGTGAAATTCTAGGCTGATATTAAGAATGACGAATTTTGCATGCCTTAGCATATAATTGAAAAGAAATAGCACTTTATCCAACTGTGCATTGCATTTCATCTTTTCATATTCTATTGTCCAGGGATAATTTGTATTTTTTAACAGACTAAATAAATAATCAAATAAATAAAACAGACAATATTACATACCTTTTCTTTTTTCAATGTTTATAAATTTGGTCGTTTGCGTTTCTAGACGCAAATTTTGAAAAGGATATTAGTGTTTAGGAGCCTACACTATAGTCACGCGAAGAAACGCTCAAGCTAATGTTAAGTCTATGGAAAGGTTCTTGCGCGATTTCTGGCTCGCATTTTAATATTTTTAAATGATTTTTTTTGCATAGGATAGCTCAGGTCGATCTCTAACGTTGTTAGTTTTTACTTTTTTGATTTTGGTTACAGTTTTTTTTTATAAGCGGACATTTTCAATTTTAGAACCAGTCAAAACTGGTTCTTAAAGTGAAAGTACCCTTATATAAAAAAAAACTGGAACCAAAATCGAAAAAGTAAAAACTAACAACGTTAGAGACCGACCTCAGCTATCCTATGCAAAAAAAAAAAAAAAAAAAAATCATTTAAAAATATTAAAATCATTTTAAAATATTAAAATGCGAGCGAGAAATCGCGCTAGAATCTTCCCATAGACTTAACATTAGATCGCGCGTTTTTTCGCATGACTGATGTAGGCTCTTAATATGCCGTAACGTGTAAAATTGATATAGAAGGATTAATAAGTAATACATTTTTTAAATGGCCTCTGTAAGTTACAGATTTGGTTGAATTATTAAGAATGGGGTATTTTCGGCCTTATTAAATTAAAAGAAATGCGTTTATTGAGGACTTTTTAAGAAAATTTTTCTTGGATTATCACTTTTTAGAAAATTAAAACAGTGAAAATATTTTTCTAATAACTCTCTATCTCGAAATTAACCAAATAGGACCACATATAATTTATATCTTATAACAATCTATATTCCATAAGCACTAATCTTATTCTTATTAAATTTTAGGCAATACACTTTGTTCATAATAGCCTGGGGCTTTATCAATGCCTGATTACAGCGCAGGCTGACTGAGCCACAGCCTTGGGCCTACTGCTGATGAATGCCTCAAACTGAGCAAAATTATTTAGAAACAAATTCTTAAAAAGTTTTATTCAAAGGTTTGCTGCGAAAACAAAAATGAATTTGATTAACTTGTCAACCATCAAATATTTAATGATAACCTCCGAATACTCTACCCCAAAAAATTCTAGCAATCATTTTGATTTAAGGGGCCCCGAAAATTTTGAAAAGGCATCAGCCTACTGCTGATGAATGCCTCAAACTGAGCAAAATTATTTAGAAACAAATTCTTAAAAAGTTTTATTCAAAGGTTTGCTGCGAAAACAAAAATGAATTTGATTAACTTGTCAACCATCAAATATTTAATGATAACCTCCGAATACTCTACCCCAAAAAATTCTAGCAATCATTTTGATTTAAGGGGCCCCGAAAATTTTGAAAAGGCATCAGCCTACTGCTGATGAATGCCTCAAACTGAGCCAAATTATTTAGAAACAAATTCTTAAAAAGTGTTATTCAAAGGTTTGCTGCGAAAACAAAAATGAATTTGATTAACTTGTCAACCATCAAATATTTAATGATAACCTCCGAATACTCTACCCCAAAAAATTCTAGCAATCATTTTGATTTAAGGGGCCCCGAAAATTTTGAAAAGGCATCAGCCTACTGCTGATGAATGCCTCAAACTGAGCAAAATTATTTAGAAACAAATTCTTAAAAAGTTTTATTCAAAGGTTTGCTGCGAAAACAAAAATGAATTTGATTAACTTGTCAACCATCAAATATTTAATGATAACCTCCGAATACTCTACCCCAAAAAATTCTAGCAATCATTTTGATTTAAGGGGCCCCGAAAAGATGCTGGACCGTAGGCCCCACACAACCTTAATCGAGGCCCGGGCTTTCTATATATATATATATATATATTTTAATTCTTCAACAAAAAATATGCTAATGGAAAGAAAAAAAGAGAAAGAAATGTCTTGGAAAGACGACGGTCTCCAAATTATGCATACTCACGGAAAACTTCATTTTCTTTGAGATATGTTTACGGTTTGAATACCGTTATTTTCTTGCAGTCAGACATAAAGATATTTTTTTATTAATGTTATTTTACATGTTTGAGATAAGAATATTGTAGATGAACGAATTTAAATTGCTTCGTTTAAGGGTTATTTTTGAAATTCTGGACTTATATTAGGAATTGTGAACAGTCATTTTGAAAGCATAAGCATTCATCGCGAAGGTAATTTAATTTAAAAGCACTTTATCTAACTGTGCGTTGTTTTTGTTTTTATATTTTACTTTTCAGAAATAATTTAGAAGTTTTTAACCGACTTATAAAAAATCAGGTGTGTGTGTGTATGTGTAGAGGGGAAGGGGGTTAGTCAAATTTCTTTTATCTCTTATCTTTTCAATGCATATTTACCCATAAATTTGGTTGGATGGTTTATTGGATTAGACATAAAAGTTTAACAGTTATTAGCATCAAAGAAATGTAGCGTATAAATTTAGTAAGGTTAACAGGATTTGATATTTTGATAGGATGCATTTTGTAGATAACCCCGTGCAAATTATATGTTATATTGTTTGCTTTTTCAGGCATTGGACACTTCTGGCTATATTAAAATAAGGCATTTTCGAAGAACATTTCTTGAAAAAAGCGACCAGATTATTATTATTTTTTTTTAATGAAAAGCAGAAATTATTCCGCAGTCAATCTTGTTCGAACTGTACGGTGTCAAACTTGACAACTTCGATAGTCTCTAAATTATGAACACTAACTCTTAACTACATTGACTGTGATATTTACAGTTTTAATTCCGGTATTGTTTTGCAGTCAAACATACAGTTTTGTTGTTGATGGTGATAGTACCAAGCTTTTTATATGATGATATTTTGATGAGAATAATGATATTTTATACACTTTCTTTTATATGAATAGCGTAGTTGTATAAATTTTAATTGCTTTACTTTAAAATGTATTTTTGAAAATTTGATCTAATATTAAGAGCACAACGTCATTGACGAAATTTTTTACTCTTGCATATACTGCATATGAAATTGGCCGTGATAGATTGATAAGGGTACAACTATTCCCCTATTTATTATCCTGTACAGCTCTTCCCTTTGACCCCCTCCCCCTGATTAGCTTATCAGAGCAGTTGACTGTCATTTTGCCTGCATAAACGTTCAGGGAGATGATTGAATATCTATCTTACCCTGTACATTTCACTGTACCTAACTCAGCTTCACTTTTATTATTATTTTTTTTATATTCTATGGTCAATTCAGAAGTGTTTCGCTGACTTAAAAAAATAATAACAGAGAGAAGGAGAGAAAGAAAAGTTCTCTATATGATTATCCCTTCCTCTTTAATGTTCTTTGTTATTTTAAGTATAACTTTTCATGATGACTCCATGTATCAGCTGTTAGAATTTATTATACTCTACTTCGCAGTTGTATAAATTAAAATTGCTTCCAGTAGGTTATTTTAAAAAATTTGGGGTGATATTAAGAGTAAGGGCAATGATGGAAATTCATATGCAATAAGTAGGGAACATATTGCACATGAAATCGGCCGTGATAGATTGATAAGGGTACAACTATTCCCCTATTTATTATCCTTTACAACTCATCCCTTTGATCCCCTCCCCCTGATTAGCTGATCAGAGCAGTTAACTGTCATTTTGCCTGCATAAACGTTCAGGGAGATGATTGAATATCTATCCTACCCTGTACATTTCACTGTACCTAACTGAGCTTCACTTTTATTAATTTTTTTTTAATATTCTATGGTCAATTGAGAAGTGTTTCACTGACTTCAAAAGAAAATAATAACAGAGAGAATGAGAGAAAGAAATGTTATCTATTTGATTGTCCCTCCCTCTTTGATTGTTCTTTGTTATCATAAGTATCATTTTTCATTATGACTCCATGTATTTGCTGTTAGAATTTATTATAGGCTCTCTGACTGCCATTTTATTACTTCACAGTTGTCTAAATTCAAAATGCCTCTAGTAGGTTATTTTTGAAAATTTTGGCTGATTTTAAGAGTAAGGACAATGATGGAAATTTATATGCTATATGCAGGGCACATATTGCATATGAAATTGGCCCTGGTGGGTTGATGAGGGTACAACCATTTCCGTATTTATTATCCTGTACAACTCTTCCCTTTGATCCCCTCCCCCTGATTAGAACAGTTAACTGTCATTTTGCCTGCATAAACGTTCAGGGAAATGATTGAATATCTCATGGATGGAATATCTATTATATCCTATACGTTGCACTTTACCTAACTGAGCTTAGCTTTCATTAATTTTTTAAAAAGTATAGGGTCAGTTGAGAAGTGTTCCGCTGATTTCAAAAGAAAAGAATAAGAGAGGGAAAGAGAAAAAAAATTCTCTATTTGATTGACTCTGCCTCTTTTATGATTATGTATTCATGTATCTGCTGTTAGAATTTATTATAGACTCTCCGGCTACCACTTTTTCTGTCCCAGTTTTTATAAAAATGCACAGGTTTATTGATGCTCAATTCTTAAAAATTAAATCTATTTTAAAAATGGATTTCGGGTTTTTTTTTTTTGTTGTTGTTTATTTAAAATGATTACTGAAATTTATTCTTTTTACTGGTCTGCAAAAAACATTTGACTATTACTTAATGTAAATCCATGCATATCTTTATAATGAATGTTTCGATTACGATCTATTAGGTTTCCAGAAAGTTCGTGAAGGTTGGAGAAAATCAATTCGTACCGGAAATTTCTGCCCGTTAAATATTAGACATTAGATATCGCGGAATCAATGTCTAATAATTAAATGATTGAATTTTCTGGTACGAATTTATTTTCCCAACCGGCATGAACTTTCCGGACAATCCAATAGTTTAAAACCAGGTGTATATTAATGTATATAAATATTAATTATAATATATTAATATATTAATGTATTCATAAATTATTATTAAATGTCAAAGCATTATTGTGAGTCTTAAAGTTATATTTTCTTTCTTTCAGGTAAGCTTTTTCCTTTGCTTCACTTCTTCGTGCGAGGTAATTATCACAGTAATTTTGCTGAATTATTGCAGTAAGTAAAAGAAAAACTTGTTTTCTTTGGACTCACTTAGCTCTTAATACTATAATTTTATGCCAAAGAACATATTCTTGTGCACCGTGAGAGGGACACGGTTTTGCATCGAAAAGAATAATGTACAAAAAAAAGTACAACATAATGGTCACAAATTATTATTTAATTCACGTTGGTGATATTTTATTGCATGAATTAATACATCTCATAGTTTGGATAAAATAAGATATATGAAATAAAATAAGTGTAGGCGTCAAAGCATCTGCTATCGGACTATCTATTAGTTCTTGAATTATGTAAGTTATTAGCCTATTTTGTGGTATTTATAATGTACACATTTCAATTAATTTCATAGACTGTTTTTCATATGAAATTTTAACCGTCATTTATCTCAATTTGATTTTTTTATGCAATAGAGTTGCTAATTGTTTTCAAACTTCATGCCTTTTATGATAAAAACAACCTAATTATAGAAAGAATACATTAATTCAAAAATTGTTGTATTATGGATTAAAATTTTTTAAGTTGCAGTTTAGCATCATGTCAATTTTATTTCTGATTTCCTATGTAACACATATGCATAAAATTTTTACTACTGACAGCTTCATATCTGTTCTATGTAGCACAATTATTTCAATATTATATAACATATATTGTCCTGTTTTTGAAACAGTTAATTTTGTTAAATATATATATATATATATATATATATATATATATATATATATATATTTACTTGCGCGCAGTATTTCTCAGAAACTTAGAGCAAAATTTGTATGAAACTTGACAGATACATTTATTTTGATTCAGGGAATAACTTATACTTCAAATTTAGTATTATAATTAATTACATTGGTTATTTAAAATTAGCATTTTTTTTAACAAAATAGTGATTTTTTTTCAACATTTTATAATTTAAATTTAAAAACAATTATGTTTTAATTGCTTAAAAATGAAGTATACGTTCAAGGTACACTAGTTTTACATCATTATCAATATTATTTAGGGATCTAGAACCAATAAATTTGCTACAGTCTTGAGCGCAGTGGATGTAAAACAAAAAATAATTTTAAATTTTTTATCAAAATTAAAGATTTTTTGAAAAAGTAAAATATCAGTTGTAGAAAGTTTAAAAAAAAGATATGCTTTATAAAACATATTAAGCTATTAGTTGCAAAAATTTAATGTATTTGTGTTTTATAGGGAATGAGAATTAAAATTAAATATGACATGATGTTAAATTTCATCTTCAGTGAAAAAGTGAGACTTCTGAAACCCCTTAAATAAAACAAACGTCCATGTACACAGCTTTGTCCATCATAGATGCCACCAAATTTTATCAAAATTAAAGATTTTTTGAAAAAGTAAAATATCAGCTGTAGAATGTTAAAAAAAAATTATGCTTTATAGAACACATATTAAGCTATTAGTTGCAAAAATTTTATGTATTTGTGTTTTATAGGGAATGAGAATTAAAATTAAATATGGCATGATGTTAAATTTTAGTGAAAAAGTGAGACTCCTGAAACCCCTTAAATAAAACAAACGTCCATGTACACAGCTTCGTCCAACATAGATACCAACTTCACGGAGGCTTCAATCAGGCATACCACTAATTGTTTTAAGTTTTTTGTCCTATATAATCACAATGATTAATTAAGACAAAAAGAACATTAAACTAGTCGTTGGGGCCACCATAATACTTACCCATCATGGATATGCATAATATAAAATATGAAAATAAAACATGTGTAAACTTTTTATAAAATGCGTTGCAATTCGAATAAAATCGTGGATTGATGACGTCATAAACTTTAAATGCTCTATCACTGAATTGCGAAAAAGAAGCATCGTTATGACTCCAAAAATGATCATCCTATTAACTAACAGTTTACTGCGTCGGATTAAACGTTTCATTTCCAATTAAAATATAACAGCAACTCGGCAACTCATTATCCGATCGACATTATATTTTATATTTACTCTTTAAAATAAACAATTTTGAAAATTTTTATATACCTTTTATCAGAACGAATATTTCGAGAGTCCGAAGAAAATAGTTCCGGATAATTGAGGTTACTGAAATTCAATAAGCTTCTTCCCATTATTACATATTAAGTACATACCAAATTTCAACTCTCTATCTCAATTTGTTCGGGAGATACAGCGTTTACAGACACACACACAGACAGACAGACGGCATTTTTTTTTTCTGAAACTATGTTTTTCGGAATCTCCAGCGTCTGAAACGTGTAAATCCGTCAATTTTTTTTTTCGATTTTCAAAACGATTACAAGACTTACCCTATACTACATATGATGGGTAAGTAAAATAAAATTAGTGATGGAAGTTTCCTTTATTGGCCCCCATTATATCAGCGCCTATACCGTCCATCATTTTTTTAGCCATACCACTCTTCCAGCAGCTGTTGGGTTCACAAATACATAATTGGTGAAAAAGCTGCGTGTAAGTTCAAACGTGAGCACTAGACCAAATAAAGTACTTCGTTGTATAGCGAAAGTTTAACGAAATTTCCATATTTCTAAACAACATTTATTTGTTTATTTTCCAAACTCACATCGATCTTTTTCCCTCCCAACGTACTACTACAGGCTTATGGAATGGAAAATTCTCCGAAACCTTTTTAAAAAGGTACTCGTTTCCGAGCGGCTACCTACTCATCCATTGACAATTATCCGTGAGCCGTGAAACAGATGCTCGAGTGCAACATGTAGCATCGTAGTCTGGGGTCGTTAGAATTGAAAACAAACTTTCCAAATTCCACTTTTGCGTGAAATGTAGCAAACGTAAAGGTTGTAGTTTTACGTTTGTGTGTATTGTATGTCTTTGGGTAGAAAATGTTTATTCCGGTTTACTTTGCTACTTAAATTGGAGCGTATTTGTTAAAAAAAACCTTTTCCCCTTGTTGTAAGATTTTTGCGAGAAAATTTTTTGTCTAGTAGCAATAATATTAACAGTAACTATAACAACAAGATGGAAATTGTACGTCAAACGCGACAAACGAGGTGCGTTCGTACTATAGTTAGTTATATAAGAAATTCAGATCTTGATGATTTTTAATTCTGTGAAATGAATTCTATCGTCTGCAGATTAATTTCTGTCATAAAATAAGTATCTCGGTCGCTTGACGATTAAACCTCGGAAGCTCCTGTAACAAGAAAGCACCGATTTAAAAAAAAAAAATCAAATTTCTTAATAAATGTTTTTATTAATATTTTCTAAAGTTTTGATTCGATTTTCATAAAATTTTAAATGTCTCGACAAAATTCTGCAAAGATAATATGTCTTAAATTTCAAACTATTTGGTTGGGTAGTTTTTGCGCTGTTATATGCGGACAGACGGACGGACGGACAGACAGAAGAACGGACTGACAGACAGACAGACGGACGGACCAGACGACTACTATAGGTGCTACATATTTATATAATTACGAACGCACCTAATAAGAAGAAAACATGGATAGAAAATGTTTATTCCGTTCTACTTTGCTACTTAAATTACAGTGTTATTTGTTAAAAACCTCTTTTGTTGTTGTTGTTGTAAGATTTTTGCGAGAAAAACATTTGGCAGTAGTATTAACATAACTACTATAACAATAAAAACAACAAGAAGAAAACACATCTTGTTGGCATATTTTATTTATGTTGTTGAGGAACATTGGCAAAATATCAATATTTAAAACAACTTAAAATTTCCATTAGCATGCCTATGTAAATTCAATTTAAATATTTATTTTCATTAGCAGGTGTTAATTTCAGCACGGGTGGAATGAAAATTCTTTGAAAAATAATGACATAATTTTAGAAAAATTTTGAGCTTTATGAATGAATATGACGCTTTCTTTATTATGTGGTCATTTTCACAAATGGAAACATTTCAAATTTGTAAAATTAGAATCTAAGTTTTTATTTACTTTTATATTACTGTTTATTTGAAGGCATAATATTCTGTAAAGTATTCGGAAATCCGAGTGGAGTTACTCCAGATTTTTTTAATAGTGTTGATGAACTATTTAATGATGGTTGAAAATAAAATTTATGTGCTCTTGTATTCTTATTTTATAACTTTATTTATTACTGTAATAAAAAAAAGTTCATTCTTTTGCAAACTTTAATAATAAGATGTCGTTTCAAACTACGTTGCAAATGATAAAACTATTTAAATGCTTAACGCCACTAATCGTTTTGTATCGAAAATATGCTTTACAGAAACTCAGCATGTATAGTTTGCAATTTATCATAATTTGTTGACTGATTCTTAAACGCACAAAATTTCTTATATTCAAGGATTTTTTATATTCTCGGACAAGCATTTTTTTAATTTGAAGAAATTAAACTAATCTTAAAAATGGCTAACATTTATTTACTTCTGTGCCAGGAAGAAATTCATTCTTTCCCAAGCTTTAATACAAAATGTCATTTCAAACTATGTTATATAAGAAAAAAACATTTAGATGCTTAACTTCATAAATCGTTTACAGCATAAACTCAGCACTTGTACATAGTTTGCTTTCTCTGATGTTTTGTTAATATTCTCAGACCAGAATATTTTCTTGTATTCAAAAAGATTAAACGTCTGACCATTTAAATTTTCTATAGCAAGTGTTCAAAATGATGACAACTATTCTATAACTTCTTGGTGATAAACTTCAATGATAAACCTACCCATTTACTGCGCTAATGACTGGAAAGATTTCTAACATGAACACCTTTTCAAAATAGTTTTATGAATACAGTTTAAGAAAATGTAATTTGATGAAGAGATGCATTATTTGTTGTATTTTGTATACCTGGTCTTCTAAGATTATCTCATGATGAATACCTGTGAAAATCATCAAGGATAAAAGTTCCGGCTTTTATAATAGTACTGATGAATTAACTAATGATGCCTAAGAATAGAATTTATGCGTTCGCGTATTCTTATTTTAGAACATTATTTATTCCTGTGCCAGAAAAAAGTTGATTCTTTTACAAAATTCAACATTAAGGTGTCATTTAAAACGATATTGCGAAAGATAAAATCCATTTAGATGCTTAATGCCACTAATCGCGTAAAATAGAGACTTTTCTTTGCAAAAATTCAGCAATAATAATTCGCCTTTTATGATAATTTGTTGACCCATTCTTTAAGATATACATTTTTTAACCAAAAATAGAACCGACTTCAAAAACTACTACAAAGTAAAAAATAATTTTTTTTAGGTAATAGTTAATAAGAAATTAAATTAAGAGCATTGTATTTACCATGCATATTATTATATTTATGTACATTAATTTGATTTTTTGGAGTCGGTGCCAGCCAAGCCAAGTTAAAGCCATGTTACCATTTTTAAACATTTCATCTGATGTTATAAATGTGTATTCTCAAATGAGATTAGCAACTTATATGTCGACAAACATTGCTTTGGAAATTAGTTAATCATTTAAATCATTGTATTTTCTACCATTTGATGAGTTAATATGTATTTTTTTTATTGTCTCGTATTTATGTAGATTTAACTTATACGCGTGTAACGATTTATATTGGATATTTTGTTTTGAATTTTGTACTTGGCTTGGCTGGCACCGACTCCAAAAAATCAAATTAATGTACATAAATATAATAATATGCATGGTAAATACAATGCTCTTAATTTAATTTCTTATTAACTATTACCTAAAAAAAATTATTTTTTACTTTGTAGTAGTTTTTGAAGTCGGTTCTATTTTTGGTTAAAAAATTTATTTTTCGCTTTTTAGTAGTTTTTGAAGTCGGTTCTATTTTTGGTAAAAACGTTTATTTTTCGCTTTTTAGTAGTTTTTGAAGTCGGTTCAATTTTTGGTTAAAAAGTTTATTTTTCGCTTTTTAGTAGTTTTTGAAGTCGGTTCTTTTTTTTTTTTTTTTTTTTTTTTTTTTTTGGTTAAAAAGTTTATTTATTTATTTATTACTTTAGTGATATCTATATTTATATTAAACCATATTGTTGCTAATATATTTTTTATTTCACGCTAACCTTGGTAGTAGACTCGATTACGGAAGATTAGAAATTTTATCATTATTCTCACCTAATCGTCTTGGATATTGTGTCATAATCGGGCTGTATACTACAGTTTTGATAACTGTGTAACTCACTGATTTCGGTGCTTATGCTTAATGTGTACTGATTTTTACGATCCGTACAAGGTAAATACACTGCGCCAACAATGTCGCCTATAATACTATTCGGAGTAACCCCTTTCTTTCTATATTGTCACTCTATAGTTAATATTATGTAGTAGAAATATTAAAAGACAATTGCAGAAGCATTTATATACAAATTTATTGTATAATATAATATAGATATTGGATATTTTAAAGGCAGTTTCCAACTAGTGCGCCACAGGTGATAAATCGCCAAATATTTTCTGTAACTCGTACATTTATATGGGATTTGAAACAACAATGTATTTAATTATGCGCCAATGAACGCTCGTCAAAATATGCCAAACCGCTGTGAAACTGCAACAATGGAACTTTTAAAAGATTCAAAAGTAGATTTGTTGTGGCATAATTTATAGTTTTTATCCGTACGTTGTATTATATTTATCCAATTCACAATTTTATGTAATTTTGCTTTTCACATTTAGCAACACTCAAAAGTTTTAGGTTTTGTTTGAATCTTAAAAAGTTTGTTCTTTGAAAATAAATCTGACAAGTTAAAGCTGATTTAAATATGTCAGTCTTTTTATTATTTGCAAATTCACGTAATAGAATATTTTATGATATGAAATGAAAGTCGTCTGCCCAACAAATTAACTATTTTTAAAATGCTTATATTTTTTTTTCGTTTTTATTGAATTTCTGAAAAAGTACTGAACCAATTTTCATAAAATTTAAATGGGACCAATTCGAGAGTATTCTCTTTCGAATAATAAAAAAAATCACATAAATAGGACGCAAAGTTCCGGAGTAATCGGTGAACATACATAAAAGATTTGAAAAGATTCAAAAGTAGATTTGTTGTAGCATAATTTATAGTTTTTATCTGTACGTTGTATTATATTTATCCAATTCACAATTTTCTGTAATTTTGCTTTTCAAATTTGGCAACACTCAAAAGCCAACAAATTAACTATTTTTAAAATGTTCATTTTTTTTTCGTTTTTGTTCAATTTCTGAAAAAGTATTGAACTAATTTTGATAAAATTTAAATGGGACCAATTCGAGAGTATTTTCTTTCGAATAAAACAAAAATCATATAAATAGGACGCATAGTTCCGGAGTAATCGGTGTACATACATAAAAAAAAAAAAAAAAAAAAAATACATACACGTCGAATTGATAACCTCCTCCTTTTTTGAGTCGGTTAAAAAACTGATCTTTTTCAGCCAGCATATTTTCTTGTTTATCGAAAAGATTAAATGTCTGTTCATTTAAATCGTCTGCAGCAGCTATTCAAAATGTCAAACAGTTCTTTATTCATGTTTCAGGAAGAAGTTAATTCTTTTACAAATTTTAAAATTAAGGTGTCATTTTAAATTATATTGCAAAAGATAAAATCCATTTAGATGCTTAACGTCAAAATCGTTTTAAATCTAGACTATTCTTTGCATAGATACAGCAATTACGTTTTTCTTTTATTATGGTTTGTTGACCTATTCTCAAGAACACAAACTGATGTTCTCGGACCAGCATCTTTTCTTATATTCGAAAAGATTAAACGTCTGTCCATTTAAATCATCTGCAGCAGCTATTCAAAATGTCAAACAGTTCTTTATTCATGTTTCAGGAAGAAGTTAATTCTTTTACAAATTTTAAAATTAAGGTGTCATTTTAAACTATATTGCAAAAGATAAAATCCATTTAGATGCTTAACGTCAAAATCGTTTTAAATCTAGACTATTCTTTGCATAGATACAGCAATTACATTTTCCTTTTATTATGGTTTGTTGACCTATTCTCAAGAACACAAACTGATGTTCTCGGACCAGCATCTTTTCTTGTATTCGAAAAGATTAAACGTCTGTCCATTTAAATCGTCTGCAGCAGCTATTCAAAATGACGACCACTGTTCTGTAACTTCCTATTCGTAATCTCTCTAATGTCTGAAATCCTGAAGTAAGCTTTTAACGAAATTCGTCCCATCATATATCCTTCAGGCCATAGTTTAGCCAGCCAATTTCTGTCATTTGGCACGCTCTATTGCTCCTGAAAGATTATTTCGCTCGGCATTCACAGAAAAATGCTCTTTTTTGTTCTTTCCTATTTTCCTTATTTATGCGCTTTTGCGTTCTGCTCGAATTTTCAAGGGTTCGACAATCTAACAATGAGAATAAATTCTGCCAACATCAACACAAGAGTTCGCTGCCACTTTCGATTTCAAAATAGCGTGTTCATTTCTTTTCGTAAGTGAGAACTGTTATTTCCGGGACTGAGAGATGCTTTCATAAGTCACAAATTATTCTATTTCTGAATTTTAAAATTATCCTACACTTTGTGGCATTATTGATTGCAAAATCATAATGCTGTCGTGTAAATGAGTTGATCTTTTGCCAAATCGGATAAAAGCAATGTTTTGATCTTTGAACGAAAATATTTCACATGGTGCATTTGATGCAGCAAGAAAAGATAAATGATCTGATTTGTATATATGTACATGTAGTATACAATTATTCAATCAAACAAATACACTCTTATGAGTTATCAAATTATCATCAGAAATCTAAATTATCTGCGACGCTTTTATGTGTTTGCTGTCTTTACGTTATTTGAAATGATGCTGATTTGGGGTAGTAATTTCATCTGAAAAAGAATCTGAAGATCTTTCTATAATAAAATGCTTTAAAGAGAATTTTAGGCTTCAGATTAATAAATTGAGATTTAGCAGCTTTATATATATATATATATATATATATATATATATATATATATATATATATATTTATCGCAATGAAAGGGAAAATGTTGGTGATATTTTCGTGTAATCTTCGAAATTGAATTTAATGACACAGATTTACGTATAACCAGATTAACATTTAATGCATTTTCATGTAGAATGTCAATCAAATTAACTTCGCATTTTTATACACTGTAAAAAAATACAAATGTTTCTTAATCTACAAAAATATAATATAGCCAGGAACAAAAAATGCACAATAATTTCTTTCGAGTTACTAACGATTTCGAAAATCATTCTTTAGCTTTAGAAACCTCACAAACCAATATATTTTCGATATTTAAAGAATTGTTTTTGAAAACAAAGTTTATTTTGCTGCCACTGATTTTCGGTAATACTTCTAAGAAGTTTTTCTAGTGCATTAATATATATTTTTTTTCAAATCGAAATGTCGATTTTTAGGGGGTATCAATTAAACATTTTCAGATGCATAACTGAAGTTATACATGCAAGAGTAACAAAATAATATTAATATAACAAATCATAACACCTTGTAATTATTCGTTTTAATTGATAAAATGTGTAAAATAAAAAGATTATAAACAGTAATAAAACCTAATTTACTGTTTATAATATTTTTATTGTACACCTTTTAGTAATTAAAAAGAAGAATTGAGTTGTCCGGAAATTTCGTGCCGGTTGGGAAAATCAATTCGTACCGGAAAATTCTGCCCGTTAATTATTAGACATTAGATATCGGAATAAATGTCTAATAATTAAATGATAGAATTTTTTGGTACGAATTGATTTTCCCAACCAGCACGAATTTTCCGGACAACCCAATATATAAAATAATATTAATTTTAATGTTAATGTTAATGCTGTTAATGCATCATGTTTGTCTGTGAAAGATGCTTGTTAAACATGAAAATGTTTACTTGAGAAAAGATAGCATCCAAATAACCTATATACCAGGTTGAGAAAATTGATTAATACACTAGAAAAAGTACTCCAAAACATTTCCGAAAATCAGTGGCTGCAAAATAAACTCTTAATATATATATATATATATATATATATACTTCTTTAAGTCTCGGAAATATATAAATTTCTGGAATTGCTAAAGAGTTGTAGAGTAACGCTTTTCGGAATTATGAGTAACTCGAAAGATGTTATTGTATATTTTCGTTTGGGAATATGCTACAATTTCCTGGATTAAGAAACATTTGTCTATCTATACAGTGTACGTTAAATACGTTTAAATATGCAATAAATAATTAATAATCATAATATAAAAAATAAATATTGAATGAATGTTTTCCCGTTTAAATATTAACATAATTTTTATTAAATTTTTGCCTTTTAAGTGTTAACATAATTTTGACCAACTTCTAATTACCACAATTACTAACATTTACAAGTGAAATTATATTTGTATCTTTTTCGCACTTGATTTGCCAAATGTTTCTAAGAAAAGTCCCAAACTTCATACTGCTTCTTTAAAAAAATTTTGTTAGTCCTACAAAATGGTAATGTTATTAGATAAATCTGATAATCTTTCTATAGCAAAATACTTTCACTATAGAAAATTTTACAGTTGTGGAACAGTTCTTAATCAAGCGAAATTGTTCGGATAGATTTTTCTTTTTAGCTTTAACCAGAGTTACCAAGTCTCCGGCTTTTTGGACACCAGTATTTTAGTACAGAAAATGTTGTTTTGTGAAATCGGAACATTCTGCGATTTAAAAGGACAACATTTTCTGTAAGATAATACTGGTGTGCAAAAAGCCGGAGACTTGGCAAGTCTGGCTTTAACCAATATTAATCGAACTTAGTAGGTGTGGCAATTAAATAACGCGACGGGCATGAGAAATGATATTTATTCCAAATAAATTTATTTTTAACTGTTATCCCCTTCAACATACATTACTACCCTATCTATACACAGCTGCATAAGTTTCTTCCGTTGTTCAAAACAATGCTATAGCTCATCAGTTGTCAGACAGGTTGTCAGAAAGGATCACAAACTTCAAAATTATCTCTTTGCTAAACTTTAATGATTATTTCAGTTAAAATATCTTCTATGAAATGTCTGAGTAAAATTTCATTTGAACTACTTTTTTACTTATTTCTGTTGCGGTTTCAGAGAAAGGATCACGATCCTCAAAAGTATCTCTTTGCAAAACTGAAATGATTATGTCAGTTATAATGACTTCTATGAAATGTCTGAGTAAAATTTCGTTTGAACCACCTTTTTTACTTCATTCTGTTACAGTTTCAGAGAAAAGACCACGATCCTCAAAAGTATCTCTTTGCAAAATTTTAATTATTATGTTAGTTAAAATGTCTTCTATGAAATGTCTCAGTAAAATTTCAGTTGAACCACCTTTTTACTTCTTTCTATTGCAGTTTCAGAGAAAGAGTCACAAACGTCAAAAGTATTTCTTTGCAAAACTTTAATGATTATTTCAGCTAAAATGTCTTCTATGAAAAGTCTGAGTAAAATTTCAGTTGAACCACCCTTTTACTTCTTTCTGTTACAGTTTCGGACAAAGGTTCACAAACCTCAAAAGCATCTCTTCGCAAAACTTTAATGATTATGTCAGTAAAATGTCTTCTATGAAATATCTGAGTAAAATTTCATTTTGAACTATCTTTTTATTTCTCTCTGTTTCAGTTTCAGAGAAAGGGTCACAAACCTCAAACGTATCTCTTTGAAAAACTTTACCCAATCTTGAAATATGGGCTTTTGTATCTTCTACCATGTACCATTAGACATAAACCGAGGAGGACGGTTTTTTTTTTTAATCCTTTGTGAGTTCGTCGACCAAAATTAGCTCTTCACGCCAGGATAGGGTGATCGCGACCACCGACCGTAAACGATCGTTTGGTGAGGGTGCCCGACAATAGCCGGAAATGCGCCGCGCCCAGGACAAAACTTCTACCTGTTGCACGCTATCCTTGTTCTCAAAGATGCTTCCATCGCCATCAGCGGAGTAGGATATGGTGGTTGTTGCGAATGAGTTGTTGCTATTTTTTGGTTGCACTACTTGAATAGCATTGTTTTATGTGAGTTTTTGTACTGGCAGATTATAATCTTTTAAAACGAACGACAAATAAATAAAAATCTACAATTTTCAATTATTAAAGTATAATTTTTATCTGTGACTAAAATTATTGTTATCTTTTATTATATACTCGCTGTTTTAATGTTCCTTAGCTTTAATATTTCTTGAATGAGTGGTTTTTGGTTATTAAAACTGCCTTCATTTTATCAAAAATTTTATCTTTAGCAAAAGTGCTACCTGTTGCACGTTATGCTTGTTCTCAAGGATGCCTCGACTGCAATTAGCGAAATGGAATATGGTGTTTGTTATGAATTGTTTTGCCTACACTATTTAATAAGATAGATGTAATAGCATTGTTTTATGTGAGTTTTTGCAGGGGCTGGTTATAAGTTGTTTAAACGGTCGGCAAATAAATAAATAAATTAATTAATTAATCAGGGTTCGTACGGGTCCTGGAATTTTAAGAACAGGAAATTCTTCGGTACCAGTATTTTCTTATAGGTAATCTCTTCTTAAATAAGGTGAAAATTCGCAAGTTTGAATTTAATGTAGTTTTTTAGAAAAATATACTGGTATGTCACCTGGAAAATAACGGTACCCGTACGAACCCTGTTAATAACAATTTTATTTTATTAAAATTAATATTACTAACTAAAGCACGATATTTTGACATTCCTTATTTTTACTATTTTTTAATTGAGTTTCAATATTGCTCATTGTCATTAAAGCTGTCTTCATTTTATGATTATTAAAATTGTACAAAACTGCTACCTGTTGCACGCTCTCCTTGTTCTCAAAGATGCTTTGACTGTCATTAACAGAACGGAATATGGCGTTTAAAGCGAATTGTTGCTATTATTTGCCTATAATATTTAATAAGAAAGACGTAATAGCATTATTTTATGTGAGTTTTTTCACGGGCTCGATATAAGCTTTTTAAATGGAAGACAATCAAACAAACACATAAATAAATAATAATAAAATTATTTTATTAAAATTATTAACTAAAATTAGCTGCTTTAACTTTCCTTATTTTTAATATTACTTGATTGAGTTTTAATAATTCTTTATTCTATTATTATTAAAATTGGGCAAAACCCATGGCACACTATCCTTGTTCTCGAAGATGCTTTGATTGCCATCAATGGAGTGAGATATGGTGTCTTTAGCGGCTGAGTTGCTTTTTTTACTACAATATTTGATAAGATTTTTTACTACAAGATTTGATAAGATGTAATAGCATTGTTTTACGCGAGTATTTAAACTAGCAAGCTATAAATTTATGATTTTTGAAACATTCAAAATAAATAAATAAATTATTTTTTTGCATATTAAAATTGCTACTATTATCCCAAAAGTAGGGTGTGTTGATGGCAATTTTAATACTGCTTAGTAAAATTACCCTTCTTTTTAATAATTGACAAAATTCGTCGTATTACGCTTTTGGTGAATAAATTGTAATTTTTTTTTCGCCAAAGTGTTAGCTATAATGTTATATGTAAATTCTAATGCTCGCATGTGTTAGGTTGAAACAGATAAATATAGCAAAACCTTTGAATAGCGGACACCTCGGGACCGCGGGATTTGCCCGTTCTTTTGAGGTGTCTGCTATAGGTGTTAGCAATTAGAAAAAGATTCGTTAAATAGAGATTTCCGTTATTCAGGCGTGTCCGTTATGGAGGTTTTACTGCATAAGCATACAATTTATTACCTTTTCTTATCAGAGAGAGAGAGAACTTACCATTATTAAATAAAACTTGAGAAGCTAATAACAATTTAAAAGTTTCTTATAAAAGTTGTCTTAGATGTAGAATTTTAAAAACTGTCATATGATTTCTCCTCGTAGCCTGTAAAATCAGAATTTGGATTTTTCTTTTCTTTTCAGTGGTTCAAAACAATTCATCCAGAAGCGCATTCCTGCCTTCAATTTGGGAAGGGATCTATATTCCTTAATGGGTTGAGAGGTCACTTATCTTAATAAAGCATTTTTTTAAAGATTAATGTGCAATTTTATACAACAGAATGTATATAATTTTTTTTAGTTTATCAGAGGATCAAAACCTTTAAGAGCTTTCCTCATTCAGAACTACTCTTTAATTAATTCGATTATCAATTATTAAAAAATATATATGCATGGTTATAAACGGTATCATTTATAAAACGTTATTTATATTTCTAGCAGGGCAGAATTATTGTTTAATCAGGCACCCTAGAACTACAATATCCACCAACCCCTCTTTATTATTGGGTCTAGTTACAATTCACACTAACGAGAGATTTATGCAAAAAGCAACTAGTACCTAATTTATTCATTATTTTTTTGTACTGTATTACGTATACAGTAATCACAGAATTACAGATTAATAGAATCAATTGTATTTATGAATGGAATCAATGAGAATAAAACACAATTCTAATAATATTTTCTGTCGTGACTAGAATCAGCCGTTTCAATGAATATATATATATACTACACAATCGAGATTTTAACACACATTTAACTTATATGAATGACAGACAAATATATTTTAGCCTTTCAACGGGCACACTGATTTTTTTTTCACAATTAGATGCGTGGCGTATTTGTTTGCGCACAGTATTTACACTATTATAAATGCAAGGTACCTCATAACAGTAATAGGAGTACGGATCTGCTTAGGGAGAATATGGGTCTTTTAAAAGGACTCTTCACAAAAATTTTCATCAGAAAACAGGAACCTTCACAAAACTTTCACCTTAACCCCTTGAAGGGCGGTGGGATATAATATATCCCACTTAACTGGAAAGATCATTTTCAAAGTTAAAAAAAAAATCTATTTAAAAAAAATTAGAATGGATACCTTGAAACGTATACAAAAAATATACAAATACACTGCAAAAAGAATTTTGCAAAAATTCCAATTTGAACAGAAGTCATAGCTAAAAATATCTTGTAAAAAGTCATTTCCTATCATGCTGTAAAGTTACCTTTGAAGCCCTTTTTCTCAAAAGTGTATTTTTTGCTGTATTTTAATTAATTAATAATGCTAAATATATATATAATTTGAATGTTTTTTAAAATACAAAAATGTGTGAAATTATAGAAAAATAAATTGTTGCATTTAATTTGTCGTTTTAAAACTACAGAGTTTTTTGCACAGGTTTAATTATTGTCATTTTAAGGCTCCTCAACGTCATTTCCCCCCTTAATTTTAATTCCAAAATGCCACATTATGATTTTGAAATAAAATTTTCCTTTTACAATGTACGTGAAGGAAAGATTTTTGCTTATTTTCAAATAATTGTTTTCATAAATCCTGGTTGCAATCAATCATTTCAATATTTTAGCAACAGAAGCACATTGCCCCTGAAAGGATTAAAACAGAACCCTTCATAAAATTCTTTGTCTTAAAAACTGACTTCAATTCTTCAATAGAAAACATTATCCTCTTCAAACTGAACCTTTCACAAATTTAATCATTTAAAAGTAAAATCTAACTGCCGCTTTTACATATATAAAAAAAATGTGTGTATTTTGTATACATATGTCTTCTTAAAAGTATAAAAAAGAACCTGAACATAACGATCATTTCAAATTCACAAAATTATGACTGTAGATTTTTCACAAATGTAAAAAGCTGTTCACATTTTCACGAAAATACAAGAACATGGTAGAAAATTCTGGACAGATATCTGAGGAGAGTTATCTTAGAAAAGAAATTGTACAGATCAGCAGTAAAAAGAAACTAGAGAGACTAGAGAGTCTCTGGAAATAATATAAAAAAAAAGAAATAATCTGTAACGATGTATTATCATATGATATCCACGCAGTCTGGAATGAATTAATACATGATTGATTAACCTGTACTTATTTTTGAAATGTTGAATGACCTTTCCCATTCCAACTTATATTCCACACCCTTGAAGTAAAATGGTTTATTCCGGACAAGCTAGAAAACGCGAAGAGACAACAACTCAACTCAACTATTAGTTTTTCACTGATGATGACCGAGTAGTTCGGTTGAAAACGTTTTAATTTTTTAAAAGAACTTTAATGTGCTTTTAAATGTTTTATGTATGTTTTTACGCACCTTCAAGCAATATATTTACATTTAGCTGTATCTTTATGAATTTTAATTATTAAACAAAGTGAATTTGTACTGAAATTTTAACTTTTTATTGAGTAAAAATTCAATTTTAATTTCAGTGCTATTTGTGAGAACGAAGTTTCGGAAAAATCGCAATTGACGTAAAATGTGTGACAGCGTGCTTGCTGTTTAATATCTGATTCAATATCCGGAAAATTTCAAGTACCACAGTCGATGTGTATAAACTTCAAATTTAAACCATTACCAAAAAAAAAAAAAAAAAAAAAAAAAAAAAACAATGTTAATCCTTAACTTTTTGCACTCCACTGACACCTATACGGTGACATACTAAGTTTAACTTGAAATGATTGATTGACACCAGAATTTAAAAACAAATTCATTTGAAAATCAGTAAAAGTTTTTATTCACGTATTTAATAAAAGGAAAATTTTCATTCGAAATTTTTGGTTGAACAACACCAAACTACCCAAACGAATGGTTATTCGTTTGGGTAGTTTTTGCGTTGTTATATGCGGACGGACGGACCAGACGACGACAATAGGTGCTACATATTTATATAATTACGAACGCACCTAAAAATTGGTAGCATTCGAGCCCACCCAATTGGCAACACTGCTTGGCAGTCTGATAATATATGGGATGAAACATACTGACACATAATCAAAATTGCCAAGTTGAGCAATATTTCACTTATGTATATTATAGATTTCAATTTTTTTTTATGTACATTTAATTTCCCCAGTGGCATTATTAAAATTCTAAATAAACAACAACAAAAAATAATGAAACAGCAATAGAAACCTTCTTACAATATATTCTATCCAACTGAATTCTCAATACAAATCATTCGACTGACCGTCATTAGGTCAGCGTGCGAGACATTCAAACTCATCAAACTAAGCAATATTCCGTGTATACATTTTATAGATTTAAATTTATTTTGTCTAAGACGAATCCTTGAACTCATTTTCTTGTTCTAAAACGGTGATTAAGTTTTCGACATTGCATACCGTGCCGAGCAATTCTATTGTTGCAGAGTTATTCAGTTTAATGTCGTGGAATGTTTCTCTTGTGAATTTTCTATGCTTCGGTAAATCATGGTGGCCGAACTAAAGGTGATGAAATTGATATTCTTATTTCTTGAAGTTATGAAATTGCTATAAAAGGGTGATTTATTTGAAATAAAGTTATGCATTAAGGCTTGATATTTGATACTAATGATGATTTTTCTCGACGAACTTTGCTTTAAAATAATAATATGTCAAGGATAAAATATTTATTGGGCAATGCTTGAAGATAAAAGTTGTATTAAATGCAATTTTAGTGATAAAATTTTATTAAATTATCAGTACATGTTATAATGAATAAATTTAATTATTATAAATTTAAACTGGGAATTCGATAATATGCATAAAAAAGGAATAATAAGTATTTATTTCTTAGAGGAAATTTTATATTATTTGAATAATAGATATTTTTATATACTATTTTATTACTGTTATAATAAAATATGAGCAACTTCTGCAAAGACTCGACGAAATTTCTGGAAGCATTTCCCCCGTAAAAGCATTTCGTTTACTAAAATTTTATTCAACGCGTGTTCCGCATATAAAATTCACAGAAATCTATTTTAAATCACATATCTCTGGTTTGCTTTCAAAATATTCCGCGGAGAGTTGGAATCTACGTAGATTTCTACAGAGATATTAAAACTTTTTTTAACGTCGAATTTCGACGGCGCGTTTGGGGAGAAGCAATGCACATGCGCATAGGAATTCTACGGAATTCTACGTAGATTTCTACGTAGAATCTACAAAGATTTTTTTTGTTTAGCAGCAACACATTTCCAGCATTTTTTAGTAAAAATCAGTATTTTAAAGTTTAGATGATTTGTGCTGTTAAGATTAGTTTAATCTGGTACAATAATTACTGTATTATGGTCTGTTAATTTTTTATATTATTTTTGTCTTTATTAAATAGCAGGGGATCCAACTAGGGCTTCCGAAGTTATAGAACACACTGTTCAGTGTACAACTCATAGGTAGAAATAAATTTTAACTAAAAAATTCTTATAAATTTTTTATATGTAATGTATATATTTTTTAATTGAACACTAACAACACCAAACAGCATTTTTGTACGAAAAATATCAATTATGTGTTTAAATAAAGTTTTAAAATTAAAATGACTAAATAACTACTACTGTTAGGTACTTTAATTTGTTTTAAAGTTTTGAAGGAGGGGGAGGAGGATTTCAAATGCAATTTCTTTAAAAACTGTACCTAAATTTACTGATTTTTGATGATTTTAAAAATAATTTTCTAGTTTAATAATAATAATAATAATAATAATAATAATAATAATAATAATACTAGATGGTACCCGTCAAAACTTGACGGAAAAAATTACAATAGCAATATTAGTAAAATAAGCTTCTTTATTACATAAGTAGGGGTGCTTATGAAACAATCTTTCAAATATTTTATTTAAAAAAAATTTCCCCCAGTGAATTACGTTATTATTTCCGATGCAAACTCCAAACAAACAATCCGTAAACAACATGGAAATCAGTTTGACATTACCGCCCTATTCCCCACGGCAAGAAAGAAAATTTCCTGAACCTATGAAGTATTATACAAATAGCATATCCCTACGTTCATCTCATATTCAGTCAATAAAAGAACATATTAAATAAGGCACACATGCCCCCCCCCCTGTGATAATGCAACCGAATGAGCTCCTATGCGCATGTGCATTGCTTCTCCCCAAACGCGCCGTCGAAATTCGACGTTAAAAAAAGTTTTAAGATGTTTTGATCAAAAATTTTAAAATTCTTTAATCATTGTTCGTTTTAAATCCATATCTTCTGATCCATATCTATTGTTTTAAGCTAATCAATTTTTATGTAAAGATGAAGAATTTTTTTTACAATAATAAATCAATCTGCAGATAAAGGAGATTTTTAATGTTCTCAAGTGTAATTTATTTGTATGGTTTCTTCATTCCTTTACATAATCAGGATGATTATTCCTTTTCCGTAATAAAGAGAAATAATGTATAAATAAATAAATATCCAAGATTATTTTTGATTCAGTTTTCATTAATATATTGTAAATTTTATTGTTAAAAGTTACTGATAAATGATACTTTAGTAAATGGGGCTTTTCTTAATTATTTTATTATTATTATTATTATTATTCGTTTTTTGAGATTTAATGGCAACATTCTTCCGTTTGTTTATTGGGCGCTACAGTTTGGCGAATTATTTGAGGTACTTTTTGGTTAGCAGGGCGCCAATGAAGTATATATATATATATATATATATATATACAAATATATAAAATGTATATAGTTTTGTTTTTCTAGTATTGAATTTATGTGGTTTATAGATTTTGGTTGGCTTTTGTGATAATGATTCTGCAAGTAATTTTCCATTGGAGTTTGTTATTATGTGTATATATATATATATATATAAATAATATATATATACTTTATTGGCGCCGGCTAACCGAAAAGTACCTAATTTGCATATAGTTTTTTTTTTCTTAATCGGACGACGGGATAATGCACGGAATTTCGACGGGATAATGAACATTTTTTTATGGTACCAGAATATTTTTCTGTATTTTATAGTTATATTAAGAAATACATATTTTTATGATTTGCTGAATCACTTAGTTGTTTACTTTTTCATGCATTATATTATTGAAGGTTGTTAGTTCTCTTATTCGTTTAAATATACCCTACTTATATAAAAATAGCGTGTGTTCTCTGTGGTGTTTCGCATAAACGTTGTAAAATTCAGGTTATTAGATTTTATCCAACTTTGCTGTTATAACAGCTGATGAAGCAGCCATTTTCGGCGATTTTTTTGTTACCTGTAAAATGTTTGTTTTTGGTATAGCCCGAACTAAGAAAAAATTGAGTACTTTTCCATTATACGGACACCATTGTCGCCAAGCATATATTTACATGTATGGCATTGTGTCAGTATAACGGAAAAGAATCAAAATTTGCGATCGATCAAATAATTGAATTTCGTTAAACATTAAATTTTCTGGTACTTTTCTATTATCCGGTCGACCACTTTTCATAACAAAAAATTATCGCCAAACTGTAAAATTAAACGCCAAAAATGCAGTCCGATTTACTTGATGTCAGAAGCATTATACGTGTTTGTTACGTCATCAAGTGGTTTTTAATTCGAGATTTGCGTCTATTTTTCATTATGTTTTACTGATTTATTAGTTATTTCATTAATTAAAATAACAATTGTGTCCTTAAATTCATGTATTTTATTTATTTATTTATTTTGATATTCCAATGGCAGCGTTCTCCCGTTTATTTGGCGTTACAGTTTGGCGATAGTTTTTTGTTATGAAAAGTAGTCAACGGGATAATAGAGAAGTACCAATTTTCTTATTTTTAATCTGAGAATGACACAATAATCATGGATTTAATTAATTTTGCAATATGCGGTGCAACCAAAATAATTTTGATTAAATCAGTACAGATATCGCAGACGCACCTGGGTTATTTTTTGGCGCCTAAATGACGATTTTTGCTTTGTATGGCAACCTGGTGTTTTATAATAAATTTGAATATGTGTGTAAATAAATAAAATAAAATAGGTACTTTTATGTTAGCTGGGTGCCAAGGATAACTCTCCAAATCTTGTTTCAATTGGAATCATTTAAATTGCAACATTTTACGTGAGATTTGTTATTCATATTGATATGTTTACGTTTAGATATTTTATTATGATTATATTCTAGCTAATTAAGTTTTTTTTTTTTAAAGATTTTATACTACAATGTTAAAATATTACCTAGTTGATATTAGTTAATGTCAAAAGATTGGCGAACCACAGAGTTCAGGGAAAAAACTCTATGCCCTCAAAAGTGGGAGTTGTCAACTTTATGACGTCATAAGCAGAAGTAAATGTTTAATTGAAAATTACAGCTAATTAATTAAATTTTCGAACAATCGAATGCACGATAACAAATCTGTGTCCTAATATCTTTCATTTAAAAAAAGAATGGTGTAATTTGAAGCAGTAGTTTGTTCTAACGGATTGTCGAAAGAAATCGCTTAGCGTTTTAAATATATAGATGATAATGATAATAATAATAATAATAATAATAAAAACTTTTTTTATCTTGTGCAATTTGATTTCGACAAATCAACCAGTTTGCACTTAAAACGATATAAATAGTTCAGCGTTTGTTCTCGCTTATTATTCGTTAAAGAAATTAACACTTTATCAATAAATAAATAAACGAATAAATAATAAAAGTAAATAATAATAAAATAAACCCCAAATTTAGCAGATATCTTATCAAACTGTATGCTTAAACACTGATTTGAAGCCTTTCTACGGCAAAATCTTTTATTTTGCGGTAAAATAATTAAAGTATTATTTATTCTATTTATAATCGATAAATTTATCTGTCATAAATTAAAGGCAGGAATTTGTATATAAATGAAAAAGAAAATATATTAAATTAAATATATATATATATACATATTGCAGTTTCATTTATTCGCTATTAATTATATGCATATATATGTGTGTGTGTGTGTGTAGCTCCTCTAAAAAAAAAAAAAAAAAAAAAGGATTCTTAAAACATTTTTTCTAATTTCGATTCCTAATGATATTCCTTTTTTCTTTCTTCGAAAATAAAACGCCTAGGAATGTATTTTAAATCATATATCCCAGATTGTATTTTAAGTATTTTTTTTAGCGGAATATCTGAGGGTATCACTGTTTTTTTTTAAGCAGCAGCACATTTCTTTTTTCCCAACATGTTTTATTTGAAAGTAATATTATTAACGTTACGTGATTTATGCATGTTACGCTTTGTTTGCTCTGAATGCAACATTTATTTATATTACAGTTCATTAACTTTTTATGTCTCTTTTTCGTTCACTATTTATTGGTATGTTATGAAGAATTTGTTTTTCGTAATTATATAAATAAAAGGAAGCGAAGTAAAATGAAAAGAATTGACTGAAAATTATAATAAATGAATGTAAATATTATTAGTTAAAATTAAAAACATTATTATGATTGACCAAATAAGAATATAGAAAAATTAATATTCATCTGATATAAAGTACTCTTCCACTCATAAATATATTCATGCACTATAATAGAATATATACTTTAAATCCTCTGAATAATGGACACCTCGGGATAGCCGCTATTCGGAAGTAAAAATGTACAAATATCTAGATGTTGGGGATCGATGAAGTGTCCGCTATTCGGGAGTGTCCGTTATAGGGGTTGTACTGTATTACATTCCCATACAAACAATACATTCTCTTAAGCGCTTCTCTTATGAAATCTTACCATTCGTCTAAAGTTGATTAAAATATTATTATTACTAAGTTGTAAAAAATAAATTTAACTATTATAAATTGAAACTGGTAATTTGATATGAAATACTCACTATAAAAGAATAAAATATCTTGAAGTGTTTCTCTGATAAAGTTATTTCGTTCTTTCAAAATCGATAAAAATTGTATTAATATAAGCTAAAATAAATAAACTTAATTATTATAAATTGAAATTGGGAATTTGATATGACTGAACGAATGAAAGGTTTGGGAATATATTTCTTCAAATGTTATATTCTTTGTATCGTAAATAGTTTCATATCCATTTTTAGTACTGGCTGTAACAAAAGATGCATAAAATCAACCCAGTTGCTTGAGGAGTTTCTCTATAGCAAAATGAATTTCTGATCCTAAAAGTTTATTAAATATATGCTTCGCAAACAAAACATCGATGAAAGTATTTTAAGTCAAATATGTGTATTCGAATTTAAGAAATTCCTCAGGGAATTAAGGATATAGCACTGTAGAAATGTTTCGCTTAAGCAACAGAATACTTCCCTCTTTAAAGCACCTTTTAACTAAGAAATTTAGCTTTACATGACATATGTATGCTATGACTCGTTTACTCTGACTCAAATATTTATTTTACATTAATGTTTGTAAAAGTTTTGCATTACTCTTTAGTTCGCTCTTCATTTTAATGAATCGCAAAAAAATAATGTGTGTAGAAGTAATTGAAGCAGTAAAAGTTACGTTGTTAGAAGTAATAAAATAGTTGAAATACAAATTAAATCGAAGTGGTGAAGTATTAAAAATGTATATTTTTATTATTAATTAAGATTAGAAATATTATAAGCAAATAATCAAATAAAAATATTGGAATGAATATTTAGTCTTATTTAATTTCCTGTGAATACAAGATACTTTTTTGTTAATCAATTTATAACTATTATATAACGAAACACACATTAATTCTCCATAAAGGAATTAAATTTCTTGAAGCGCGTCTCTGATAAAGTTCTTTCGTTCCTTAAAATTGATTAAAATTGTATTAATATAAGATAAAATTAATAAATTTAGCTATTATAAATTAAAACTGGAAATTCACTATGAATGAACGAATAACAATATTGGAATAAACATTTATTCAAATTTTATATTCTTTGAATCGTAGGTAGTTTCATATCCATTTTTAGTACGAACTGCAACAAAAGATGCATAAAATCAACCCACTTGCTTGGGGAGTTTCTTTCGTAAAACAAAATTCTTATCCAAAAAGTTTATTAAACATATGCTTCTCAAATAAAAAAATGATTTAAGTATTTTAATTCAAATATGTCTCATTCAATTTTAAGAAATTCGCGGGGAATTAAGGATGTAGCACTGAAAAAAATGTTTCGCTTAAGCAGCAGAACATTTCTCTCTTTAAAGCATCTTTTAACTAAGAAGTTCAATGTTACACGATTTATATATATTATGACTGGTCTGCTCTGACTCAAATATTTATATGCATTAAGGTTTGTAAAAGTTCTGCATTACTCTAGTTTGTTCCCTAATTTAATGAAGTGTCAAAAAATATATAGAAGTAATTAAAATAGTATTAGTTAAATAGTTTAGAAGTAATAAAATGGGTGAAATATAAATTAAATTAAATTGATGAAAATTATAATGAATTTTTTTAATTAATTATTAAAATTAGAAATTTTATTATAAATGAGCAAATAAAAGTATTGGGTTGAATATTTCCTTTTAGTTAATTTCCTGTGAATCAAACATACATTTTCTGTTACCAATTTATATCTATTTTATAACGAAACACATATTATCTCGCCATGAAGGAACAGAATATCTTAAAGCGTGTTTCTGATAAAGTTATTTCGTTCCTTCAAAATTGATTAAAATTGTATTAATATAAGCTAAGTTAAAATAAATAAATGTAATTATTATAAATTAAAACTGGGAATATGATATGAATAAACGAATGAAAGTTTCGGAATAAATATTTCTTCAACTTTTATATTCTTTGCATCGTATATAGTTTCATATCCATTTTTAGAACTGGCTGTAGCAAAAGATGTACAAAATCAATACAATTGCTTGGGGAATTTTCCTCGTAAAATGAAATTCTAATCCTGAAAGTTTATTAGATATATGCTTCAAAAATAAAACACAGATGAAAGTATTTTAAATGTAAGTATTATTTTAGATGAAAGTATTTCAAGTATGCCTCATTCGATTTTAAGAAATTCCTCAGAGAATTAAGGGTATAGCACTGCAAAAATGTTTCGCTTAAGCAGCAGAACATTTCTCTCTTTAAAACATCTTTGAAAAAAGATGTTTAACGTTACACGATTTAAATATGTAATGACTCGTTTGCGCTGACTCACATATTTATTTACATTAAAGTCTGTAAAATTTGTGCATTTCTCTGTGGTTCGCTCTTCATTTTTAATGAGGTGTAAAAAAAAGAATGTGTGCAGAAGTAATTAAAAGTGGTAGTATTTATGTAGTTAGAAGTAATAAAATAGGTGAAATATAAATTAAATTAAATTGAAGAAAATTATAATAAGTAAATTTTTTATTAATAATTAAAATTAGAAATATTATTATAAATGAGAAAATCAAAGCGCTATGGTAAATATATATTTTTATTTAATTTCCTGTGAATCACAGCTATTCTATAACGAAAGACATTATCTTTCCATAAAGGAACAAAATCGCTTGAAGCATTTCTCTGATAAAGTTCTTTCGTTGCTTTGATTAAAATTGTATTGATATAAGCTAAAATAAATCATCATCATCATCATCATCCCAAAACATGGTTTACGGCTATAAGCCTGTTCCGGCCTCAATCCATCTTTTTCGCGGCCTTCCTTTGTCTCTTTTTCCCCTTGGCTTATAATTAAAGGCGACTATACTAATATATAGACTACAAGGCAAAATGACCTAAAACTTTAGACCCCCCCCATTTAACCCCCTTAGTGGTTGAATTTCTAAAATCGTTGAAATACGTGTTTAATTATTTTTTTAGTAGATTTGTTATCTTGAAGCTCACTCTCTTACCTAAAACTGCTGATAAAATATGGTGAAAATGTGAAATCACCAAAATTTTCGACCCCGCATTTAACCCACTTAGTGGTTGAATTTCTAAAATCGTCTGAAATACATGTTTAACTATTCTTTAGTAGAATTGTTATACCAAATTTCAGGCTCCTACTTAAAACTTCTGCTGAGATATGCCGGAAAGACGAAATTATCTAAAACTTTCGACCCCCTATTTGACCCCCTTATGCTGTAAATTTCCAAAAATCCTTTCTTAGTACGCGCCTACATTGGGCAAAGAACATGTCTTCCAAATTGCATTGTTCTAGGACAAACGGTTGAGGCTCGGCGTTGATTATGAGAAAATCAAGCTACTCCTTGATAAGTATAGATATACTAAAATAAATACATTTAATTATATAAATTGAAACTGGAAATTCGATATGATTGAAGGAATAAAAATATTGGAATAAACATTTCTTCAAATTTTATATTATTTGCATCGTAGATAGTTTCATATCCATTTTTAATACTGACTGTAACAAAAGATGCAAAAAAATCAACGCAGTTGTTTGGAGAATTTCTCTTGTAAAATGAACTTCTTATCCTAAAAATTTATTAAATATACTCTTTGCAAATAAAACACCGATGAAAGTATTTTAAATCAAATATGTCTCATTCGAATTTAAGAAATTCCTCAAGGGATTAAGGTTATAGAGCTGCAAAAAATGTTTCGCTTAACCAGCAGAACATTTCGCTCTTTAAAGCATCTTTTAACTAAGAAGTTTAGTATTACACGATTTATATATATTATGACTAATTTGAACTGACTCAAATATTTATTTACATCAAGCTTTGTAAAAGTTCTGCATTATTCTTTAGTTCGCTTTTCATTTTAATGAGGTGTAAAAAAATGTATGCAGAAGTAATTAGAAGTGGTAGTCATGTAGTTAGAAGTAATAAAAAGGGTGAAATATAAATTGAATTGGATTGAGGAAAATTATAATAAATAAGCTTTTTCATTAATAATTAAAATTAGAAATATTATTATAAATGAACAAATAAAATTGCTGTGGTAAATATTTCTTTTTATTTAATTTCCTGTGAATCAAAATCTTCATAAAGGAATAAAATCTCTTGAAACGTTTCTCTGATAAAGTTCTTTCGTTGCTTTGATTAAAATTGTATTGATATAAGCTAAAATAAATAAATTTAATTATTATAATTTGAAACTGGAAATTCGATATTATTGAACGAATAAAAATATTGGAATAAACATTTCTTCAAATTTTACATTATTTGCATCGTAGATAGTTTCATATCCCTGCTTAGTACTGACTGTAACAAAAGATGCAAAAAATCAACGCAGTTGTTTGGAGAATTTCTCTTCTAAAATGAACTTCTTATCCCAAAAGTTAATTAAATATACTCTTTGCAAATAAAACACCGATGAAAGTATTTTAAATCAAATATATGTCTCATTTGAATTTAAGAAATTCCTCAGGGAATTAAGGTACGCTTCAAAAATGTTTCGCTGTAGAACATTTTTCTCTTTAAAACATATTTTAACTAAGAAGTTTAGCGCTACACGATTTATATATATTATGACTCGTTTGCACTAATTCAGATATTTATTTACATTAAAATCTGTAAAAATTCTTCATTTCTCTTTAGTTTGCTCTTCATTTTAATGAGGTGTAAAAAAATGAGTGCAGAAGTAATTAGAAGTGGTAGTAATGTAGTTAGAATTAATAAAATAGGTAACATTTAAATTAAATTGAATTGAGGAAAATTATACTAAACATTTTTAATTAGAAATTAAAATTAGAAATATTATTATAAATGAGCAAATAAAAGTGCTAAGGTAAATATTTCTTTTTATGTAATTTTCTGTGAATCAAAACTATTCTATAACGAAACACATTATTATCTCTCCATAAAGGAATAAAATCTCTTGAAGCGTTTCTCTGACAAAGTTCTTTCGTTGCTTTGATTAAAATTGTATTGATATAAGTTAAAATAAATAAATTTACTTATTATAAATTGAAATTGGAAATTCGATATGATTGAACGAATAAAAATATTGGAATAAACAATTCTTCAAATTTTATATTCTTTGTATCGTAGATAATTTCATATCTCTTTTCAGTAGTGGCTGTAACAAAAGTTACATAAAATCTACCCAGTTGCTTGGGGAATTTTTCTTGTAAAATGAATTTCTTTGAATGCTGAATGTTTATTAAATATATGCTTTGCAAACAAAACAACGATGAAAGTATTTTAAGTCAAATATGTATGTGTATTCGAATTAAAAAAATCCTCAGTGAATTAAGGACATAGCTCTGAAAATAATTTTCGCTTAAGCAGAAACTCTTTCGGGCATCTTTTAATTAAAAGGAATACGTTGCATAATTTACTAAGCCTTTTATTTAATTTTAACTTGGTGTTTGTATGCAAAACTGTACTATTATAATCGATTTTTCACTCACTTCCTGATAGGCTAGAATTATAAAAATTATATACACACACTCTGAAAATGAAATTTTCAAAACTGGTCAAAATATACTCAAATCTGAGTATGTCGCATGGTCAAAATGGCTCCAAATCAAAATTACTCATGTTTGCAACATGTATATATTCATTTCTAATATTATTTATTATTAATTAAAATTAGAAATATTATTATAAATGCGCAAATACTGGATATTTGGATCTGAATGAACAAATAAGAGATTTGAAGAGGAAATTTCGCGTGAAAAAATAAATAAATAAATAAATAAATAATAAAAAAGAAATATATATACCTTGTGTCTTGAAATGTACTAACTATTTTAAAATTCAATAACTTCCAAACGGTGATAGATATTTAAAATATTCTTGCGGGAGAGTAATGTATGATGTCAGGAGTTTTTTTACTGCGATTCCCAATTTTAATTCAAATTGCCAGAAACAGATGGCGCTGCGAGCACTATACCTCCAATCGAGGCAGAAGCAGCAATCCCCCAGCATTGATGCGAAGGAAGGGGGTTAAATACATGGAGTGGGTCTCATTCTCCGTTAAAACTTTATTCAGAATCGGGCCCTAAGAACCAGATTGTATTAGCGAATGAGACCCACTCCATGCATTTAATGCATTTAAACGCCTTCCTTCGCATCAATGCTGGGGGATTTTAGTTTTTGTCTCGATAGCACGCCTATTGCAGCGCCATCTATTGCTGGTAATTCGAACTAAAATCGGGAATCGTAGTAAAAAAACTTCCGATATCATACATGACTCTCCTGCAAGAATTTTTTAAATATCTGTCACCGTTTGGAAGTTATTGAATTTTAAAATCCATCAGTCATTTTTGAGGACACCCGGTATATATATTTCTTTATATTATAGATATTTTTATTAAAATATATGATTGTACCAGGGCTTAATTTGCGCCGGAGCCCACCGGAACCTAGCTCCGGTACTTCTCTGTTTTCAGTAAAAGTTTAAATATTGGCCACGCTGTAAAAAATGACCGATGTTTCTTATTTTATGAAAATATGCTATAACCACGAACGAAAATATAATATAATCTTCTGAGTTATCCGCAATTTCAAATAACATGTTAAATTGTCTTTTGAATCCCCAGAAACGAATACATTTTCAAAATTTAAAGAATAATTTATAAAAACAAATTATTTTTAGCTGCCCGAATTTTTCAGAAACGTTTCCGAAGGGTTTTTAAAGTGTATTAATTAGTGTCCTCAGGCTGGAATACCTGTTTTTCGAATGTTATCCATTCACAAGTACACGTTTTTAGCCGCATAAGTTAATTTATACATGAAAGAGTAAATAACTTTATGTATTTTAATGTTATTGTTAACGCTGTTAATTTTGCACGTTTGTCTGTTAAACATTTTTTTGAGCATGAAAATGTTTACTTCAGAATTGATAGCATTCGAAAAACAGGTATTCTGGGCTGAGGACACTAATTAATACACTATAAAATCCCTTCGGAAACGTTTCTGAAAAATTCGGGCAGCTAAAAATACTTTGTTTTTATAAATTATTCTTAAAATTTTGAAAATGTATTCGTTTCTGCTTATTCAAAAGACAATGTAACATGCTATTTGAAATTTCGGATAACTCAGAAGATTATATTATATTTTCGTTCGTGGTTATAGCATATTTTCATAAAATAAGAAACATTGGTCATTTTTTACAGTGCAGAATTCACCGGAGCTCATAAACACTGCGCTCCGGAGTCCAGTGCAATAACGATTCCAATAAACGAATCCTAAATTACCCGTTCCTTTCCCTCCCATCTCCAATCTTTTGCCTTATTTTGTATCGGAACACTTATAAGTGACGTAATGTGTCACTCACGTAAGAGATGGAGAAGAAACGGTTTCGATTTTTATATAAGTCTTCGGGTTTGGGCAGGCTCGAGCTCAATCTGTCTTAAATTCAAAATTTTATTTTATTTCCATTTCAAATCATTTTAATGATATTTTGATCAGAATAAAGAGTAAAATAGTCAGAAATAGTCTTTTTCTATTCTGCATAGCTGCGAACTATTCATTTTTTTGGGTTAACACTCTTTCCGAATCATAATCCTGAGCTTATTTAATCACAGAATTCTGCGATTAATTAACATTAAGATTAGACAAAGGTTTCGATTTGGAAATAGTAATAACTAAAAAGTGGAATAATTTATAGCTAAGTATACGCATATTAAATTTTAACTATTAAAGTATTAAAACTTTCCTTTATTTTGCTAAATATTTTGCTTAATACACATTCAAAACAATAAAGTAGACCTTTATTTTGCTAAATAAATTCTCCTTTATTTTGCTAAATAAATTCTCCTTTATTTTGCTAAATAAAGGAACAATGCTTTAAATTTTAAAAATAATGTATGAAATATAAATATGTAGATTGGAGTGACGGCGAGGGAGGGGAGGGGGAGGGTGCTCTGCGGGTGTTAGTAGTGCAGAATATTAAGGCTCCGGTACTTTTTTTTTCTTAGAAATTAAGCTCTGGATTGTACTATAACAAAACATATATAAGCGTCGCCATAAAATCAATTTTTCTTGAAGCATTTATCTGGTAAAATCCTTTCCATTTCCTAAAATTTTATTCAATGTGTGCTTCGCAAATAAAATATTTTAAATCAAATATCCAGATTCACTTTTAAGGAATTCCTCCGGGAGTCAAGGACGTATTGCATTGGAAAGATTTTTCGAATAGGAACGACACTTTTCTCATATTCTAGGAGCTTTTAACTAAAAATCGTACAATATTAAAATATACCTATATTTAAATTTCAGATATTTTAAATTAAAAAAAAATCCTTGACGGCTCAGCCTACAGACACAGGTAGATTTTGAAGATGCAGACCGTGGGGCACCTGTTTATTGAGAATTACAGAAGAAATGACCTTTTTACCATGATATGGCAGTGTTGGGACCGCCCACTTCGAAATCTACCTGTGTCTGTAGGCGGGACCATCAAGAATTTTTTATTTATTTATAAATTTATTTATTTATTTTTTGCTGTAAGTGTTGGTTTTATGAAAAAAAACTTGTCAATATAAAAGCTGTAGATAATATGAGGCCATTTTTAATGATATCAAAAATCTGTCATACATAAATTTTCGGCCCTTTTTCTAGAATTAATAATAACTTTAAACATATTCGATACGTATCATAATTAAGAAGTTACGGTTTTTTTTCTGTTTTCCCAAAAACCAACCCCCCCCCTTTGGTTCGATTTTGCCCATTAATTAACTTGACCGAAATTTTATGCCTCTTGATTTTATGTATGAGTTTGGAAGAGATTTGTGCAGAATTATTGAAGTTATCGTGTCCATAAAAAAATGATATAGATAGATAGATAGATAGATAGATAGATGTATAAAGTTTTGAACTGGGGGTGGTTTTGGGTTCTGGGAGTCATGATCGGCGTAGATCTGCAAACATTTTTCAGAAATTTCAACTTAGGGGAGAATGTAATACGTAGTATTTCTTACGAAATCTACCTAAAATATACTTAATACACATTCAAAACAATAAAGTGGACCGTATGAGTTGTAATTTTCCAACTGGGCGAAAAATGTCCGGAAGATTCGAACCTGGGATCTGAAGCTGCCAATGATCTACCAACTGAACCATCCCGGTCGAATCTGGAGGACCTCATTCACCCAGTTAACATTATTGATCACATCAACTGATCTGATATCTGAATAAGCTCAACAGAATAAATCACAGGTAATGGAACTTCTGTAAACTTTAGATACGTGATTACACCAGATTAATTTTTAACACAATTATTCAAATTGGTAAAGAAATCATATGAGTTGTAATTTTCCTACTGTGAGAAAAAACGTCCGGGCCAGGATCTTCCCGCCCAGTTAGAAAATTACAACTCATGTGATTTCTTTACAAATTTGAATAGTTGTAACAATATAATAAATTATAACACCTTGTAGTAATATATTTCTTTTAAATGCTAAAAGGTGTAAATTAACAACATAATAAACAGTAAAATAACATTCATTAGGTTGTTGACATGTTTCGACTCACTCCGAGCCATTTTCAAAAACAAATGAGAATATTCCATAATTGCACGGTCTTTGAAGTTATTATTTGAAATGCTATTATTTAATTTTCGTGTACTTTTTAAAAATTACTCACGTTATCTTTTATTTTTACTTGGTTGTTTATTTTCATATTTGTAACCATAAGCATCTTTTAACTTACCGAAATTGTGGCTCGAGTTGCTCCATGGATACCAATATGAAAATAAACAACCAAGTAAAAATAAAAGATAACGTGAGTAATTTTTAAAAAGTACACGAAAATTAAATAATAGCATTACAAATAAATAGCTTCAAAGACCGTGCAATTATAGAATAATCTTATTTGTTTTTGAAAATGGCTCGGAATGAGCCGAAACATGTCAACAACCTAATAAAAGTTATTTTACTTTATATTATGTTGTTAAATTACACCTTTTAGAATTTAAAAGAAATATATTTGGATAATTGTGTTAAAAATTAATCTAGTGTAATCACGTATCCAGCGCTGTTCCATTACCTTTAAATTGAAGTAGGTGAAATATGAATAAAATTAATTTGCTTAAAATCATATTAAATGAATTTTGATGTTATTAGTTAAAACTATATAAATATTCTTATTACTGAACAAAAAATAGTATTTGAATAAGTATTTTTTCGATGTAGAATTTCAATTTTCTCTGGATCTAAGATACATTTACATTTACGACTATGTTTCTGAATTATAACAAAAAATACGGTACTTCTCTATTATCCCGTCGTCCACTTTTCATAACAAAAAACTATCGCCAAACTGTAGGATTAAACGCCAAAAATGCAGTCCCATTTATTTGATGTCAGAAGCATTATGCGTGTTTGTTATGTCATCAAGTGGTTTTTAATTCGACATTTGCGTGTATTTTTCATTATATTTTACTGATTTATTAGTTATTTCATTAATTAAAATAACAATTGTGTCCTTAAATTCGTGTATTTTATTTATTTATTTATTTTGATATTCCAATGGCAACGCTCTCCCGTTTATTTGGCGTTACAGTTTGGCGATAGTTTTTAACACTTTCCAACCTAGTTGAAAAGTGTTTATGACTTCGGTTTGTCTGCCGTATAGCCGTCTGCCGTCTGTCCGTGCTCTAATTCCCATAAATATGCTCGGATTGCCCTGCAATTTTTATATGTTATTGTCGTTATCTATAGCATGTTCCCTATTTCAACGGAAGTGTGTAGCACGTATAGTTTTTCTACAGGGACACTCAAAAGAATTCCGTTACATTACGTCTATGGAAAAAATCGTTTGCGGTTTAATTAAATAATGTTGCACTGTTTTAAACGCATTGAAATTTATATCACTAAGGTGCATTACAAGAGGCTTACTACAGAATATTGTGTGTATAGCAGTCATCGTATTTACAGGGACACACAAAAGAATTCTCTACTGTCTGTTATCAATAATTGCTGGAAGTGCGTTATAAGTTGCTGAATGAGATTTTAAATTTAACTCGCTTTTTGTCTATTACTTGGTGCGTAATTCTGTTGATCATATACACGGCAGCACAAAAGTTCGCGAACACATTTCCGTTTATTGACAGAAACTCCAGAAGGAGAATTTTAAACTGTGCTACGCGTTTCCTAACTAAACTAAAATTTAGCATCTTACGTTATATATATACAAATCTATAGATCATATGCAGGGCTGAATAAAAGTATTCGGATATTTTTCCGAATATTGTATATGTTGGAAATATATTTTGGAAATTCCTGAAATTACGTTTTTAAATATGTTATGCGTTTTCCAAATTGTTTACTTAGATTTTATCTTTCAAGTTATTAAACGGTAATGATTTGTAAAATTATTTTGGAAGCGTTGGAAAGTGTTACATAATCTATCCTTGACGCATGATTTTTCTTTCTTGTTTGTTATGAAAAGTGGTCGACGGTATAATAGAGAAATACCAAAAATACATTACATCTTCATATAAAAATAGCACTCTCTTTAAGCACAATATCTTTAGTAAAATCATTTCATTAATCCAAATTTCATGAAAATGTTATTAATACAAGTTATAGTACATACATTTAACTATTATAAATTGAAGCTGGAAATTTGATGTGAATGAAAGGCATTGGAATAAATTTCTTCTAGGAACAAATTTCATGTACTTTGAATCATAGATATTTCCATATCCAGTTTTATTATTGTGTTAATACAAAATATCCATAAAATCAACACAATTTCTGGAAGATTTTTTCTGACAAAATCAATTTATTCAATCAATTTTTATTCAATATTTGCTTCGAAAATAAAATGCCGAGAAATGTAGTTTAAATCAAATATTGTAGATTCGCTTCGCTTTTAAGAAATTCCCGGGGGAGTTAATGATATAGCATTGCAAATATTTTTCGCTTTAACAGAGGCACGTTTCCATCTTTCCAGCATCTTTTAGCTAAAAATAGCACGTTTATCGCTACATGATTTATGTTTGTTATGGTTTGTTTGCTCAGATACTATGATTTAAATTGTCACGGTTTGTTAATTATATTATAACTTTTTTTATACTAATATTCGTAGTTTGTTTCGAAAATATAATTCTTTAACATCGTAATAATAATAATAAAAAATAGTTCTCATCTTGCAAACACTCTGAAATTTCAATCGGTTATAAATATAACTGTATCCAAGCTCTCTTTAAAATTTTGCGAAAAATATGAATATTTAGGAGTGAAAACATGAGTTAAAAAGAAGTTTAAGTTTTGAGAAAAAAAAACTTTCAACTCAATGGTCATATTACGCAATCCGTTTTCAATCAACCCTTTTCAGTCTCCCTAAGCTAAACTGGCTAAACAGGTGAGGGTTAAACACGTTTCCCGTTTCTGAGGGGAGAACCACTCAAAAAAAAAGTTGAAGCATGCGCAATGAGACGATTTTCGTGTGGAAAAGAGAATGTGAATTTGACAGAATGCGCTTTTCGCTTGAAATATATAGATACTTTTCATGTAATCTGAAGCAAAAATTGTTTTCCTTTCTTATATATTTTTTAAAATAAATAGGCTGTTTATTAAATTAGAAATCTTAGTTCGTCTTATCGTCTTTTGCTTCTTAATTTTTATAACCAGCGTATAACGCGTACATGTAAATTTCTTTGCATGAAAAGTACTTGTTATACGGCGGAATATACGGCAATTAGAAAAAAATTATTTAAATAATAGGAAAAATACATGTAAAGCCTAAGGAAATTCTTTTAAAAGGTTAACAACTGTAACAGATAATCAAAAACAGGTAAATAAATATGTCAGTATAAATAATAAAAATAGAAATCTAAAGTATGTTGAAGAAACAAATAATTACAATTATAGTGTAAAAATCAAGAACATGCCTATTTATAATGGAAGAAAATAGTCACATGGTTCGAAAAATCAACACGGGAAAGACTTTTGATACAAGTTATACTGAAATTTATAAGCTAATAGTGCTGTAAATCTCTGTGTTAATAAGTGTAATAACTTTATAAATGTTAGACAAAATAGTACAGATTAGAGATGAGACGGGTTCGGCCGGCCCGTCACGTTCAGTGGGCCCTAAACGGGATAGGGCTGGAATTTTATTTCGTGCTCGGGCTGGCACGGCTTCAAAGTAAAAATTTTATTTATTTACAAATTTAAAAAAAAAACTTGTTTTTTGAAAAACAAGAATCTAGTCTAAGTTTCTTCAAGTGTTTTACAATCCTTTAAAAATCAGTTACAAGGGGAATTGAGTTGTTATTGATGGAATGTATAAGGAGAAACATTCTGAAATTTCTGAACAGTAATTGTTAGTAACATAAAGAAGCTGTGCGGTATCCTTTGTCTATCCTCACTTTCAATTTGAAGTCCTTTCCCTGAATGATTGGAAATAGAACTCATGTCTTTCTGCCATAGTTGTACACTGATATTTAAAAAATATAAAAATTGTGAATTTTGCAATGGTTGGATATAAATAAAAAAAAAATTGCTATTTTAAACAGATTTTAGGTATGGGAAAGCACGGTAAAACTGGTACCTAACGGTTTTCATTTGTTGATAAAAGTCTAGAAGATCGGAAAAATCGGAACATCCCACAAAAGTGTTTGGAGACATCTGGGCTGTTGAAAAACCACACCTGTTACCACAGGAAAATTCCTCTCTACTTGGAAAAAGACGTTTTTTAGGACCATCTGAAACAGCTCCAAATTTTTGTGGTAGTGTTAAACCGTGGACTAATCAGAACTTCAGTTTTTACACTTCCGGTAACAAAAACCTTTATTGTAATAAATTTTAAATCAAACTCTAAAGCATATATACATATTTTATGGTCAGTAACGCTTTTTTTTTTTTTTCAGGTTCTCAAACAATTTATAAAGTTGTCTTGTAATAGCTTTCTCAGCTTTTACCTCTCGTATTCGCACACACAAAAAAATTCCTGTAAAATTACGGGCAGAGGCCGGCAGCAGAGATTCCAGTCATACCCCGTAAAAAAAAAAAAAAAAAAAAAAAAAAAATCCATGCCCATCATTTTGTGCAGCCCGTAATTTTTACGGGGCTAAGTAATACAGCATTATAATGCACAGGATATAATGTACTTTAAAACATAATAACACTTTGCTTACTGTTCTGTAGCACGTAGCACGTTAGATAATCATCACAGAATCGCTTTTTTGGCTGGTTAAAATTTTCGAAACACGAGTAAAAAAAAGGGCTACATCCTAGCGGAGGACAGTGTATGGAGTCGTACCGTATTTTTGCTAACACATGGGCTAGAGCTGTAAGAATATGTGGATTGCCCTTAATTTTCTAAGTATCTAAGGATAAGGCCGCTTATTTAGTAGATCAGACCGTTTATCATCAAATAATCTTTTTTTTGCCCGTGAAAATTGAAGGGCAGACGTTCATAAATTTACAGTTTTTTCTGAGAGTGTGCTACACTTTTCATGTGCTCACTTTTTCCCGACTAAACTTTGTAGACATCCTTTACCATCTGTTGAGTGGAGAAACAATTCATTGTAGAATTCAATACAAAAATACGGTTTTGTCCTAACATACGGCCAAAAATCGACATGGTCGTTCTCCTGAATAGCTGGATTTACACACTCGGCATCAAAATATCATGTGAAAGCTGTAGAAAACAGTGGTTTACTTACCTAAATTGATCCGCCAGGCTGGATATTTTTAAAAGGCAAAAAATATGGCGAAAAATTAAAAGTTTTGAGGTGAATTTATTTCCGATAGCACTGCACAAACACAGAGATTAACTCACTTCAAATGCTGATGGCACACTGCTAAGCGACTGTAAGGGGTGTATAGCTAAGACGGGTGTGCAGTCTCCAAAGTGTTGTACTCATCAGCGAGAAAACGGGGTACCCGTTTTCATCCGCCTAAATGGTATTGCCCTATATATTAAAAAAAAATTAAACAATTTTAAAATATTATTGCCAATTTTCTAGTGCGTACATTCAGTATCGGGCTCGGGCGAGCTCGGGTTGCGATGACACAATTATTTTCGGGTTTGGGCGGGCTCGGATTTTAAATTGTCGAACTTCGAAAAAAAAACAGAGTCCGAATTAATTTCTACTACATATTATAATGAATAAATTTATCTTTTATAAAACTGAAGCAGGAAATTTAGATAGAATGAAAAATAAAAAAAGTTGAAATAATACTTTTTCTGAAATTTTGTATATTTGAATTAACAATATTGTATTATTTACTAAACAATTTTTTTATTTTACTATTACAAAATATGTATAACAACTACTTAAAATCAACACATATTCTTGAAACATTTCTCAGAAACAACAATTTCCATTTCCTAAAAATTTTATTCAATTATTGTTCCAGAATGAAACAACGGGGAATGCGTTTTCATCCAAATGTCTCACACTCATTTTTGTAAAATTCCTCAGAGTTAAGAATGTAGCACAGCAAATTTTTTAGCTTAAGCAGCATCATTTTTCACTCCTTCCAGCATCTTTGAACTAATAATGGTATGTTTAACGTTACACGACTTATGTAAGTTATGGTTTGTTCGTTCATATATCATTTATTATTATACGGTCCGTTAAATTTCTTATTACATTTTCTCAGTATTAATTTTACAGTGGTGCGAAAGGAATGTGTTATTAGAAATATATGTAAAAAAGATTTTAAGGATTATTCTCACGTGAAAATGCTTTTTACGGTTACAAAAGAATAAATATTAGAAAACTTAGCAAATTTACTAATATTTTATTCATATGTATATTTAAGTTCTGCGTATGCTATTAAATATATTTCTGACAAAATTATTTTAATATTTAATTTTAATATTTTAATAAATATAATAGTTTTATTTTTGCTTTGAAATTAACTTATAAACTTTGTCCCCAGACAAAATTGTCTCCTTCCGTGGACAATGGAAATATCTAAAAAAAAAAGTATTATTAGATAACAGTACACGCCAAATCATCATTAGGTAGTTTTGGGGAAAGAAAGACATTTTTTTTTTTTTTTTTTAGATATAACTGACTGTTGTGAAATTATTGATTTTTTTTCCAATTTATTAGTTCCATTTGGAGTTTGGCAAAATTCTCTGGGTATACTCCATGATTATCATAAATAAGATAAGAAAAAGCTAATGTATAATTTACTAGAAATTTTAGACAGCTTTGACATTGCATTTAAGAAAAAGAAATGCACCATTTTACCAACCTGAAAACCAATTTACTTTAAAATTCAAAACTTCTTTATTGTCTTCTCCGTGGGCCATATCCGATAAAATCTACCCCAGCTCACAACTATTACTTAAAAATGTGCGATAATCATTCGTGATCATTCTGAGCTTTATAGTACCTTTTAAGCTGTGGCCAAAAATAATTTACCACCGGTTGTGGATTTTCCATTCTCTTGTTATAAAAATGTCACGTGGGAGGAAATTTACCCCACGCGTGTTATAACGTAAACCATAATGATAGAAAAATGTTAATGCAAATGTTTATCTAATGCAAATAATAATATAACTTTTATTCTAAACGTTAACAACTCTTGCACATACAGTTTCTATATATCAGTTTTATATATTTTTTTTGTATTTTCTTGGCTGAATTTGGATTATAAAAGCTGTAATGATATGCAGAAAAATATCTTAGTGCTATATTTTAGGGGTTTTTTGCTTTAAATATAAAAGAACTTCTTATTTTAAGTTAAATTATGTTTTTTATTGATTTACAGTTTATTTCAAAATATAAATTTTTGTTTATAATCAAACAGGGGGGAAATTGACACAAGAAAACCCATTGGAGTAAAATTTATCCCGCGCGTGTAATAACGTAATGGAAAGGGGCGTGTGTGCGGACGGGTTAAATTTCAATTATCAAATGAGATTTATACTGCGTGTCTAAAAAATATTGAAATAATGCATTTATAAATGGGAAACCGATGCTAGCATATTTTTTCACTTGTGATTTAGAAAGCAAAATGCATATGGTACTTGAAATACACTCAAAATAATTATTAAAACAATTTTACTTTATAATTAGATTAAAATATATATTTAAAAGAAATGTATATTGTCGTTTGATTTCAAAATATTTCAAGTCTTTGTGTAAAGCTGGCAATGAATGAAAATTGAAATGGTCGAAACCAACAATTTCTTTGACATAAATAAAATTACAAATGTGTGCGAAGTTCTTGCATTGAATGTTTTCCTTCGATTTCCAAAACTCGTGCGCTTTAAAAAGCTGCATTCCAAAAAGTGGATTAAAGTACCATTTTAGATATAAGGTTTCAGCTGTTTCGACTGGAGTGGTTATTTTTGCTACTTTTTGAATAGTTTTAAGCTTTTGAATAATTCCGAAATAAGCGGAAGTTTAAGCGAACCGAAATTGTAAGCAGATTTTAAGAGAAGGGGAAATACATGAAAATTTTTGAATTATTGAACTCAGAATTTTTTGAATAAATTAGAAAATGAATATTGCTGAACTGTCCAAAAAAAAAAGTTCATTTTTACTTTCCAAACACCTAGTCTAAAGAAAGTATTGTAATCATAATTCATGTGTGGTTCTAGTTCCCGAAATACGGACACCTTTAGCGAACACTTTTTCAATTCCTAACACATATATTTGTACGCTTATACCTTGAAATAGTAGGCATCTCCAAATCTACGCACACGTAGCATGTGTATATGTGGTGCATAAACTATCACAAATACGATACATGTGTTTTGTGTGTATCATAAACGAAATATTGGTAATGTTTTTCATATTCTGAAGAAAAAAAATAGTTTCTTAACTGCAAAATCTTAGTAAGAAATCTTGTAAAGAAAGAATAATCTAGGATTACATTTCTTACATACATTTTATTTTTTCTCATGCAGTAAATTGAATATATACTTATTCATATTCAAATACGTATTTATTTTCATCTGAAACATAGTTTTGTTCAAACTTTTTGAAAAAATCCCAAAAATCCGACTTGCAAAAATCTAACTATAACCCGGAATAATTATTCTAGGGTGAAACAAATCAGAATAATACCGACCCGAAAAAAAAAAAGTTACAAACAACCCGACCCGATGCAGGACTGACTCTAGTTCAACGATCTCGAGGTGTCCACTATTCAGAGGTTTCACTATATTTGAATATTAAAGAATATAGATTTGTAGAGTGAGTGGGTCAACACGGTAACTGGCAAACGCTACTTCTGATTGAGCTTCCATTTGGCGAATATGTAATAAATCATCATCGCAAGAACTGCATAGATTTTCCTAAAAATCGGTTGATAGATTAGGTTTTTATTCCATTTTTAAGCCATTTTCAAATCAATTTACAACCGGCTCTATTTGGAAAATCACCAAGTAAATGTGACAGAGTATAAGGGATAAATATTGCGGCGATGTAATAATCAAGTATTAGTGGCGCTGAGATAACGTCTCCAGTTTCAAAAAGGATGGTCCTCCATTCGAATCCAGCCGATTGCGTTATCGCTATATTATTGTATATTATTCTGTTTTGTACCATATTTAGGTATTGTATACCATCTGTACTTTTCTATAAAATAATGACAGTGTAATGTTAATTTGTCAAATATACTTTCATCGAGAGTTAAGGGTTAATACCAGTGTTTCCGTATAAAGATTTTCGTCTGTTTTAACCAAAAACTATTCGATTAAATAAGCCAAAGATTTCTATAAGCAAATAGTCTGGAATTCAAAGTATCGGAATACAGTCACTCCCATTTTTATTTATTTATTTATTTATTTTTGTTTCATTGTGCAATTTTAGAGCAGATAACGAAATATTTTTCACGTTTTTCTACGGCAATGCAGTTTTTTAATATAGATTTTGCATAGCAAAATATTTATTTATTTATTTATTTATGTTGCATTGTGAAATTTTAGAGCAGATAACGAAATATTTTTCACGTATTTCTACGGCAATGCAGTTTTTTAATATAGATTTTGCATAGCAAAAATAATTACCAAAAATCTATTATTAATTTCAATACAGGTTGATCTAGAACAACGGGAAAAAAATTAATATATTTTTAAATACTTTTCTTAGCCCATTTGCATCGGTATGTTTTTGTGAAATCTGGGTTTTAAAACAACAGAAGCTCCTCCATCTTTTGAAAGTCTTTCGTATTTTTTCCCTGGATAGGTTTCTCAAGTTTATTCATCAGTAAATATCTTTCAATGTACGGTTTTAATATAAAATGTCTTACAATCTAAGAAAATATTGACAACGTCATATAAATGCATTTTCTGTAAGGTAGAAGCCACGCCCTTAGTCGATTATGTTTTTGGAATAAAAACGAGAATTCTCGTTCCCGATGCGAATATGTTAAACAATTAATTCTTCTAATTCCCCCTGAGGACGTGCGTCATTTAACGACTTGTTAATTTTTACACAAGTTAATTTTTACAAAAGTCGGTTAAGCTCTGAGCTCGTATCCACAAGATCCTATAGGATCGAGCCTCACCTAAGGAAATTCTTCCTCGAAAATAAATTTCTCTTATGCAAGATATTTAGCAGGATATAAATTTAGGAATAAATACCGCCAGTGGCAAAACGTGTAAATCACTGACAAAAAAAAAAAAAAAAACCTAAATAGGAATTGATTTTTTTTTTTTTTTTTTTTTTTTTAACTTGTTAACTGGTCTAACTGTATTTGTATGAGAAATCTATAAACTGTTCTTCTTTCTTTTTGTTAAATTTTTTATTAACTTATAAGATATTCAATGTAAAACTATCTAAAAATATATTTTAAATTCAAATAATATTACTTTATTTTCGAAATATTTCACAAGAGACCGATGATGAAACATAGCCATCGTTTCGCTTTCAGTCTTTCGAAGTCCTGGTATATATTTCATTCTTTTAAACATATTTGAGTCAAGGACAATATTCAAAGTTTCGTAGGAAAGTCTATTAAAGTTTCAATTCATTTGATTCTATAGAAGTATATTTCAACAAATACTTTGTAATTTGTATAGATATTTCTGATGTATTTTCATGTAACACAATATTAGAAAAAAATATTTTGTATTCTTGTAGTGTAATGTAATCTTATGTAATCGTTAGTTGAAATCTTTTCAATATATATACATACAGAGTGCGTCATGAAAATGTATACTCAGTTATCGAAACAGAAAATAAACTAAAATTCTTTATAGGAGTTTTTGAGAAAATATGAGAAAGAAACATTCGTAATTCGAAATGATATAAACCAGAAAAATTAAAGAATGAAACAGAAAAATTAAAGAATGCAACAGAAAAATTTAGAATTTTAAACTATTTTTTGCTTAGTAATTTTTTCCCCACATTATAAATACCTAATTTCTTAATTAAAACTTAACATCTAAGCTATACCAAAAAGAAAAAAAAATATTTTATTTATGCTTTTCCCATCTTTTCACCACCTGGCATTTATGTGCTGTTTCACGAACATGTTCCGAACCGTATTTTTTATTTTTTCAACTTCCTTGCTAGTAGTTAGTTATAACTACAGCTATACCATTCCACTTTCTTCCCAATATTTAGACTCTTTCCTTAATCTCTTTTGCTTTACTTTATTATTCCAAATTTGTTATCATTTCTTAATTTTACATCTATCCTTTTTATTGTAATTGTTCCTTTATCTTGTAGTTAATACTACATCTTAACTTTCCTCAACAGCTCAATTTAATACAAGACACTCTACTCAGAATAGACTGGACGTTAAGTTGTTTGCAACTCGGAAGCCCTTTAACCGACATCAACTGTTCGGCAATTTAAATTTAACACCAGAACTACCATGAGCAGTCATTTTGACAGCTACCAAATGAATATATTCCGATTCGAACCAGAAATTTCTTTTTTAAACAAATTAAAAATAAAACTCACTGAAATACGTTAAATGAATTAGTTAAGTAGTTTTAAATAAAATTTCTGGTGTGAAATAGTTTTAAAAAACTTGAGTAAAATTTTCGGTAGTTTTAGTGTTAATTTGGTTGTGTAGAAGTGCATTTCATCAAATACATTGCATATATTTCTGAAGCATTTTTTCGTAACACGATACATAAAAAAGTTTTGGTTGAATTACAGCAAACGATTATTTCAACATATATTTTTATTTTTTAAATTTTATCTAATACATTTTTGGTAAAATCTGCAGAATTTAACGTAATACAATTTAAATTTTTTTTCTAAATTTATAGTAACAAAATAAATTAATAAGAATTAATAATATATACAACAAAAATTATAAGTATTTTTATAGTATTTCTACGTTAAACTTTTTATTTACGTACCAGTTATTTAATATAAAGCTTCCTTAATATATATTTTAATTCAAATAATCTTCCCTATCTTTTCGTAGTCTTCCAAAGAGACCAGCGCTCAAACTTTTACTCTCAACTTTTCAAATATCTGGATATATATTTCATTCTTTCAAACAAATTTGAGCTATAGACGTTATTTAAAGTTTTGTAGAAAAGTTTATTAAAGTTGAATTTATTCCATTCCGTAGAAGTACATTTCAACGGATATTTCGCATATATTTCTGCACTCTAAAAAAAGACATGTATATTTGAAAACTATGAACTTTGACTATGAAAATATAATATAGCCACGAATGAAAATAAACAGTTACAACCTCTGAGTCACCCATGATTCCGAAAACTGTTCTTTATCATTAGAAACCTCAGAAACTAATATATATTTTGAGATTCAAAGAAACATTTATAAAACAAAGTTTCTTTTGATGCCACTGATTTTCAGAAGCGTTTCCGAGTCGTTTTTATGGTGTATTAATCATTTCTCTCAAATCGGAATATAGGTTTTTAAGATGCTATTAATTCTCAATTAAACATTTTCAGTAATTGAATTTATACATGCAAGAGTAACAAAATAACATTGATTTTAATGTTAATATTAATTAATTATGTTTATCTGCAAAAAGTGCTTGTTGTGTGTCCACTTGTTCTGACCAGTAGTTTTAAAATTATCGATTTTTGAAATCGTAACTTTAATTATAATCATAATGATAATATAATGTGCATAATGATAATATAATATAATGTGCTGTCATCGTGTAAGATGAATTTAAAAAAATGGAAATAGTGTATATATATATATATATATATATATATATATGCATGTATGTATGTATGTGTGTGTGTGTGTGTGTGTGTGTGTGTGTGTGTGTAATTCAACACTAGTATTACAATACTAGTACCATAGTATATTTTTTTAGCTATTATTTAGTTTTTAGCAAAATGATATATGGATTAGAAATATTTTTAAAATACATTAAAATCAAAGAAACAAATTCTTTATAAAAGATTTTTTTTTATCTGAGTAAAAATAGTTCTATAATATTTTCTTTAAAGGAAATCTTTATAAAAGATTGAGAAAATTTTAAAGAAAGCGGAATCATTAAATCTTTCTAACAAAGTTTGAAAATGTGTTTGAAGACGTGAAAACCCTATTTACTGGAGTAAATTTAAACAAAATTTAGAAAAATTATTTTCGTTGCATGAAAAGTTATTTTTATCAAAATTTTTTTAGCTAAATAAAACAAAAATTTAAACTATTTTAAACTATTCTATTCTTTTACTACTTTTTGCTAAGGAAGTGGTAGACTCATATTAGAAAATATGTCTGTAATAAGTTTTGAGGGAAAAAAGTAAGCTAGTTTTTCAAAATTACGAATAGTAAAAATAGGAAATTCAATATTAGAGTTTGGAACTCTTTCGATTAAAACTAGAATATTTATCGGAAAAAAAGGATGATAAATATCTTTAGGGGATGAAATTTGTTCTCTTATTTGTTGATGGCAAAATCGTTTGGTTTTATTTAAAAATATTTGTCGTCAACGTAAAATCTTTTTTTTTTTTTTTTTTTTTTTTTTGTGCTTGATAATATTGGCTGAGGCATTTTTATTCATAAAAATATTAAAAATATAATTTAAATAGAAATATACTACCTTGTAAAAAAAGAGAAATGTTTCATAATCTACCAAAATATACCCACGTACTAGACAATAACCCCGTCTGAGTTACCCATGATTGTACCATATTCTTTTTGATAAGCTGATATTCTGTATTTTGACTATACTGCTTTTGAATGTATACTGATATTTTGATAATACGGATAATGCTTTTTAAAAGTCTCTTTTGAAATATTGGAATACGTTATCGCCTATAGATGTTTTTACGCGTCTTTTTTTTTTTTTTTTTCAGTTACTTACATTTTTTTCTAATTAAAAGGTTACTGAAATGCTTAGGTGGATCCTTGCTTAAGATGCTACAACTTGAAAGTTAAATATTTATATTTTTTCTTAACTTCCAGTTTGAATTTGGAAATACATTATCGACTACAGCTGGTTGTTATTTGAGTTCCAATTATCGACTTAAACTTCTCGTAAATTTAAAGAATTACCTATATTAGTTAAGTAGATTATTTATTTCGAAGCTATAGCTTAAAATAAATTTTTCATATATATATATATTATATTACTCCTAGCTTTATTTTACTGGAAAGTGTATTATGGTTAAAGTTTTTAAAATAATGACAAAAGGTACCTTGAGTGTGTTTGCAATTATTTTTGTATTTTAATGAAAATAAATAAACTAAACAAACGTAGTAATTCAACTATTTATAATAAATAAACCATTTCTCTAATTAAACTTATTACTTACCCATCATACGCAGTATGGGGTAAGTCTTGTAATCGTTTTAAAAATCGAAAAAAAAATTTTGACGTTTTACACGTTTCAGATACTGGAGATTCCGAAAAACATATTTTTAGGGGAAAAAAAATGCTGTCCGTCTGTCTGTGTTTGTGTGTCTGTAAACGCTCTATCCCCCGAATAAATTGAGATAGGGACTTGAAACTTGGTATGTACTTAGTATGTAATAATGAGAAAAAAGCCTATTGAATTTCAGTAACCTTGATTATCCGGAACTATTTTATTCGGACTCTCGAAATATTCGTTCTGATAAAAGGTATATAAAAAATTTCGAAATTGTTTATTCTGAGTGAATAAAGAAAAGACAATAAAAAAACATAAATTTTGAATAAAGGATGAAGTCGATCGGATAATGAGTTGCCGAGATATTTATAATCATATTTTCTACACCCTTCGATTTTTCATGAAACTGTATTTCATTCAAATTTCAATTCAAAGATATATTTTAATTGGAAATGAGACGCTTAATCCGACACAGTAAACTGTTAGTTAACAGGATTATCATTTTTGGAGTTATAAGATTGTTTCTTTTACGCAATTCAGTAATAGAGCATTTAAAGTTTATGACGTCATCAAACCACGATTTTAAACACTCTATTTTTACGTGTACAGATTTGTATAATTATTTATATGAATAAATCTTTCAAAAATATTTAAAAACACGTTTAAATTTCATTTTTGAATTGCAATGCATTTTATAAATAGCTTACACACGTTTTATTTTCATATTTTATATTATACATGTCCATGACGGGTAAGTATTACGGTGCCCCCCAACGACTAGTTTTTCTTTCTAGGAAAATTTTGAAAATATTGCGTCATTAAATTCTCTTTAGACCATCTAAAATTGTAGAGCATAAAACAAAAATATAAAATTAAATTTTAACTTTAAAGATTAGCTTTGAAATGTACAGTAATTTTTAGAATTCAAATTGAATTACTTTTCTTATATCTTTATATTTAATTTTTGTTTTAAAAAAAATCAGTTAACGGAAACCCTTGGAGTTTTTTGTGTACTGTTGAAAGAACTCCAAAAGTTTAAAATGTTTTCTCCCGGAAGAATTTTGTTTGTTTTCAGAAAAAAAAACTAAACAGTCGAAAAAGTGTAATTTTTTTCATGTTGCAGTAAAATACATGCATATTGTATATAAATCTCAAGAGAAATTCGGGCCAAAAAGTTTTTGAAGCAATCGAAACAATAGAAACTAAAACTTTTGTCTTGAAACGTTCTGTATCATAGTGATAGAAGATTGATCACCTTAAACTATACATACTTTTCTGTTTATTATTATTATTATTATTATTATTATTAAATAAATAAATTATGGTCGAAATGTTTTTGAAACATTGTATAACTGCATACAGAAGAAAATAAGAAATTAAATCAGAATTATGTGAAACATTGAAATTTATATTAAATTCAGCAGTTCAAACTGAATTATTTTTCTAGAAGTTTAGTTGAACATTTTGTTTAAACAAAACTTTAAAAATTTAGTTAACTGAAACAGAAAGTTTTCTGCACTGTTGAAAAAATTCCAAAAGTTTGGAATGGTTTCTTCCTTTTTTTTTTTTTTTTTTTTTCAGAAAAACAAAAGTTTTGAAAAAGTGAGAAAATATCGAAAATTTTTGCTTTCATGTCAAAAAACACATGAATGTTTTTCAAAAATTTGAAGAGACATACGGATCAAAATGTTATATAAGACTACATAATTGCAAATAACAGAAAATAAAAGTTTGATTTAAAAAGTTGTTCTATCACATAGTGCTAAATTATCATCTTGAATTATCATATTTTCTGTTAGATTTTTTTTTTTTTAATTTAGTCGAAATGTCTTTGTATAACCATAAACAGAATAAACCAAAAATATAAATTTAGATTGAAAAAGCTGTCAATTATTTCTAAATTGTGTAGTATACAAAAGAAAGAAAGTTATTCCAAAAACTTCCTTTCGCAAAAACTTTAGGGATTGTTAAATTTGTGCCCATACATGCACATACGCAACACATACGCATACTCAACACACACACTCATATACCTTATTTTAGTCTTAAGGGAACCAGAAAGATTTCAAATGACGAAAATTGACCAAAGTTTGATCCGGAATTACGAAGCTTGTCATGAATTTAGAAAATTATTCACTTTTGCATTTATTTATTTATACTTCATAGAAATAAAAAGTATTTGTTAAAATGTAAAAAAAAAAAATTTTTTTTTAAAGTTTGGGTATTGTACGGAAAAATTAATCTTGCAAAACTAGTTTTGAAACTATTTTGAAGTCCAAGGTTCCATATTTTCGAGTTGACATTATTTCTTAGTATTGGTTGTCTCTCGATTATAACTGAAACAAAACAAAACATTTTTTTTAAATTTAAAAATATATATGCTAAAAAAAATTAAATCCATAAAAAATTATTATGCTTTGTTATAACTTCAAAGGAATTTTTTTTTTTCAATTCATTTTTTCAGACATAATCCAGATACAACATAATAAACGGTATAAAGAAAAAATGACAATTCAAAATATGGAATCTGAACTTCAAAATCGTGGAAAAACTAGTTTTGAAACTATTTTTAAATCCAAGGTTCCATATTTTCGAGTCGACATTACTTCTTTGTATTGGTTATTACCTTGTCTATTGATTATAACTGAAATAAAACAAAACATTTTTTTTTAAATTAAAAAATATATATATACTAAAAAAATGAAAATTCATAAAAAATTATTATATATGTTTTGTTATAACTTCAAAGGTTTTTTTTTTTCTTCTGTTCATTTTTCAGACATAATCCAGATACAACATATTAAACAGTATAAGAAGAAATTACTACTCAAAATGTTGAATCTGAACTTCAAACTCGGGAAAAAAACTTATTTTTACATTGTTAAAACTTTTGTTACAAACTTTTACAATTTAAGATTTTGTTAAAATTTAAAATTATATGTATTTTTATTGTCTATTAAATAAATATATATATATGTGATTTTATATAATTTTATTACATGATAAATTTAATAGAATGCTAATTAAATTTATTAATATTTCATTTCAATATAAAATATTAAATTTTTTATAGAAATAAAAAAAAATAACTTTTTTTTTTTATTTCTATAAAACACAAATAAATAAATGCAAAAAGAAGTAATAGTCTAAATTAATTTATGGCCTTCTTAATTCAAGATCAAATTTCATTAAATTTTCCTCAATTCAAATATTTCTGTCCGCGTAAGAATTTTTATTATGCTGAGGTAATGTATAAAAATTAAAATATTATAGAATTTTATTGTCTAAATTATCTGCTATCTATAAGGGAAAAAATCCTTATAAATTAGAGTGTTATCTAATTCTTGAGAAAATAAATACTCTTTGAGGTAATAAAGTTGTTTAGTTGTATTTAATTTTTTGCATAAAGAAAAAATTGTTAATCAAATCAATTTTCTGAAATATTTAGTAATATATTTTTATGTATTACTGAAAATAAAAATTCAAAATGCGTTCTCTCTTTTATGAAATAAATTCAAAATGAAATAATTTAAAAAATATAGCTATCCTATCAAAATAGTGTGAACTTTTCTTTTATATGAATCATTAAGTGTCATTACGAATTCCGACAAAAAGTTTAAGATTTTACTTTGAAGAATTCCATCAAAAAGTGCTGAAATATCTATCAGGAAAAAAATCAATTCTGGAATACCTTTTGGTAAAAGTTTTAGGACTGATGTGATTTTTATGGCATTACATTTTTCTGCTAAACCTTGATTTTTCAATAGTCATGATTATATCATAGTAGAACTATCAATTTATTATTTTCTCGTAGAAACTTTTTTTTTTCTAAAGTTTTATGCAATATATACTTTTTAGAAATAACTTTAGAATATTTAAAGCTTAAATACTAGTAATATTTTTCTTTTATGGTGATTTCTAGAGCGGACAAAGTTAAACGTATAGGGATCCAAGCCTTCTGAAAGCTGCAGTTGTTTCCACCCTGCTTATGGCGTCTTTCACATAAATATTGTGTCATGTGTCTTAAAAAAGAATTTAATAACTAATCAACTATGAATTCTTTATTGACTGCTTACTCTACAGCTGTCTACAAGAAACTTTTTATATTTCCAATATAAAGTTTATATATTTTCAATAAGTACAATTGTACCTATTGGGAAAATATAAATTATTATTTATTTTTTTTAGTATAATTAGGTGAAAAGTAAAAATATTATAGTTTATACATTAATAAATGTCCTAATTCTAAAATAACTCATTTTCTAAAAAATAAATAAATAAAAAACAAACTTAGGTATAACTTATATTATTACATTGTTACTTTCGAAATTTATTTTATAATAATCATGATAATCAACATTCAGTGTGGTCACCCGTCATAAAGTTTGAAAATCACTATTTCCGTATAGAAATAATCGCCTTACTTAATCGATTTCTTCCTGCTATTAAGTAAGACAAATATTACTATTCGTAATTAATGGTATTCCAATTCCCTGACCGGTGGTCACCGTGTTATTGAACTATCACATTTTATTTTTGTTAGCAGTGTTTTTTTTTTCTTTAAAATTTTATTCAATATATGCTTTTCCAAAAGAATTTTTAGACCATTTTAAACTCAAATAACAGCACTTTTCTTTTAGAGTGATTTCTCTAGAGCATTGCTGTCTCTTTTATCTCAGCTTTTTAAAAGCTATAGTTGTAGATATCTTTCTTCTTGAAGTATGTTTGACATAAGAACAATGTTAGGTGTTTTATGGAAGGATATATTTTATCAAATGCATGCTTGACCATTTCTGTTTCTATGAATAAGGAAATGCTTAGCATTTAAGCCGGAGAACAACTACTATTTAATTTTACATTATATTTAAACTCAACTAAATTCTGACAGTATTTCGTTAATTATTTATTTATTTTTGCAAAACCTCACCAATTTATTTTCTTATTTTTTTTCTGCTTTTGACATTTGTATTACCCAGCAAAAACAAAAAGAAAAGTTGCAGGAAATCATTAAATCATCAGCTAAAAACTCAGTAGCTAGGAAGAAGGATATATTTTATCAAATGCATGCTTGACCATTTCTGTTTCTATGAATAACGAAATGTTTAGCATTTAAGCCGGAGAACAGCTACTATTTAATTTAAACTCAACTAAATTCTGACAGTATTTTGTTAATTATTTATTTATTTTTGCAAAACCTCTCTAATTTTTTTTCTTAATTTTTTTTTCTCTTTTGACATTTGTATTGCCCGGCAAATACAAAAAGAAAAGTTGTAGGAAATCGTTAAATCATCAGCTAAACACTCAGTAGCTAGGAAGAAGCATTATAATTTATTTTTTCAATAATCATGATTATCAAATCAAGACTATCACTATTTTAAATTATTTTCTAGCAAAATATTTTCTTTTGTGTAAAATGCTACTCAATATATGCTTCAGAGAAAAGCGGAAAATGTTCTCTGTTCCTTTCGATTTCGCCTCTTCGGGCCCACCATTTAAATAAGTAGCAATGACACGAAAGTAGTTAACAATAATAAAAATTTATTTAAAATCAGTAGTAGTTAAGGATACAGTGGAGCAGGGAAACTGAATTAACGAACATCAGTTTAAAGCTCAAATAATAAACTGGTTAAAAGTTACTAATGTCAAATTCTAACTTTCGTCAAATGCTGTTGAGAAATCATTGATCACATGTTCTGTGGGCGGAGTTTAGCTCACTGCGTTACGTAATGTGACGTAAACCCAAACTGATTAGAAAACTTGTTTTTCTTTAGTTGGAATAATTTTGTATCTTGAATATGGAGCATCTTGATTGCTCTCCTGGAATTTATTATTCTTTCAGTCTAATTAAGTTTATAAATTTACTGTTTTGTTAAGTTTGTTGTTAATTAAAAACAAGAAAAGACTGTAAGACTTTTAATGTGAAATCATGATCGACACACACTTCGCCAGAATATTTTAAATTGTTTTGTTTCTTCTTTCGACATTACGTTTTTCTGACACTTGCTGATTATTATCACATTTTTCAAATGGCTACTCTAACGGTTCGCAGAAAACTAAGGGAAAGTTCACTTCCGATCACTAGGAAGTCCAAAACACTATATAAAATATGTCACTTGCACAATATTGCAATAGAAAGGAAATTCCGTGAGTTCCAACTTCTCTTTATCTGCAGCAGTAAATCCACAACCTTACCACTAGGCGCGCACTCTTCAGCAGGAGAATCTGAATCTAAACTCAGTTGAAGTAAAACGTCACTGCTGCTGACACGAGCATTGATAAAAGCTCAGACACTGTCTTGAAGATACACGAGTGGACGAGACTCGGCAAAATCCAACGTTACTCACTACTACCAGCGTATTTATACCAGCCAGTTGACAACAGAAATCTAATTAGCATATCACTGCATAAAACAACCGCGACGATCAGATTCAGGAATATTCAGCCATACTTTGTGAAAGTAAAAGACATGACATAATAAGCTCTTTTACGCATAGGTGTTCGAATCCGGAAAACACGCTCACATACAAAACACAACAATCCTTTTAGTAATAGACTAACTGGCTTCGCCCGCTAGCGGGACTCTAATTTACATCGTGGCCTTGAATCTATGAAAATTCGAATTGTATAAAACCTCGAACCAAACAAAACTCCGTCTCGAGTACCCGCTGCCTTCGACACCATATACCGGGTGTGCTGCACACGCACCGGAAAAACCCTTAATTTTCACCTCGAATAGTTTAAACTTTTAACCGAACGAACCTCGTGCTTGGGTCCCGGCTGCCTGCGGCAACGTATAGCAGGTGTGCTGCAAAATCCATTAGTTCCACCTTCCACCGCCAGGGGGCACATTGTGTTCTATACGAACCTCAAGCACGTATGCTGGCTGCCTGCGGCACCGTATAGCAGGCATGCTGCGTACGCGCTGCAAAATCCATTAGTTCCGCCTTCATAAAAAGAGTAGATAGACACTACGCTACAAAGTTTATTGTATTTTAAACTCAAGTAGTATCGCTTTTCTTTTAGAATGTTTACTCCAGAGATATAAAAATTTCTCTTCTTGTGTTAGATGTTTTGTAGGAGAATTTATTTCAACAACTGCATGATGTTTGACCAAATGAAAGTGTTTATTGATTCCTGTTTATGTAGTTGCTTCTTGGAATAATGTATTAAAATGCATTTATTGTAAATATGTAGATTTTTATTTTTAGAACAATAAGATTAAATGTGAAAACTTTACGTGTTCTCTAGCTTATACGTTGTTAAAATATTTGTGATATAAAATGCTAAAATATCAGCATGTAATCTATTTTTCGAAAAAATATTATTTTTTCATCGTGTTTAAGCTTTATAAAAAGAAAATATTTTATTAAATCGATTAAATGAAATATTTTATAATTTATTTTACAATATTATGGTGAAAAATTCAAAACTTAAATTGCTTTTTCCTTGACGTATGATTGATAGCGTGTGATTCCAAAAATAATTGAGGTGACAAAAAAGTGTGAATTATGTCTTTTATATTGGAGTATATATAAATCATAAGATATTAACAAACATTTTGACATTTTAAAGTTAAACATTCTGTTGAAAAGTACTGGAATAAATCAAGAAAAAATAGCTGCAAAATAATTCTGAAAATGCATTTGCAAAACTTTTATGGATGCATTAGTTTCAAAAGTTTATAGATGCATTGGTTAAAAATTTACAGATTCATTATATTTTATTATATTTTGTATAATAAATTAATCACATTGTATTCTTTTATTTTCCATATAATAATAATTATTAAATATTATAATAATTATTATTATTATAAATCTGTCACATTTTAAATTCTTACATTTTTTATTTTAAATTTTATTTAATATATGTTTCAAAATAAAAAAACTTATGAAAGACATTGTAAACTCAAATAATACGACTTTTGTTTTAGAATGATTTCTCTGGAGACCAGAGTTAAGCATTGCTATCTCTTTTTCCTTAGTTTTCAGAAAGCTATCACTCTTAGAGTTCTTTCTGCCTGTAGCTTATTTGACTTACAGAAAGTGTTACGTATTTTATAGGAGAGTTTATTTCTACAACTGCATGTTTGACTTAAATCGGGTGTTTATTATTACTTTTTTGTAGATATTTTTTTTTAATATTGTACATAAAACGCTTTATTTGTATAAACACAAAAAAAAAAAAAAAAAATTATTTTTAGTACAAAACTGAAAATTATGGGTTTATCTTGTTTCTACGGAGACTAAGGTATTTATTTTACAAATATCTGAAATACCATTTGCGTATAAATATCTGCGTAAAACATTTCGTGTAACTTGTTTAAAATAAGCTTAAAATTAAATTAATCGTAATTACTGCAACTGAAAATTTTATCACATAGCTTAACGATTGGAAAGTATATGACTCAATTTCAATGACATATGAAAAAAAATGGCAAGAACATTTATCATGCCCTAATTATTTTTTAGCTACATTATGCATTTTTACTTTTTTCTATTTGTAATAGAATACGCAATCGAATTTTTTTTCGACTTCCGGTTTTTGACGGATTACAGGTTTTAGATGTCAGAGATCCCGAAAAACATATTTTTGCAAAATGCCTGTGTGTCCGTCTGTCTGAATGTCTGTGTGTATCAGTGTCTTCTTTGTATCAACGAAAAGTGTGTGAAATTATGTATAGAATTGAACCAAACATCATATATATATATTTTTTGTTGGCTTTGGCCAGCAGGTCTCAGTTGAAATTGGAGATATTCCGCCAGAAGGGGGTGCTGTGATAGCGATTTTTTGTGTTGGTTGGTTGATTAGTTGGTTGATTTGTGACGGCTGATTATCTACTCGAGGGATATAGGCCCTAGGGCGGAGTGCCCTCCGTGGGGGGGGGGTGGTGTTTCTAAGGAATCACAACCCGTATTTATGGCAAGGTTCAAAGAAAACCACGGAAAACTCCGAACAGTTAGATCGACGAGCGTGACAGGGGCTTTAACTCAGCACCTCCCGTCTACCAGCTTTGAGAGCAGAACCTCTCAGCCACTGGTGGGGCTCCGATTTTTGTGTCATTTTCCTTATTGTTTCACCAGAAAGTGTATGAAGTTATGGAGAGAAATGAACCAAACTTCATATCTAATGTTGTTGACTACGGATGTCAAGTCCCAGTTGAAAATGGGAATATTAAACCGGAAGGGGGCACTGTGGTAGCGATTTTTTGTACGACTTTCGAGACAAGCACGGTAATTGTTTAAATAAAGTATTAAAACACCTAATTATCTAATCGAGGTTTAATTTGCATATTTGTAATGAGAAAAAACGTTCACGTTTTTTATATATATTATCCGAGAAAAAAAAATAATAACTAAAAAATAAAGAGCAGCTATGTTATATACTCATTTTTCAGATACATTGTGTAACAATTTAATAACTTCCCTTCCCCTGCCATTGCTCAAGGTTAAAAATTTCTGAAAAAACAAATATTTAGTCACATAATTGTCCAATCTAGTTGTTTCTAAAATGCAAAAAAAAAAAAAAAAAAAAAAAAAAAAAAAAAAACTCTTTTTGTAGTATTAGCATATATAAGATAGAAGGCATTGGTACATCCGACTAGTTTTAATATGAAAAAGAAACGTTAAGTAGGAAATGACTGTTATACTCTAATAATAATAATTTAATGGCTAATAAATAAACTACATTAATGAATCCAAATGAATTTCGGCATCATTTTAGTTTCCAAGCCGAAATGTTGACAAGGCATAACAGCATTTCTTTCTTTTTTTTTCTTTTATCTTACACTGTTTGTTGATTTTTTCTCACTTGACATAACTGTCATTTTTTTCTGAGGGAATAAAATTATAATAACCTAAAATGCATTATATCGTCAACGGAAAAAATCAGCAGAGTGTGAAAATCATGACGGTTACGATTATCATCTACCAGAGTTGATTTTTCCTGGGGATTGTCTTTGCGTGCAACACAGCGTATTGTTACTTGATTCTTTTGTACAACTTTACGACGCTGCCAATGTATAAGAAATTTTCATTTCAAAAATTATATGGCATCAGATTGATAATCTAAAAGGAAGTTACCAATTTTAATTACTTTTTTTAAAGAAGAAAAACTATAACCGTGCTTCTGTCTTCTGCTCTACAGCAGGTATTTTTTGCTTTCATAAATAAGGAAAAGTTTAATAACTAAGCGTACGAATAAATATTTAATTGCCAATAATTTAATTGCATCATTAAATCGAACTAAATTTCGACATCATTTCGTTTTGTTGCAATTTTCCCACTTACTTTTTATTTTTATTTATTTATTGTTTTGTTTTGCATTTTTCGTTGATTTTTATATCTTGACATACTTGGATTTTTGTTCTTGATCAAAAACAATGAGATAAAAAAAAAAGCAAAAAAGTCATTAAAGCATCAACGGAAGAAAAAAATCAACAGCATTTGGAAGGCATGACATTTACGATAAACTAAGCAAATTCACTTTCTGTTCCCGATTGTATTTGCGTGTGGCATTGACGATTTCTTTCGCACAACTTTAATATGCTGTTATCAAATAGGAAGTTTTAATTTCAAAATGTATTAGATTGATAACTGAAGAGTTTACCAATCCAAGATCGTTTGATCTCATACGGTCCAATAGTGGGTCGCGATGCGACACCATGCTTCACATATTTTGTCCCACGTTATCTCAAACTCATAAAGAAAAACATAATATTTAAAGAAGAGAATAACTACTTATTTGTCGATAAATTAACTGCATTATTAAACCCAACTGAACCCAGATATTATTTCGTTTTGTAGCAAAACCTCACTTATTTCTCTTCTTTTATTTTGCATTTGTCGTTCATTTTTTATCTCTTGGCGTGCTAGGAATATTTCTTAAGCAAAAATACTTAAACTTGCAGAAAATCATTAAATCATCAGCGGAAAAAAAGTGCACAATCTGGTAAAATCATGATGGTTACTGTTAACGAAACGGGTTAACTTTCTCTTTCGGATTGTTTTTGCATATGACCACATTCTTTTGCACGACTTTAATATGCTACTATCAAATAACAAGTTTCATTGGTAGAATTTATTCCATGATAATTGAAAAGGAAGATAAAAATTTCAATTATTTTTTAATAAAGAAAAAAAAATGTATACGACCGCACTTCATACTTTAAGCTCTGCATCATCTCAGCTCATAAAGAAAAAATTAATATTTAAAGAAGATAATAACTTCTTCTTTGCCAATAAATTAACTGTATTATGAAACCAGCAACTGAATTCAGACATTGTTTCGTTTTTTTGCAAAACCTCACTTATTTTCCTTTTTAGTTTTGTATTTCTTGTTCATTTTTTTATTTCTTTACGTGCTAGGAATGGTTCTCAAATAAAAAAATTAAACATGCAGAAAATCGTTAAATTATCAGAGAAAAGAAAAAAACTGCACAGTCTGGGAAAATCTTGACGGTTACCATTAACTAATCGAGTTCATTTTCCAGTTCGGATTGACTTTGCGCGTGGCCACTTTCTTTTGCACAAGCTCCATCACATAAAAAGTTTCCGTTTCAAAAATTTATCATATAGATTAATAATTGACAAAAAAGTTAAAAATTTCAGTTTGTTATAAAAGAAGAATAAGGAATTCGTATAACCACGCTCCTTGTCTTCTGCTCTACATCAAGTCGTTTTCCTTCCTCTAATAATAAAAATTTTATGTTTAAGCAGAAATTTAACTATTTATTTATCGATAATTGCACCATTAAACGCAACTGAATTATTGATTGTAATACTCATTTCGTTTTACTTCAAAACCTCATCATTTTTTTCTTCTTCTTCTTTCGTTTTTTTCTTTTTATTTTCTTATCTCTTTTGTATGATTGGTGTTTTTTTTCTTGAGTAAAATAAACAAAATTAAAAAAAGTATTAAAAAATTGTTAAATCAACTTAAAAAAAAAAGCAGCAACAAAAATTAACTAGGGAAAGTGATATTAATGTTTAATATTTTTAACGAAGATATTAAAAAAAATTCTGTAGCCACGCTCCATATCTTCTGCTCTACATCATACCTTTATTCTTTGTCAAATAAGGAAAAGCCTAATATGTAAGCAAGATAATATATATTTAATTGCTGATAATTTACCTGCATCATTAAGTCTAACTGAATTACGAAATCAATTCGTTTTGTTACACAACCTCACCTATTTCTTTTTTCTTTGTCCTTCTTGTTGATTTTTTATCTCTTAACATGCTTGGCATTTTTGTTTTTGAGTTAAAACAACAAGATAAACTTGCAGAAAATCATTAAATCATCAGCGAGACATAAAAAGAAAACAACAGCGTGGGAAAGCGGATGATGTTTGCCATCTACCGAACGACTCACTCTCTCTGTCGGATTGTCTTTGCGTGCATCATCTGTTGTTGCCTGTTTCTTTTGTGCAACTTTATGACCAACTTTTGACCATTGTCCACAACTGGGTTTTCGTGTTGTGATGCAAGATCAATAAAGATCAGGGTGAATGATATCCTCCTTTATTCAATTGTAGTGATAAGGGGGGAAAGTGAATGTGTATTTTTTCTTATTGTCGTCGATATTCTGCTGTCCTTTGTTTTCCCTTTTGTTTGACAATTTTTACGTGAGTTTTCACCAAGTTAGATCAGTGAGACAATGAATAACATAATTAGTGTTCCGGTATTTTCTTCGATGAATCTTTAACGTTCATATTTTGGACTTTGTATGCATTGAGGTGTGGTTAATATAGGGCAACGCGTGATATGAAAATTTTATATTAGGAAATGATGTAAAATATGGAATTTTGGTTTATTTTTCCGTTAGCCTCATTTTACGAGTTAAGATCAGACTCTATAGGGTATTTTTTGTTGTTGTTGTAGTTGTTGTTACTTGTTGTGAGACAACTGTTCAAGAAATATGAGCACAAAGTAGACAGATATTACAAAATACATTAATCCTTTTTTGATAAATTTGATAAAATTTTAATATTAATTATTATTTTATTATAATCTTTATTGGATTAATAAGGTTTTGAGTTGCAACTTTACGCATATGCGTTCTGTTTACATTATTAAAATAACTTTTTGAGTTGTATTTTATAAATATGCAATAATGTTTTTCTTCATGTTTTTAAATCCAAATGTATGAGGCCAGGAAACACTGACAATAATTTATGGACACCTTGTATTTAATCCAGTTTTGGATGTACTGTGCTGAGAATATTGACGTGGTTCAAAAATACTCTACTGCTGACATCACTAATTAGTAACACGATACACCTAGTACTGAATTGAAACATTTTTTGTTTAGGTCCAACTAGTACTCTCCTGGGTCTATGTAGACCTCTCCTCGGTCCAAATAGCCCTTTCCTAGGTCCAAGTAACCCGAGTTACAGTATATATTTTCTTATAATCTATATTCTCTCGTTCTGTTTTCTTTTTGTTATTGGACAAACTTTACTGATATTTTTATAATCAAATTCGATCATTTGTGATAGGATAAAAAATGCTTAATGTTCCAGAGTGATATTGACGAATTTTTACAATTAATAATATTGAAAATGTAAAATCAAGTGCAAAATAAATCAAATTTAAATTAAGAAATTAAATACCAAGTGATATAAAGCTGAACTATATAAATTGTTTTTAACAATCAAAACTCTAAGAACTTTTTTTTAAAAATTTCTTAATACCTGCAAATTAAATGAATAAATCTATCTCTTTCAAGTGCAGACTAATTTGCGGTGGTCTTATCTTCTTGTATCTAATCTACCTTGTTAGGTCTAACTGAAAATACATAAAGATATTTATCATTGTCCCCCTTTTCGCACTATTAATCAACATTTATGACAATGTTTATATTAAAAAAAGTAAGCAAATCGTGTGTTTAATTATTTAATTTGACATCATTTATCAAAACTTATGTAAAGGGCCAACAAGCTGGTCTGTGCCACAAGCAACAACTATTATTGTTAATGACTCACTGTAGCTGGTTGGGCTGGTTTTTTTAATGATGTTGTATAACTATACAATATCAAAATCTATCTCTTTAATGAATCATACCCATTTGAGGTTAATTTTGACCTATATATATATTAATGATCTTTAACGAGAATTAACACTTATCGACTGTCAGCGGCCTCACATACCGCTGCTTTTTTATATTTTTTTTAAAGAAGTTTAATTTGTAGTTTTCAGTTTAACAATTGGAATTTAACTAATAGAATTTTGTTTTGTTTGAAGCCCCAGTACTATCGCTAGAGACTTCTGAATAAATGAATTTTAGTTATAATAATCTTGTACATAAAGTTTAGTATAGAAACACAGAGGAGCCAAGCTGTCATTAATATTCCGTAATATGTGGGTTAATTTGACCTAGGTTTAGCACGTTTCGCACCAGAAAAGCGTTTAAGAAATGAATTTAAATAAATTCCATGTAGAAACATCAATTAAATAAATAAAGATTCATCCAATAATTTTTCTGGTTTGATGCGTTGTTAAACTGGGTCAAATTAAACCGCATATTACGGAAGATTAGTGGGAATTTGGCACCTTTGTAGAAACAGTATCCTGTGAGTTAATCGAGCCTTTTATTCATCTTTCAATCAAGCGGTTTCAGAGACCACTCACAGTAGTTGTGCGACAATTTATATCACAGCAGTTAAGGGTTCAATAATTTAATTAATTTACAACAAAATACTATATATGTTAAAAAAAAAGTTCAAGTAACAAAAAAATATATAAATGCAATTCATAGATTGCAAAACATTTCACAATATATTTATCTATTATATTGTTTCTTATTTTGTTTATTTATTTTGGCATCTCATCCTACTCTGTTTGTAAATTTGAATTACTTGATGATGTCACAAGTTGGCGACAAGTAGGACCGAAACAATGGGGAATGATGGAATGGCTCCTGCCTGAGCTTAACACCATTAACGCGGGTTAAATAGAAGTAACTGAAGAAAAAAAATCGATCCAACCATCATGTTTTATTCTTATAATCCCATCGTCCATATCACATTTGGCAACCCCAAATCTCCTTCAAAAGTAGAAAATAAATATTTTTAGTAAGGTAATACAAACGTTTAGGTAACAGGATGCCGGATAATAGAGAATATACTGTTTTGCAAATTTCCGTAACTTTTTTTAATTTTACTGATACTGTTCCTCTTAAACTTGCAGCTTCTATTCCTATCTTTCTAACTTCTATCAATTCTTCTATTGCAAGATTTAAGTTCTAATATTTTTTGAATTTCATCGATATCAAATTATATCTTTCTATCAAACCGTTATTTCTACTTTTAAACTATAAAAAAAAAAAAAATGACAATTCGTTTTTCCAGATATATTACGTAATACTTCAGTTCATAGATTTACTTTTTCTTTTAAAGTTCCATACAGCAATAATTCCCAATCTGTGTTAAAAATATTTCTGGGTACAGAAGTTTAGATAATCGTTTGTCGGATAATAGAGATATTACTGTTTTGCAAGCTTCCGTATCATTTTATTCCTAATCTATACTGAAATATCTACTAGTTCTTTCTCTCTAACTTCTATCAATTCTTCTATTGGGAGATTTAAGTTCCAATATTTGTTTAAATTCCATCAGTATTAAATGGTCTCTTTCTATCAAATTGTTATTTCTACTTTTAAACTATAAAAAATAATGCCAATTCGTTTTTCCAGACATATTACATAATACTTCAGTTCAGAGATTTACTTTTTCTTTTAAAGTTCCATACGGTAATAGTTCCCAATCTATGTTATACATATTTCTGGGTACAGAAATTTAGATAATCGTTTGCTGGATAATAGAGATATTACTGTTTTGAAAGCTTCAGTATCATTTTATTCCTAATCTACTGAAAAATCTGCTAGTTATTTCTCTCTAACTTCTATCAATTCTTCTATTGGAAGATTTAAGCTCCAATATTTGTTTAAATTCCATCAGTATTAAATGATCTCTTTCTACCAAACTGTTATTTCTACTTTTAAATTATTTAAAATAATGCCAATTCGTTTTTCAAACTTCTATTAATTCTTCAATAGATAGGCTTGCATTTTATTTATTTATTTTTTTTTTTTTTTCACAAAAAAGCGATTTCCAATCTGGGTTACACATATTTATGGGTGTACATAACAGATCTGTTAAAAGTACGTGAAAATAATATTAGTAACAGCAGAAAACACAGATAGTAAAAACTTAAAGCGGAAGTATAAAACCAATATGTAGAGTTTTGATTTAAATAAAGAGATTTATTTGTAAATCCAACAGGCTACTCGCAAAATGAGGGTTAAAGGCTTAACCAATGCATTCAAAACTTTCATATCAAAACTGTTATAAATTTTCATCATAAGTTAATATTGTTTAAAATGATTTTAATACTGTTTTTATTTATTTTGATTTTAATCCCCCAATATAAAAAATAAAACTGTGAAAAGCAAGATATTTATATCGCAAAAAAAGTCCCGGACGGCTCGGCCTACAGGCACAGATAGATTTCGTGGGGTGCCTGTTTATTGGGAATTGCAGAAGAAATTACCTTTTTCCCATGATGCGGCAGTTGGGACAGCCTACTTCCAAAATCTACCGGTGTATGTAGGCGGACCTGGCAGAAATTTTTGTTTTTATTTTTGTTTTGCTGTAAGGGTTGGTCCTATAAAAAAACTTGTCAAAATAAAAGTTGTAGGTAATATTAAGAGGATTTATAATAAATTTAAGTGGATTCGATATCTTGTGAATTGACGAAGTTATGCATTTTTTTTTCTGAAACCCCTATTTACCCCCCCCCCCCTTGAGGCCATTTTTAATTATATCAAAAAGCTGTCATGCTTAAATTTTCGGTCGTTTTCCTAGAAGTAATAATAAATTTAAACGAATTCTATACGTATCATAATTAGGAAGTTACGGGGCTCTTTCTATTTTCACAAAAGCCCCCCATTCCCCCCCTCTGGTTCCATTTTGCCCATTAATGAACTTGACCGAGATTTAATGCTCCTTGATTTTATGTATCAGTTTGGAAGAGATTTGTGCAGAAATTTTGAAGTTATATTGTCCATAAAAAAGTGATATAGATAGATAGATAGATAAATTTTTGAACTGGGGGGTGATTTTGAGTTCTGGGAGTCATGATCGGCGTAGATCTGCAAAATTTTTCCAGAAATTCTAACATAGGGAAGAATGTAATAGGTAGTATTTCTAACGAAATCTACCTGAAATGTCTAAATGTCACTTAATTGATTTCAGTTACTTGATTATTTAACTGAACATTTCTGCTTGGAAACATGAGTGAAGGCGGGTTTATGATAGGAAGAATTTTCATACATGAAAAGCCTAAACTAGAGGTACGATAAAAAAAAAATATATATATAATTGGGAATAACTGCTCTAGAGTATACATATTACTTTTATTATCTTCTCATGCTATTCTACTATCAGATAAGCTTTTATAAAACATTTATTTACACAGATATTGATTATTTTTAGTGAATTTTGATCTTGATTTTTATGATTTATGTATTTACGCACATATGAATTATTCTCTGTTAGCTTTCACGCACTTTTACGGATTCTTCCTTCCCGGAAACGTGGAGAAGTTCAGGAGATTCCAGGTCACGCTCGAAGCAACAAATTATTGTCGATGATGCAAAAATTAGTGATGCTAATTGGTGTTTCCGCAGATATCCTTTCTTGATTCTCGTGGGGATATGCTAATTGCAACACGATTCTCTTTTACGCCCTCATTTAAAAATTTTCCCGATGTGAAAGTGAAACAAAATCTCCATAATTAGGGATTGCAAATGTCTAATTTTTTTAAAAACTATTTTCGTAATTTTAATATAATTTAAGATAAAAGAGCATCTAAGATTATTTAAAAAAATAAAAATAAATAAATAAATTCGTAGCACTTCAAAATTATGATCTGAATTAGAAATTTATATCTAATCTATTTCTAAAAATGGGATACCCTCATTTTTGCTTTGTAGTATATTAACCCGAAGCGAACACACTATCAACATACTTATATAATGTATTCAAGTCATGTGTGTATTATTTTAAACAAATTATTGCCAGTGAATATAGACGAGATGTATTAGATGAGCAGATAAATGTACGTGATGCAATAATTAGTTATGCTAATTGAAACTCCTGCAGATTTTCGTTTTAAATTCTCTTGTGTGTGTATGCTAATTGCCACACGATTTTGTTTGTTTAATTATTAAAAAATTACACATAAAATTATAATATTTAATGAGAAAACAGAAAAATCATCCCAAAATTAGCAATTATAATTCTTTGCAGTTTTCTATCTTTAAAAAAGTCAATCAGAGTTTTTAAAACTAAATTCATATTAAAAATAGGAACATTGAGAAATCATTTCACAATTATTCATATTATATATTTCCAACCTTTTTTCTTATCAGGCGTCATACAAACAATGGTCAACGCTAAGTAATATATTTTAACATGACTATAACTAACTACGCCGTGCTTTCCTACTCTTTTGCTTAATATTTTGATAGTTTTCTCCCGAGCTTGCACTAAGATTAAACTGTAACGCTTAACCCACTGGTGTGGTTATCCCTTTATTTTGATAATTAAAAGTTAGAGTTTTATTCATAGAAACAAATCCATGAACAATAATGAATAATAGTAATAATAATGAATGATGTTTAAAATCTAAATTAATCAATGAGTAATCTTGATTGTTTTTATAACTCTGTAGTTTATAAAATCGGTTTTGTATTGTATAAACAATGGTTGACTATTTTTGAAAATTTTTTACACGAAAAATAAAAAGAATGTCTGGTGCTTTAGTAAGAATGGAAATGATTAATGATTCTGAAGTAAGTGAGATGAAGTAAGCGAATAATGAATAATATGGTGCGTTATCAAAACTTAGAAAAAGCAAACATTTTGTTTAAAAAAAAAAAAAAAAATGTTTGATTCAGAAGTTTAGAAATCTCACGAAGTGACAATTTTAATTGCAATAACAACTAAGGTTAAAAAAGATTTGAGAATTCTATAAAACTAATCGAAGAGCGCTACCAAAAGTTAACCGACCATGGAACGAAAATTCTGAATCAGTACGACAGTTGAGGGGGTCGGGGCAAGATAGTGCCAAACCACATTTTTGGTGAAATAAATCTAACGCTGTAATCTGTTGCTTATTATTGTAAATTATACTACCTACAAATAATTTGCTTCTAATGTCACTTGGTGGCAGCATATGTCCCAGGATTCATTTTTGCCTCAGACGATTATGCCCCCAATGAAGATAGCTAATTTACAAAGAACGTAATAATAATATCATTAAAGTAATGCCATTTCGTTAACTAGAATATCTCAAATGTTATTAAGACATTGGCGAAAAAATTTATATTATATATCTCGATTTAAGTATTGGATCAAATTTTCAAATTGAAATATCGCAGAAGTTCAAAAATGTGGCTTAGCACTCTCTTGCCCTCACCCCCTCAATTATAGTAAAGTTAATACCTTTTTAAGAACAACCGTTAACAGATTTAAGAAAATTCGAGATTTTCATAGTCAATACAAGGACATTATTTCAAAGCACAAAACTCAAGGACTGCTGAAAGGGTTGATGAAAATGAAAGTGGTGATAATTCTAAAATCTATTGTATGCCCCATCTGAGATTTGAGAAAATAGAATATTTTCTTGGTATTTTATAAATTTGGTCGTTGTTCACACTCAAATTTGGAAACGCTGGAAATCTAATTATCTTCTAGAATTAAAACCAATTTACCAGTATAGACAAATTGACCAACCAAGCGAGCTCAAAGAAGATACAGAAGTTTTCATAAAAGACAACGCCTCACAACTCATCTGGAAGAGGGCTGCTGTAATTCAAATTCTTCTTGAACATGATGGACGAACAGGATCATATACAGCGAGATTGCCAAACGGAGCTGTCATCAGAAGACCAGTGCAGCTTCTTTGCCTTCTTGAACGCTCAACTCAACTATACCTGATAACTCCATTCTAGCTTTTACTTAATAATTTGATAACTGAAAACCACAACTTTACATAGAGAGAATAAATTACGAATAATAAATAATGATATAGTATCTTGCTCGAGGCATTAATAAATCAATAAGTTATTTTCCCTTTTTATAGTTCCGATTCTTTTAAATTAAGTTTTATAATGTATAAAATAAAAAAATCGTTGTTGACTTATTTCAGAACGTATGAATTTTTTGTTTATTTATTTAGATACGATTTTTTTCAAGTGGCATTAAAGCATTTTTTTGCTTAAATACTTACACACTTGACATGTATTGATTTTGCAATTTGCATACAGTTTTATTTTAAGCATCTTGGATTTTTAAAAAAATATTTTGCCTTCTGGGGAAAATGTAATTACCTTGCGTTTCTGGATCACGCTCAAACATGCAAAGAATTGTCAAAAATGATTCTAAAATTAAATATTGATCGTATTTTTTATGCACAGTTAAAAATAAGCAAAATTGCACCCATTTTTGATTTTTTTTTTCTTTTTTTTTGGTTTATAATAGCTCTAAGTATTTACACTGTAAAAAATGACCAATGTTTCTTATTTTATGAAAATATGCTATATCCACGAACGAAAATATAATATAATCTTCTGAGTTCTCCGAAATTTCAAATAGCATGTTCCATTGTCTTTTGAATCCCCAGAAACGAATACATTCTCAAAATTTAAAGAATAATTTATAAAAACAAATTATTTTTAGCTGCCCGAATTTTTCAGAAACGTTTCCGAAGGGTTTTTAAAGTGTATTAATTAGTGTCCTCAGGCTGGAATACCTGTTTTTCGAATATTATCCATTCTCAAGTACACGTTTTCAGCCGCATAAGTTAATTTATACATGAAAGAGTAAAGAACTTTATATATTTTAATGTTATTGTTAACGCTGTTAATTTTGCATGTTTGTCTGTTAAACATTTTTTTGAGCATGAAAATGTTTACTTCAGAATTGATAGCATTTGAAAAACAGGTATTCCGGGCTGAGGACACTAATTAATACACTATAAAATCCCTTCGGAAACGTTTCTGAAAAATTCGGCAGCTAAAAATACTTTGTTTTTATAAATTATTCTTTAAATTTTGAAAATGTATTCGTTTCTGGGGATTCAAAAAACAATGTAACATGCTATTTGAAATTTCGGATAACTCAGAAGATTATATTATATTTTCGTTCGTGGTTATAGCATATTTTCATAAAATAAGAAACATTGGTCATTTTTTACAGTGTAGATGGCAATTTTGAAAAGCACGTATCTCTATTGAACGAAATTGCTAAATCTAACAAACAAATTCGTTATATGGAAAAGTCGTTAGAATGGAAAATTTCTTTTTTCACAGTGTGCGGGTTTTTAGTTTCCGCTATTCTTTTGATTGATATGATCAAACAGCTTAAATTTTGTATTAAAGCATACAGATATTCTTGCTTGGAGCAACAACGTTACAAGACAAAAATTCATTATCTTGAAGATTTGTCATTTAAATTTTGAAAGTTGAGGTAGCAATTTGATGATTGTGGTTGTGTTAATGATACAATACCATCGATGTACGGGATATATTTTCATTTTTAAAACTTTCTTAATAATTTAAAGTAATAACAGATTTCATAATAACAGTTTTTTAAAGAATAACAGTTTTTTAATCATTAAATCATAGAAACGTACACAATACTTATGCACATGCACACAGAAATATCTTATATATCCATATACATGAATAAAGAATTCTAATAAATATTCTATAATCATTAATATGTAGAGTTGTCGACATTAGACTTTCTTAACTCAGAGGATTGTATAGTACGTCGTATGGAGACATTTAATATCATGAGCTTGATATTTATTTTTAAAAATAGTAAAAAAAAAAAAAACACTCCATGTAAGCGTTGTAGAACGCTAAAATCGCAGCAACAGCTTTTTCATCATCCAGGCAAAAAAGTTGCACTAACAAGAACGTGGAATGGCCGTAAAAATATCTTGTTCTAAAAATTTTATTAATTTCATCTTTTTTCAGTAAAAAAGCTATATTGAAACAGATTTTGTTCATATTTATTAAGAGGTAGCAAAATATAATTATGTCTTATAAAATACACAGCAATATAATATTACTAACATAAAAAAACCAAACCTCAAACCAAAAATTATATAAAATATTTTAAATATCTAAAAATAGTATTCCTTTAAATAATAATAACACTCTCTTTTATTCCAGTTCTTCTCCAAGAATGAATTCATTCAAGTAAACAAAAAAAGATTCTCCCCCGCTGTTGGTCACTTAAGCACGTTCCGCCTTAGCTTTATTATTTTTTTTTTTTTTTTCTTATTTCCAGATATTCAGAAATGCTTTTGTTTAAATACGTGCACGAACGAGTTGCTATCGATTTTATGATTTACGTGTTTACGCTGATTTATTATTTTGAGCTCCTTTAATGTAATTTTCTGAGATTTATTCTTCCGGGAAAAGTAGCAATTTCTAGCAATTCCGAATCGCACACTTTTCAGATGTAAATAATTGTACGGGATGATGATGCTAAATTTAGATACGATATATTTTTGTTTACGATGATGATTTTATTTTTATGTTCTGGAGGATTTTGTTAATGTCATTTGATAAATATTACGATGTCAGAGTTTAAGCCTTTTCTTAAACGTTTTCAGATAGCTAGATTTCTTTTTGCGATCAAATAGGATTTCTTTAACCCATTCGGGACCATGGGTGCATGTGCATATATGCACCCTCAAAAAGAGCATACAGAATTTGTTTTAGGCACCAGTAAAAAATAAAAGGAACATTTGCTTTCCCTAATTAGAGCATTTTTGTCATAGTTTAAGTAAAGGTAGTTTTTTTTTTTTTTTTTTAAGTGGTGTCAACCGAATAAAATTTGTGTAAAAGCCGCCGGTCCCGAAGGGGTTAATACTGTTTGATATATAATATACGAAGTGAAAGTTTAATGAGATAGCGATAAAGTTGTTTATTCCTTCTGATAAAAAAGAAAAAAAAAACTGTATTATTTATGACAAGAGTACTGGATCACGGGAAAAATATTGTTGGAGTGATTGTCGTGTTGTGGATTGTTATTATCGAACATTCCTCATTAGTCACCATTACATTTTTTAAACAGTTTTTATATTAGTTAGATGTATTAAAAATTATTGTATATAAATAATGTATTTACTCATGTATAATGCGTTCTGGTGTATAACGTGGACCCCCGTTTTAGACTGGGAAAAAAAGTACAATGCGCACCACAATATTTCAGCGTCAGAAATTAGAAAAAAATATATATCTATAGATACCTGATTCAAATAAGTAAACAAATAAATAAACAAATAAATGAATAAAAAATTTAGAGATTGTCATTAAAAGTTTCGATGTGACAAGAATATTAAATAGGTTAATAATTTTCCAGATTTATTTTTCCGGAAAAAGTGGAAATTTCTAGCAATTCCGAATCGCACTTTCCAGATGTAAATGTTTGGCCCGGATGATGATACTAAATTTAGATATGATATATTTTTGTTTACGATGAGGATTTTCTTTTTATGTTCTTGAGGATTTTGTTAATGCCTTTTGATAAATATTACGATGTTAGAGTTTAAGTATTTTCTAAAACGTTTTCAGATAGCTAGATTTCTCTGTGCGATCAAATAGGATTTCGTTAATACTGTTTGATATATATTATGAAATCAAAGTTTAATGAATTAGCAACAAAGTTGTATATTGATTCCGATTTATAAAATTCATTGCATCATTTATGACGAGAGAACAGTGATCATGAGGTAAATATTGTTATGCCGATAGTTGTGTAGTGGTGTATACCTGTATGTGGTGTATTTTTAATTGAAAAGTTTTGAATTTATTTATTTTTCAGTTATGCTAAAGTTAGATAAAATAAAATCATTGCTTTTTTCGTTCATTTGGGCAGAAAACGCGAATACTTACTAAGTATATTTGCTCAAAAAAACTACAGCAGGCAAAAATGGAATGATTTTTTTTCTATATTCGTACAATTGTATAGCATATACTATGTTTTTTTATACAGTGACTTAGCGAAAGCATGCATGGTATAGTTGTTGGAAAGATTTCGTGTATAATGCCTCTCTTTTAAGCCTCAAAATTTAGGAGAAAAGAGCAAATTATACATGAGTAAGTACGATATGGATGTAAATATATGAGATTCATGAAAGTACATCAGACAGATGCATGTAAGAGAATTATGTACGTCAGCAAGAAGTTGATGTATTAAATATAGCGTATTCAGCATTAATGTCATTTAAAAATACGTAAGTACGTAAATACGTAAATACAACAAGTACTTAGTAGTCTTAACCTCTAAATAAAATCAAGTAAAATAAAATCTTCCTATAATATACTTTTTTTTATTATATTTTACTTCAGTGTTCATATTTTTTGTGGGATGTCAACAAATAATTATATCGTAAAAATACACATCCATGTCATGTCTATAAATTAAAATAACCGAAACAAAAACTCCATGATATTTTTAATAAGTAAAGATATATTCATAAATAATAAAACCCTTCTTTATTCTAATTCTTCTCCAAGAATGAATTTATTGAAGTAAACAAAAAATATTTTCTCCCACTGTCGGTCACTTAAGCACGTTCCGCCTCCGCTTTCTCTTGCCTCCTAGATATTCATAATTGCTTTCCTTTAAATACCTGCACGAACGAGTTACTATTGATTTTATGATTTACGTGTTTATTCTCATATATTATATTCAGCTCCTGTAATGCAATTTCCCACATTTATTCTTCCGGGAAAAGTGGGAATTTCTAGCGATTCCGAATCACGCTTTTGAGATGTAAACAGTTTTCTTGAATGAAAGTATATTTAACAATTCTTGTTAATGAAAAATATTCATGATTTTTTTTTTCTTTTAACACTTTAAAAAATACATCACTATCATGTTGATATATTAAAATAACCGAAACTTAAAATGTAATAAAAATATATTAATAAGTAAAAATACATTTATAAATCAATTCTTCTCCAAGAATGAATTTATTGAATTAAACAAAAAAGATATTCCCCGGCTGTCGGTCAGTCAAGCACGTTCCGCCTCCGCTTTCTCTTGTCTCCTAGATATTCATAGATGCTTTCCTTTAAATATCTGAACGCACGAGTTACTATTGATTTTATGATTTACGTGTTTACGCTCATATATTATATTCAGCTCCTGTAATGCAATTTCCCACATTTATTCTTTCGGGAAAAGTGGGAATTTCTAGCGATTCCGAATCACGCTTTTGAGATGTAAATAGTTTTCTTGAATGAAAGTATATTTAGATGCATTATACAATTCTTGTTAATGAAAAATATTCACGATTTTTGTTTCTTTTAACACTTAAAAAATACATCACTATCATGTTGATAAATTAAAATAACCGAAACCCAAAATTTAATAAAAATATTTTTAATAAGTAAAAATACATTTAAAAATCAATTCTTCTCCAAGAATGAATTCATTGAAGTAAACAAAAAAGATTTTCTTCCACTGTCGGTCACTTGAGCACGTTCCGCCTCCGCTTTCTCTTGTCTCCTAGATATTCATAAATGCTTTCTTTTAAATACCTGCACGCACGAGTTACTATTGATTTTATGATTTACGTGTTTACGCTCATATATTATATTCAGCTCCTGTAATGCAATTTCCCACATTTATTCTTCCGGGAAAAGTGGGAATTTCTACTGATTCCGAATCACGCTTTTGAGATGTAAATAGTTTTCTTGAATGAAAGTATATTTAGATGCATTATAATCCTTGCTAATGAAAAATATTCATGATTTTTTTCTTTTAACACTTTAAAAAATACATCACTGTCAGGTTGATATATTAAAATAACCGAAACCCAAAATTTCATGAAAATATTTTTAATAAGTAAAAATACATTTATGAATCAATTCTTCTCCAAAAATGAATTTATTGAAGTAAACAAAAAATATTTTCTTCCACTGTCGGTCACTTAAGCACGTTCCGCCTCCGCTTTCTCTTGTCTCCTAGATATTCATAAATGCTTTCCTTTAAATACCTGCACGCACGAGTTACTATTGATTTTATGATTTACGTGTTTACGCTCATATATTATATTCAGCTCCTGTAATGCAATTTCCCACATTTATTCTTCCGGGAAAAGTGGGAATTTCTAGCGATTCCGAATCACGCTTTTGAGATGTAAATAAAAACTATTTACTTGAATGAAAGTAAATTTAGATACGTTATAATTCTTGCTAATGATAAATGGTTGTGATTTGTTTTTCTTTTAACACTTTTCAAAATAGTTGAAAAGTGTTTATGAATTCGGTTTATCTGTCTGTCTGTCCTTACTCTAACTCTCGTAAATATACTCGGATGACCATGTGAGAAAAGTCTGGACAGACCACTTGGTATTACGAAGTGAAATTTTAATGAATTAGCGAAAAAGTTTTTACAATTTCCAATTGATTAAACTACTTTCAACTAGTCTTGTGATTTATGATAAAAGCACCACGATCATGGGAGAAAATATTGTTGTAGCAATTATGGATTAGAGATTATGGAAAGATTTCTCATTTCTTATAGTTACATTTATTTGTTAATTTTTTTTATATATATTTATTGGATGTATTGAAAGTTGCTGTATGTAAGTAGTATGCAAGATGAATGTAGGTAAACATATAAATAATGAAACAGATTTATATAAAATAGGAGATAACGTATTGAGTATTCAGTATGAAAATTATTTAAAAATGAAAAAAAACTTTTTAATCAACCATTGTTGTGTCTAAATAAAAGCTGATAATAAGATGGTTTTTATATTGTTTTATTTTAGTGTTCATATTTTTTATGGAATATAAAAAAAAATAATTGTAGCCTTTAATCCTTTAACGGATAAAGCACTTAAATTGCTGAAATGTTTAATAAATGATTGACACCGGAAATTATGAACACATTTATTTGTATATAATAAAAAAAGGCGATATATCACATACATAACAAATGGAAAACATTTCTGTTAAAATTCTGCTGTCATTGTTTAATTTCGTAATTAAAATTTTGCGGTTTCGTAGTGAAACCAATGTCCGTTAAAGGGTTAAAATATATTTAAACGTAATATCAATATATTAAGCAGAATCAACACCAAACAATAGCAAAATAATAATAATAGATAAAAATAAATTCATAAATAATAATAAAACCTTTGTTTATTCTAGTTCTTCTTCAAGAATGAATTTATTCAAGTAAACAAAAAAGTCACCCTCTCCACGGTCGGTCACTTAAGCACGTTCCTCCACAGCTTCCTTCTTTTCCCGTGTATCCATGAATGCTTTCCTTTAAATACCTTCACGAGCGAGATTCTATTGATTTTATGATTTATGTGTTTATGCTCATATATTAGTTTGAGCTCCTCTAATGCAATTTTCCTGATTTATTTTTAGAGGGAAGTTGCAAAATTCTAGTGATTCCGAATCGCATTTTTCCGATGTAAATAATTGCCTGGAATGATGCTAAATTTAGATAGGATATATATTTTGCTTATGCTGATAAAGAAAACTTCTTTTTTCTGTTCTAGTGGATTTTATATAAGGTATTTTGAAAATAATACGATGTCAGAGTGTTAAGTGTTTTCTGATACGTTCTGGTTTAGCTAGATTATTCTGTGCGATCAAATAGGATTGTGCTAATGCTGTTTAATAAACATTATGATGTCAAGGTTTAAATATTTTTATTGTTAAACGTTTCTATTTCGTTTGATTTCGCCGTTTATTATTCTTCATTTCACTATAGATCTCGTAATAATTCTATTGTCGATTTTTTTTCTCTTTTACCGCTTTCAATCTCAATATGATCAGTTTATAGAACTTAATTACCTGTTATACTATTAATTTTGTGAGGCAATTATTATTTTTTATTATTTTTTGCTTTCGATAAGGTGTATTTTTGGCTCTCTGTAATTTTTTTATTAGGGATCTTCATTTTAGCCTTTTCTTAAATCCAAACTTCCTGCTTCCTGACACATTTGTTGTATAAATTTTTGTTTTCAAACGCATAAAATTGGCAGGTGGTCTTATTCAAAAACTATGCAATTAAACAGTTTTTCACATTTTTTTTTAGTAAAGGCAGAAGATCTTCGAGAAAAGACTGTCAAAATCGACGTTTCGATCCAAATTTCCGGACTCGACAACACTGGAAAGGAAAAATTCTGCCTTTCTGAGGCAACAATCGCTTCTCGCAATCGTTATAATTCATTTAAATCAAAAAATGAAAACCTACTCGATTAAAAGTCACTTCAATAATCATGCTTGCATGTGTCATGCTTTTACTTTTAAAAATAAGTCAGAAAATTTAGCGTTGTTGAGCGGTGGAAAATATTTTTCAGAACGCCCTTAAAAGTAAATCGAAAAAATGTGAAAACATTCATGAAAATGATGCATTAAAAACGTTTACTAAAATAGGTATTTTATGAAAATAAACATAGAAAATGTGTAAAAACTTTAGAACCCTCGATGTTTACAAAACTCTTTCCGAACGCTTTCGGCTACAATCCGAGCCATTATCAGGGAGGAAAAAAATCAGTGGAAAATAAAGTTTGATGTTGATCGAGACTAGACGTTTGATGACAGAAAAGTCTTTAGAGACATGCGTAGATGGAGAGTCGCAACGAAATTGAAATGTACAGCATGTTTTAGAAAATGTAAACATAACTGTACTCTCCGATTAGAATCATTTTCATTGAGAGCATTGACTAATCTTAGAAACTAACTTTTCAAATGTAGGAGCTATAAAATAATATAGACGCTTGATTTTTAAAGTCTACATTGTGAGCTGCTTACCAAACAGATTTCCTTGAATATCCGTCATAGGTTTCTACAACGGTCCCTGCGGGGTATGTTAATGTACTAGTGTACTACTGTGTACTACTGTGTTCTCGTGTACTGACATTTTTATAGATGCCTCAATGATTTCCATTATAATACTGTCTATAAGCGATAAATATGCTGGAAGTGCATTTTTAGTTGTGGTATGCGTTTTTAAGTTTTTAATTATATTTTTACTTACCCATCATACGTAGTATAGTTACTTACCCATCATACGTAGTATAGTTACTTACCCATCATACGTAGTATAGGGTAAGTCTTGTAATCGTTTTGAAAATCGAAATTTTTTTTTTTTTTTTTTTTTTTTTGACGGATTTACACGTTTCAGACACTGGAGATTCCGAAAAACATATTTTTAGAAAAAAAAATTTGCCGTCCGTCTGTGTGTCTGTGTGTGTGTCTGTAAACGCTCTATCTCCCGAAAAAATTGAGATAGAGACTTGCAATTTGGTATGTACTTAGTATGTAATAATGGGAAGAAGCCTATTTCATTTCAATAACCTCGATTAACCGGAACAATTTTTTTCGGACTCTCGAAATATTCGTTCTGATGAAAGGCATATAAAAATTTTCGAAATTGTTTATTTTAAGAAATGAATATAAAAAACAATAAAAAAACATAAATTTTGCATAAAGCATGAAGTTGATCGGATAATTAGTTGCCGAGATATTTGGAATCCTATTTACCACACTCTTCGATTTTTCATGACCCTGTATTTCATCCAAATTTCACTTCAAAGATATATTTTAATTGGAAATTTGACGCTTAATCAGATGCAATAAACCGCTAGTTAATAGGATTATTATTTTTGGAGTTATAAGGATGTTTCTTTCAAGCAATTCAGTAATCGAGCCTTTAAAGTTTGTGACGTCATCAAGCCACGATTTTATTTGAATTGCAATGCATTTTATAAGTAGTTTACGCATTTTTATTTTAATATTTTACATTATGCATATCCATGATGGGTAAGTATTACGGTGGCACCCAACGACTAGTTTCATAATATGTTATGTGTATATTTTCCAGCATATACACGGCTACTCAAAATATTCGAAATCATCTTTCCCCTTTTTAAATGGTGAAGTTCCGTTACAATATTCTAGAACATGCTTCTTATGAAGGTGTTAGGAGTTGAAGGTATGTCGACTGTTATCCGAATGGTATCCTATCGCATCAGTATTGAGAAATTAAAAATTTTATATTATTCCCGATATTAATATATTGCTGAATTTAGAGAAAAAATGTATAAATAGGAATAATGCTACAATAATGCTATATACTAAGTAAGAATATTTTCAATATGTGTGAAAATCCATGTTTATGTAATATGTATTAATGTAGTTTAATTCTAAAATACATTTTTTTTTCTTTTCAGGTGAGTTTGATTTTCTGAAATTGTTTTGAAATCGCTGACACCAGGTGTGTTAAATCTAATCATTGATAATATTTTTTTTTTTTTTTTTTTTTTTTTGTAATTTAACTATCTAATGTTAAAAAGGTAAAGAAATATATTTGTTTGGTATAAAACTCTATAGCATATTATACCCCAACAGTACAAATAGCCTGACAAAAATTCTTCTTTCTTTCTAGTAACATTCGTTAAATAGAAAAATTCGTAGTTATTTAGAGTTTTTTCCTGTATCATTTTGTCCAAAACCAAGGTTCTAGAAAATATTTCGTTAAAGGAAGAATTTCATGAAATAGAAGTTTGTTGTATAGAACTTCAACTGTAGATATGTTAATTAATTATTTCATGTTTTAAAGGTTAATTTCTGTAATAATGTAATTGATATGTATTACGCTGAGTTATTATTTTGTTTTTCGTAGTCAAACAATAAATATTTAGTAGAATTTACTTAATTCTCGATACTTAAACAACGATCAGGAAGAATGAATTGGGGGTAAATATATATATATATATATATATCTGCTATATGGTATTGTGATTTCATTGTGTATGGTCAATTTCTTATGTTTCAATGGTTAAATTTTACGTTAAGTTTATATATATATATATATATATATATATATATATATATAAAACTTTAAGTAAAATTTAACCATTGAAACACAAGAAACTGACCACATACACTGAAATCCCGATACGAAAGAGCCCTGTCAATTTACAAATTAAAATTGTAGTCCTAATAAATGTAACATTATTAATTCAAATTAAGAAGAAAAAAAAATTAAATAAATAGAAAATAAGGAATGAAATATAAACCACACGAGTATATACACAAATAAAAGCATAAAGTAATTTACTTTTTCAAGGGCAAGAAAATCACACACACACACACACACACACACACACACACACACATATATATATATATATATATATATATATATATATATATATATATATATTGGTAAATATAAAAGTATAGAAAAAGCAAACAGGGTTGCCGCTGGCGACTGTATTTTTATTTATTTTTCTACCGCTATTTCTAAACAATAATCTTCGTATTAGATTTCTATTAATCTTCGATATAAAATATAATTATGTAGAACAAGTGGCAGGAAAAATAATTAAAAAAATAGTTGCCAGTGGTACCCCTAAAAAGGACGTAAGTAGAATTACTTGATTCTCGATACTCAATCGACGATCAAGCAGAATCAATTGAGGATAAAATAAATATATATTGGTAAAAATAAAAGTACAGGATACAGGGTTGTTGCTGGCGACTACATTTTTATGTATTTTTCTACCACCATTTCAAAACAATAATCCTCATATTAGATTTCTACTAATACTCTATACAGAATATTATTATATAGAAAAAGTGGCAGGAAAAGTAATCGAAATAGTTACTAGTGGTATCCCTGAAAAGGACTTAAAATAGAATATGCCAAGACTCAAAAACGAAAAAGTTGTACACTGTGAAATTTTTTCCTGGTCAAAAAAAATTGTGAAAAATACAGAAAATGAAATAAAAATCATATATAAAATTACTGCTTACATTGAGTACATATTTGTGATGTTGAACCCCTTTAACAGTCATAATTTTTTTTTTCAAATCACTCAGATAAGATATCTACAGTTGAAGAGTATATGAGAATATATTTAATGACCTACTTACCTAAATTACAAATTTTAAAATGTTCACTTGAGGTTGTTAAGATTCCAATCCCTTTGGAATGTCGTCTGAAATCATTTTCCTCTTAAAATACTTCGAACAGCCCACTTACCTTAGTAATGATATATCTGGATATGCAGCTAATGATATAGATTTTTGATGATGGGAAAGTTTTCGTGAATTTTTAGTAGTTTTTTTTTTATGAGATTTCAATTTATATGCATTAGAATATTTCGGTAATATGAAAACTTTGTAATTGAAGTTTATCATTTATGCTTTTTGAAATCAATTATTAATATTTCTATCATTTAAAATTCTTTTTACAACTAACCCTTTGATTAAGGGTAGTTACTGGCTACTATTTTTTTTAATCATTCGTACTACAATTTACAAAAGTTTTTCTTTCTGGTAGTTTTCTCTTGAAAATAGCCTAGCATTCCGGTATGAAAATTCCTGTTTGAAGTGTATGGCAGCGATTATTTTTCAAAAAGTGGTAAGAATAGAATAAAAAATAGTCCACTGGGACGTATATGACCCAACACATAATGAAAGGGTTACTATTATGAACACTATCGACCATCTCATAAATGTTTAATATTTATATTTTTTATATAAAAATAGCTTACAAGGAAGGTCTCCATAAGCGCATACTCAGAAAAATTAAAAAAAAATTACAGAATGTTCTTCTCATGAGGATATATATGTCTATAAAAAAATTTCTGCGGAACCTCGATATAACGCCCATAAAAATTTATGAAAATTTCATTTATTTGGCAATTTATCACAGGTTGGCGACAGAATGAAATTAAAAAAAATATGCTTTTATGACAAATACTCTTTAAGGAAAAACTTTTTCATGCTGAACTTGTTTATCTAAATTTAACTTACATAATAAATAATTTTTTATAACTACAGTTTTGTTTACACATTTATATGTGTAAATAATAAACTATTTCATCGTGTAAGTTTAAATTCATTAAATTTACGCATTCGAATAATCATTTTACAAGCAATTTCAAAATACATTAAAATCGTTTGCATTTGGCGAGGAAAAAATGTAGCTAGCCAAATCGCGTCTTTTTGCGCCAAATGCTCGAAAGTATTTTATTTTTTTGCAGATTTTCTACTGGGATTCCGCAGCTAAACTTCACTGTTCCTTTATTACATACATAAGTAGCTTCACTAGCATTTTTTTTTTTAAAAAATTTCTGAGTATGTGCTTTCAAGGAGACCTTCCTTGTTAGATCTAGTTTAAGTATTGTTTTTGTAATATTAAATATGATTTTCGATTTTGAATGAGTGGTGTATGCTAACATTACAGTGGTAATACCTTTGCTTCAATTATCACAAAGGTAAATAAAGTAAATGTAATTATATTTTTTTAAAAAGAAAGCTAAACATTCTCCGTATTATCATATATTTGAAAATTACTTTTCTAAAAAAATATTAATTGTACCCAATGAATTTTTTAGCAGAAATAGATTCCTAGAAAATATGGGGGATCGAAAACTACAGCTCACTCCGGCAAGTAGATTTTGAGTTATGCTTGAAAACCTAACTGCATTGCAATACACTCTCAGAAAAAAAACTGTAAATTTATGAGCGTTTGCCCTTCAATTTTCACGGGCAACAGCCTTATTTGATGAAAAACGGTCTGATCCAATAAATAAGCGGCCTTATCCCTTAGATACTTTGAAAATTAAGGACAATCCACATATTCTTACAGTTCTAGCCCATCTGTTAGCAAAAATAAGGTACGACCCCATACATTGTCCTCCGCTAGGGTGCAACTCTTCATTTTACCCGTGTTTCGAAAATTTTAACCCGCCAAAAAAGCGATTCTGTGATGATTATCTAACATGCCACATGCTACGGAACAGTAAGTAAAGTGTTATTGTGTTTTAAAGTGCATTATAATGCTGTATTACTTTCCCCCTTAAAATTACGGGCTGCACAAAATGATGGGCATGGATATTTTTTTTTACGGGGTATGACTGGAATCTGTGCTGCCGGCCTCTGCCCGTAATTTTACAGGAATTTTTTTTTTGTGTGTGTGTACGTTTAGCAACTAAAAATTTTGAATTTAACATTAAGAGTTCCAAACTTTAACCCTTTTCGCTCTGGTGGGTGAATTTCTTCCCTCTTAATTTGAATCCCCACATGTCCCAATGACACCGGAATTTTGAAACAAAATTTAGGTTTATTATGTAACACAAACAAATGCAGTTACTTATTTTCAAATAAATTTCATCGAAAATTCCGGTGTCATTGTGACATTTGGGATTAAAATTAAGTGGGAAGAAATTCACCCACCAGAGCGAAAAGGGTAACCTTCACAGTTCCTAAATTACGTGACTAAATGACTGTTGGTATCTGAAGGAAAACTTTACCGAAGAATCAAAATTCGATGTCAAAATTGAGTGTTAGTATTGAAAATTTTAAGGTTTGTTACAATTTCTATATATAGACGACCCTCTAAGCAACATTTAAGTATAGCATTAATTAATAGGCATTATTACTAATCCGGTGACACTAGTTTAATTTTTATATGATGATTTGCGGCAAAAGTTTGTACTTTTCTTTTTGTGTATCTTTTTTTTTTTTTTTTTTTCCCACACATTTTTCAAGTAATAGTATTGAAATTGAAAAAATATATAACCTCAATGTGTACAGAAATACTTTTTTTTCTGTTGCAAAGCAAAGTCGTTGATAGAATTTAAATTTAAGATAAACTAAAATACATAAAACCAAAACTTTAAAACAAAGCAACAACATGTAAAACAAAACAACAACATGTAATACAGAATTAAATAAAATTCTTCGTTATTGCATGAGAATTAAGTTACTAATCAATTTTACAGCTATTTCAAAGAAACTGAAATTGCATTTTAAGCACATATATAATGTTCATTTTCTTTCTAGGAAAAAAAAAACTAAAATTTATTTGTTGAGGAAAATGTCTACTTCAAAGATCTAAAGATATTATTAAATATTTGCCCATTACTAACAAGAATTTCAAAAATTCTTTTCTAAATTTCTTTTATCGGAGAGTAAAGTTTTCACGAAAAACGAAAATGTCTTTTCAAATATTGCCATAATAAAGTGATTTCTTGGAAAGGCAGGAAAATGCCTCGGTAATATTCTTTGTAATGTAAGAAAAAAGTGTTTATTCGTCAAAAACGTATGATTTAGGAAAGGACTGGACTAAGAGTAGATGTAGATTCAGCTACCCATTAAAGTAAATTGAATAAAAATTTGAAACAGTATACTATTTGTTTAGTCTTTTTAAATGTAATAAAATAATTTAATATTGTTTGTATTGCAGGAAATAACGGTTCATCAGAAATTTTATATTTTAGGAAAGAACTGAAGTGAATAGAGATTTAGTTTTATCTGTACATTTAAAAAATAAAATAAATAAATAAATGAAAAAAAATTGTAAAACGATATATATATATATATATATGTTTAGTGTTTCGAAATGTAATTTGTTAGATAAAATATTGTTTATAATGTAAGAAAAAATATATTCATTCGTCAGAATTTTATGTTCCAGGAAAGGAATGGAGTAAAAATAGATTCAGTTTTTTAACCATGTATTAAATTTTTCTGAATAAAATTCTAAACAATACACATATATCTATTTTAAAATAGGATGTGATAGTTTAATATTATTTGCAATGTAATTATAATATATATAAAAGTAAAAATAGCTTTTATAAAAAATAAAAAAAATACTCTTTAATACACATTCAATGTTTATTTTAAAAATCACGTCTAATTCCATGCCAGCAATTTTTTCCAAAATATTTCCGCTAAAATACGTGAATATAATGCAAGCACCAAACACCAAAATTCACCGCTTTGATTTATGATTGATACAAAGTGTGAGCTCTTGGATTTATTAAAAAAAAAAAAAAAAATATGATGTTGGCTCTCTTTCTTTAAGATTAGCTAACAGGAAAGAAAGACAAACATTATTTAAACTATCTTTTCAGGATTTCTAAATTGATTATCAATGTATAATCATTATGTTATAAATATGAGACTAGAGATAAAAGCGTTTTTTTTTTTTAAATTATTACCGCTAATTTTTTATTTTTATTTTATTTTCCCCTTTTTAGTGTCTAATATTGAATCGTTGCAGTTTCACAGCCATTTGGCTTATTTTGGCGCATAATTAAATACATTGTTGTTGTAACTCGTATATAATTGTAACACTCAAGAATATTTGGCGATTTGTCACCTGTGGTCGGTAAAATAAATATGCCTTAAAATTAATGTATTAATTTATAAGTTCTAAAAATATTAAAATATTGTGTTGTCATAGGAAACATACCTAAGAATTTTTTTTTTATTTAATTCTAGTATATGAGATAGTTAGTGAAAAATCGATTATAAAAATCCATTTTTACATGCAAAAACCAAGTTGAGTAAATAAAAGAGTGTAAAAGGATTACGTTAAACAAATTGAAAATGCACAAAAATCAAAATATGATGCAAAATCATCATATATATTATCTCTGCTGTTAACATCCCTTTTTCTATACAATTATGAAACGCACAGCAACGAATAAGGTATCATTCGAAAGGTTTTTGAAGCGGTTTCTGACATAGTACACTCACATTTCGTTAAAGCATGTTTTTTTTTTAAATTAAAATTTGCTGTTATTTAAAAATTAAATAGACATTGTTTTCATAAGTGAAATGAAAGGTTTTCCTCAAATTAGTGTTGCCACAAAAATAAAATACCGCATTATAGGATGCTCTAAAATGATTATAAAAAAAATAAAAAGTACAAAAAAGATAAAGTATGATTTCTCCGCACGAGTTTATTTTATAGTTATTGTTAAAAAGCAAAATTGAAATTGAAATATTTAGAAGAAAAACACATCTTCGAACGATCGAAGTAGTGGTATTTCACGTGTAGAATAAAATGTATGCTTTGTTATTTAAGATTAAATTGTATTTTAAATGCATTCAATTTATTTTTCTTTTTATATATTTCCCAAAGAGCGGATGACGTCATCATCTAATGCAGGTAAAATACGATTGTTAATTTTTTTTTCTGGCGCGTGTCTTTTGACATCTTCGATCAGTTTTTACTGTAACTTTGATGGAATAAATGAGACAATATTCTGGCTTGATTAATGTTGTTTGCAGATATTTTAAAATTATTATTATTTTTTTTCAATTTTAAACCTGCATGTAAGAAATATTAAATATTGCTAAAAATTATTAGACTGCAGTGCAAAATCTTCGCATGGGTCCACTGGTAAAATTAAATTCTTCTTTATTATGTAAAAATCACATTAATATTCTATTCTACCACCATACTTAAAAAGGTGAAATTTCTTTTTTAAGTACACATAAAGGTAATTTTCTTTCGATAATTTCCATTTAAAAAATTAACAGAAATACATTCGTCTGTTGTGAAAAATACATAGTTCAAAGAAATAAAGACATTAAAATTTTGCCCATTAATTCGACGAATTCCTAAAATTTTATTCTAAACTTGTTTTGGTGCAGCGTAAAGCTTTCTCGAAAAACGAAAATGGCTTTTTAACTGTAGCCATAATGAAGTTAATTCCTGGTAAAGTAATAAGAAGCTTGGCGAATATTAACTTTAATGTAAGAAAAAAAAATCGTTTATTCATTAGTAATGCATGTTATGTTTTAGAAAAAAAGACTGGAACAAAAATAGGCTTATACTTGTGGTTTTAACCACGCATTAAAGTAAATTGAATAAAAATTTGAAAGTACAGAAATTTTTAATTTATTAAAATGTAATATAATAGCTTTATGCAAGAAAAGTGTTTATTCACAAGTAATTTTGCAATTTTACATGTTTTGAGAAAAAAACTGATGTGAAAAGAGATTAAGTTTCATCCACGCATTATATAAAGTTTTTAAAAAAATTGCACCAATATCTATACTTTTAAACTTTTAAAATAGATTCCAGATATGATAGATTACTATTGCTTATAATCAAAGAAAAAAGTGTTAATTCGTCAGAAATTTTACGTTTAAATATAAGACGGGTGCAAAAATTATTTTAGTTGAAGCCATAATGTAAGAAAAATTGTTTATTTGCAGGTAATATTACATGTTTTGAGAAAAGACTGAAGTTAAAATAGATTAAGTTTCATCCACGCATTATAAAAATTGAAGAAAAACTTTAAACAATATATACTCTAAGCCTTTTAAAATATAATATTATTGCTTAATACTTACAATGAATGAAAAAAGTGTAAATTTATCATAAATTTTACGTTTCAAGGAAACACATAGCGGTAAAAATATATTTAGTTTAAACCATACATTCATGTAAATTGAACAGAAAATTGAAACTATAGCTATTTTAACCTTTTTAAAATATAGCGTAATAGAAAATAATGTATATAATAATAGTAGTAAAAAAATATATTTTTTGTTTTAACCACGCATTAAAATATGTTTAATAGAATTCGAAACAATATATTTTTTGTCTTTTAAAATAAAATATTTATTTTAAGTATTATTTTAAGCGTTTAAGCTAAAATATAAAATTAATTGGCAGATTTTGCCGCAAAACTAACCAGCACCAGTTCACATAACGATAGAACTTCATATGAAATTTCATCCTATGTTATGCAGTAATTCATGAGTTACAGCGCCCACAAAATTTGTGTCACATACATACATAGAGACAGACACAGATACTGACGGACAGATATTTTCTAAAAACAGTCAAATCTTACTCAGGACCTTCTAAAACGTATAAATATTTCAAAAACCAAAAGTATACTTTAAAGATTAAAGGTTATTCTTAAGAGGTATTAAATTTTTGCCAAGTACGACTACGATTTCTCAAAATTCTGTTGTATTTTTTACTGCAGCATAAAATTTTCTTGAGAAATGAAAATGTCGTTTCAGCTGTAGACATAATAAAATAATATTCCAAGAAACGAAGGAAAATGCCTTACTAATATTATTTGTATTGTAAGAAAAAAGTGTTTATTCGTCAAAATTTTATGTTTTAAAAATAGATTTAGTTTCAGCAATGCATGAAGGTAAATTGAATAAAAATTTGGTACAATAGAATGTATGTTTAGCTTTTGAAATGTAATATAATAGTTTAACATCGTTCGAAAGACAAGAAACATCTGTTTAATCCTCAGAAATTTTATGTTTCACTAGAAAACTGAAGTAAAAATAGATTTAGTTTTTACTGTATATTTTAATAACTAAAAAAAAAAAATCTTAAAATAATGTACTGGGTATTAAATAGTACCCAGCCAGAATAAAAAATTGATAACAACAGAATGTGTATTTCTTTTAAATGCTAAAAGGTGTAAATTAACAACATAATAAATACACAGTAAAATAAGTTTTATTAGGTTGTTTGACAAGTTTCAGCTCACTCGGAGCCATTTTCAAAAACAAATGAGAATATTCCATAATTGCACGGTCTTTGAAGTTATTATTTAAAATGCTATCATTTAATTTTCATATACTTTTTAAAAAATTACGCACGTTATCTTTTATTTTTACTTGGTTGTTTATTTTCATATATGTAACCATGGAGTAACTTGAGCCACAAATTCGGTAAGTTAAAAAATGCCGCATCGTTATCGTTACATATTGTATTTTTGCGTGTAACATCTCTATGGTTTCTCTTATTATGGATGGATAGTATAGACTGGTGGGAAAAATTATTTTGCTTTCACTGAAATTTATTTGGATGGTTTCTTCTGGATATAATCTTGCCAGGGTTTATTAAATACAAACACGCAAAAATACAAATTGTGGCTCGAGTTACTCCATGGTTACACATATGAAAATAAACAAGTCAAAATATGAAAATTATGAAACATTTTTACGAAAAGTAGGTGCAATAAACAGATGCAAAAAAAATTTAAACCATGAACGAGTAACTTCTAACAACAAACAACATATAAAACAGCACAAAAATGACTCCTAGTTCGTCGGAAGGTTTTTAAAAGAAAAAAACGTTTTGTTTATTCAGATATTAATTTTTTATTTGTTGCTACACTTATAGAGTATGCAAGCTGGCAGTGCCTTGTAGTATTACTGTAATGCAGAGGAACGTGTTTATTTATTAAGATTTTATGTTTCATGAAAGGAGTGGAGTAAAAAGAGATTCAGTTTTAACTACGCATTGAAGTAGGCTGAATAAAATTTGAGACAATATAAATTTTATTTATTTTTTTAAGCATAATGTAGCAGTTTCGTATTATTTGTAATCTAATTAAAATTAATATTTAACTCTAAATATACCAACACTCTATTTGACCGGTACCAAATGAAAACATTTCTATTCGAACCATAAATTCATTCATGAAATAAGTAAAATGCATGTAACACAGAAAGAAGTTCAACAGTTTTAAATAAAATTTTTGTATAAAATATTATTATAAAACTTGAGTAAAATTCCCGGTATGTGTAGTATTAAACTAAACTAAATATGTATAAAAAACAAAATGTGAAACAAGTACATTTAAATTTTTCGTTGCTACGACAAAATTAAATTATTAGTCTATTTTACCACTATTTCGGCTAAGGTAAAATTTCTCTTTTAAGTACATGTATGATTAATTTTCTTTTGCGAAATTCCCTTTTAAAAAACGAAAAAAAAAAAAGGGGGATCAAAAGCGTTTCTCTCTTTTGCAAAATACATACTTAAAATAGCTAGAAATATGAAATTTTTGCCCATTTAGACTACGAATTGCCAAAATTCTGTTTTATTTATTTATTTATTTATCTTTTTCACTGAAGTATAAAGTTTTCTCAGAAAATGAAAGTTTTATTTAACTATAGCTAAAATAAAGTAAATTGTAGGAAAGGCAGGAAAATGCTTCAGTAATATTGATTGTAATATAATAAAACAAATCATCAAAATTTTATGTTTTCCAAAGTACTGGGTAATTATAAATTTAGTTACAGTTACGCATTAAAGCAAAATGACTAAAAATTTAAAACAGTCTTTTAGTCTTTCGTAACTGTAATATAATAGCTTAATATATTTTTGTAATGCGGGAAAAATGTGTTTATTTGACAATTTTTTTCCCACAACAGGAGTACAGTATAAAAAAACTTTTTTTAATTTTAACCGCGCATTAAAATATGCTCAGTAAAATTTTAAACAATGCAAATTGTATTTCTTTATAAATAAAATTTTCATTTTCAGTTTTATTTTAAGTGTTTAGGCTAAAATATAAAATGCATTAAAACGATAGTGCGGAAAGTTCATTAAAACTTAAAACAATTATTTAAAAAAACAAAAAAACAAAACAAATCATGCTAAAAAATTGCGGTTTCCAGGAATGGAATTAGAGGGAGATCGGTTTTGTTTTAATAACAAAGAAAGTTGTGGTTCAAAAATTACCGATAGATGGCACTGGCATGCGTAATATGAAGCAGATGTATGCAAATTAGGCTTACAGTAAAAGATCCATTTCAGCTAAGCGTCTGACAAAGTTCAGTATCCCAGCACATGAAACAGGCCCTTTCTCATCTTCAGTCATTTTGCCATTCAGAATTTTTGCAATATGCCTGTTGCCGATTCCCCGTTCTTGTAAAAGTGTTTAACAAGCAGCGCTTGATGTGGTAATGATAGCATACTGCTGGCATAGAATGAAGTATTTGTGTGCCTTGAGAGGGTTTACTAACAGCCTGGTTTGCATAAATCTACTTCATATTATACATTCAGCGACATCTATCGGTAATTTTTTAACCTTTTTCCTTTAATTAAAAAAGAATCCGATCTCCCTCTAATCCCATTCTTGCAAACAGCAATTTTTACCATCATTTTTTTTGTGTTTAATGAATCTTTAAAGTTTAAAAAAACTTTTGGCGCACCTCGTATATGTGTCTGTGTGTGTTAATATATATATATATATATATATATATATATATATATATATATATATATATATATATATATATATATATATATATATATATTTGTATATATTATTAGTATATATATATATATATATATATATATATATATATATATATATATATATATATATATATATATATATATATACTAATAAAAGAAATGTGTTTGCCTGAGTGTGTGAAGATTTGAGCTCAAATATATTTGTTTGATGTGCAAAATACATACTTTTAAGACAAAACGTAATATTAAACTTTGTTCATTGCGTTACAAATTCCCAAAATTCTGTCCTAAAAGTCTTTTACTGCACCATAACGTTTTCTCGAAAAACGAAAATGTATTTTCAACTGCAGCCATGATAAAGGACATTCCGGGAAAAGCAGGGAAATGTCTCGGCTAATATTGTTTATCATGTAACTAAAAAATATTTAGTCGTCAAAATTGTACGTTTTTGTTAAAGGATTGGAGTAAAAGTAGACTTATTTTCAACCACAAATAAATTAAATTAAATTAAATTAAATCGAAAGTTAATAAATATAAATTTTTAGTATTTTAAAATGTAGTATTATTAATTTGTAAAATAAGAAAAAGGAGTTTAATCATGTATTCCTAAATAGTATTTTACTTTTTAGAAAAGGATTGGAATGAAAATAGCTTTAGTAAATTGAGTAAAATTTAAATAAATTAAGAGAAATTGAAGAAAAGGCTAATACAATATTAACTTTTTGTATTTAAAAACACGTTATTTTAAGCTTACTATTGTGTATGTTATAAAAAATATAGGTGTTTATTCTTCAGTAATATTTTATATTTCAAGAAAGCACTCGCTTTAAGCTACACGTTACATAAAGAAATATCTATCAAATTAAATAAATATAACATTAAATTTCATTAAACTGAATTTTAAAACGAAATACAAAATTTGTATTTTATGAAAAGAAATTACCAGACTGTTTTACCATTTTACAAAGATGAAACTATTTTGTAGAATAAAAAGCTGATTATTTTTAATAATTGAAATAATAGCGCAAATGCAGCACCTTCTAATAAATAAATAAACAACAACAACCAAAAATAATGATATAAAAATAAGCAATATTTAACTGAATTTTAAAATAAAATTTGTAATTGGAATAAACTTAATTACTAGCCTGTTTTTCCATTTTTATATAGATGAAGCATCTCATTTGTGAGGAAAAGGGTTAATTTTGTTTCAGAATCGAAAACTCTAACTTTTAGCGTGAAAAATTGCTGTCTATTAGATACATATTTACACAAAAAGTATCATTTTATTATGTGGGCGTGGTTTATAGATTTTGTGATATATCTGTTTGCGTGAGGGAGCTATTCCAGGATTTACACACATCTCCAAATCCATCCTTCCGGGAAAAGTTATAAATTACGAATGGTAGCAATTCATGCTTGGAGAATTATATAATTGTTGACGATACTGAATGATATGAAAATAGCTGCATTTATAAAGTTCTTTCTGTTTGTAAAAGCTTTGTATGATTTTATTGTAATGTTGAATAAATGATTGCTAAGACGTTCTCTCATCATTAAAATTAAATTGTTTGAATAAAGAAATATTCACCGATATTGATTATTTGTTGCCTTCAAATTAAATTTCATCTCGTATATTTTCATGCTTAATTATTTTTGTGGTTAGCATTAACTTTTTAAATTAAAATCTTCGGGTATGCCTTTATTAAGATATATTATCCGAATAGTCGGATTTCGTACTAATCATAAGGAGTGTCACCAGTTGGACCTTTTTTTTTTTTTTTTTTTGATGGGTTGAAAGATAGTATTGTTTTATACAGATATATTTGCCGTATTTTATTTAATGACAGAATTAGACGAATAATTGCTATTTCAAAATAGTGGTAGTGGTCAAGCAATTTGGATTTTTAAAAAACAAGAAAAAAATCTCGGAACAAGTGGGTTAAAGTTAAAATAAATTGTTTATTTCTGATTTTTTTAACACGTTCGTGATGCCTGACGCGAATTTGCGTCTTTAGACATGTATAACTCCGCCCACTTTGTATTTATATGTTAAATATTTTCTTGCAAACAAACACTATAGTCGTAATTATACGATTAGTGTGCTATGCATATGAATACTTCGATTAGTGACAGTGTCTTTATTATACACGTGCATTTATATTATTAAAACGAACACAGAAAATATTTTCTTATAAATAATGCGTCATGAAAGAGTAACGCCCATAACGCCCAAAGCTTCCTGTTTAAAAGAGAAAAACTAGCCGCCACAAATGTATTACAATTGAAAAACTCTATTCCTCTTTTAGACTGAGGGATTGTCTTCTGTTAAAGAGTTATTTATACGAATGTATTTGCTTTAATCTTTTATTCTTTCACGGGGCGTTCCTTACTTTTTATAGCATATGCATGAGTGCAATTTGAAATTACGCCCATTTCTAAATTCACCGTTCCGAGAAAAGTTATAATTTACACATGGTGCTTGGAGAGTTGTTTAATCCAATTTAATTGCTGATGAGACCGAATAAAATAAAATAATTACATTTATAAAATTCTTTATATTTTGTAAAAGTTTTGTTTTGCTTCAGTTCATTATGTACCAGATAAATATAAACTACACACTCTGTCTTAACTGCAATTTACATTTTTGAATAAAGAAGTAATTTCGAAAGTTCATTATCGCTTGCCTTCGAATTAGGACTTTCTTTTAAAATTGAAAATTTCTATTCACTTATACTTATTTACTCCAATTTATTTATTTTACTCTTTTATTCTGTGGGCATGGCATACTAATTTTAAGATATTATTTGTGGAAATATAACACTCCAACAATTTCTCAAATTTCTAAATTTATCCTTCAGGAAAATTTCATAATTTACAGATCCTGCTTGGAGATTTGCGTAATTGTTGCTGATGCCGAATGAAATGCAAATTGCTGCTTTTATAAAGTTTTGTTCGAGTTCTTTCTACTGCTAGATAAAATGTGGTGAAGAAGAGCATGTGTAGTTTCTATTTAAGTTTTTGAATAAGGAATAATCAGGAAAATTCATTATCGCTTTCCTTCGAATCTGACTCATCTGATTTGTTTTGAGGTAAAGAGAATTTTTGCGATTGGCCATTGGCTTTCAAATTTAAAACTTTAGATTTTTTTTCTATTAAGAGTTAAAAGTATAATTGTCTCTGATTTTCGATTTAAAGAAAAAAAAACAAAAAACAAAAAAAAAACGCACATTTCTAACTTTATTTTTTTCGGAAATGTTATAATTTATAGATACAGCTTGGGAAGTTGCGTAATTGTTGTGGTGAAGTTGGTTTGGATTTTTTCTCTACATATCTTTAAGTATTTTTTCCCACTTATTTTAATTTTGAGAATCTTACATTTTTGGATATATATATGTATTGAATTATAATTATTGGTTTATCTATTGTTGCGTAATTGTTGATGATATCGAATGAGATAACACATTACTTCTTTTATAAAATTTTGATCCTTTTGTATTTAAAAAAACAAAAACAAAATGTAAAACCCCTATTAGAATTTTCAATTGGAAACGATTTCATTGCTGGTTTTTATAATTAAATGATTTACTTTTATTAAGAATTAAAAATAAATGTTTACTTTTGGTTTTCATTTGAAATTTAAAAAATCTTATTCATTTTTTAGTCTGAGATATTGCATTTGATTAAATAATAATTTACATAAATGCATTCTTCTTATTCCTTAATTTTGGTGCAGAGCGTATTGATATATATGTTGCTGATTCGGTACGTTTTACTGATATTTCTGCTTTTGTTTAACAATTCGTTATTAAATACGCTTTTGTATTTAATAATGCTCCCTAGTCATTAATTTTTGCACATATCATGTTCAGTTACTCAATATTTGTCCATTTTTATTCAATTTTCTTTAAATTTGACTCGGTAATTGATCGGGCAGTTTGAGTATAAATTTGGCTCATGGATATTAACTCAAACAGAAATCAAATACATTTTACTTATATTAGTTTAATATTGCCCTTGAAAAAGTGTTCCACTATATAAGTTTCCAATTGCATATTGTAATAATTTTCACTTTCTGCACGTTGGATTTTTTCTCTACATATCTTTAAGTATTTTTTCCCACTTATTTTAATTTTGAGAATCTTACATTTTGGATATATATATGTATTGAATTATAATTATTGGTTTATCTATTGTCGATTATTTATGTGATTTAATGGTTATTATTAACAAAAGTTTTATTATATATCATCATCATCATCATGAACCGCTTTCAATCTACTGCTGGATGTAGGTTTCCCCTAGATTGTTCCATTGTTTCCTGTCTAGTGCTTTAGTCATCCAATTAACACCGGCCAGTTTTCTGATTTCGTCACTCCGTCTTACTTGAGGTCGTCTTCTTGGTCGTTTTACATCTCTGGAATACCACTGTAGGTTGTTCGTGCTCCATCTATTGTCTTGTCTTCTTGCAATGTGCCTAGCCCATTTCCATTTTAGCCGTTCAATTCTTTCTATGATGTCGAATACTTTCGTCTGACTTCTTATCCAGGTTATTCTCTTTCTGTCTCTTCAAGTTATGCCTAGCATACATCCTTCTATTCTTCGCTGTGTTGTTTGTAATCTTTGTACCATCCGTTATGTTAGCGTCCATGTTTCTGCTCCATAAGTTAGTGCCGGCCAAACACATTGGCTAAACACCTTTATTTACAAACAAAGAGGCATCTACTCTTCAGAATAACATTGTTCTTCCCTAAAGCACTCCATCCATTTCTTATGCTTCTATTGATTTCATTCATGATACTGTTGTCCGATGATATTTCCTGTCCAAGGAACACACAACTTTGTACTTCTTTAACCTCGGTGTTGTTGTAGACAATATTCTTTTTTGATACAAATAAACTGAACATCACCTTAGTCTTTTCCAAATTTATTTTTAATCCCACATTAATGCTATCTTCAGCCAAATCTTTTAGCATATTTTCCAATTCTTCAGGGTTATTACTGAAAATTAAAATGTCATCAGCAAACCGGAGATGGCTTAAATATCCCCCATGTATTCCAATCCCTAATTATATATATATATATATATATATTGCGCTAATGTAATGTTCCAAGAATTATACACATTTCTAAATTTATCCTTCCGGGAAATTTTATTATTTACAAAACAGAGAGTTGCATAATTTCTGAGGAGACTGAATGAAATATAAATTGCTATTTCTTTATAGTTTTCATCATTTTGTAAAAATCTTATTTTGTATGAATTCATTCTATTATTGAATAAATGAAAACTACCCACGCACTCTTTTCAGTGAAAATTAAATTTATAAATAAAGATTTATTTCCAGAAATTCATTGTTACTTGCATTCGAAGTTTATCTGGCGTATTCTGAGATTAAAATTGTTCTCATACAAATATTTTTATCTGCTCAGCATTTCAAAACTTTCTGACGCATTTTCTTACTCATTTTTTAAACGTAAAAACATAAAACTTGCAGGTATGGTTATTAAAGTGATTTATAACTGAACAGTTTTTTTTTCATTTTTCCCTAAATTAATTACATTTTAATTTAAAACAGTTGTTGTCTCAGGGCAGTAGTTTTTTTAACTTTCTTCGGCTGTCCCGTCAGGAAATTCGGTTCAAAACGCCAATTTTGACAGCATTTTCTGAAAAATCTTCTGCTTTTACTGATAAATGAAAAAAAAATTGATTACTGAGTTTCTGCATAAGAGTACCTGACAATTTGATGCGTTTGCGAACGAAAATGAAATCAAAAAGGTGACATAAAGTAGCCACACTGGATTTGAAAACAACCTTAAGTGAATTTCAGTGTTTATCACCCTCTTGTAAAATTAACAAGAACGAAAAATCAAGCGTCAAGCATAGATTATATAGCACTTTCCAACGCTTCCAAAATAATTTTACAAATCATACCGTTTAATAAGCTAAAAGCTAACATCTAAGTAAACAATTTAGAAAACGCATAACATATTTAAAAACATAATTTCAGGAATTTCCAACATATACAATATTCGGAAAAATATCCGAATACTTTTATTCAGCCCTGTATAAGATCTATAGATTTGTATATATACTACATAGGATGATAATTTTAGTTCAGTTAGGAAACGCGTAGCACAGTTTAAAATTCTCCGTCTGGAGTTTGTCAATAAACAGAAATGTGTTCGCGAACTTTTGTGCTGCCCTGTATAGGATCTACAGAATTTATACACACCACGTAATAGACAAAAAGCAAGTTAAAATTAAAATCGCGTTCAATAACTTAAAACGCACTTCCAGGAATTATTGTTAACAGACAGTAGATAATTCTTTTGCGTGTCCCTGTAAATGAACGATGACTGCTATACACACAATATTCCGTAGTAAGTCTCTTGTAATGCACCTTAGTGATTTATATACATTTTAATGCGTTTAAAATAGTGAAACATTATTTAAATAAACCGCAGACGATTTTTCTCCATAGACGTAATGTAACGGAATTATTTTTACTGTCCCTGTAAAGTAACTATAAGTGCTATGCACACCCTGTTCCATATTAAGCTTCTTCTAATGCACCTTAGTAATATATATAAATTACAATGCGTTTCAAATAGTGAAACATTATTTAAATAAACCGCAAATGATTTTTCCCCATAGACCGCAATGTAACGGAATTCTTTTGAGTGTCCCTGTAAAAAAACTATAAGTGCTACACACTTCCGTTGAAATAGGGAACATACTATAGATAACGACAATAACATATAAAAATTGCAGAGCAATCCGAGCATATTTACTGGAGTTAGAGCACGGACAGACGGCAGACAGCCAGACGGCAGACGGCCAGACAAACCGAAGTCATAAGCACTTTTCAACTAGGTTGGAAAGTGCTAAAAATATCGGATTTGCTTTTATTAACAATTATAAATAATTGTTTGCTTTTGCTTTTCTTTTAAAAATGAGAAATCCTCTTCACATTGTAGTTTTGGAAATTGCTTTTCATTAAATATTTTTTTATGTGCAAGGCCATATTAACACTCTGACGACAGACCTCGGACGTCAACCGTCCGGCGACACCACAGTGGTGTTGTACGTAAAGTAACTTAATTTTAATCCTTAAATGCTACATTGACACCAGAATTTTGGAATGAAAAATTCCCTTTTATCAAGTACATGAAGAAAAGATTTTACTTATTTTCAAATATATTTGTTTCTAAATTCAGGTGTCAGTCAATCATTTCAACATTTTGCGAATAGAAGTATTTTTACGAGACATGCCGACGGCAAAGTGTTAAAACATGAGCACACTGGGCTCAGGCCTCGGGTTGGGAGTACCACTATTTTCTAGTAATAATTATCTTCTTATTTTAACGCAGAATTTCTGTCAGAAATAAAGAGAAAATTACTATTCAGAAACAATGTTGAATGTTTCTTTATGTGCTAAGTAGGGTCTTGTTTAGAGGAATTTATTTATTTTACTATTTTATATTTTGAACGCAATCTATTGATTTTATCATGCATCTATTTGGATGCATACAGTATTTCAAAAATGGCACCAAGAGTGATTGTGTTTTCTGAATTTTATAACCACTACTTTCGGTAAGTAATATTAAGGGGAAAGTTGTCCAAAATGAGGACGCTAACGTATTTTGTCCTACCGAAAAAAACTAGTCGTTGAGAGCCACAGTAATACTTACCCATCATGGATTTGCATAATATAAAATATGAAAATAAAACATGTGTAAACTATTTATAAAATGCATTGCAATTCGAATAAAATCGTGGCTTGATGACGGCATAAATTTTAAATGCTCTATTACTGAATTGCGTAAAAAGACATCCTCGTAACTCCGAAAATTATAATCATATTAACTAACAGTTTACTGCGTCGGATTAACCGTCACATTTCCAATTAAAATATATCTTTTAATTGAAATTTGAATGAAATACAGGGTCATGAAAAATCAAAGAGTGTGGAAAATATTATTACAAATATCTCGGCAACTCATTATCCGATCAACTGCATTCTTTATGCATTCTTTATGTTTTTTTATTGCATTTTATATTCACTCCTTAAAATGAACAATTTCGAAAAATTTTATATATTTTTTATCAGAACGAATATTTCGAGAGTCCGAAAAAAATAGTTTCGGATAATCGAGGTTACTGAAATTCAATAAGCTTCTTCCCCTTTATTACATACTAAGTACATAGCAAATTTCAAATGTCTATCTCAATTTGTTTGGGAGACAGAGCGTTTACAGACACACACACACACACAGACGGACGGCAATTTTTTTTTTTTTTTATAAAAATATGTTTTTCGGAATCTCTAGTGTCTAAACGTGTAAATCCGTCAAAATTTTTTTTCGATTTTCAAAACGATTACAAGACTTACCCTATACTAAGTATGATGGGTTAGTAATATATAACTCAAAAAATCGGGAAAGCTATTTTTGTTTTAGAGTAACTCTTAGATCATCAGAACTCAAGGCTGTTTGTTAGAAAAAATTATTACGTTAGACAGGAAAACTATTTTTATGGAAAAGTTCTCGTTTTTGGACGTTCGGTTGGGTAAAATGGAATACTCATATAAAATAATATAAAATTGAAGGCTAATGCGAAATTTCATTAAACAAGTTTATTTGAACAACATAAAATGAAGGTATGAATACAGAAAAAGAATACAAACCAAAGTATCATTGTTATTATTGTTATAAAAAATCAATCGTTCACAAAAGCCCCTCACATGAAATTATCATCCCCTTCTTCAGCACTTGAACAGGCTGCATGTGCCCAACCTCTACAGCTGTTACACTGATTCCTCCCTTCTTTGTCCTTTCGATTTATGTACAGTTCGTTACAGAAGATGCAAGCATCATTGTTATCATTTTCTTCCACATTAGATGATAATCGTCGCTACCATGTCAAACTATCGAATGTGAAAAATGCATTTTTCTTTACTTTTAAAAATGAGAAGATTTTCATCCTAAATTTTAATAGGGTTTCAGGGTTGCAACATCACCAGGGTTGCCAGTTTGGACTGTTTTTCCATTCAGAAATTTCGAATCCATACCAAGAATTTAAAATAGAAATTTTAGCTTATATTTCGTGATTACTTAAAGTAAAAATTTTTCTCTAAACATTTCCGGTATGAATCGGCATTTCTGAATAAAAAGGGAGGCTAAACTGGTAACCCTGTTCTTCATAGAAATTTTATTAGTATTTTATTAGGCGATGAATTCTAATAAAATTTAGTGGTAACAATCGGCCCATTTTTAAAAGTAATGAAAAATGCATTTTTTCATATTCGATAGTTTGACATGGTTGCGACGATATCACTGATGCGTCAATTTTTTTTTCTTCAGTTTTTGAGTGTTAGGAGTTGTGGGATCAGGATTATTGTGTTTCTTGAATAATGCCCTTTTTTTGTATTACTTTTTTTCATTTTTCTCCTGTTGTATAGTTTCCAGTTTTGCTTTTTAAGGAGATGACGATAATATAACAGTTTAACCTCTCTTCTTATCATTTTCCCTTTTTTCAGAATTCTTTTTTTAACCTTTACAATCAGAATTATGCCCAAATAAACGTTTATAAATCGTTAAAAAACTTAATAAAAATCATAATACCACGGATTTGTCAAAAAATTAAAGCATAGAGTAACATATTCCGTGGTGTTACTAATGTCCCCGTTTTAACAGACAATGACGTATGCTAAAATATATGGCGTACCCTGTATAGATGTAAGATAGTTTTTCAAGGAATATGTCAAAATGTAGCTCAAATCTAAAAGAATCATTGAAGTACTTATCAAATTCGAATGTCCAAAGATGACTTGATCAGTTCCAATACAGTCCGAGACGAAAATCGGAAACAGCCGAAATTTGAAAACTTTCTGAAAAACAGCAGATCAGTGAAAATTGTCAGTAGCACATTTCAAAATGACATATTGGCAACCATGAATGATAGTAAAATGCTGGATCTTAAGATGGCAACTCTTACCAGTGAGAATTCTAACGTCCCCATTTGGCCATTTGCCAAAATGAGATCCCCATTGCCAAAATGAAATATTGGCAACCATGAATGATAGTAACATGCTGGATCTTAAGATGGCAACGCTTATCAGTGAGAATTGTCACGTCCCCATTTGACCAGCCCTCCCCGTTTTAGACGACTTTCCCCTACCTTATAAATTCTGCGATTAAATAAAGCGAAGATTTCTATTTGGAAATTGTGTTTTTATAATTATCTGGAACAAAATCGCCCCTACACACCTCAAAATTTTGGGGGAAATTATAATTTTTTATGGGTAGCAAATGATGCTTCGAGAGTTACATAATAGCTTCTGATATTAAGTTTAATGAAAATGACTGGTTTTATTTAATTTTGTAAAAGTTTTGTTTTCTATGATTTCATTCTGCTGTTGGATAAATGAAAACTGCATACGCTTTCTTTTCATTACAATTAAAATTCTGAATAGAGAAATCTTACTGAAATTCATTGTTGCTTACCTTTCAATTAAAGTTCCTCTAGCATTTTTGAGAGTAAGATAATTTTAGACTTACGCTACTCTTTTCAAAACAAATAAACAAAAAAACTTGTGTCCCTTTATATCAAATGTTAAAGGTAATTGTTTATGTAGAGACTGGAAGAAATAAATTTGACATCCTATTTTTATGCCGCATTTGAAAAAAAAATCCACTTTTTGGCATCTTTATCAACCGATATATCTTTTACATAGGTTTAACATAATAATCTAATTTTTAAATTTATCGTATTTGCTTTTACTAATAATTAAAAATAACTAATAATTTAAATATGAAGGAATTTAAAAAATAAATGATATGGCCTTCTTTTATGCTCTATTTTGATTAAATTTCTTTTTTATATTAAGCATATTCTCCCCCAAAAAAATTTAATATAAGAGTTTTTCTTTTTTTTTTTACATATATAAAAGAAAAGTGTTAAGATTAAGCTATCTCAAAAGTGCTTTTCGTAACATGTTCTTATTTTTGCTTTGATTAAGTTGTCACATTTGTTTCCGTGATCTGCGGGGTCTAAAAAAATTATATTTTGCTAGTAAACTAAAAAGCACATAGAAAAGTTATAACATGGAAACTATTCTGTGGTTTAACGTGAAAGACAGCTTACATATTTTATATTCTTAACTTTATTCAATCTTTTAATCCTTTATATTTCCATTAACTTTTATCATTTGCTACCCATAAATCTGATAACAGTTTTTCTTTGCTAAACGGCAACAATCCTTTACAGCTGTCATTAGAAAAGGTTTCGTCACTTTTACGCAAATATGACGTGGAGGCATCTCTCTCTTTATGAATGAATTAAATGATGTCATCCATTCAAGGCTTGTTGCACATCTTGGCCAAGCTCATGCTCATCTTGTAACATAGTTTTTTTGACTCAGAGGACCATTATGTGCATGTGACACTTTTTTTAGAGGACACAGTCACAGAAAAAGTGTTCTTTGTTGGTTTGTGCGGAAATGATGTCCATCTTTTTTCATATTTAGAAAAGCTTCTTAAATGTGTGTTTTGATGTGGGTGAACGATTTCGTTATATTTCATGGTTATTTGTTGGGTCGCCGCGGTTTTAATATTTTGTATTCTTTTTTTAATATCTCTAACAAAAGAAATTATCTGTCAGATGTGCCGTCCCACTTTAGATAACGTCTGTCACTGTTCCTTGATTCAGACTCTCCTATTGGTTATGACATCGCCAATAATTCCTTCCTGTAAATAGCAGTTTTTGACTGCTAGTTATTATTGAATGTGTCAACTGTGGGTCTTTATTCCGGTTGTGAATTCTTCTTGTTTCCTTTGTTTTCTTGTCAGAGTTTCCCGTGTTGAAAATTTCCTGTTCTTTTGAATGACTTAATGGATTCGGTTATGAATTTTGATAAACTTGTTGCTGGGTATTTATTTACATAGTTTTGAGTTCTAGCTTTAATGATGATCATACTTTACTTGTTAGGTCACGTCTGTCATTTTTTTTTACTTGACTTTTTCTTGATAATAGTTCAAAAAATGCACGGTCAGTTAAAGTCATTGTATTATATTTCCCACTTCTAATGTATCAGATGACGCTTAAAGAAGTTTTTATGTGAAACATGTAAAACATAAAAGCTATTTTCATTATAATGTAAATCCGTTTCTGTCCCTTTTCATGTGTAGTAAAGCACCGTGGACATCACACTTCGGTTCAGCGACCGCACTCTCCTCACTGTATGCGATTTGAGATTCTGTAACTTCAGCTTTGATTAAGTTGTCACATTTGTTTCCGTGATCTGCAGATCTGTGAAAAGCGAAAAAAAAATATTTTGCTAGTAAACTAGAGAGCACATGAAAAAGTTATAACATGGAAACTGTTCTCTGGTTTAATGTGAAATACAGCCTACTTATTTTCAAGTGTATAACTTTCAAGTGTATAACTTTCAATATTCAAGTGCATAACTTTGTTGGCAATATTAGTTATAATGAAATATAACATATGATTATAAAATAATAGAAATATATGATTTCTGTACAAAATCTAATCAAGAGTCGAACTGTGATATTTATTTTAAACAAGAATTTCATTTTGCTAATGAAACATCCAAATTAATTAAAGCATGTTTTCAAAAACCGCTGACCTTTTGAAATTTTGATCTGTGCGAATTCGCCCTAGTAATGGAGTTCACCAGTTAATTGTGGTTTATGATTTGATAAACGTTTTTACTATATTTTTTGGTTATTTGTCGGTTCACCTCTTTTATAATATTTTGTATTCTGTTTCAATATGTTTAATAATAATAATAATAATATATATATATATATATATATATATATATATATATATATATGTCATATATCCTATCCCATCTAAGAAAATACCTGTCACTGTTTCTCGATTCAGTATCTGCTTCCTATTATTTATGACATCTCGGATAATCCATTCTTGTAAATAGCACTTTTTGACTAGTTATTATTGAATATGTCAACAGTATACATTTATTCCAGTTGTGAGTTATTCTTGTTACCTTTGTTTTATTGTCAGTTGTCCCACGTTTAAAATTTCCTGTTCTTTAGATGATTTAACGGATCCTGTCATGTATTTTGATTAATTTGTTTTTGAGTATTTACAGAATTTGAGTGCCTGTTATAACTATGCTCATACTTGTCATGTTGGATGATATCTTTCATTTTATGTTTATTATATATTTTTCTGGACAATAATTTTAAAGAATTCACTATTAATTACGTGCACTGTTACTTACAACAGTGTTACAACTGTGAGAGGTATGCTTTTATTCCTAAGTCGCTGCTGGATAATTACATAGTTTTTTACCAGGTATAATGATGCTCATACTTTTCCTGTTAGATCATGTCTGTCATTGTATATTTTTTCTTGATGATAATTTTAAAAATAGACAATCAGTTAAAAATTTTTAATTGTACTTCGACACTGTAAAAAATGACGGATGTTTCTGAACCTACGAAAATATAATATAATGACGAATAAATTTCTAATATAAACTCATCCTTGTTAACCATGATTCTGAACAGTGTTTCTTTATCTTTAGAAACCTCAGACATCAATGGCATTTCGTGGTTTAAAGAATCATTTAGAAAAACAAAATTTTTCTATCTGCCCGTAATTTTTGGAAACGTTTACGAGTAGCTTTTAAAGTGTATTCTAAGCCCGGAATATAGTTTTTTCCGATGCTATCCATTCTCAAGTAAACATTTTCATGTTCAACAAATATGTTTAACAGATAAACATGCAAAATTAACTGCGTTAACATTAACATTAAAATTAAGATTATTTCTTTACTCTTTCATGTATAAATTAACTTATGCAGCTGAAAACGTTTGCTTGAGAATGGATGACATTCGATAAATAGGTATTCCAGGCTGAGTAAACTGTTTAATACACTATAAAAACTATCCGGAAACGTTTCTGAAAAATACGGGCAGCTAGGAGAAATTTTGTTTTTATAAATAATTCTTTAAATTTTGTAAATGTATTGCTTTCTGGGAATTCAAAAGACAATGGAACACGCTTTTCGGAATTTCGGATAACTCGGAATATTATATTATATTTTCGTTCGTAGTTATAGTATATTTTCATAAAATAAGAAACATTGATCATTTTTTACAGTGGATCGCCTCGCTTAATAAATCACAGATCGCTAAAAGATAGTTGAATGAAAAATATATAGTAAAATCGATGTGGTGAACAATTTCCTCCGCATTTTATGGTTGTTTGTCTGTTAATGTGTCAATTACGATACTTTGAATAATTCGTTGCTGTTTGTTTACAGGATTTGAGTGTGAGTTTCATCACTTTTCCTGTTAGATTATATCTCTATCATTTTAATTCTCACAGGAATATGCTCTTGTTAAAAAAAAAATAATAATGCATAATAAATCGATGTATCTACTTATTTTGTTCATCTAATGCATTTATTTAAATATCACTAAATTAGGAATACCATTATATACAATTTAATTTTTCCGTCTCAGGTCATATTTATATATCAGAATAATTTCTTTTTAGATTATAAGATTTTGAAGAAGATTCAAAATTATCAAGTTAACCCTAAACTAGCTTCTGAATTTTAAGTATCATGTTCATAGCATATTCTGATTTATTTCGCAAAATTTCTAAAAATATTTAATTACCTGTAAAATGTTAGTTAGAATGCTATCAAAATTATTCAGTGTGAAAATCCTAGGTTTAAATAAATTCTGCAAAATGGAACAACTGTATGGTAATATAGACTGAAAAATGGAAACTACAAAAAAGGACTGTAAAAGAAAAATTATATTATTCATATAATGGAAAATTTTCTAAAAAAAATTTTTATTATCATTTTAACCAAAAAATATATTCAAAAGCTAGAAAATTTTGCATACCTCTAAAAACAATTTTCAAGCTTGCAGTTTTTTCCATTTACTATTCTCGCGGTCTGTGTTGAAATGTTTCTAGGTATTGTGAAGATGGCGCTTTTGGAAAATGTTAAGGTGATTATATTTTATTTATAATTGACGCTTCACCTCTAGTTATTTTAACAAGTTTATAAGGTCGATTTTGATTTTTCTGAACTTTTGTAACCTTAAGGGATTCAGCTGAATAACGAGAATTCGTTAAGGAGATACAGTTATATTATGCATATGATTATGATCCGGAAATAGATCGACTGTTCTATGCGTATAAGCAAATATACTATAGTTTGCGCAGGCAATTTTTAATAAAATTCGCAAATACCAAAGTGTTAGCTGGAGCCTTTTGCGACTATTCGGTAATTATATTTATTAGAAGTCTGTGCTATGAATAAATGTGAATTAATATTTAATTCTCGTTTTAAACTCAAAGTTATTTGGAGAATAAGCAGGTGTGTTTTGCAATAATAATAATAATAATAATAATAATAATAATAATAATTCAACCAAGACAATTTTGTATAGATTTTATGCGCGTTTATACTTTGCTTTATTTTTTAATCAGTGTTAAGAAAGATATACAGTTTTCCACCGTCATACAGTCATACATGATTCATGATTATTATTATTATTTTTTTTTTTTTTAGAGAGAGAGAAAAAACCCCGTCTTGAGTATTGATAATAATAATAATAATAATAGACAATTCTGTATAGATTTTATGCGCGTTTATACTTTGCTTTGTTTTTTAATCAGTGTTAAGAAAGATATACAGTTTTCACCCTCATACAGACATACATGATTTATGATTTTTTTTTTTTTTTTTTTTTTTTTTTTTTCGAGAGAGAGAGAGAAAAAACCCCGCCTTGAGTATTGATGCTAGTTTCGAATCATACATGAAGATAGAAAGCACAGACTCGTATAAGTAGAAATTGCAAAAGAGTCTTTGCAGTATTATACGTTAATTGTTACATTCGGTGGTGTTAATGATAGAACAAGACTGTCGTTTTGTCTCGCAGTTGGATGTCGTTGCATTATGTAATTCTAACTGTTTTTATTTTCCGAAATGTTTCCGTTAAATATTCTAAGAACTACACGAGATTGTTATCATCTAAGTCGTATTAATGACAGCTATTTCTATTTATGATGGCCTTGTAATATCTAATCACCTTTTGATTAGAAGCCTCTATCCCCATTTCTGATGAGTCCGTAGTAATGACAATTTAATCATCTTTTGTTCTTGTTAACGAATTCATGGAAGATCGAGATGACTAATACTGCCATAGAAAACGTTATCATTTATTTCCCTTTAAATGACAACTATGATTCTTCATTAATTCAATTCATCAGTATGAATAAGGATCTTTAGATCAGATACTGGTATCTTTTAATTAAAATTTTATCGTTTTTTATATTTTCATTAATTTATGTCGTATCCTTAGTTATGTTTTACGCGTAGAGTCGTTATGAGTAGAAACCGTAAGCACTGTAAAAAAATACAATTGATCCTTAATCAAGGAAAATATAATATAACCACAAACGAAAATATACAATGACTCAGTGTTGAATTCAGAGGGTGGCCCGGGGGACATTCCCCCTGGAGCATTGAAATGTCCCACCCGGAAGATTTAAGATTTTATGCTTTCAAAGTGGAATTCCCGTCCCGGAACTCTATTATCCCCCCCCCCCGAGCCACAGAAATCCCTCCCGGAGAAAAGGTCTGAATTCAACACTGAATGATCTCTTCCGTATTATCTACGATTACTAAAAGCGTTCTTTATCTTCAGAAACCTCAGAAACTAATCTATTTTACAGATTTAAAGAAGCATTTATAAAAACAAAGTTTTTTCTTTTTTTGTTGTCACTGATCTTCGGAAACTTTTCCGAGTTTTGTTTTATAATGTATTAATCAGTTTTTTCAATCCAAAATATAGGTTTTTCGAATGCTATTAATTTCAAGTATACAGTTTCTTGTTCAACAAACATATTTTACAGACAAACAATATAAATTAATAACATTAATATTAACCTTAAAGCTAACGTTATTTTGTTACCGTTGGACATATAAATTAATATACTAATTAATTTTCAGCAGAGCTGAAATTACCCTGTAAATTACTGAAATACAAAGAATGTGAATTATCACTTTACTAAACAGCGCACAACCAACAGAGTGAAAAAATATCCAGACCGGGGTTCGATCCCTGATCCCTTGGTATAGCGCACCAAGTGCTTTACTAATTAAAAAATGTCCAGATTGGGGTTCGATCCCCGATCTGTTGGTATAGCGCACCAAGTGCTTTACCAATTAAGCCACTAAAAGCACTTGGTGCACTATACCAAGGGATCCGGGATCGAACCGCGGTCTGGACATTTTTTTCACTCTGTTGGTTGTACGCTGTTTAGTAAAGTGATAATTCACATCCTTTGTATTTCCGCATAAATTCAGTTACGCAGCTGTAAGTATTTAATTGATAATTCATAGCATCCTAAAAAATGATATTCTGGATTGAGATAACCAATGAACACACTATAAAAATTATTTGGAAACGTTTCCGAAAATCAGCGGTGGCAAAAGGAACTGTGGTTTCAATGAATGCTTATTTAAATCTCGAAAATACTATATTGTTTTCTGAGGTTTTGAAAGATAAAGAACACTTTTTGGAATCTTGGGTAACTCGAAAGAGATTATTGTATGTTTTCGTTCAGAGATATATTTTTGTAGATTAAGAAACAGTTATCTTTTTTATAAAAAAAGAGGAATTTATTAGTAAAGTGGAATGCAACTACTGTGAAATTCTGTAAACGTTGTGATTTTTTTTCCCCGCATGATAAATTTTTACATTCTTTAACCCTTTCCAGCTTTGTGGTTTAAATTCTGTCCCACTTAATATTTATCCCCAAATGCCACAATGGCACCAAAATTTTAAAATATATTTTTGCTCTTTATAATGTACGTGAAGAAATTATTTTACATATTTTTAAATAAATTTGTACGTAAATCGTGGTGTCGTTCAGTTATTCCAATATTTTAGCAACAAGATTAGTATAGAAGTACATTGTGCCCGAAAGGGTTAAAATACAACAAATGATCGTTGCTGTAATGCATTTTTTTTTTCGATGCTAAATATCCAAGATCTACCAACAAAAACAAAATGAATCATCAAATATGTATTATCTATTTTCTAAGTGATGTATCTCCTTAATAGTCTTTATTTTTTACTTCTACAAAATGACCTTGTAAAGCTCTAACTGTTCCACGAACGTGCTTGCCGTTAGTCGCAAGATTACCTATAACATGTTACTAAATGCATTTTTTTCACATGTTGAGGAACCACTCTTTATAATAATCCTTTAGCATCAGATCCTCTAATAATAAGTTACGATTCCAAGTAATATAGCTCTAATCACCTTTTGTTCTTGCGATGCATAGAGGTCGTTTAGGTCACTACAAAGATCATCAACCGTTATGATAGCAAAAAGGCTATCCGTTCGGTAGCAAATGGCTACATAAGAATACATAACAAAAAAAATTGTTGATTTTTCGGTATAATAGTGGTATTCCAGCTGCCAGTATTATACCGCAAAATTGACAGTAATAAACAGTAAAACAAGCAGTAATACGCTACCGCGCATGCGTGACAGTGATTCGGAAATTTGGACTTTGACAGAATTTTCTGAAAGATCTTCTGGCTTATACTCAAAAATGAAAAACAATGTCTTTCATTTACAAAGTTTTTGAATACGAACACCTGCTAATTTCATGTGTTTTCGAACAAAAATGCATTTAAAAATATGTCATAAAGTAGCCAGTTTGGATTTGAGAACAACCTTAAGTCCAGTAAATGATAAATGCAAATGTAAGTGAATGAACGATGTAAGCTATACATTAGTTGCTAATTCTTCATAAACCTTTCTGTAAGAATCGTCAAAATAGCTTCTTATTTAGATCGCCTATGCCGTAGACATTGGTATTTTTAAGTATATCTTTAAATGAAGTCAATGATAATCAGTTTATTTTTTTTTGTTATGAAAGACAACATATTATTAAAAGATAAATGCGATTCTAAGTTTTTGCTTAAAAACTTTGCAATCGAAGAGATTGGGGGAAATAATGTAAGGTTTAAGCATGTTTTTCTTAAATAACTATTAGTTGGAATTAATTTTGGTTTCTGCGAATGGTTTAATAATAATTATTAATTCTTGGTTACCAGCACAGCCCCTTGAAAACTAGGCTTACTTGCTGACTCAAAAATGGCGACTGTCGTAGTTTGACTTTTTCAGTGTTTGTATGATTCCTTGAATTTCAGTATCAATATTTTCGAATAGTATTCTTCGTCTAATTTAATCACGGAAAAAGAAGACAAATTTTTCTTTTCGGATATAGTTGTAGTAAAATATAAGAAATCGTACAAACGCTTAAAAAAATCTGACTAGGACAGTTGCATTTTGGAATCAGCGCGTAGGCTGCGGCTGAAGGCTGGGTTTCTAGTCAAAATGGAGAAGTTGACAAGCTGCTTTTATGAAAATTTTCATTGGATATTCCGAGCTAGCTCAGAATATCCAACGAAAATTTTCATAAAAGCATAGCTCAGAATATGCAACGAAAATTTTCATAAAAGCATAGCTCAGAATATCCAAAGAAAATTTTCATAAAAGCAGCTTGTCAACTTCTCCACTTTGACTAGAAACACAGCCCCCTGCCACAGCCATATCTATATTAAAAACGCCTATACAAAACGCTAAATCTATACTATCCGCTTTCTTTTGTAAAATGTTTGGCTACCCGAGTGTATGTCTGTCTTTTGGTGATGCTTAGTAATCAATAAAAGCATACGCAAGAATTTTGTAAAAACCTGAAAAGAATTTTAACGTCAATGTTTTAATTTTAATTATTCACCATTTTGATAAATATATTTTTAAATATAATACTTAAAGTCAATGGATTAAATATTTTTTAGAATTAATCATAATGCTTCTAAAAATATTTAATGACATAATTTGCGACAGAAAAATTTGTAAAGTCATGTCTATTTTCAAATTTGAATGACTAAGCGCATTTATCCTTTTTCCATTAAATTTTATCAATATCATGATGCGGGATAAAAAATGCCTTTATTAAAATTCGTTTCAGATTGTTAATTAAATAGAAATGCTAATGGAGTAGTTATTAGTTGGACTTAAAACGTGATTTTTGGTTCCAATCAAAGCAGAAAAATAGACATACCTGTTTTATAAAAATTTCAGCTGAATACATTTAGCCCCTATTGATTAAAAATATGATAGTATCTTTGATAAAGCCGAACTGTGTTTTGTTATCGGTATTCAATCATTCGCCATTTTTATAAATATGTATTTTTTTTTTAATTAACCATTAAATTTAAAGGAATTTTTTTTTTTATAGGACACAAGCAAATTGCTTTGAAAAATATTTAATAGTATTAATATGCGACAAAAAAAGTCATCAAGTATTGCATTGTCTATTTTTAAGTTTAAATGATTAAAGTACATTTATACTTTTACAATTAAAGTTTATGCGTAATACAATTATAACGAAAATAAAATACGCATTTCAGATTTCTATTTTTATAATAATGATAATGGGTTTTGTGATATTTAATGGTTAATAGACTTAAAGCATGAAAGAAAGTACTTTTCCTAATCAACGGTGGTGATAAGAATGCCATATTCACTTTTCCTTCTTGATTCCTCATTCTATAATTTCCTATTATTGTTATCATTTTTATCTTCCGCCTCATCGTTCTACTTAGTGTTCCTTATGACCTTTTGTTTCTCGCTATTGTACTGCCATTTTTGAGTTAATAACCACACTGTTCCGTAATGAATCCCTTATATTAGAAGTGCTAATTACCCTGAATCTAGAATTACGTTAGCTATCTTTAAAGCCGAGAAAGAAAAAAAAAACATTTCTTTTTATAGCATAAAATGATGTCTTAGTTTGTATATACTCCTAATCCCTCCAGAATGCTTTAAAAAAATGCCGTGTTCCAAATGTCGACAACATTTTATAACGATTCTTTATCAAGTTACTTCTGTTTTCTTTCATTACATAACTTGATTCCACTGCACCATTTAGATACAAGACATATACACGAGTCTTTATCATAGATTATTGTTAAAACGTACCTAGATTTATTAGATTATATTTATATATTAGAAGTGCTAATTACCCTTAATCTAGAATTACATTAGCTATCTTTAAATCCGAGAAAGAAAAAAAAAGCATTTCTTTTTATAGCATAAAATCATGTCTTAGCTTGTATATCCTCCTAATCCCTTCAGAATGCTTTAACAAATGCCGTGTTCCAAATGTCGACAACATTTTATAACGATTCTTTATCAAGTAACTTCTGTTTTCTTTCATTACATAACTTGATTTCACTGCCCCATTTAGATACAAGACGTATACACAAGTCTTTATCATAGATTATTGTTGAAACATACCTAGATTTATTTTGTAAATCATCTTAGTTGTCTTCTACCTTCGTGATTGTAATAGGCCATTTAAAGCAGATGTTTCAGAACACTAAAATGAGTACATTTTTTTTTTCACGACGTAATTTACCACCTGGATTTATTTGAAGAAACTGGTGTGCATACATGTTATTGTTTTTAGTACAACAATAAATGAGAAAAGTGTGACTTTTATCTAAAAACTTTCTGATAACAATGATAAAAATTATCATCCATGTTTTAATGTAATTTACATAACTTGATTTTACTGTCCCATATAGCTACCAGAGTCTTTATATCAAAGAACCATACATGTTGAACCATACCTGTATTATTTTTTACAAAATTGTGACTATCTTCTGATTTCGTGAAAGTAGTAGCCCATTTATTGTTGTGAAACAGGTGTTTTAGAACACTAAAATGAGAACTTTTTTTCACGAAGTAATTTGGCCTCTAAATTTATTCTTAAGAAGCTTGAATAAATCCAGACACAAGTTATTGTTTTTAGTACAGCAATTGTATTGTAGTAAAAACTTTTACCTAAATACATTCTGATAACTGTCGAAGTAATAACAATAATAAAAATTATTCGTGTTTTAAACGTAATTTATGCCCCACGTATTGTGTAATTGTAGTTAACGAAAATTGCTATTCGAATGTCCATTTGACTGTCCGATATAGCTACACGAGTCATTAACAACGATTACAATTGAACCATAGCTGTATTATTTTCTGCAGCAATCGTAACTGTCTTCTGCTTTAATGAAGGCAATTCGCCATTTACTGTTACAAAGCAGATGTTTCAAAACAATAGAATGAAAATTTTTATTTAAAAAAAAAATCCCATCTGGTCTAATTCGTTGAAGCTCGAACATAGACATTATTTTTAGTACATCGGTTGTCATGTAGGATAAATGTGTAACTTTTATCTAAACACATTCCAAATAACTATTATAGGTTAATAATGATTAAAAAAAAACAATCATATTCCATGTTCATAATGTAATTTATGCCCCGCAGATTACGTAACTTTTGTTAACGAAAATTACTTTTTGATTGTTAAGATGCTATAGTGTTCAAATTGTTCACTCCTTTTACTGTATGCAATTTTTTATGTCGATCTGAAATTTTCTGTTTTGAATGATTTTTTAGCACGATGGAATAAAAACTTTGTGAAGCAGAGTGTTTTCATGATTAGGAAGTTTTATTTGGTGTTCTCAAACTTTGTTCCATTTGGGCATAATTTGCTCCAAAAACAGAAAATCCTTGACGGTGACGTCGCAAAAAGGTCTTGGTCCGACACTAGCACTCCAGTGTTTTAGTTTGTTAGGCATGAATATAGAAAGCTTGTTCTGTGTAGCATTGGTGTATTTTGGGCAAGTTTTTGAAAAAAAAATATTTTTTAAGTATTTCTTCCGTATTTGTGGCCCTATTAATTCTGTGGACGGGGTAACATTGCCCAGAGAGTCAATCTAGGTTTGTTTCTGGAATATTTCAAAAGAGAAACAAAATATTTATACCTCCCCGGATTACTTTGCTCCAATTAAAAAAAAAAAAAAAATTCGACTTTTTAATAACGTATCAACATCTGCTACATTGTTAATAAGAAGCTCTTACTGCATGCATACCCTAAATCAGCACGTTTGAAGACAGTTAACCCTCTAAGCGTTTTGCACGTATTTTTCCGTCTCCCAAAAACAACTTAAATCGGCTCTAGACAAAAATATTTTTAACAACATTATATTTTAAGATATATGTACATCAAAGAGATATGAAGTGTATTTCAGAAAAAAGGGGGAAAGAAAAATTAAATTATTTTAAGTTTTATTTAATAACATGAAAAATGATGATTTCTGAAAAAAACTTGAAAAAGCGGAGCAAAGTACGTAGGGTTATTTGGATAAATGTTTTTTTTTTTTTTTTTTTTTTTTTGTCGTCAAGTTTATACAACGTAATTTTATGCTTAATATTAATATTTTGGACATGTCACCTCGAATATTAAATATATTTAGAAGAGAGAGTTTGCATCTGAGATGTAGAATTTCCAATTTGTTATAAAAAAATTATAAAGGCAATTAAAATTCTGTTCTTTTGATTTAAAAAAAAATCTGGGATAATTTAACAACATGTGTATTGTAGAATTGGAAGAAAAACTTCAATTTTTTTCTCTAAACAAAAAAGAAAAAAAAATTAAAAGTGAAATCGTATTGGGTTAATTTTTATAGGGTATATTTTCTAGAACAATGACAAGCACAACAGACTAATGAAAATAATAGTTTGTTCTCAACCATTATCTTTTAGTAGTAAAATTTAAATGCTTAATTTATCTCTAAACACATTCTTATAGCTGCTATATGTAAAGATAAAAATTATACTCCATGTTCCTAGTGTAATTTATGCTTCGCACATTGTGAAATTTTGTTGGACAAAAAGTTTTATTTGAATGCCAAAATATTATAGCATAAAGTTATCGAATCTCTTTTTTTGTGTAAATAAATGAAAATTTTGTGAAGTAAAATGTTCAAAAGATTTCTTATCATGGACTAGTTATCTTTAATAATAGTAAAGGCACCTAAAAATGATTGTTTTCACCCGAAGTACCGAACTGGGTATCACTTTAGGTTCCAATAGTTTAGTTTTTTTTTAGATATTTCTATTATAAATAGAAAATTTTCATTATTTTCTAAATAACAAAAGAAATGATATGTCGAGTAGTATTAAGTTAATCTACTTACAAAATTCATATTCTAGAAAGTTGGTAAGAACAGGAATGTTCACAAGAAAGGAAGGTTTCATTTGGGATGATGTAATGTTTTTTAATTTATTTTTTCAAACACGACTTTTCAGCTTAACTTTCTTAACCTAGATTATTTTGAATAATAAAATTACGTAAAAGTGAATTTTCCACCTGAAGTACCCAACGGTATATCTCAGATGAACGACCTACAACTAACAAAGAGAATACATAATAAAAAAAATTAAAAGGCATATCACTTTAGGTTAAAAATATTTTGGAATTTTTAGAATTGTTTCTACTGTGAAAAGAAAATTCCCATTATTATACAAATAAAAGAAATGATAAGTCAAGTAGTTACTGAGTCAATAAACTTACAGAAGTCATATTCTAGAAAGTTGGCAAGTGCAACAGATTAATGAAGATGGAAGAGTTTCTTCGTTGTCAGATTACTTGAATCTGACAAGATTCAAGTAATCTAACAACGAAGTAATTAATACATCAGTAAGTACAGGAATGTTCACAAAATATTTCATTTGAGATTTCATTTGAATGTTTCATTTGAGAGGATGTAACTTTTTTCAAAAAAATTTTTAACACGACTTTTTAGCTTAACTTTATTAACCTAGATTATTTTGAATAATAAAGTTACGTAAAAGTAAATTTTCCACCTGAAGTACCCAACGGCATATATCAAATAAATAACTTACAAATATCAATGAGAATACACAATAAAAGAAATTAAAAGTCATATCACTTTAGGTTAAAAATATTTTTGAACTTTTAGAATTATTTCTACTGTGAAAAGAAAATTCCCATTATTATCCGAATAAAAGAAATATTAAATCAAGTAGTTATTGAGTCAATAAACTTACAGAATTCATATTCTAGAAAGTTGGCAAGTACAACAGATTAATGAAGATGGAAGAGTTTCTTCGTTGTCATATTACTTGAATCTGACAAGATTCCCACTACATTTCAAAAACCACCATTCTATGAAAGATAAGTAAATAAAAGTATATAAACTCGAAATTTCAGAAATATGTAATGTCAGAGATGCATAAATAAGAAAGTTAATCAATGAGACTAGTAAGTATTTAAGAAAAAGAAAAGATTCTGTGCTTATTTAGACAGGTTCTTGAAAAAATAAAACTTATTTTCATCACGTGGATGGAGAAAAAATGTGTACTCTCATATATATATTTTAGGACAATTCTTAATTAAAAACTTTCTATCACACAATCTACCCTAAGTAGCATCATAGTACCATACGATTTATATGTTAAACAGGATTTATTCTTCCTTAGATGGCTAATTAGTTTAAATAAAACAAGCAGTGGATGAAGAAAGAGCAGTTTAACATGATAATTTTTCACTAAAGTATGATTAATGAAGAATGGCCAATGAAATGAAAAAAAGTATAAAATCATTTTATTGGAAAAAAAGTTCTCATTTCCCTCTAAACTACACAGTAAAAAAACACAGATGTTTCTTAAACTACTAACATATAATATAAACACGAACAAAAATATGCTTTAAACTCTGCTGGGTTACCCATGATTTCGTAAAGTGTTTTTTATCTTTAGAAAACCCAGGAATCAATATAAAGAACATAGAACCTGTAACAAATTGGTGCTGAAAATCGAGAAATATTGAGCTTTTAACAGCATCTGATGGCAGTGAAGCAGGCAGTGAAAGATAATAATTGCATCTACTATGAGACAAATAAACAGTACTGTGGAAAAAAAGAAAAGAAAAGTCCATATTCGTGATGACAAGACTCTTGAGAAAATAAAACTTAATTTTACCATGCGGATAGACAAAAACGTGTATTCTCGTAAAAAAAAAAATTTCTAGATATTTCTTAATGAAAATCTTCCTATCACGCGATGTGCCTCAAGTTACATCATAGCAGCATGCAATTTAGATATAAAAACGGGGTTTTTTCACCATTAAATTACTAACGCTAACTATTAGGGGGAAAAATTGGTAGCGAAAGAATGGAAAGAGATTTAGTAGGCTAAAATGTTTAAATGGATTAACAAACATAAAGTCCGGAGAAAAAATTATTTAATTTCATAAAAATTTATTTGTAATATGGAAGGGGAAAAAATCCTCCAGTTTCCTTTAAACGTTTGCAAAATAAATAAATAATAAAAGTCAACATTGGATTAATTTATTTTTAATTTATAGCATTGGATTAATTTATTTATAAGGGTATTTCTTAATGTATATTGGTAAGACACAACGGACCAATGAGTATGAAAAGAATGTTTCTTTTTATTTTTATTTCTTTCTTTTTGTAGTTGGATAATGTATTCTCTAGGTCTAGATGATATATACCGGGACGGGGTATCCCATAAGGAAGGGACTCTTTTTAAAATTAAATAATTTGAAAACGTTTGACGATAGAAATACCCCGTTTGTTGCATCTTTATTAGAAAAGCAATACATTTTTAACTATACGAGTTCAAAATGACTTTAAAATTTCACCAATGGGTGGCATTGTAAGAAAAACTAAATGACAATATTTCCGAAATATCCGCCATTTGCAACAATAACATGACGTAGTCTCATACACGAGAATATATCTCATCAGGAATGTCCACACATGCCTTACAGATGTAATGTTCCATTTCCGCTAAATTTTGTAGGTTTTGTAGATAAAATTTGTCCTTTAAATATATATATATATATATATATATATATATATATATATATATATATATATATATATAAAAGAAAAAAAATCACAAGGATTTAAATCCAGCGAATGTCATTTAGTTTTTTTTTCAGTTTACAGGACCACCTGTTGGCGAAATGTTAAAGTAGGGGAAGGTAGCCTAAAATGATCCTAGCTGGCAAAACGATTCACATATGTTTTCTTCTAGACAGGTTGCGCTATCTACAGGGTAATACATAAACTAGTTGTGATAAGTAAAAAAGAAGCAAAGGTGGTATTCAAGCGATCACAACATTACGCGTCTGAATAGAATTTTTGAAAAATTTGTTTTTATAACATCTTTCATGAGCTAGGCACTAACTTTCATATTTATTTAGATTTTTTTAGTCTCTGATGCACAGAAATATGACTTGGTTCACTTAACGGAGTATGTTTTTAGATGTGAATTACACTTATGTATTATCATAATTACTTTTATATACTTTATTTTGCCGATAAAAAAACAATTTACAATTATTTTTAAATGAAGGATCATTTTGCCCTTGGGTGAGGGTAAAATAATCCTTTGGACACTTTTTAAAAAATCCATTTTTTTTCATTACTCAATTTGGGTTTAAAATATTATTAAAATATATTTATAATGCAAAGTATGGTGTAAAAGCATACTAGAAAATGGTCAAAGTTTTATTTAAAAAGTTATGTTATTTTACACGAGTTTTTACCTTAAGGGCATCATTTTAGGCGACCTTCCCCTAATTGTGAAATCGCATGGTTAAAAATTTTGTGCTTTTCTAATAAAGATGCAAATCAAACGGGACATTTCTATAGTTAACCGTTTTCAAATTATTTAATTTTAAAAAGAGTCCATCCTTTTTGGGACACCCGGTATATACTGCTTTTCTTTTTTGGCCATCCAAAATTCCTTGTCAATAGAATAGGCATTTATCAAAAGAAAAAAAAAAGATTACTTATATAAATAAAAATATTTGAAATATCAATAGGGAATTCTTTTTCTAAGCATTTTTAGAAATACTTGGAGACTAATAATTATCCTTTTTAAGACGTAAATAAATCAATGTTGGAGAAATTTAAAGTATAAAATCTGTCACTAAATATAAGATTTTTGGGTAATTTGATGTTCATCTGATATTCGACATTCTTCTTTTGTTTAAGAATTTCATTTAAAACACAGTTATTAATAACCTTTCTTAATGGCGTTGATCACGTGTGACAAATAGATCAATTTAAGAAAAAAAGTCTGTTACTGTAAAATTTAACTCAAGATGTGTACGGACTTTTACATTTGATTATACAGGGTTCGTACCCTTTTACCACAATTTTTAATGTTTACGTTGGTTTTATTTTTAAAACTTTCCAACCTAGTTGAAAAGTGTTTATGACTTCGGTTGGCTGCCGTATGGCCGTCTGCCCTCTGTCCGTGCTCTAACTCCCGTAAATATGCTCGGATTGCTCTGAAATTTTTATATGATATTGTTGTTATCTATAGCATGTACCCTATTTCAACGGAAGTGTGTAGCACTTATAGTTTTGTTACAGGGACACTCAAAAGAATTCCGTTACATTACGGTCTATGGGGGAAAATCATTTGCAGTTTATTTTAATGATGTTACACAATTTCAAACACATCATAATTGTTATATATCACTAAGGTGCATTACATGAAGCTTAATATGGAATAGGGTGTGCATAGCACTTATAGTTACTTTACAGGGACAGTCAAAAGACTTCCGTTACATTACGTCTATAGAGAAAAATCGTCTGCGGTTTATTTAAACGCATTGAAATTTATATATATCACTAAGGTGCATTACAAGAGGCTTACTATACAGAATATTGTGCGTATAGCAGTCATCGTTCATTTACAGGGACACACAAAAGAATTCTCTACTGTCTGTTATCAATAATTCCTGGAAGTGCGTTTTAAGTTACTGAACGCGATTTTAAATTTAACTCACTTTTTGTTTATTACGTGGTGTGTATAAATTCTGTAGATCATATACAGGGAAGCACAAAAGTTCGCGAACACATTTCCGTTTATTGACAGAAACTCCAGGAGGAGAGTTTTAAACTGTGCTACACGTTTCTTAACTGAACTAAAATTTAGCATCCTATGTAGTATATATACAAATCTATAGATCCTATACAGGGCTGAATAAAAGTATTCGGATATTTTTCCGAATATTGTACATGTTGGAAATTCCTGAAATTATGTTTTTAAATATGTTACGCGTTTTCCAAATTGTTTACTTAGATGTTATATTTCAGCTTATTAAACAGTATGATTTGTAAAAATATTTTGGAAGCGTTGGAAAGTGTTACATAATCTATGCTTGACGCATGATTTTTTGTTGTTGTTTATTTTTTAAGTTGTATGCTTGTGTTTTCTTGTTTGGTGGTGGTGGTGGGGGTGCTAGTTCAGCCCAAATATATTTTTTGCTGTATTATTTCTGACTTGTGTGTTCAACTATGCAGCTTTTAAGTGCTGTTCACATGAATGTGTAATTATTTTGTTGATATTTGTGATAATTAATATATGTATATATATATATATTGTTCTGAATGTCAGTGAATTTGTTCCGATTTAATTTCAATTTATTCAATGATTGTATTACATTTACGTAATATATTCTTGACCGGTGTCCTTAGTTCAGTATACGATAAAAATGTTTTATGTATACCCACGCAATGCCTGTTATTATAGCGAACGATAATATTAATCCATATTAATTTATTAATCCCTGTATTCTCCCTATTAATACTACTTTCATGCTTTATACATTACTCTTGCACTCCCTGTTATTACGGTGAGCTACATTAATATTCTCATCGCTATACTCCCACTATTAAAACTAATTTCATGCTTTATGCACACTTTCGAAATCGATGTTGTTACACAGAGCTTTTATACTAATTTATATTAATATATTAATCCCTATATCTTCTCTAATAATGTTAATTTTCCTTTTAATATAATGAAATTTCTCTCCAATTAATTCACAGCATTAAAAGCAACAAACAAAAATGCTATTAAAAATTTAATTGCTTTATAATACCCTCGATGCATTAGCTCAGAATATATCAAAATGCGAATAAAAAATGCAAAATTAATGAAATAAAGTTAGTTTAGCGTGGCAGTCATTTCATGATAAATAAATTAGTTTAATGTCTTCATAAGATATTTAAAATTTGATTCATTCACCTCAACCTTTTTTGGAGCACTATTCAACATTTAGTTGAAAATTGTTTATCAATTCCGTTTGTATAACCGTGCTCTAACACTCGTAAATATACTTGGATTGCCATGAAAACTTTATATGTCATTGAGGTTTACTATACAATGTTTGATATTGAAGATGAAGTGTATAGCATTTATAGTTTGTTTATAGGGAAACAAAAAAGAATTCCGTTACATTATGATCTACAGGGAAAAGTCGTTTACATTACATTTTATTGATGTTATGATATCTCAAACGTAATGAGATTGATAAGCATCATTGAGGCTGACTACAACATGCTTTATGGGGAGTATAGAAAAATTATTCTTTTTTAATTTATTTACAGGGACGCACAAAATAATTTCATTACATTATAATCAATAGGGAAAAATCGTTTGCGGTGCATTTTAATGATGTTTTGATGCTTGAAACTTGATGGAATCGCAACATGTTTCCTATAGATTATGGACTGCATTGCATTTAATATGATAAAATTCATATACATATTTTCATCTGGCATGGCACTCCTTTCATTTCTTCTCCCCTCTAAATTAATATGCTGTCATAAATTCTTTCTGGCAAAAACTGTTCGATACACATGATTATTCACGCCGTAAACAAAGTGTTGGCGCGTAAATGTACTGTAAAATTACGGCAGATCACCTATGACTTCCAAGCTAAAAGCATCTAATTATTTTCAGTTAAGGGAGGCCACCCCTCGCTTCATCGTATTTCAAGAGCAATAAATACTTTCCATGGATTTGTCTCTGCTTCAATGTTGCTTTGTTTTTAACGTTTTCAGGTCAGGATGAGAATGCTGTGTTTTGCTTATGACAACGCATCTTATTGTACTCTCCACCGCTTTCTCTGTCTCTTATACTTCTGTTTGTCAGAAAATCTAATATATGCTGGATTCCTGTTGTTATTTACAACCACTACTTCAATTTCTCCTTCACATTTATCGTTCATTTACAGATACACACAAAAGAATTCGGTTACAGGATTGACTAAAATCGATAATTGCTGAAAGTGCGTTATTTGTTGTAGTATGTATTTGTAAACTTATTTAATTTTGAGAGTATGAAGTGGTGTGTATAAATTCTATCAATTGCATACAGGTCTATTCGAAAAAATTCAAACACATTACCCGATATGGACAGCAATTGCTGAAAATGCATTTTTACTAAGTTATGTTTTTTTTTAAATGGCTTATTTAGATATCTCATTTAATTCTAGGAAAAAAAATGAAATTTTTAAATAATATTTTGTTAGTGTTGGAAAGTGTTTCATAATTTATGCCTGATTCACGAGTTTTCGTTCTTGTTTTCAATTAATTTGTCGATTTTAAATAAGGACCAATTTTTTTTTAAAGAACAGATATAAGAAAAATAAGGAAAAATATTTCAAATCGTACTGTCGGATTTCCTATGTGATGTCATATATTTATTAAAGTGGAAAATGTCAAAATGCCACCTGGAGACAATATATTTTTATGAGAAATCAGATCAGATATTGAAAAAAAGGCAAAATAAAGTCCATGGATATAAGAGAAAATGTAGACAAGTATCGATATTGGGATTGTCTTAAAAATGATATTGTATAGACAAAACTATTTTGAAATATTTTATGCAGTTCTTATAGTATGTGATTTATTAAGAAGTATAGGAAATTGAAATTTTTATATTCTAGAATTTTTTCCTTTTATTTTGTATAAATATATGAAGCAATAAATCATTTTTCAATAGAGGGAGGTAAAAGTAAGTAAAATGCTGTCAGAATAGGATATTATTTAATACTACTAAAAAACTAATAAAATGATTAATAAAAGAATTTATTTAATTTATTAGTCCAGACACCAATATTTGAAACCTCTTTTAATAGAAATAAATGTATATTATTTTGAATCTGTAATTATTGGCATCTCTGTTAGTTACAATTAAGTTATGTATACTTCGTATAATTATCCGAGATTCTGGAAGCCTTTTCCTTATCACCAAAAAATATTTTGAGAAGGACCAATCAAAAATTTCAAAGAGCCCTTTTCCTATACTTTAGATTCGGAAAAAATTAACATATATTTTTTTTTAATATGGAAAATCTGTTGTTAATGAGATTTATGAATGTAAGAAACAAGTTTTTAGAATCATAAGTAACTATGAAGTTATACTTACAAAGCCTTTCTCGTAAAAGTTTCTTCAAAAAGCGAAAACGTTTCTGAATTTTTTTACAGTATAATATCCCAAAACAAACGTGAGAAGTTCTATCGAGATTATAGCAGTAATTTACTTTTAAGAAATATCAAAATAAATTGTATTTGAACATTTTTGTAAAAATTGAAATTTAAAGAAGAAAAAAAAGAAAAAGAAAAAAATGCAGAAGCAATTTACAATTATAAAATATTTTGATGTCAACCAACAAAGTAGTGTAATTTTATTTGTTCAATGTTTGAAGTACATTTATTCATTAAATATGAGAATATGATAAGCTACAGTATTTGATCATGGCAGAAAATTATTTTTATATAGAAGAAAGCTCTAATAAAAAACTGCATTACTTCATTTGGAATATTATATTATAACCGAAATTTAGAAAGAGACCGAAATATTATCACAGGTAGACTTTTTTTTACTAAGCAAAGAGGGGGAAAGGTGGATAATAATCGTTTCTTTTTGTGAATTCATTATGCATATTTTATGCCGTTTGATTAATTTTGTATGGTTTCTGCTTTGAAATATGAGCTTCCTGTTTTGTTTCTTTCATACTTTTTCGGTGAATGAACTATCGGAAGTAAAGGTGTACTAGTTTTTCTTTCAGTAATTTAATATCAAAACGGAAATTCAACAATTAATTTAAAGCAAACTGATTTAATATAAAATATTAATCACAGACCAAATACGAGTAGTAGGTTACTTGAATCTTTTCGACTTGTTTTGTTTGTATATATTATGAAATAATTAATTATACAGGGTGGTGATAATTAAAGTACAAGTGTTTGAAGGCAAGCATAACAAGCATAACTCTTTGTAATATTTTTAAAAGCTTTGGTTTGTATACTGTTTAGAGAATGCGTAAACAAGTTTTGCAGTAAAAAAAAAAAAAATATTTTAAAACTTTTCCGACAGATGTCGCTGTATATAATTAAAAATGAGGAAGAAAAACAAAAGAAAAGAAAAGAAAAATAAAGAACTTCCTACCAGCTAAATTTTAAAACTTTTTTATTGTAAATTTCACAAGGTTATAAATTAATTAGCCATGATGAGCCTTAAAATTTGAGCCAAACAAAAAACGTGCTTTATTAATAAAGTGTTTTTATCCAAATGGCAGTAATTATATCGCTTCTGTGATTCGCTTCATTATTATTCGCTTCATTATTCGTAATTATATTGCTTCAAAAGATGGTGATTTAAAATGAGGCATTTTTGTTCATATTTACTAATAAAACATCTCTAACATTTAAACGTCACGTACTGGTAAAATTTCGAAATAATAATTTTTATTACATGACTTGTTTCCGCATACTTTAAACAGTATAAATAAAAAAGCTTTTAAAAATATTCCAAATAGTTTAACATTTAGAGCCCTTCAAACGCTTGCACTTTAATTATGGCCTATATTTGATTAATAATTTTGTTGGCGACTTTAGAAAAAGAAGCTTCTTGTTTTGGTCGTTATGTATGTATGTATGAATGTATGCCCCCAATTTTCTCAATAACCACTGAACAGATTTGAATATAACTTTTACACAACATTTCTAGTACACTAGGGAAATTTTTAAGCTAAAAGGACTCATCGTATCATGTATAGTGTTTCTTACAGGGACATGTCAAATACTTTAATATATGATTTTGTACTGCGTTTCACACATGAGTGATCAGCAATAGATTGATTACCTTTATAAATATGAGAGAGGTGGCATACGAGAAATAAAATTTAATTGGTCAAAAACATTTTGGACGAAATCTTGAGTGATGAGCAACTAGAGTGCCTTTATAAATAAAAAATGGCGATATATGATGAATAAAATTTTATTGGTCGAAAGGATTTTGCACAAACATTTGGTGACCCTGCCAGTATCACCAAGCTAATGTTTGGTAACTTATCTCACTCGTTTAATAGAAATTGTCCAGGCGAACATTTCCAAGTTATGGATTATGAGGTGCAACAGTTTAGAAAAATCTTCCAATCCGAGACTGAGCAATATGTATATGCCATCACTCTTTTATTTAAAAAGCCACTCAAATGGCAACAGTGTAGATTAAATTTAATGTGGTTGTCACAAAAATATGCTATCTTGTGCCAAACCACTTTCACTAAAATACTCCAAATGGTCATCAATAAATTAAAAAAAAGGTAATGTTAATATCATCAGTTCTTTTTCCAGTTGCAATCAAGTTGTGTATTAAGAAACAATTACTTAACCTCTTCGGGACCAGCGTCCCTTACGCGAATTTCATTCGGTTATATCTTTATTTATTTTCACTAAAATACTCCAAATGGTCATCAATAAATTAAAAAAAAGGTAATGTTAATATCATCAGTCCTTTTTCCAGTTGCAATCAAGTTGTGTATTAAGAAACAATTACTTAACCTCTTCGGGACCAGCGTCCCTTACGCGAATTTCATTCGGTTATATCTTTATTTATTTAATCCAAAGCATCTCACACACTATACGATGCAACCAGAGCCTCCCTCCACTTTTTCCATCGAACTTGAAATTCTTCTTTACTCTATTTCTCCTCTAGATCTTTATTTTATAATTGTTCAAAAATATAAAAAATGACTTATAAAATTTTAAAAAACTTTGTTAAAAAAAATATTTATTTGTACATAACTGTCCTAAGTAATTTTTTTTGTCTCTTTCTTCGTAGTATTTTTTTCTTTTTCTATGAGCTAATTTTTCTATTTTTCCTAATTTAATAACTATGGTACTTGTGGTGCGAATAGAATACAAAAATAGTCACCAGTAGCAACCTTGCCATAGGTTAGCGAGGGAAATTTGTGATACCGCCTTAATGAGTAAAAAATTATTTTTTAAATAGATAATTTAAAATCTGTAAAATTTTAAAATTTATAAAATCTCAGGCCCCAAGGATTTAGTAGAAGTGTGCTGCATTATATTATTAACAAACTAAAGAAAATATTTACTGTAAAACTATCGGAGGAAGCCTTTTATTATTATTATTCAGTGAATAAAAACAACCAAAAAAGTAAATAATAATCATATCTTTTTATGAATTCATTATATATTTTATGCTGATTGATTAGTTTTGTAAGATTTCTATTTTGAAAGATGAGCTTCCTGTTATTTTTCTTTTAATATTTTTTCGGTGAATGAACTATCGTAGATAAGGGTATACTAGTTTATCTTTCAGTAATTTAATATCAAAATGAAACGAAATTCAACAATAAAAACAAACTGATTGAATATAAAATATTAATCAAAAACTAAACACGAGTAGTCAGGCAATCGGAGATTTTCGGCTTGTTTTGCTTGTTTCCTCTTTTCTTATCTATTTATCATATTCATAAAATTTTAATAATAAAGAAGATTATCCTTATCAACTTGCAATTTTTTTAGAAACTCATATTACTTTTCTATTCTTGATTTACGATTTTCTCCTTATATGTAAGAAAAATCAGACAATAACTAAACAAGAACGAAAAATCATGCATCAGTTATAGATTATGAAACGCTTTCCAACACAAATATAATAGTATTAAGAAATTAATTTTCTTTCATACAAGGAAATCAATCATAGTACGTTTTGTAACCGAATTCTTTTGTGCCTCTCTGTAAATGAACGATAAATTCTACGCACTTCATAATCTATGGCAAACATGATGTAATGCACCTCCGTGTTTCTCTTTAATTTCATCACGTTTGAAGTATCACAATGCATTAAAATGCATAGAAAATGATTTTTCCCATATACCATAATATTACAGAATTATTTTGTATGTCCCTGTTAACGAACAATAAGTGCTACGTACTTCATTTTCAATACACAACATTCTATAGTAAACATAAATGGGCCATTTTCAAAATTCGCTTACATATGCTGTCCCATAGGAAAGAGAAGAAAATTCAAGCATACATTAATATTTAATGTTTAGTTTGAGCTATGGATTATATAAAGAAGACTATATTAAATATTTCTAGTATTAAAAAGTAAAAAAAAATCAATAAAAATTGTTGAGATATAAATTGTTGAGATATCCGTATACATGGATTAATGTCAAATCCGTATACATTGATTAATGTCAAATCCGTATACATGGAATAATGCCAAATCCGTTACCAAATGTCAAGTCCGTTACCGCACATTTTTGAAATGTATTTTAATATTAATATCAATTTTTCAACATTCTATTGTTATTTTTCTTTCCACTAAGAAAGAGAGATATAATTTTCTTAAAATTCAATAATTTACATAAATGTATATTGTTATTATTAGAAAAAGTTTTGTATAAATTTTTATGTGGTCAAAATTTGTGGTTATAAATGTCTCTCATTTCAATTTAAGTATTATTCTTAAGTATCATGTTCTGAAATTTAGGGACATAAGTCACTTCAAAGTAAGTTGATTTTTGAAACTTTAAAAAAATTGAAAGGTGACTATATTCAGCATTTTTGTATGGTAACGAACTTGACATTTGGTAACGGATTTGACACAAATCCATTTATACTGATTTATATCTCAACAATTTTTATTGATTTTTTTTAATTTTTAATACTAGAAATATTTAATATAGTCTTCTTTAAATAATGCATAGCTCAAATTACACATTAAATAATAATGTATGTTTGAATTTTCTTCTTTTTCCTCTGGTACAGCGTATGTAAGCGAATTTTGAAAATGGCCCAAATAACAAATAAAAGTTACATGACAATTCGAGAATATTTAAGTTAGTTAGAGCACGGGGTGACAGCCAGAGAGACATACAGACAAACGAATTTCATAAACACTTTTCAGTTACGTTGGAAAGTGTTAAAAAATAAAGAAATTTCAACTATGTTTGAAAGTATTAAAAAAGTTGTCTTACAATCCGCACCAGAGTGTTTAAGATATGTACTTTTTAATTTTAAACTTAACTTTATTTTTTCAATATTCTTTTGTTTTGGAGTACCTACATAATAAAAAAAAAATCCTCGAAAATTCCCGATTTTATGAGCAGTGGTTGGACTGTATGTCAATATACTACCATTGACAGTCATTGATAATTCAGTTTTAGTATTTCTCTAAGACTTACCTCAGAAATACCTACTACAGTAAAACCTCCGAATAACGGACACTGCGGGAACGCTAAATTTATCCGTTATTTGGAGGTGTCCGCTATTCAGATGTAAAACTATGCAAACATTATTTGCGTTGGGGGATTGAAAAAATGTCCGCTAAATAGAGGTGTCCGCTATTCGGGAGTGTCCGTTATGGAGGTTTTACTGTATAATCCTACAATTTACACCTTATACAGGGCGATTCCAAATTCATTGTGCAAACTTTAAAGGTTGGCACAGGACAGTGTAACAAACAATTTTTGTATAGGAAAACAGGATCGGAAATCCATTTATATAGTCAAAAATACAGGGCGTGACAGTAGTGATAACAGTAGTGAAGCTATTTTAACAAAATTTGAAACAGACTCATTTTTGTATAAATTGTAAGCATATTGTAAGGATTTCGTTAAAGTATCCTCACTACTATTAAAGTTATAAACGAAAATGCGACTTCGGATTGGCGTGTGACGCGTTGTATTTTTGACTATATAAATGGCTTTCCTATACAAAAATTGTTTGTTACAGTGTCCTGTACCATCCCCTAAAATTTGTACCATGAATTTGGAATCACGCTGTATATATGTTCACAAGATTACCCAACTTTCTCACAAAGTTACCTAACTAATAGTTCCAAATATCTGTACTGAAATTGTTCCACATAGCATACTCAAGATGCCGTCTACAAAAATTCTTAACTTATCAAAACGTTTGTTTATATTTATGTGCTTGTTTCATTAAAAAATGTTCCTGAAGCTATTTTGCTATTAGTTCAATTTAGACATTCACTTTATTTCATACATAGAGTGCCCAATGATTGCTGTTACAAATGCCTCTCTGTCTGCTTTGAAAAATTAACCAAATGGTGGATCCATTGCATATGATCTAAGGGACGATATTGTTTCTTTAGAATTGATATACAGGGTGAGCACAATATCTTGGCCTAACTATAAATATGTATTGTGCAAAAAGTATTATAATTAGACATATGGTTCTTTGGATACGCTATAAGTACTTTTATAAAGTTTTTAATAGGACCACATATTTCATGAAATTTCAACGTGTGCCCCATTGATAGCTCGGAGAATGTCGATGTGGTATTCTAGTTCTCGCCAAGTGTTTGCTAACATGTCTTCTGTAACAGTACGCACAGCATCTTTTATCCTCGCCTTGTGGCAAAGACTGTCGTTGATATAGCCGGAAAAGAAAACTCAAGAGAAGTAAAGTCAGGAGAGCGTGGAGGCCATGGTGCTACCGAAGGTCACACGTTGAAATTTAATGAAGAGCGAGTACGTGGTCTTATTTAAAACTTTATAACAGGGCTTACAATGTATCCAAACAACCACATGTCTAATTTTAACAGTTTTCGCACAACAAATATTTATAATAAGGGCAAGACTTTGTGCTCACCCTGCATTATGATTTTTGATTTTTTTAATACAGTTTTGCATCATGAAGGTTGTCTTGAATATTTATTTGATGAGTAAATTTTGTGGGTTACAGGTTATATGATTTTGCTCTTATCTTTTATTGAACGACCCTTATATTACATGCATATAGCGAATGAAGATTTTGGGTAAATTCAGAAAAAAATTAGTTCTAAAAATTTTATCTGTAATATCTTTTTCATTCTTGTTGTCTGAATTCGTAAATATTTCACAGCAGAAAATTCTGGCACAGATTTGTAAGCACGTTCCTTTCTCCTAAACATTATTTTCAACAATGCAAACACCTTAGAGGTTTTTGTAAACATAGGTCACCTATCATTTTATGAAATCAAAGGGTTATTCATATCAAAGGACATTTTAGAGAGGAAAATGCGATACCTTAAACCAGTTTTTGTTAAGTGATTTTATAATAATGTTTGTACTCGTCTTGATTTTTTTATGATTTGCTCTTAGCTTTTATTGAACGACCCTTGTATTATATGCATACAGCGAATGAATATTTTGTATATATTCAAACTAAATTTAGTTATGAAATTTTTATCTGGAAAATATTTCATTCTTATTGTCTGAATTCGTAAAATATTTCACAGCAGAAAATTCTGGCACAGATTTCTGAGCACGTTCCTTTCTCCTAACCATCATTTTTAACAATGCAAATACCTTAGAGGTTTTTGTAAATATAGGTTGCATATCATTTTATGAAATCAAAGGGTTACGCATATAAAACGACATTTTAGAGAGGAAAATATACCTTAAACCAGTTTTTTTTTATTTGCGTGATGCCTGTTGCTGCTGCTTTACATTCATTCTTTCGAGAACCACTTTGCGTGTTTGCATGTGTTTTCATTGGTATTTTGACACACGACTGTTTCAGAACGTAAGTGAAGTTATCAATAACATACAATTGCATCCGCTGCGTGCTGTTAATTTCTCTAGTTATACCCATTAATATTGTGAAGGAAATCTCCTTGTGAATCAGAACCAGTTCTCACGTCTTTCAGATTGGTGAATACTCACATTACGCACATTCGAAAGTGCTTTCAACTTCGCATTAAAAAACACCATGATCCTTTGTGGGTTTCCGTGAGACGTCTCAATTTATCAAATATAAATTTTTGATTTATATGTTTTGACATCACCTGTGTGTGAAAAGACTTCATTGATTGGATTTATCCACGGTAGCGAATCGAATCTTTGTTCCGAATCTCTGCACTCAATTACCAAATCAATAGTTTACAATGGCTGATTTCCCAGTAACGTTCATGCTATTTTTATTGTGGCAATTTTTATTCCCCGAATCAGTTAAAAACCTATGTTTTGTTGTTTCTAAATATCTAAAAAGTAATTTACTTGGATCAAATTTATTATTTAAACATGAAAATGTCATACTTTAATTTGTCACACGTGTTTTGAAAGGTATTTGGTCACTCGAATTTCTCAACATACTTTAATGAAGCTAATTACAATCGCAGCATATGCAACTGCATATGCGGCATGATCTTAGATTTTGTGGTTGACCATAGCAAACATCATTTAAATATCTTTATGAATTTGAACTGATTCTCAAGTGATTGAGACTGGTGAAAACTTCACACTACCCACATGTGAAACTGCTTTCAACTTCGTATTTAAAAATACCAGGATCCTTTGTGGGCGTTCCTAAGACGTATCAACTCATCAAATGTAAATTTCTAATTTATAAGGTTTGCCATTATCTGCGGGCTAAAAATTTCATTGACTGCGGCTGTTTTCCCAGTAATGTTCATGCTATTTTTATTATGGCAATTTTTTTTTTCTCTCTCGAATCAGTTAAGAAATATATGCTTGGATGTTTTTAATATAGCTAAAAAGTAATTTAGTTGGATCAAATTTATACTTTAAATATAAAACATCATACTTTAAATTCTAACTCGTGTTTTGAAAGGTATATGGACATCCAAATTTCTCAGAACTGTGTAATTACTGCATATTCTGCATGATCTTAGATTTTGTGGTTGACCATAGCAAATATCATTTAAATACCTTTATGAATTGGGACTGGTTCTCACGTGATTGAGATTGGTAAAGATTCCACACGACCCACATTCGAAAGGGCTTTCGAATTCGTAATTAGAAATACCATGGTCCTTTGTGGGTTTCCGTAAGCCGTCTCAAATCAACAAATGTAAATTTCTGTTTTATACGGTTTGTCATCATCTGCGGTTGAAAAGATTTCATTGATTGCATTTATCTACGGTAGTGAGTTACACTGAGAATATCGCATTGTTGTTTTGAATCTCTATACTCAATTTCCAAACCAATAGTTTTAATGGCTGATTCCCCAGTAACGTTCATGCTATTTTTATTTTAGCATTTTTTTTTCTCACGAATTAGCTAAGGAATGTATGCTTGGTTGTTTTTAATATTGCTAAAAGTAATTTACTTGGATTAAATTTATTTTTTAAACATAAAAAATCATTCTTTAAATTCTGACTCGTATTTTCAAAGGTATTTGGAGATCCAAATTTCTCAGTACTCTTTTATAAAAGTAATCTCTGTTAAGCAACAGAATATGCTGCATGATCTTAGTTTTTGTGGTTGACCATAGCAAATATCCTGTAAATATCCTTATGAATAGGAACCGGTTCTTACGTGATTGACATTGGTGAAGACTTCACACTACCCACATTCGAGAGTGCTTTCAACTTCATATTCAAAAATACCATGATCCTCTGTGGGCGTCTCTAAGACGCCTCAAGTTATCAAATGTAAATTTTTGATTTATACGGTTTGACATCATGAAGGTTGTCTTTTAATATTTATCTGCTGTGTAACCTTTGTGATTTACAGGTTATGTTCAAGCGTTACGCTGAGTTACTTCAAGAGTTATGCTGAGAGAATCGGATCTTTGTTCTGAACCTCGATAATTACTGACCAAAACAATATTTCCATCTATTAAAATGTATAATTTTTCCATGATGACCATGCGATTTTTTTTGTTAGTTTTTTTTTTTAATTATGAATCAATTAAGAACTGTATTAAAGGCAACAAGTAATGTTTCCGGAGACTGTAATTTACTAACAAACAGAAATCGCACTTTAAGGACAAATTATAAGAAGTGTTTTAACAAATGTTCCGACACACTATTACCTCAGTAAAGCTTCCTAAATAAAGTTATTAATAAGACTCAGTTGCATCTGCTACCGTTGATTTTTAAGGTTAACAATTAATACTGCCATTTAAATCTGCTTAAGAATCCGAACCACTTCTCAAGTGCGTGCAATTGGTGAAGATTTCGCACCAGCTGCATCAAAAAGTTCTTTCAACTTCGTATTAAAAAAAACCATGATCTTTTGTGGGTGTATGTAAGGCGTTGCAACTTATAAAATGTAAATGTTTTATTTGTAAAGTTTGGCATCATGAAGATTGAATGTGTATCTTATATGTAATAATTCTTGGTTGTGGATTACCGGCAAATGGTTAAATACATGTATCCACGGTTCATGTTTAATCTAGAGATGATCAAATTTTATATTTCGAATTTCAACAATCAATAACCAATCCAATGTTTTAATCTTTTATGATAGTTGATATTTCAGTAGTGATCGCACAGTCATTTGGGTAGGAGATTCTTCTTTCAATTTGAATCAGCTAAGAAATGCCTTTTCGATTATTTTTAATATGTTCAATAACTAATTTGTCAGTATCAAATTTCTTTTCCAGCACAGAAAAGTTATATTCCAAGGACAGTTTGGGACGTATGTGTTTTAATCTGTCTTTTGACACCAAACTGCCTTATTACACCTTAATAAAAGTTATCAAAGATACTTAATCGCTTCCGATGCATACTTTTAATTTATATGGTTAACCATTACTAATATTGTTTAAATCTCTTTGTGAATCGGAATCTGTTCTCACTTGGATGAGATTAGTGAAGACTTCCCGCCACCTACATTCGTAAATGCTTTCAAGTTTGTATTCAAAAGTACCATAATCCTTTGTGGGAGGTTGTAAGACGTCTCAATTTATCACATGTAAATTTTTAGTTTATACGGTTTGGCATCATGAAGATTGTCTTTAATATCTATTTGATGATCAACTTTGTGAGTTATGGGTTACTTGTAAATGAAGAGATCTCGCTGAATGCATTTATATATGATAGAATAAATTGCAGAAAGAATTGCACCTTTGCACCAAATACCGACAATCAAGCACCAAAACAATATTTTTATCGTTTATAACAATTGATTATCAATATAGTAAACATGTGAATTTCATTTTGATAACGAAACTTTTATTTATACACGGGTTCCCACACGTGCTTACCTTTGAAAATCACTGTACCCGAATAGTAATATTCATCTTATTTAATGATAAATTATCTGTTATTAAATAAGACAAATATGACTAATCGGAAACTTTAGTATTTAAAAGTAAGCACAGATGAGAATTTTGGAATTTGAATTTGGGTAAAATGCACGTTCGTGTCAATAAATAATTTTCTGGAATCAAATTTGTTTTCTAACAGAAAAAAATATATAATTATTTATGAATAAATTGTGACATGCGTCTAACCGGACCTCTTTTGTCATTCATCTGTCTCAGTATTTCTTAATGAAAGTCACTAGTAATATGCAATTACATCTAATGCATGCCGCTAATTTTTGAGGTTGAACATTAATAATACCATTTAAATATCCTTATCAGTTGGAACCAGTTTCCGAGTGTGACGCCTCACTACCCACATACAAAAGTGCTTTCAACCTCGTATTCAAAATTACCGTGATCTTCTTTTCTTTGTGGATGCCTGTGAAGAAAAATAATTATGTTTGTAAGCCGTCCCAACTTATCAACTGTAATTTTTTTTTCATTTATTAGGTTTGATTTATTAGATTTAGAATAATGAAGGTTTTCTTGATGCATCTGTCTAATGTGCAACCTTTGCCTTTTAAGGGTTATTTGAAACACAAAGGTCTGATTTGAATTGAATGGATTTACCCATGGCGGTAGATTATTCTGAAAAAATTGCATCTTAAATCTAAATCTCAGCAATAAACCAGACGATGATATCCGGAAAATTTAATTACTTATAATGCAGTCACTTATGTATAATCACTTATGATTGATTTCTCAATGATGCTCCTCAATAATTCAGGTTAAAACGACATATATTCTAAATTATCCTTAAGTTTTATTTCCTGGAAAATAAATTTGATACTGAAAAAATATTTATTAACTTATATTAAAACTAATCAAAAATGTATTTCTTAACTGTTCATAATGAACTGATTCATAATGAAAAAATCTCTCCCTTAAAAGATCGTCTGAGCGCCACTGAAAAATCAATCAATATAAAAGATTAAAACATTGGAATGGTATTATTTGCATAGGGAAGTATTATTCTTATTATTAGTTTTCTTTATTAATCCTATTGTTATTGTTATTGCTCATATTACTGTTGAAAGAAAATGAATTACAATAGATTGTGTAGAATATCGTTATAAGAAATACTTGCATTTTGAGGCGTAAAATATGCTTGTTTTCCTTAAACAATAAAATAAATTAAAGATAAATTTGGGAAAAGTTTCTTGAACAAGTTGAATTATTCGTAATATGGGGATTATAATTATTATTGTTGTTATTGTTATTGCTATCCTTTATAGTTAACTTATAAAGAAATTTATGCATTTTTTATTTATACGACTTTACATTTATTTGTCTTTTTCTTGCAGCCTCATTTCATTCGTATTCATTCTAATGTGAAAGTATTTCGTTTGTCCAGTGCATAATTTCCTTCACATATCCTTTTACTTAGGACTTACAAAGGAAAAACCAATTAGTTTTGTTTATAGATTTCTTTGTTTCATATTTCAAGTATCCGTCGTAGAAGAATTTAACAGTAACTTTTTAGTTATTGAATATCTTCATGTATGAAAATTCAAAAGAAAAAAAACAAACAATAAAATAAGATAAATGGGGATTTTTTTCTTTCGCATTTAGCAGCTACGTTCACTGTGGACAACTTTATATTCCTTTGCTGAATGTACTGAATGCACCAGATTATTTATCATTGGCAACTATGTTTTAAAGACTACACTGTTAAACATATTTTGCTGGTTTAAACCAACTTTTTGTGCTGCAGTATTTGCAACCATTAAGATGGTGAAATCTCATCCCAGCAGTTGGAACTGCGGTTGAACCATAACCCCCAAATGTTGGAACATGGTTGCAACACCAAAAGTTGGTTCAAACCAGTACACAAGCTCTAACAGTGTACATATATCTTTGAAAACTTCATGAGACCACCTAGTGAAATTTGTCATCTCTATAAAATTGTAAAATTTACCATTGTTCGCAAACGGATTTTTGTATTACCTTTTTTCTGACTTAGTGTAATGGACTAAAAATCAATGAATGCCATTGCAAATAAAGTAAACAATTTTTACGTAGTGACAGATAAATGACAGAAGTCAATAGCACATGAAAGGCATTTGTTTTATCATCGCAAATAAATCCAGTGATTTTTTAAACTCTAGCATGATTTATTTCTAAGAATATTTGTTTCTTTTATTTTCGAAATCATTAATAAAAGACAAAATAGAAAATTTTGAATATGTCAATTGAAAACTGGTGATGAACGAAAGTGAAATTACAGAAAAAGTATGTTTTATTTCACTAAATTGATCTACAGTTTAAAACAAATTTCATTTGGAAATACGTTTTTTCGCAATGTTTGATTATGTAATATTTGAAATGAATGCAATGTTTAGAAGTAATATATGAGCGGCAAAGTTGATATTGCAGAAATCAACGGAAGACACATTTAACGAAAGTGCAAACATTTAACAAAGTGAAAAGGTGTGTTTTATTTCGTTCTCCACCTTCTTGTGTCAGCTTTTAAAATGTTTTAAGTATGAAAAATCTGCGATAAATCCAATATTTTATACAATTTTTATCCGGATATATGGAAAACTCGTGTAAATTAATTAAAACATAAACTCGTGTATCTTCTGTATGGAAACCCTGTGTATATTTCGGACAACAATTGTTGTCCGAAATATATACAGGGTGCCCCAAAAGTCCTTGACGCATTTTAAAATCCAATAAAAGATCAAGTAATTGGCGTACGTAATTGCGGTTTCGACGAAAATGCTTCTTATGATCTGAAATTTTGTTTAAGTAAATAAAAAAATCAGTTCCAAAATTGTCTCATAGATGGCGCTGCTTCTGGAAAGTTATTGAATAGATTGAATGCCTTTATACATAGGAATGGCGAAAGGAGCACAATGCATATGCACAGTTTATGTCCAAATTATCACAACCCACATTCGAAAAGTTAACAATACTCGTCTATCCATCCTTACTCGTATAATCGAACTCAGGAGGGCGAGTATTGTTAAGTTCTGGAATGTGTGTTGCGATAGTTTGGACAAAAACTGTGCATACGAATTGTGCGTCTTTCGTAATTAATTGTACAAAGGCATTCTACCTATTCGTTAACTTTCCAGAAGTAGCGCCATCTATGAGAAAATTTTTGAACAAATTTTTTATTTGCTTAAACAAAATTTCATATCATAAGAAGCATTTTTGTCCTAACCACACATTTAAGGAAGTTTTAGTATGTTATAAAAATGGGCTTTCGAAAGTTTCAAATTAATACGTGCAACTACCATATAATTGGTAATACAGAAAATAATTATTCCTCCGCACAGTTATAATTTACCGGATGTTTTATTGGGTAATTATAATTTCGTATGTTTCTTAAATTTTAATACTACAATTTCCGAATTTAGTAATCTTCGCCGCATTTATTCGCAGAAACTTTTGTTGTTAAAAAAGGTCAAGAACAATAACTATTTAAAAAAGTTGTGAAAAACAGTACAAACCATGCGGACAACTATCCAATAAAATATGGTTTAATAAAATCTGGTTTAATAATTTAACACTGTTTATTTTATTTTTATTTATTTTTATTTTAATTTTTTGTAAAAATAAATAATTTTTTTTAATTTAATTTAATTTTATACATCCGTTGTGGTTGCAATTTGAAGGTGATCTTTAACCTTTTCTAAAATATGAATCGACATATGAATAACACATGTTAACTTTAAAAGAAAAACAAAAGAAATTTTTATCTTCCCACAGATTCAGATCTTAAGATCCGACATTTTGATTCAATAGAGTTAAATCACTATTGAATTCTTGCATAATGCATTTGATCTTGAATACTAATCTGCAGCGTATTGTGTAGGTGACCGACTGATGAATAGGTCAGGTATTGAATTCAAGGCATGTTAAAGTGAAAGTCAATTGGTTTTGAGCGTGGGCTTGCCGGTTGATATAATCGTATTATTGTAAGAAGCCACTAAACCATTTCGTCTGAATATTTAAATAATATTTAATCGTAAGTGATGGATTTGTGTTTGTATACCTGTTATCTGCAATTGACGTTTGTGATAAAGTCAATTTTATCGTTTCAGCTGTCTGGTTTTATAACTTCATTTCTTGTAAACTGCCAATAAATTTGCATATGATTGCTTTGTTTTATAACGTCTTTTGCTATTGTAACAATATTCTGAGGGTAAAAGACCGAGATGTCATGATAATAATGACCTTATGACTATTATTAAATATATATATATATCAAATATTTTGGGAAGATAATCTAAAAATTAATGTCGTATACACACTGCTAGAAATTTCGTTGTACATTGAACTAAAATAGGGAGAAAAATAGTTTGAACCTTGATGTGGTAAACTGATGAATCACAGGAAGCTGATTTTGGTGAATAGGTCATATCTTGAATTCAATGCGTGTTAAAGTAAAAGTAAATTGGTTTTGAGTGTGGGCTCACCTGTTGATATAATCGTATTATTATAAGAAACCATTAAACCACTCCGTCTGAATATTTAGATAATATTTAAACGCAAGTGATTGATTTATATGTGTTTGCCTGTTATCTGCAATTGACGTTTGTGATAAAGTGAATTTTATTGTTTGAACTATCTCGTTTTATAACTTCATTTCTTGTAGACTATTTGCTGATTTACATTTGATTGCTTTGATTTCAGAGAAATGCTTTGATATTATAAGGTTTGATATTACAAGAATAGCTATTATAAGATATTATTATATTCTCAGGATAAAAGATAGAGATCTCATAATATTAATGATCATATAACTATTATTTTTGAAAATATATCAAATATTATGGGATGGAAGTCTTAAAATTAATGTAAACGCATTGATAAAAAAAAAAAAATAGCTGTACATTAAACTGAAATATTAATGAAAGTTGTTGGAACCTTGATTTGGTAAACTTTTGAACCACGAGAAGAAGCTTTTGATGAGTAGGTCATGTGTTCAATTTAATGCAAGTTAAAATGACAATCAATTGAGTGGGCTGATTAGTTGATATAGTCGTATTATTGTAAGAAACAACTAAAATATTCCGCCTGAATATTTAGATAATCGTAAATGATTGATTTGTATTTGTTTGCCTTTTATCAACAATTGACGCTTTTTTTTTCAAAATATGAAGAAATTAAAATGAATAGTGAAACTTTACCATTCATTAAAAGAAAGTCTAAAAAAGAAAAAGTATATATCAATAAAAAAGTGCGCTCTATTTTTCTCGAAAATTTGATCTATCTTGATTATTCTCAATGCTTCTTTTTCCTTAACCTAACATCATTAATCTTTGCTTATGTGAGCTCATGTTAACAATACTTGAATATAGGAATATATGTACAGGGTGTCCCAAAAAGGAGTACCCATTTTTAAAAATGAATAAGTAACAAACGAATAGAATTATTATAAGAATTCTTGCAGGAAACGGATATGTGAAGTCTGGAATTTTATTTAGAGTATTTTATTATGTTAGTTCAAATTCTTACCGACAGATGGCGCTGTGGATACCGCATTCATCAGCAATAGTTGAAAATTAAATGACAATATTTTCAATATGTCCTCCATTCATCAGAATAACATGTCGGAGTCTTAGAATGAAATTAGCACACACCTTCTGCAACGTCTGTACGGAAATGGCTGTACACTCTTGAGCGGTTAATCGCTGGAGCTCAGCTAGCGAAGTGGAATTTTGGCAGTAAACATATCCTTCAGATGGCCTCAAAGAAAAAAATCACACGGATTTAAATCTGGTGAGTAAGGTGGCCAATTCATACCCTTGCCGGTTAATTTCGGGTAATTTTCGGTGCTGTAGCGCCATCTGTCGGTCAGATTTTGAACTATCATAATAAAGTGTTATAAACAAAATTCCAGACTTCACACATCCGTTTCCTGCAAGAATTTTTTAAATAACTCTATTGGTTTGTTTCTTATTCATTTTTAAAAATAGGTACTCCTTTTTGGGACACCCTGTATATTTTTTACTATTCTATATGTGCTTTAACTTACAAAATAATGCCCAAGTACACCGTTTTTCTAAAATTCTTCTGAAAACGACATGAAGGGAAGAAATTTTCAAAAAACACAATTAATAAAATTCTTATATATACACTGTAAAAAAAATCCTGAGGTTACTAAAAATTTTGTAGTGTATTTGTATTCCACAGATTTTTTTTAGTAACCGGTATTATAAACCGGAATCGTTGCTAGCAGTTTTCTAGTAATTTTTCTAGCTGTTTTCTAGTAATTCTTACAGATTTTCTTGCAACTGAGTCAGAATACAAAAAAATTTTTAATAATTGCAAAAATCAATGAGAAAAACTAAAATTTTTTTAGTCGATCGACTCATTTTTTTTACACTGTAACTATATTAAAATTTGATCGTAAATTCACCAGATTAGAAGGAGATTAAAATAAATATTGAATGCTTATCATTCATTGAAAGAAAGTTTAAGAAAAAAATAAAATAAATAAAATCACTGATTTTTGCAGAAAATTTTATCTGTTTCGATCATTTTCAATGCCTCTTATCCTTTAACTTGCGCCCATGAACTTTTGTTAATATGACCCCACATTACCAGTATCCATCAGAAAATTTGATGTTTGGATAAAAGATGTTTTTGTGACTATTCCATTTACCTTCTAAATTACAAAGAATACTTTTAGTATTGTGTTTTTTTATAAAGTTCCTGAGAAAATGAACTTTATTCAGACGTGGGTGAAATGATCTATTTGGCCGTCCTTTCCTAAAGATGCGGGTAGATTGGAATGTCGTAAACAAGATATAAGGATAAACCTACGACCTCAAGGGAGATACTCTTGATGTATTATCTACCTGATGTTGTTTAACTGTTGACGCTTTGTCTTCTAAAATGATCAGGGTGTTTTCTTCTAGTTTCAAATAGAAGCCACTATTTTCTTCTAAATTTTCCTTTAGATACTTCATCATGAAATTCACTTTTTACTTATTTTTTAAACTTATATTTCATTATCATAAGAATTATTTTACTAAGTTGTGCAGCTTTTTGCAGTATATTACTATCGTGCAATCTTTTATATGTAATCAGCAAAAAATATAATTAAAATTTTTCTAATTTCATCTATTTTTTCTAGAGCCTGTATATCAAACTTGCATCTTATTATTTCTTCTACCAGGAATATAAACAGACAAAATGAATCAATAAAATGATTAAATATATTTCATAAATCTATATATTAAACTTCTTCTGTTTCATTATGATTTTTTATTATATTCTATATATATTTTAATTTAACCGATTTTTATCATATGTTAAAAAAATATATAAGTTACAGAATGGCATCATATTATAAGAAAACAATTACGACGAAAATGTTGAGATGATAAGCTTATTGTAAATTCGCAATTTATGTATAAATTTGAACTTTTTACATTGATATTTATTTCATTTTCCATTTATATATGTGGAATTTCCGTAGAACCAACAAAAAGTATTTTGTAAAAATACATTTTGTATTCAGCGTATTTCTTTAGACATATATATTAAATCTATATATTAAACTTCTTCTGTTTCATTATGATTTTTTATTATATTCTATATATATTTTAATTTAACCGAATTTTATCATATGTTAAAGAAATATATATAAGTTACAGAATGGCATCATATTATAAGAAAACAATTACGACGAAAATGTTGAGATGATAAGCTTATTGTAAATTCGCAGTTTATGTATAAATTTGAACTTTTTACATTGGTATTTATTTCATTTTCCATTTATATATGTGGAATTTCCGTAGAACCAACAAAAAGTATTTTGTAAAAATACATTTTGTATTCAGCGTATTTCTTTATATATATATACATACATACATATCATCATTCATATATTACCATTACCATACATATTATCATTCACATATTATCATACATATTATCATCGTGTATTTTTTATGGATTTATGTTTACCGAATTTATTCAGAAAGCAGCTATACATTTTTTAATGGCCGCATCTAAATTTCCTCCTACAAGTTAGCGTATGCTTTTGGAGTCGTGTGGTCGTTTTGAAATGCTTTAAGAACGTTCTTAATTTTTGTCCTAAATTTATCAAAGATATGATCCGGATATGAAAAACCGCATGAAATCATCAAAAGAAACTCATATCCTCGTTGAGGTGAAGTATAATGTAGGTTGGTCACCGGAAGCACCTACCTGGAAACCTAATTTAAATTTTTATATGCAGTCATAACTTCGAAGTTCTCTAGGTTTAGTCATCTGAACACAGATGGTGTAGCATAATGGGTGGACATGAATTATCTAAGTCAATAACAATGTTCTGTACCTCAAAATGCCTTTGTAATATTAGGAAAATGGGTTTTCTTATCAAAACTCGTTTTTGGCCATATTACCTACACTGAAAAAAAAAGACAAATGTTTCTACACATATGGTGTGCATATCGTGTGGACGTGAACTACCTAAGTCAATAACAATGTTCTGTACCTCAAAATGCCTTTGTAATATTGGAAAAATGGGTTTTGTTAGCAAAACTCGTTTTTGGCCATATTACCTACACTGAAAAAAAAAGACAAATGTTTCTACACATATGGTGTGCATATCGTGTGGACGTGAACTACCTAAGTCAATAACAATGTTCTGTATCTCAAAATGTTTTTGTAATATTGGGAAAAGAGGTTTTCTATCCAAAACTCATTTTCGGCCCTATTAGTGAGTGAAGATTGAACATTTCCATATCTGTTTGAGGGTAAATTGCCTGAATTCCCATGCAGAGAAAGAATAAATGAAAACACTACAAGATCAATCTGCTGAGGCCATATTCGGAATCATATGTATATCGTGTAGTCGTAGGAAAACGTAGAAGAATCGTAGGAAGGAAAATCGTACTTTACTTGAAACTTAGTCTTGAAAGTCAAAATTTTTTTTTCACTGACTCACAATCTGGCCGTAAAATACCATTAACCTGGGAGCCCATGGAAAAAAAACTGATAATGATATCGATTCTTCATTTAAATGCCATTAAATAAAATGTTGTTTATTATAAAATAAAATCATTCGAAGGAATTTTCTGTCAACTCATCTTGTTTTCATAATTAAAAAATACCTTTAACGTTTAGTCAACTAAAACACAAGCTCGCTAACCACTCTTATGCTCGTGGATCCTTCTTAATCAACTCAATTTTTTAATTAAAAATATCCTTAGCAGTAAAGATAAAAACCTGTTATTAACCCGACTTATAATTTCTCGCAATTATTTCTGAATGTATGCAAAAAATGTAATTTATGAACTACATAGATACTCAGATAAGTTTTATATTGCTGATAAGTTGAGAAAAATGTGTTATGTAAACCAATTTGAACAGTATTATATTCAATTTTGAATCTGGTTGTTAAGCTGTGTTGTAATTTTTGATAATTTTTAATCAGAACGATTTTTCCACAAGGATTTCTTTCTCAACAATCAGAACTAAAAAATGTAGAAAAAAATTATCCATATCATAAAACAAACTTTCATTACAAATATTTACTCATGATAACGCATGTTCTGCTTTCAATTTTTTTACAAAAAGAAAGGAAAAGATAACACAGAGTAGTGAAATTTCGCACGATCTGAACTCGTGAAATACAACTCGTAACATTTATCAACGGTTTTTATCTCAGTTAATGTTGCCTGATATGAACATTATTATCCGAAGATTTATTGCCATTTCTATGTTTTTTTTCAAAAAGAAGAAAAGGCAACATATGAGATAATAGATGCTCTGTAATGTATTAAAATTAAGTATAAAGCTTTGGTTTAAATTGAAGCTTTCTCTTTCATTATACTGTAAATTCCATTTTATGATAATGTGTTTTACAGTTGCTCTCAAAATTTTCATTTTCTATCCTCATTTTCTAACACATTGTCACTTACACTTGCTTGAAAGTTGGTATCAAAGATGTTTTTAATGTTCCTGTAAATGGGATATCACTTAAATTATGTTTGATTGTTATCTGATGACCATTTTTTGGAGTTGCTTATCTGCTGATAGCTTTAAAAAAAGGTGAAACTTTGGAGTATTTTTTAAATATATCCTTCTATTTTATAAAAACACGTCGAATTTTACAATAAATAATAATTTGAATAGATATTGGTCTTAAATTCATATTTCGTTAAACAATTTCAATTCAAGAACAATATCATAAAAAAAAAGAATTTTTCTACCATATTTCATATTCATTGGTTTACTGATTCAAATAGAAAAAATATCGTCTGCGCTGGAGACCATTGTTGTTAGTGTTGCCACATTCTAAAGCTTTAAATGATGACATTCGTCATAGTTTTCTTTTATTAATACAAAAGATTACTTAAGTATAAATTCTAATTCTTTTTGTGTTTGTGGTAGCTTTTAATGTATCTTCATAATTAACATATAATTTCATAACTTTTTCTTAAAAGAAATGGTCTGTTAGTTTTATTACCCATATAATAAGCAATTATTTAATTCATAAAATTGCTACAGTAATTTATTCATTTCATTAAACGCTACCTTCATTAAGTGTTTCATTTGGAATATTATTGTTCGGTGTAATCGTCATCCTATTGTTCAGATCTTTTAAAGGTTAATGTGAAGACTCTTCATTTCGGATCATTTCTTGTACGTGCCCAGATTAATTATAATTGCCGAAAACAATGTTATAAGATAACAAACGCAATTAAATTCAACTCATCTCCCAATTTAAAGTGTTATCCGAATTGTTTATTATTGTGTTTTTAATACTAATTGTAAACATTTAATAATGTTTCGCGTTTTACATAATTTTAAAACGGCTGGTGAGTGCATCATATTCATATAATCTTTTTTTAAAATTCCTTTTGAATATAGTCAATAGGAATAAAGGTGGCATCTAAATGAAAGAGCTTATACTAATGGATTTGGCATAATTTCGTAAATATTCGGATACAACAGTCAGCTTTGAAATTTCATTCATCAGCTACAGTTGCAGAGCTCCCAAATGGTCCGCTTTTTGAATACCGTTATTTTCTTAGAAACATTTTATTTTTAGATTTTTAGATTTTTCTTGAAAATTTTGCAAAACCTACTTTCGGAGGTAAATTTTTACGAAAATGTAGAAACCTACCATGAAAATTTCTGTTAAAAAATAGTGGTATTCAGTTGGCGGACCATTTGGGAACCCTGCAGTTGCATTCACAAGTAACTCACATATCCGCTATATATAATGTAGATACGTAAAACTGGTGCCAAAATGTTGGAAAACTAACCACGTATTTTATTATTGCGGGTTTCCGTAACGTGGCTGTAGTGTAGCAGTGTCAGTGACCAGGAAACAGAAAATGTTCACAAATCAGGAAAAAGCTCAGTGTGTCCTCTGGTAGCACGAGACCCTTTTGGCATCGGCTTGGTGTCAGCTTTACGGGAGGGGATGGAAATATCGGGGGGGGGGGAAAGAAAGGGGAATCTATACTGTCAAAGGTACTAGTTGACAGATCCTTTCACACTCCTGATTGAAATACCCGTAGCAGTAAGGCCGTACGCGAACTTCACACAAAAGACTGCCTCACTTTTACCACCCTTTCAGCTGAAGTTGGTGATCGGCCAGTTCTCGGTACATGGTCAGGTTTCCTGGACGCTGCTACACTACAGCCACGTTACGGAAACCTACAACAAAGTAAAAATTGGTTAGTTTTCCAAAATTTTGTCACCAGTTTCACATATTTATATTATATGTAGCAGATATGAATAAATTTTGTAATCAGGGAAAGAAACACTTTTCGGACATCCTGTATTATTACATCCATAATTGCCGTACTTTATGCTTTAAACATTTAATAGGATTGTCTGTTCGACATAATTTTGCAATGGATGATGAGAATGTCAAATGCATGAATCATTTTTAATTAATTATCTTTGAATATAGTCCATAGAATATAATATATATTTTTTATTCTCTTTGAATACAGTCTCCATAGAAATACAGGAGTCATTTGAATGAAATAGCTTCTACTAATAGATTAGACATACTGTCTTTAGCATTTGCAGACAACAATCATCTTCGAATCTTTAGTGATCTGCTACAGTTGCGTTCATGAGTAATTAATTAGCATTAATGCTTATGTTGCGTTCATAAATAACTCACATCCATTAGGCTATTTTAACATAATGAACTTCAAAGTAAAGTACGCTGTTACGGCAACAATTGCAGTACGTCGAGTCCATGTGTGGAGTACATCGGTGCAAATACATTATTTATGGATCTTTCTTTGCGATCAGATGAAATGCTTAATTAGGCTTATTGATGAAAAATTTAACTGTTCGACTATTTCATTATTAACATTATTAGAGTATCGATTTCGTTTTATCTAATATTCATTATAGTTAAATGAATGCATCTCGGTCTTATTATTTGTGGTAATGCTCTTTCTATTATTTATATTATCTAAAAATTATTGTGAAGTCTATTCACTTCCGTGTTTTTTGTTTACTATATGCTAAGATTAACTATATGTTTACAAATAACTTTTAAAGCGTTTTAATCACGTATCTTGAAAGCTTGTATATAAAATTATTCTCAAAATTCACTTGCAGAAAAGCTAATTGTTATTATAATAAATTATTATTCATATACATGCTTTTAAGATGAGTGTTTAAAACGCTTTAAAACTTATTTGTAAACCTAATATGATTACCGAAAACAATCTTATAAGATATCAAACGCAATTAAAACAACTCATCTTTTATTTAAAAATACTATCTGAGATGTTTGTTATTATGCTATTTAAATTTAATGTAATCCATAGAAATAGAGAAGGCATCTAAATGACAGAGCTTACTGTAATGGATCTGACAGAAACTCGTAGATTTTCGTGTACAACAATCACATTCGAATCTTCAATGATCTGATCCAGTTCCATTCATGTATAAACTCATTACCATTTATGTTAAAGTTGCATTCATAAGTAATTCACATCCAATATGCTATTCAAATGTAATGATCTTCAAAGCAAAATATGCTATTACGTCAACACTTGCAATACGCCAAGATAGAGTCCCACTGGTGCAAAATCATATGGAAGTTATATGATATTTATGGAAGTTGGTCATTATTTCTGAATCTCTTCTTGCCTTGTAGAAATAGTTGAGATACAGAATCGAGCTTTACAGATGAAAAATGAAATTATTCAATTATTCCGTTATTGATATTATTAAAATATTCACTTAATTAAATTTAATATTCATCATAGAGAGTTACATTAATGCATCTGGATTTTCGTATTTGTTGGATTGATCTTTCTGTTACTAATGTGTTTTAAAAATTAATGTAAAGTTTATTAACTTTTAGCGTTTTATTGCACGTATTCATATGAACTACAAATGCTAAAAGCAATGTCATTAAAAACGCAGCTATGTTCAACTCTTTTTACAATTTAATTTTTAAATGAAATGTTTATCAGTATTCTATTTCATTGTAATATGCCCCATAGAAATAGAGAATGCATCTAAATGAAAGAGCCGATGGTAATGGATTTGAAAGAAACTTGTAAATTTTCACCTACAACAATCATGCACGAAATTCCAGTAATTTGCATTCATGAATAACTCTATACCATTAATGCTACAGTTGCATTCATAAGTAACTCAAGTCCATTAGGACATTTAAATGTAATGAACTTCAAAGCAAAATGCTATTATGTCCAGCAATTCCAGTACATCAAGGTTGAGGTCTCTGTGGAGTTCACTGGTGCAAAAGCATCATTTATGGAAGTTGGATCATTGTTTCTATCTCCCTTTGCCTTGACCGAATACATGTGGTACAGAATCGGACTTTGTAGATGAAAATACAGGAGCCTGGTGGGAATAGTTATACAGATGCAAAATCAGATCTGGCTGATTTCATCTTCAAAGCCCGATTCTGCATCTGTATAATGAGTTGTTCAATTATTTCGTTATTAACGTTATTAGAGTTTTCATTTCATTAAATGCAATATTCATTATTAGATCATTAAGGATCTAGATCTCACGTGTTATAAGGATCTTTCCATTATTCAGAATTTTCGGTTTTTAACGTGAAGTTTATTCATTTTATTTTTCTTGTTCAGATTAATTATAAGTTCTGTAAGCAATATTAAGATAGAACATACGCAATTAAGTTCAACTAATATTTTGAATCAAAATGGTAACTGAAAGTTTATTATTTTATCTTGATTTAATATAGCCCATACAAATAGAGAAGACATCAACATGAAAGATCTTACAATAATAGATTTGACACAAACTCGTAAATATTTGCATACAGCAATCAACTACCAAACTTCAGTTATTCATGAACTCATTAACATTAATGCTGCAGTTGCATTCATAAGTAAATCATATTCATTAGGCTATTTAAATGTAATGAACTTCAAAGCAAAATGCTATTACGTCAACAATTGCAGTACGTCAAGGTCGAGTCCCTGTGGAGTTCACTGGTGCAAAAGCATTAGTTATGGAAGTTGGATCATTGTTTCTATCTCCCTTTGCCTTGGCCGAATAGTTGAGATGCAGAATCAGGCTTTGCAGATGAAAAATCAAATGATGACAAAGACAGATAGCGGTGACCGTAACCTAAATTCTACCTATTTGATCAGAGTTAAAAGAAAGTGTTTCGAGCATGAGTTTGTAAACAAAATAGTTCAATTGCTCAAGTTAGATGAAAGAATGGAATATTTTTGTTGAATATATGGCATTTTAAGGTTATTTGTTTTTCTTATGATATAATGAATGAAAAACTTGAGTTGACTATGACTAAACTTTCTTTTGTGTTATGGAATTTCTCAAATTTTTACTCTTTTAAGTCCTTGGAGATATACGAACTCTATAATATTGTATGAAATTTAGAAAGCCATTTGAAACTGGACTGGACGTTTAAATAGATAAATAAATTTTACATTTACCATATTATTTTTTAATTTTTATTAATTTAATTTTTATTTTTAATTATTATTATTTTTAATTATCATTTTTGTTTAAATTTCAATACTTTTAAAATGTACTTCTGTTTTCAATTTTTATTTCTCGAATTTCATTTTTTAATTTAAAAAATAATTATTTACTCATTTATTTGTTTAGTTAGTTAGTTCGTTAGTTGAATAAAAGATTCGCTTTTCTCACAGAAATACACGAAAATTTAAGAATACAGATTTATTTTGATGATTTTTTATTTATGCTGTATTTTTTTTGTTGAAAATGCTATGCGATCAAACAATTGTTGTGAAATATTGTCAGATGAAAAATTAAAGGACGGCAAAAACAAATTGCGATGACCGTAACCTAAATTCTACTTATTTACTCAGAGTTAGAAGAGAATGTTTCAAGCATGGAGTTTATAAACAAAATAGCTCAATGTTCATTAAAATTGCTTCAGATAGATTAAAAGAATTGAATATTTTTGTTGAATATATATGGTATTTTGATGTTATTTGCTTTTTATGATATAAATGAAAAAAAAAGTTTGAGTTAGCTATGACGAAATATCCTTTTGTATTATGGAGTTTTTCAATCTTTTGTGTCCAAGACCTTGGAAATATATACACTATGCAATTTTATGTGAAATAAAGAAAATTATTTCAAACTGGACTTGAAATAAATCCGACCTATCATTTTTAAATTAAAATAAATATAAATTTCTTGAGTTATTTAATTTTTTTAGAAAAAAAAAATAAAATGATATTTTATTTTATTAACTTACTCACCGACAGTTAAAAGAATGAAATATTTTTGTTGAATATATGGCATTTTGAGGTTATTTGTTTTCTTATGATATGATGAAAGAATAACTTGAGTTGACTATTACTAAACATGCCTTTGTATTATGAAATTTTTCAAATTTTTAGTGTTTCCTGTTTCTAAGTCCTTGGGAATATATACACTTTATAATTTTGTCTGAAATTAGGAAGTTCATTTATGAATCAAAAGGTTGAAATAAATAAATAAATTTTAATTGCAACCTGTTATTTTTTTAATCAAAATAATTTTCAATATCTTATGTTACTTATATTTTACAGAAGAAATAATCTGTAATTGTATTTTAACGTATTAACTTGCTTCTCGATAAATGAAAGAATATTTCTTTTTATTGACTATATGGCTTTTCAATGTTATTGTTATTGAATAAAAAAACTTCATTTGGCTATTATTAAACTGGTTTCTATTATCGAATTTTTTAATTTTGTAATCTTTCAATTTTTTGGGGATCTGTGCACTTTATATTTTATGAAATAAATTTCTAACTGGAAAGGAAGTTGAAATAAATACATTTTAAATACAATTTATTATTTCTTAAATAAATAACATTTAAAAAGTTACTTGTATTTTGAAAAACAATATATATATATATATATATGATATTTTAACTTTTTAAATTTTAAGAAAGAGATTAAAATATATTTTTAAACATACTGTTATAAAAAATTATTGTTAAAAAAGTCGTTAAAAAAAACATATTGCTAAAAAATTAATTACCCACTGCTAAATGTAGAGCTTCCGCAGATTTTTCCACTGTTTCTTGTCTAGTGTTTTGGTCATCCAATTAACTCCAGCCACTTTTCGGATTTCGTCGCTCCATCTTACCTGAAGCCGTCTTCTTGGTCGTTTTGCATATATGGTATACCACTTTCTGGTGTTTGTACTCCATTTTTTATATTTAATGTACGTTTAACTGATTACACTTTATATGAGTCCATAATTTCATTTACGAAATGCATTGTTTTACAAATGAGGGGGTTAGAATGACAGTGGAGTAAGTAAGTCAATATTTAGTAATTTGAGAAATGAAGTGTTTTGTGAAACTTGTCGTATTGCCGTTGCATTAAGTGGTCCAACTTGTTTTGTCCTCTAGTGACTCCCTAAGTGAACTGTGACTTATTTGACTGTCACACTGAATAGAAATTAATATACTTTCAATGAAAATATGGTTATGTATATATTTCAAATTTTTGACTTACTCCACTGTGATTCTAAACCCTCAAATATGAAGTTAACATTTTAAATCAAATTATGTTTACGTTAATATGACGGTGACAAAGATAAGTAATCACAAAAACTTGTTTTAACTGTAACACATTTTACATCTATTTCATTTTTACTTATGTTACAAATATGAATTTTTAAATGAAATTTACTTTTATATTAACATATTGTTTATTTTATTGCAGGTAAGCTTGCTGTTTTATTCCTCATTAATTTTCCGGAAATTTTCCTTTAAAGGTCAGTAGAAAACATTTCTATTGCTGTAAAAGTGTTCTAACTTTATCCATAATCTAAACCACGCAATATACGCAAATTTCAAAATCGCGTGATTTCATTCAAAAAACAAAGAAAATCTTGTGTGATTAAAACCATCTGTAGTTAATTTTCCTTTGCAACGTATGTTGCAATCGTTCATTCATAAACTATTTTAGAATGATGCTTGACTGAATTACGTAATATGCATAAAACTTTATTGAGTTTTAGAAGATGTACTGCTTGTTTCCGGAACATCTAATAAAAATGAAACACCGAATCAGATGTAAGAAAGAAGAGAAATAACATAGGAACAATTAAATTGTAATAAATATGATTTTTTTTCAATAAATTCACTCTAAAAGCGACATTTTCAAAACTGAGCAAAAAATACTCAAATCTGAGTATGTCGCATAGTCAAAATGGCTCCGAATCAAAATGACTCAAGTTTGAAACATCTATATACTCATGTCTAAAAACATGCACACATTCAAGAATAAATCATCATGTGCTCATATTTGAGTATGTCCATGCTTCAAAAATGTGTATGAACTGACTTCTATGTGCTCATTTTTGAGTATGTCCATGTTTCAAAAATGAGTATGAACTGACTTCTATGTGCTCAGTTTTGAGTATGCCAAACAAAAATGAGTTTGAGTTATTTCAAAAATGAGTTTGAATTGATTCTAAACATTTTTGAGTATGTCCCTGTTGGAAAAATGAGTATGAATTGACCTCTAATGTGCTCAGTATTGAGTATGTCCATCTTTCAATATTCTGAGTATTTCTGGTATTTTAGAATTGAAAGCCTTGGGGTCGTCCTATTTGAAACAAAAAGTTTCATAACAAAATGAAAACATGGATTTACTCAGATTTGAAAGTGTCATTTTTCTCAGTGTTTCTTTTCCTGCCTAAGAAGTTCTGCCGCAATAAACCCACGGGATAGGTGTTCGGGTAAGTGTTTCATTTTCCAGGTTAATTATAGGTCACAATTCACTCATGTTGTTAAAAATGCAGGATATTTCGCTCCAAGCCGAACATGAAAGTTTATTCATAACTTTAACACTAATGAATATATTTTTAACTTTTTTTTCATTAGACTTACCTTCACTTAGTGTGATGATATCATAATAAGTGTTGGAAGTGGCCACCATCCGTGTTAAAGTAACACTGAGACAGGCAGTCTCTGTCTTGGAATTCAGCTAAAAACATGTACATATTCTCTAAACCAAGGATTCCCAAACTGTGGTACGTGTACTAGTTCTGGTGCGAGAACCTTCAGAAGCGGGTATGCGAAGGTTAGATCGAACATTATAATAGAACTGTCCTGCTATAGACTTAGATACTCCGAACCTCTCTCTAGTATGCCAGTCAATAAATCTCATGTAATTATGTTTCAAGATTCATCCGCAGAAATAGAAATAGTTGATTGTTACAATGGGATTCCCAGTTGTAAACAACTCCACTTCCTGTCTATGAGTAGTTGTATATCACATCTTAGAGGAGCCATGAGAAAAAAAATATAACTGTAGCATATTAGCACAAGAAAGTGAAAGAAAAGTAAAAGATTCAACTGAGAACTTCATCAGCCAATCCGAAATAAGTAAGCTAACCAATCAAATTTAAATCGTGTAAAGCAGCCAATCAAATTTAACTTGCAGTATAAAAGTGACAGGAAGAGAAAAAAAATGCCGAAAAATGAGTAGAAAAGCATTAAAATATAATAATACGTAGAAAAATAAGTAAAGAGTTGATGAGAAAGATGTTTAGTTGTTTCTAAAAGAGAATCGTTCGCTATAAAGGCAAGAAATATGCAGAAAAGAGCGTAAACCTACTCCTACAAAAAAAAGCAATGGAATTTATTGTTAATAAATTATACTAAAATACTTTGCATATTTTTTTCAGGATTTAATAATATTTAAAATAATTGTACATTTTTCTGATTATATATTAAATGAATCTTATAATTAAATACGAGGGTCGATCCAGAAGTAAGGTTCCCAAAGAGCTCCAGCCGCACGAAAAGGTGCCAGGCAAAATACGGCAACAGCACTGCGCGCGGCTGTTCCCGCACTCCCGATTCCCCTGGCCACGCTTCGCTGTGCCACTTATTCTTGGCTCAGCAGCCGTCCGAGATTGAAGTTCCCATTGTTGATCCCGCCAAGTGCGAGTTATTGTGTAACACTAAGAAAACTCAGAGGAACTATCCAGAACCGCCGGCGAGGACGACTGACAGCCGGTGTAACCTTGCTTCACGACACCTCCCGACCTCTCGTCTCCTGTCAAACCCAGGAACTTTTGACACAATTTGGGTGGCTTGTCATGCCCCACCCACCTTACAGTCCGGACCTCGTACCTAGTGATTATCACTTGTTCCCCAAGATAAAGGAACATTTGGGTGTCCAACGCTTCCGAAGCGACGATGACGTCAAAGAAGAGGTGAAACGCTTCCTCAACGAGTTGGCGGCGGAGTTCTACGACACTGGGATACAGAAATTGGAGCACCGTATACAAAAATGCGTAGAAAAAGATGGCGATTATCTAGAGAAATAGAGAAAACTTTCTTCTTCCCAACGATGTAAATTTCTATGAGAATAAACAATGTTGTCTACTTGTAAATTTGATGGGAACCTTATTTCTGGATCGACCCTCGTATAATAATGTATTAAATCTTGTATAGAATGCATAAAAATCTTGTATTAAAATATACTTATTCTTATTTAAATATCAATAAAAGTGGGTAATCGGTGTATGTGTTTAGTAATATAATAATACCATTTTTATTGCTAACATTTTTTTTTATTAATAGTGGTTCGATGAAATTATGAATTTCGATTTAGTGGTACACCAGTCTGAAAGTTTCAGAAAGCAGGTTCTCTAAACAAAACACTGTGCATTTCCAACTCTTCTTGTGATGTTATCACATTTCAGACAAAGCGAAGAAAATCTGTTGAAAATATCGTTCCAACGGTTTAATTTTCATAGAAATTATGAACGAAAATTTGAATTCAGCATTCAAAAATATAAATGTAGCATATTAGCACAAGAAAGTGAAAGAAAAGTAAAAGATTCAACTGAGAACTTCATCAGCCAATAAGACACTGTATTTTTGACTAAATAGGTGATTTGTGCAGTTCGCTTGTAATCATCTTTTTTTTTTTTTTTTTTTTTTTTTTCGTTTTTCGTAAAAAAATGATCAGCAATATACTAAGAAATTACAATTTTGTGACATAACTACCGTTATAGGTTTACCAGTAAAATACTAAAATTTTATTTTTAACACCATTATTTTCCTATAGAATTATTCGTCTGATTTAAATAAAGAAATGAAATAAGGCTGCTATTTCTTTAAGAAAACAGTGGTATTAAAAATAAAATTTCAGTATTTTCCCGGAAATGGTGACCATTAATGTCCTTATAACAGTACAAAGCCCTAATGTATACCTTTCAATTTCAATGATTTATTTAGTTTTTTAGTTTTTTTTTAATTTTTCTCTCGTAATTAGCATTTTCTTTTTGTTCCTCAAAAGACCCTTCTTTGTTACATTTGTTTTTATTTTAATCATAGAGCCCACAACAATTTACCTGAAGGATTTTCAGGGAAGACATAAAAGCTTTTATGCTGCATTAATTAAATTTGAGAAAGATATGCATTTTATGGAATATTTTTAAATTAACGTGGGGAACGCAAACACATTTATGAGTTTTATAAATTGTATTATGGCATTGCCTGTAGGAGAAAACATAATCTGTCATTAGAAAATCATAGTGTTTTTAATAAGCAAAGACATAAGGCCGAATAAACTAATTTTTATAAGCAAAGGATCACATGCTTTTATGTGACGCTGAATTTTTAAGAAATATTTTGGCAACATGATTAATGTATGTGTTTTGCAAATTATAAATATAAGTTATAAAATAAAAAACTTTATTAGTAGAAATTTAGAAAGTTTTCATTTAACATTAGCTAGTACATACTATTCAATTTAAATAGCTATTTAAATTAGAAATTCCTATTTAAATTAGTATGTTGTGGCTATCACAAAACTTTTTTCTCTGTAAATCAAATAAACTAAATGATTTAAGTAATACAAGAAATTGCATCGATTTAGTAAACAAGTTTTTACACAATGTATTCCCATATTTATGATGCTAAGTGGGAAGTTTCGTTGAAATTTGTGTATTTAAACTGCTGATATAAGAATTACATATTTCAAACAAATAATCGATTTCGGCACCCCTCTTAGATGAGCGCAACCAAAACTGAATGACAATCTACTCCTATCATGAGGATAAATTTGATGTTTCGGTAAATTCTGTGCAAATAAATTTTAGAAACACACAGCACATAAATCGAAAAAATTCATCGATTCGCGGCTCCCCTGCTTGGGGGATTTTGCCCAAAGACTAATCAGCATTAGTTCACACTCTATTATACGCAGTAGTTTCTGAGTTAGAGCTTCCACAAAATTTGTGTCACATACAGACAGATACACAGACTCACGGACAGAAATTTTCTAAAAACAGTCAAATCGTGTTCAGTGCCTTCTAAAACGTATAAATCCTTGAAAAATCGGAACTTTTACGAATCCAATACTTACTTGTATACGTAGAAGACAGTAAAAAAATGTTTTAATGGATTTACTGTTTATTTTTATGCAGTATCATAACATTTCATCTCATATTGTTTTATGTATTATTTGTCGCAGTTTCAAATATTTTTCGATGAAAAATGAATGGCAATACATTAAAAAAGTAATGTTTTGTTTCATAATTAACATTAAATTCTACATTAAATTCTATTTATATATTAACTATAGCAGTATAATTCCCCTTGTGTAATATATTTCCAATTTCATGGAAAATTGTCTCGTAATTAGTATTTTCTTTTGTTCACGGAGTAACCTTCTTTCTCGGAATAATAATAATAAAAAAATCAGTATGACGCATAACAATTTCGTGGAAAAAACATAAAACCTCTTAATCTGCATGAATTAAATTTTTAAAACATAAATGTGTTTGGAAATATTTTAAGTTAATAGAGAAATAAATTTATCAGTATTATAAGCGTAATTACGACATTGTCCCCATGGGGGGAAAATAATGTCAGAAAATACTATAAGAACAGTGTTTTTAATAAAAAATGAAACTAAGTCAAATAAACTCAATTATCTAAAGAGAGTAATGCATGTATCTATTAATATAACTAGAGGATGTATATTTTCAAAATCGGGTTCAAAGTATTGGTGAGAACCATTTTTTTAATTAAAAACTCTAATAGATTTTTTACATTAAATATACATTTTTTAAATTGCCCACTAACAATCTCAAAAAGCATTTTAAATAGAAATACTGTGTTAAAATTTATTAAAAGCAATACTTTCGTATTAGTTGCAAGCCACGAGTTAATAACTGAAGAAATAGCCAAAAATTTCGCTATTGCAGCTCTGTTTTATCTTGATAACTTCAGTGGTTTAAGCGCGTAGTTCGATTACATGTCAGTTAAATGTGTGTTTTATTTATATTGTTTTATTATTTTATTTGTTTATTGATAAACTTTTAATTTCTTTATGGAATATGATTACATATGAAATGTAATCATATTCCATAAAATATCAATACATTAAATTCGATTACATATCAGTTAAATGTGTGTTTTATTTATATTGTTTTATTGTTTTATTTGTTTATTGATAAACTTTTAATTTCTTTATGGAATATGATTACATATGAAATATAATCATATTCCATAAAATATCAATACATTAAATTCGATTACATGTCAGTTAAATGTGTGTTTTATTTATATTGTTTTATTATTTTATTTGTTTATTGATAAACTTGTAATTTCTTTATGGAATATGATTACATATGAAATGTAATCATATTCCATAAAATATCAATACATTAAATTCGATTACATGTCAGTTAAATGTGTGTTTTATTTATATTGTTTTATTATTTTATTTGTTTATTGATAAAATTTTTATTTCTTTATGGAATATTACCCGGAAACAATTGCTGAACTATTTACATTGTTTTAAGTGCAAACGGGTTAATCTTTCGTAATCGGGGTGCACGTGATAGATTCTTTAAAAAAGTTATGCTTGAAAATTATGTTAATAACAATAAAAAATCAATTAATTGAGATGCAGCTTTCAAACAAATTGCATTTGATTTTTTTAAATTTGACAGTGTAAAAGTTTAAATTGTGGTACATTCAGAAGTTTAAAAAAATGTAGTAAAAACGAAATTTATTGGTCAGTTGTTGTCACCGTCAATTTGATGTCAGTGTTACTCAAGGACATGTTTTTGCTTTATAGTATAAATAGTTCAATTTAAAAGCTAAAATCAGAGAATTTAAATTCTAATATTTTCTATTTACGCTTCGCGAAAATAAGATATATTTTTGGACAGTAAAAATTTATTCACATTAGAAATATTGGAACCAATATTTCTTATTACTCTATTTTTACTTTTATAGAATTTTGTCGGTCTCAAGAAGTTCTTTTAATATTTTTAAATATTAAAAGATGTATTATTAATAAAATTATCATTCATAGAAAAAATATCTTTATTAGCCGAAATTTATTTATATCATTAGAAAGTACAGCATGCTATTATAATTAAATAGTTACTTATAAACCTCTATTTTTCAAAAACTCATATGCTGTATGTATTGTTAGTTTATGTTTATTGAAAGAAAATGTGTTTTACTTTAAAATTTGGGTATTTTCTATATAAAAAACTGACAATCTTTTTTTCATTATCTTAATTATAAAGCTAAGCGCTCACCAGTTCACTTTAAGAAGCTTACCGTAAAACATAAAAGCATTGAATTTATCTTAAATAATATTTTTAAAAGTGAAGCTTTTAAGAGTTGGGACATTTTAAACTAATACAAACAACTTAAAAAGCCATATACTATAATTGGGCATTATCTTATTTTGTAACCTGTCATAAATGTTATTTTCACAGTGTTTTAATAAACAATGAAATTAAGCCCATTAAAATAAGTTATTTTACACTAAGGATTGCATATTCTAGCACTTAAAAATTATCAGTAAGAGATTGCTGCCCATTGATGGCAACTTAATGCATAAAACTCTCTTTTAAAAATAAATCCGCTTTTTTTAAAGTATTTTTAAGCATTTTAGAGAAGGAAAGAGAAGAATATTTTATACTTTAAAGAAATCAAGATTATTTTCTTTTTTTTATGTCTGCAAGATTTAATAAATAGCATGAAATTCAGATAATTGTTATTATTATTTTTTAATTATACCTTAATTGAAACTTTAGATATTATTTTATCTAACTTAGAATAGTATTTATTCTAAGGAATTATAATTATCAGCTTCAAAAACAATTATATTTTAAAAGTAACTTTAGTTGCAAAATCCATTTTTACAAAAGTATATGCTTTTTATGGGTTACCTTATTTCTCATAAGTTGAATAGTTTTTATATACGAAGTTAATAATATTTGTTGTATTTTCTTAATTTTACTTTAAGGCTCATAAAAGTTTTATTTTAAACAAGAACGAAGAATCATGCATTAGGCATAGAATATGAAACACTTTCCAACTTTAACAAAATATTAATAAGACATTTAATTTCTTTTTCCTAGAATGAAATGAGATATCTAAATAAGCAATAAATAAAAAAAAAACACATAACTGAGTATAAATCCATTTTCAACAATTGCTGTCCATATCCGGTAATGTGTGCTAATTCTTTTGTGTAGCTCTGTATGCGCTCTATAGAATCCATACACACCATCTAATACACTCAAAAGTAGATACGTTTAAAATGCATACCACACCGGAAAACGCACTTCCAGCAATTATGGATGTTAGTTAGTTCTGTAGCCGAATTCTTTTGTGTATCTCTGTAAATGAACTATAAATGCTATGCACTCCATAATCAATAAAAAACATGTTGTAGTTCACTTCAGTGATTTTGTTATGTTTGAAGTATCATAAAATCGTTAAAATGTACCGAAAATGATTTCCCCCATAAATTATAATGTAATAGAATTACTTTGTACGAACCTGTAAACGAACTGCTACTTATTCTATACTCCTGTAGTCCATCTCAGTGATGCATATCAATCTTATTATGTTTCAAATATTGTAACATGCACTGCAAACGACTTTTACCCATAGGCCATAACGTAACGAAATTCTTTTGTGTGTCCTTGTAAACGAACTATAAATGCTACATACTTCATTTTCAATACCGAATATTTTATAGTAAACCTCAATAACATATAAAAATTTCATGATAATCCGATTATATTTACGAGAGTTAGAACACGGACAGACTGACAAACTGAATTCATAAACACTTTTGAACTAAGTGGAGAAATTTTAATAATTTGCATAAAAACGAAAAAAAATTTTCATCTTGAGTAAACTAAACTTCCAGTAAGATAAATATTTTTGCAGAAAAATTTATTAAGTTTTATGAGTACATTTTCATATTGCTCCAAAATGAAAAATTCTGTAGTAAAATGTCAGAATCTTAGTGTTTTTAATATAATATATATATATATATATATATATATATATTGTAAAAAAATGTTTTTGATTTTCCTCTTTCTTCTCTTTAATTTATATTTATTTATTTATTTTATCTACTACCACGCACTTTTTCTTTACTTATGTGTATATGCACGTACATATATGCATATACATTTGGATTTAGAAAGAGACGATAAAATGTGTTTTAATAAATTTTATAATTAGTAACTTTCTTAATTATTTTTATTATAACAGACATTATAAGTAACTTTTTTTTTTTTTTTACACATTACTATAATACTATGCATTTTTAGTTTTTGAAAATGTGATAAATTATACTAAACAAGGAGATGAATTCCATATAATTAAATAACTAAATATGATAGTTATGTAAAATTAAGTATATTTACCCCAAAAAAATTTATACTAAATATACTGCTGGTATAATGCCACTACATTTAATCCTAAGTATTTTTTTTTTTTTTTTTTTTTTTTTACGGTGAGAAATTAAACAGCACTGAATTAATTTCTTTTCACAGCTAAACTAAACATTAGACTTAATTTTTGTAAATTATAGGATTAAGAAACCAGTATAATGTATGTTTTAAATTTCATGCATAATAGTTATTTTTCTCTCGCAATTTACATTTTCTTTTTTCTTCTCTAACAAGTAGCATCTTCTTAATATTACGGTAAAATGCATAGCAATTTACCTTAAGTACTTCGCCAAAAAAATATAAAAGCTTTTATCGTGCTTTAATTAAATTTTAGAAAGATAAATCTTTTTGTTAGAGAATGATCTTTTAAATTAGTGTTCGCAGCGTAAATAAATTTATGTCTTCTAATTTAGTGTTATCATATTGCTTGACATATGATACATCTAACATAAAGCGGTCTAAACATAATACTTTTCAATAAACAAAGAAATTAAGCCGTAAAAAGTATTTTTTAAGCTGATTATTATTGTTCTTCATCTAAAAATTATTCATAAGTCGTTGATAGATGTTGTAAGAGCTGTTACTGAATTTGCTTAAAAGTATATATATATATATATATATATATATATAATTGATGTAGTAATGTATGGATTTTTTTTATCTTCCTTTTTATTTATTTGTTTATACATTTATTTATTTTCTCCCCTCTTTTTCAAATTGTTGGTTTGATTTGTAGTGTTCCATTTTCAATGGTATCCTTTTTTTTCAATCTTGTTACAATGATTGTTCGGGCAAGGATTTGACACAATTTTTGGCATTAAGCTGGTGTCAATTACAATAATTTTTTGCTTATAATGTGGTTTCCCTGCCCTTGAAAAAGTGAATTAGATTATAAGCCTCCATTTGTGTTTATACTTTTGTTTCTCTTCTTGAATAAATAATACTTCATATATTAGGACTATGTTTTGTAATTTGTAATTTGACAGTGCTATATGGTATAGTAATTTCATTGTATATGGTCAGTTGCTTCTGTTTCAATGGTTAATTTTTACAATAAGTTTATATATATATACTGCGAAAATTTATCATATTTTAGTAATTTCCCATGAACTGTTGAATTTTATGAATAGTGGAAAATCAGAGTTTATATTTAAAAGAAATCAATAAGAAATTGCAATTTATTTCTTATAATCTGGTTTTATTATATTACTTGACAGAACGAAAATTTGCCATGAAAGGTCATAAGCATAATGTTTTTAAAGAACAATGATAATAATAATAATAATAAATAATAAATAATCAGGTATTTCATAGGTGAGGATAATTGTATTGGGATTAAAATATTCATAAGCAGTTGATAGATGTTTTGCGAACAGCTATTTGCATTTTAAAAAGAACTGTGAAATTTTATCGTTGTTTACACTTTTCCTACCAATAAATACTTTGATGTTATGGAATGTGAGACAGATAGAGAGAGTTTTGTTTATATTTTAAGGAAAATAATAAATTACACGAATTTATATGAAATTTACTTTTCCTTATATGCTAAATATGACCTTTCTTTTAAAATTTATAAAAATAATTTTTATAGAAATTTAGAAAATTTCTCTTTAAAATTAATGATTAAATATTAGATTTAAATTGTGTTTTGAAATATAAATAACTATTTCTCAGAACTTATGTGCTTATTAATTTTCCGAGAATAGTTGCATGTTATCGAGAGAGTGTATGTTTATATTTTAAAGAAATTAATAAAGAACACGAATTTACGTGAAGAATTTTTTTTTTTTAAGTATTTGTATATTTTAAAACTTTTATCAGAGTATGATGAATTTATTAGAATATTTTACAGAATATGAAATTTTAACGATCTTTATAACCTTTCTTTTTACAAATATTAAAACAATTTTAATAGATATTTTGAAAGTTTCCCTGTAAAAATAATAATTAAATGTTAAATAAAAATTGTTATTTGAAATATAAATAATCATTTCTCAGATCTCGTATGTTTAATATTTTGCCGATGGAAACAATAAGCAACTCTGTCGCTTAAAAACATTTTTAATAGAAATTTAAAAATAATTTCCTCGAAAATTAATACATAAATATTAAATATAATAATAAATATTAAATATAATAATAAATATAATATATATAATAAATATTAATAATAATTTTAAGGAACTTTTGTACTTTTTGTGGATTATCTTTTCAATTTTAAGCAAAGCATGTTTTTTCGCATAATTTCAGAAAAGTTTTTATACACAAAAATAAAATCTGCGCTGCATTTTAAAGTGCTCCAAAATTTCCGGGAAAATTATTAAGGCTTTTAGCCTGTGTTAACTAAACTTTATAAAGATAAACATTTTTGTTTGGGGATGATATTTTTTAATTATCTTGAACAGCGTAAATAAATTTTCTCATAACTGAACATTTTCATATTGCTCCAGAGATTAAAAACCTGCCATAAACTGTTGTAAACAATGTGTCTTTGATAAACAAAATAATTAAGCCGAATAAAATGAAAAATTAAAAATAGAGGATCACATGCTTCTATTATTAAAAATTATCCATAAGCTGTTGATAGATGTTATTAGAGCTTTTATTGTATAGCTTTTTGAAAAAACAAAATTCAAGATGTACTATTATTAATACTAGTAGAAGTATATTTTTCAAAGTATATTTTTATATTAAATGAGGCTGTTAAAAAGATTGTATACTTCAAGTAAATATTAATTTAGAAAATGATACATTTTTTTAGCATTCCAAAATTTATGACTTTTTATTTTTAAAGTTTTAATTGTATCAGAAAATCTAAATTTAAGGAGTTTTTTTATGTTATGCTTTGTTAATTATTTCTTTAAATAATCTATATTTATCTATTTATTTATTGTCACTAGTAAATGAATGGTTCTTTATTTATTGATGATTTACAAAATATGCTATTTACTATAACTGCGTACATTTAAATGTAAGTTGATAAAAAAAAAAGTCAATGTATCATTTAACAGTTACTTTAATTCTAAATATTTATTTTCAAAAACTATATGCAAAATTATTATAGGTATTCTTTTTCATATTAACGAGGAAAAAATGACAAATTTTCAGCAAGCATCGTATAATGTTTTTTTTTTTTTTTTATATTTATAATTACTTTTTATGTATCATAACGATTTTATAAATATATCCTTTGTTTATTGATGATACATGACTATTTGATCAAAAATTTAAATATTTTTAAAAGTATAAACTATTTATTCATATGTATAATCTGAAAATTTTACAGGCATAGTGTTTTCAATGAATTAGTAATCAAGTTTAACATTTTAAAAATGAGGATTATACGTTTTTTTGTGCTTTAAAATATACATAAGCAGCTTACAGGTGGTATAAGAATTCGTGTTAAATCCATGGAGAGAGTTTTCTAAAATGTTTTCATTTATTTCTATGCATGGAAAGGGAAACAAGATTTAATGTTCGAAGGAAATTATTTATGATTAAGAACATTTAATTAACATTTGTTGATCTCCAATATATTTATATTACACTTTTTAATATGTTCATTAAAAAAATTATCTATAACTGAAATGTTAAATTTCTTGTTAACATTGTCAGTATATTTCTTTTGATAATTTAATATTATCAGTCACAAAAAAAAAAAAAATAGTTTTTAATAAAAATTTAGAAAGATTAAATAGTAATAAATACTATTCTAGGAAGTTTTGCAAAGATTCATTCGAGCTAAACAAAAGTTTTTAATATTCAAATACGAAAATAAAACAATAAATCTGGATGTTTCTTTCAATTTTAGCTACGTACTAAATTGTTTTGCAGTGAAAAGGTGCCCTTTTTTGCACACACCTAAATCATTTTGAAACTGTCCTCATACAGTTTTATCTATCTATCTATCTATCTATCTATATATATATATATATATATATATATATATATATATTGGATTAGACAATTTGACAATTGTTATTCGAATCCACAAAGCAGCTGAAATAGATTCCACAGCCTTAATAACAGAACAATTACATTATTTAATTTTCCTAGATTAGAATTAAAATTTGAAAATGCTTTATTATTGTTGATATTTATTCATTCTAATCTGAGAGGTTTTTAATATTATTCTTTTTATATCTGTGCTTCTGCATTCGTCTCTATGGTTACAGTTTGTGACGTCCCTCATTTTACTTTGTTCTGTTCTCAGTTTATCTTCACCTGCCATAATTTGATTTCCTTAGCAATAAAATGTAAATTTATTTATTTTCGTTGTCATAACAGTGAAAATTATTTTTCTAATATTTTAGGTTCTAACTATATTATTTAAAGCTATATAGAATTAGATTCAAGTAAGAGAATAGTGTTTTATTTGACGTAGGGCTATTGTAAAATCATTGTTATTATTATTTTACCTTTTTCTAGTCAATAAAAGTCAGATAATGAGGTCAAAAGGGAATAAAATATTACCATTATTATTATTATTACATTGTGATTGAGAGTAAAATGAATGATATTAATGCACTTTAAAGGAATTCAGAAAAACTGTTCGAAGTTGACACTTTTTTCATTATATCTTGAGACGGCATATATATATATATATATATATATATGTAAAATTTAACTATTGAAACATAAGAAACTGACCATACACAATAAAATCACAATACCAAAGAGCCGTGTCAAATTACAAATTAAAAAATGTAGTCCTAATAAATGAAACATTATTAATTCAAGTGAAAAAGAAAAAAAATGAAAATGAAAATAAAACAACAAGAGTATAAACACAAATGAAAGCTTATAATGTAATTCACTTTTTCAAGGGCAAGGAAATCACATTTATAAGCAAAGAACGATTGTTTTCTGTATATGACACCAGTTTTTGCCAAACATCATGTCATATCTTGCCCGAACAATCGTTGAAACAATATTGAATAACAAGACCTTTTAAAATGGATGCAATCATAGATGCAATTTGAATAAGAGTGGGAAAAAGAAGAAAAAAAAACATATAATACTTACATTAATTATATACCCAAATTCATTAGTATAATTTTAGCACATGTACAAAAGTATATCCAACTGTAGAGGTTAATTTCACAGTTAAATAGAAAAACCTTCAGATCATAAATTGTAACCAACAGTTGCAGTTATTTTTATTTAACTACATAGATTACAACATTTTAAAAATGGAGAAAAAATAAATAATAATATATATAAATAAAAACTATTAATTTACTTTAATTTATATATATATATATATATATATATATATATATATATATATATATATATATATATACACATCACTATTATTTCAAATTATTTCAATATTTCACTTTTCTATTTTTGATATTTATGGATTTTATCAGATTTGAGTTTCATCTTTCATGTTTTTATTTTCTTTTCATTTTCCCTTTTTTTATTTCATATTATCTTTGCTTTAAATTCTGTTTTTTTTTCTCTACATTTTACTGGATAATATTCAAACAGGTATGTGATTATTTTTCATATTTAATATTTTTTCCCAATTGCTGTATGATGTTTCTGTGATGTTATTTAACTGTTATATATATACATATATAATTATAAATTTATGCATGAATTTAAACTTTCTAAAACTTAAGAGCAGGTGTATAAACTAAACTGTGAAAATTATTTGAACAGTAACAAAAACAGAAATATTGAAAAACACAAAAACAACAAATCAATATTACAAGTCCACTCTTCAGTGGGTGGTGCCTATATTTGCAATATTTGTCACATATATATAATGAAATATAAATATATTCAGACAAATTTCGTCTTCGTCAAAATAAATGAAAAAAGATGTCAACTTTAGACATTGTTTCTGAATATAATAATGTGGTCTTAGGTATAAATTCGAATTCTCTTTCAAATAAGTATAGCTTATGAAGACCTAAAAAAATGTTTGATTTTTTTAAAAGCTGAATTTAAGCTATTTTTCCCATAGAAATAAATCCCCCGACCCTTTTTGATTATTTACAGCATTTCATCATTTACCAGATGAAAAATTCACCTACCTTTTTAAAATTTTTATTGCATATCAGTCTGCATTTTTAGGAGGAAATAAAAATGCATAACCTCATTCACATTCTTGAATGTAATTCCTTTTTCCCCCCTCTTTTCACTTCATCTCTAGCACGTGAAAGGAATGATTGTGAGGGCATTAAACACATCCCCCATTCACATCTGCATCATTCTCCGTTATATCCAGAGCGTCGGATGCGGTTATGATTCCCTGTCACCTATCTTACTAAACCCCCATATCTGTGTTCAACGTTCCCCTCTGTTCTTTATTGATTTGTTTTGTTTTGTTTTATTTTTATAGCATGCTCCTATTTTTATTTTTTATTTTTATTTTTCGTCTTTTCTGAGTTGCATCTTCGGTGGTTAAGTGGCAATCGAATGCCATTCAAGCATTTCTTGAATTTCGCAAATGTTGAGGAAAATATGCGTAACCGTGACTGTTATGGCAAATGGAGCTGTATTAATTCGGTCGCGTTGCATGTTTGAAATATTTTAGATTTCTTTTTTTTTAATATTGTTGTGTACTTATCGCTTTTGTTTTTCTGTTTATTAATGTAAAAATGCATTATATTAATTGAGTTGTGTGTATATTTATTTAAATTGAGCATAATTGAAATATTTCAGAATTGAATATTTATTTTTCTTTTATGTTTACTTCCTCGTATCTTTCTATTTATTTATTTGCTTAGTTTTTTGTTATATTTTACTCTTTCTTCTATTTGTACGAGAAGAAAGTATTAGACGAGGTTTAATAGCGAGAATGAAGCCAAAATTTGTATTATGATTAAATAAGATGGTGGACGAAGGATTCCGCGAAAAAAAAAGTTCCAAAAGTCACTGCTAGGTGGAAATGTGGCGCTGTTTAATAGAAAAGAAAGTGTAAAAAATGCAGAAAAAATACTGAAATAAAATTAACGTCTATTTAGCGCATTTAACGATTAAAATCAATCTCAATATGGCAACAGTGGTTCAATATGGCTATTCACCTATCGGTGACTTTTCGAACTAAATTTTTTTTCGCGGAATCCTTCGTACCCTATCTTGTTTATCATAATACAAAATTTGGCTCCCTTCTCGCAATTAGATCGCACTACAGAGCACGCTGAGTACTGTCACTTTAATAATAATACCCTGTATATTAGACATCTTGAATTTGGATAGTCCGGGTTAAATTTCCTGGTAACATTAAAAAACATAAAAATGTTTAATATGTGTAAATATATTCATAAAATTCAATTATATCTGAATTTTTAAACTGTATTCTCTATTTCGTAAAATAAAAGTATTTCTCGATACCATAGGTTTGATTTATATGGTGTATAATGTTCGAAATATCAGCGGCAATTTTCATTTTCAGGAGCGAACGAAAAACTGGCATGCAGCCTATTTATAAGTTGTATTCCACATGTCATGAATTTTTTACCTGTATACTTTATTTTTTTATAAAACACGCGCATTTTTCGATATCTTATTTTTATCGATCTCGTGTATGAAATTCAAAATATTTTGCTCTGATTGCATTTTTGTGAGTGAATAGCACATTGATATATAGTTGCATGTTCATAAAATTTAATTAGCACCTATAACTAGTGTTGCAAAGTCCAGTATCGCAAAAAGCGGACATAAAAATACAGTAAGCTCTATGAAAACGGAACCTGTCTATAACGGAATACTGTCTTAAACATAAAAATGTCCTTGTCCCCTTGATAAAATGAAAGCCCACTTTAAATGGAATGTTTCGCCTGTCCCTTGCTATTTTCCTCTTAACGGGTTTTATTATACTAAATAAACGCATTGATATTGTACAATAAAACCTATAAAAGCAGAATCACTAGAGGTTGAAACAAATTCCAATTTAGCAGGTATAATTGTATAATATTCATATAGTACTGACAATGAAATTTCTACTTTTAAAAGAGAATTCCGTCATAAACAGATTCCGTTTTCACAGTATTTACTGAAAAAAGTACGGTAAAACTTGTAAAAACAAAATAGCCATTAACCACAAAAAATTCCGTTTTAGACAAGTTTTCATCTAAGCAAGTAGATTTGTAAGTTATTCATTTCGAAGAGACTATAAAAATTTCCGTTATAGAAAGGTTCTGTCTTTACAGGTGTTACTGTTTTAAGTCCCCCTCGATGCAGATTAACGAATAGCATGGTACGAAAAGAAATTTAAAAGAATTTATACATAATGAAAAATAGGGACTGTTGACGCCACACAGTGGTCACACGGAGCAGGTCTTGAAGCTCCTGAAAATCGGAACATCCGCGTAAATCGGGACACCTGAAAACACTACTTACAACTTTTCAAAGTTTTGTACCTCTTCCAAACAAGCAAGGACTTGAGTTGGTCTTCTTTTTTTGGGATAAAAATGTCAAAACAACAGTTATATATATATATATATATATATATATATATATATATTTAATGTAAAATTAAACCATTGAAACATAAGAAATTACAATACCAGATAGCAGAGTCAAATTACAACTTAAATTATATTAGTCCATAAGAAGTGAAATATTATTAATTCAAATGAAAAAACAAGAGTATATATATTTGTTGTTGTTGTTGTTGTTTGTTTATTTGAATGTTTTAGTTAACTAATAGTCTGTTGAATTGATGCTTTGTAGGATTTCAAAGGTTTGATTAATTTTTGTAATTGTGATGGGATCTTGGATTTGTGTATTGTGCACAGGACCACATGTGACAGTACAAATTGCCCTATATGTACTTTTTGATAAAATTTGTTGTTTTTATTACCCTTTTTGTTGTGAATCCAGTACAACCTATGAATTTGAAAAATATATATAAGTTTACTTATCGTTGCTGGAGCGTAAATCTAGTAATTAAAATTGGAAAAATAATGATTCGATTGCACCTTTAGGAGCGAGTAACATTCCTGCATAGATGCATGTTTATAGAATAATATTAGCATGTCTTGCTTTCTTAACTCTTTTTTAGGGTTTCGTTCATCTCACGAAACCCTATTACTCCCGCTGCGTTGTCTGTCTGTCACAGAGCCATTCTCAAAAACTATGTAACTTACAGAGTTGAAACTTTGTGTATGTAGCTGAATATCAGCTATAAAGAGCTCAAAATATTAAAATTTGAAAAATTCGTATTATTTTAATAAATAGAGATAAAAAAACCAAAATTCTAACAGCCTTTTCCTATTAAATTTAAACATTTTTCCTTATAGCAGATGCCAAAAATTAAAAATCCACGATGAAACTCTTTCTACAGTAATTAATTTTCTATCGGATGATTTCCACGTGAAAAAGGAAAATGAAATAAAAAGTTTCACCAATTGAAAAAAAGATTAATATGAAATAAAATTGATTGACGTCATAGTGGTAATAAAACGGAAAGATTTCTCAATAATACAAGGAGTATGAGTATGTGTATGTATACAAAACATATTAATATCACGTCATTAGAGAATTAAAAAGAAAATCTGACATCATATCGGAAGTTTAACGGATTTTTCAAATGTTTCAGAATAATACAAAGTGAGTATCAATAATGAATAATAGAGAATAGTAAATATATGAGTTTGAGGAACGTATTGAATTATGATAAAAACTCGATTATGGAAATATTCGCATATTTTAACATTTTGAAGGTGTACTACATGTTTAATTTTAAAATTATTTTTTTTAATATCGCATTTAATCTACATGACAGATATTATTATGACAGAGTGTAATAGCTGGTAAATTAGACCGGTAAATTTTTACTTTATAAAAAACATGACTTTTTTTTTTTTTTTTTTTTTGGTTGCTAAATGAAATTTATTTTGATTTATTAAAGAAAGGATAAAGTGTTTTGAAAGGAATATTAAACGAAACTCTTTAAGTGATGTTCGATCACACTTACCCACTTGTTTTTTTTTTTTTGTTTTTTTTTCGTAAAATTGAAACGTTTCTCGAAATATTTTTCTCGAACAGCAATCTCTTCCATAATGATCGAGATATCTGGGTCTAACTGCATTTTCAGATATGAGAAAGAACTCGACATGATTCATATTCATAATATTTAATTGATATGTCTGAAACTCATAAGTGTACTCTTTCTCCATAAAATCTACTTATTGTCCAATTGTCTCAGTCTTGTATACAGAGTTCAATGTATCCGGGTCTGACTGCATTTCTTAGAAATGAATAAACAACTCGACATAAATGCATGCTCATAAAAATTAATTGGAGTGTCTCAATTTCTTAACTGTAGTTTATTTTTCATACTAAGTAATACACAGTGATAATCCCCCGCATAACATTGCCCTTCGAAGTACCGCTATTATTTACATTTATTTTCCCATTTGTCAGAAAAAAATTGAAAGGATATAGTATTTTGCCCATTGATGACGACTATTGATTTTTGCTTTTTTCTATTGAGCCCGCATTTTCTGGTCGACATGAAACTCGACATGATTCCTATTCATAATATTTAATTGATATGTCTGAAATTCTTAAGTGTACTTTTTCTCCATAAAATCTACTTATTGTCCAATTGTCTCAGTCTTGTATATAGAATTCAAAGTATCCGGGTCTGACTGCATTTTTAGAAATGAATAAACAACTCGACCTATGGTTGCATGCTCATAAAATTTAATTGGAGTGTCTGAATTTCTGAACTGTGGTTTCTTTTTCATTACTAAGCAATGCACAGTGATAATCCCCCGCATAACATTGCCCTTCGAAGTACCGCCATTATTTACATTTATTTTCCCATTTGTCAAAAAAATTTGAAATTATATAGTATTTTGCCCTTTCATGACGACTATTGATTTTTGCTGTTTCTATTGAGCCCGCATTTTCTGGTCGACATGATTCATATTTATAATATTTAATTGATATGTCTGAAATTCTTAACTGTACTTCTTCTCCATAAAATCTACTTATTGTCCAATTGTCACAGTCTTGTATACAGAGTTCAATGTATCCGGGTCTGACTGCATTTCTTAGAAATGAATAAACAACTCGACATAGTTGCATGCTCATAAAAATTAATTGGAGTGTCTCAATTTCTTAACTGTAGTTTATTTTTCATACTAAGCAATGCACAGTGATAATCCCCCGCATAACATTGCCCTTCGAAGTACCGCTATTATTTACATTTAATTTCCCATTTGTCAGAAAAAAATTGAAAGGATATAGTATTTTGCCCATTGATGACGACTATTGATTTTTGCCTTTTTCCGATTTATCCCGGATTTTCTGGTCGACATGAAACTCGACATGATTCATATTCATAATATTTAATTGATATGTCTGAAATTCTTCAGTGTACTTTTTCTCCATAAAATCTACTTATTGTCCAATTGTCTCAGTCTTGTATATAGAGTTCAAAGTATCCGGGTCTGACTGCATTTTTTAGAAATGAATAAACAACTCGACATAGTTGCATGCTCATAAAATTTAATTGGAGTGTCTGAATTTCTTAACTGTAGTTTCTTTTTCATACTAACCAATGCACAGTGATAATCCCCCGCATAACATTGCCCTTCGAAGTACCGCTATTATTTACATTTATTTTCCCATTTGTCAGAAAAAATTTAAATGATATAGTATTTTGCCCTTTGATGAAGACTATTGATTTTTGCTTTTTTCTATTGAGCCCGCATTTTCTGGTCGATGGCCTCGACTTTTTAGCGCGAAGTGCCAGTAATGGCAACACTAATACGTGCCCCCGTCTGGAAGCTGGAGTCACGCACGTGGAATTTCTTGGAATACGTTCTTAAATAACGTATTCAGGAAGCAGGTGAATGTTCATTTCGTGTCCAATTTCTTAATTGAATGAATACATTTTAAATAGAAATGTTTCATGAAATACTTATGTCTTGCTACATTTAGTTTGTCATTCAAAGGGTTTTCCATTGCCTTTCTTAGAATTATGTTTCTTCTATTTGTTTATTTTCTTGAATGGCAGTCTAGTCTTCATAAATTCGTTGTGAAAGAGTTCTTAAAACTTATAAGCAGCTGCTTTTTTATCAAGGATCTTTAAATCGTTGAGATGTTAAATTTAAAATTTATATTAACTGATTATTTACACCAGACGTTAAGGATCTTTAAATCGTTGAGATGTTAAAATTATAATTTTAAATTAACTGATTATTTCCTCCAGAAGTTAATAATTTATTCCAAAACATAATTTTATTTTAAAATCAGTTACATTGTAATTATCTGTAAGCTTTAGAAATGCTAAAAATAAAAATGAGACGCTCAATATCATGGTTTAATTAAAAATTCTTTGCATTTAACCCTTTTAGGGGCAACTTATTGTGTTTGTGTAATGTTTAATTCACACCAGAAAATTAAAAAAACTTTCATTTCAAAATAAGGAAATACAGTTTTATAACTTCTTTTTCACTAAAGTTATAAAAGTAAATTTTGATTAAAAAATTATGATGCAAATTTTGATTAAAGTTAATATCTATATTATTAAAGTTATTATCTATAATATATAATTATCTATATTATATTACCGCCCACTAAGGAATTAAGAAAAACCGACTATTAAGATGATCGAGTATATTAGATTGGTCATATTGAAGTTGTTGAAATATCTAGAGCCACACAATTCCGGCAAGGACCACATGCGTGAAAAAACTAGGGGGCGGCAAATGAAATATTGTGAATAGAATTTTCTTTCATTTCCGAAAATTAAAAATAAATTGTAGAATTTATCAAGTTTTTTCGCCTTAGAGACAAAAAACCTCCAACCTGCAGGGTGGTTTTCGCTGCCTTAGAGGAAAGCCTGGTTAGAAAGAGAGGATTTTCCTCACTATTAAAGGTGAGAAACAGTTTAAAAGTATCTACAGTATAATTTGAAACTATCTGCCAAAATTTTTAAGGGTGGTAGAGGAGACCAAAATAAGCATTTTTTATCATAAAATGTGTGTCCGGAAATGACGCGTATAAGCGCCATCTATTGGTGCTTATATGTTGTCTTTCATTGCACCTTTCACACTTTTTTTCAACAGCGAATAAACGCACCGAACACACATTCTATGACGAAAAATGCTTGTTTAGGTTCCCTCTGCCACCCTGTAAAATTTTGCCAGTTATTTTCCGATCACACTGTATATCACAAAACATTTTTTCTTGTTGTTCAAAAATTTTTAAAAACTGCGATGAAATTGAACGTTGGTGAAGAAGATAATTGACTCAAGTAAAATCTAAGTGTAATTAATCTAAATTAATTGAAAAGAAGTATGTTAAAATTTCTATATTATGAAGACTTCGGTTTCCTTTAGTCACATTTACAATATGTATGTAAAGTACTTGACAATAGCACTTTGTAATAACATACAGACAATTGAAGAATTTGTCTTTTTTTTTCTTTTTCCCATCTAAATGCAAGTATTTTATCTTCTCAAAAATATTCATTTCACTAAGCCAGTGTATTTCACTATTATTATTCTACTATTGCATTCCTAGGCTTTAGAAGAAATAATAAATGTGGAGGGGAAAGGTGTCAGATTTGATTGGTCCCATGGACAGAGCCCGACTTACACAAATTGAGGTCCAAGCCACAACATGAATTATGGGCCCCCACTCATATTTAGATCATATGTTACAGTATGTATGTAAAGCTGTGTATCCGTAACGTGCCAACATTTGTACCTAGTTTAGATGATTATTAATTGCCATTCATAATTTTAGTATTTATTAAAATCATTTAGTTAGCAAATAAACTTCATACAGAGAGAATTTTTTAAAATGAGCTAAGTCAATTTGGGAGAGGGCACAGAATTTGAGGCCCAGGGCCTAGGCCTTGTAGGCTTAGGCGCAAATAAGACCCTGCTCATTGGCCTATAAAATAGGAATCTAGCCGTGGAAAGGCCTTCTGGGATGTCTTTAATAGCAATATGAGCTATTTTATTATGTGTTAAAGAAACACTAAAAATCATACAATGAAACATTGCTTGGAATAAGCATCGAAACTATAAACTTTTCATCAAACTCTTCATTGTCGAAGAAAGGATGCATATATCCGTCATCCCACACTTTTGCATGTTGATCACAATCTACATACAATTAAACATATAATTATTATACTTGTATCAAGGATGTAACTTAACCCCTTCGCGACGAGCGTCCTTTACAGAATTTTTAATCTTTTACCTCCGGTTTTTCAAAACAGAAATTTTCGCCTAATTGAATCGCAGAAATGCTGTCATTAAATAAGACAAATCTTGCAATAAAAAGTTACTGGTGGGAATAATCGAAGATTCTGAGCATCTTATGCGTCACGTATACGTGTCGCTCGTCCCCAAGGTGTTAAAAGAGATAATTTAATAAAGCTTACTATAATAAAGCTTAATGTCACTTATAAAAAATCTCAATGTTTCCATTTGATTTAATTCGATATCTTCCCATGTCCTGATTTATCGGAAGTATACTTTTCTCAGTCCTCGTCATCACGTATAGAATAAAGGCACTTGAAATATTTTCTTTAAATACATTATAAATGCACCATTTCTACCAGACAGTTAGACTAGTTGTCGCCTTCACATCTGCTACATATCCACCATCCATCCCATATTCTTTTACAATGTTCCGCACACAATTAAATATACATTTAGAATTATTCTACTTCATCAAGAAAGTTTTTCATTCATTTAATTACAGCTTATTTATTTTGTTATTACTTTAATTTATAACTCGAAATCTTCCCAAGTTCTGATTCATCCTTTCTATTCTTTCTGAATTATCTTAGTCATATACATATTACATGCACACGGAAATGTCTAATAACGTAGCTTTTTAAATGTATTATACATTCACCATTTCTGCTGGCCGGGTAGACTAGTTGTCGCCTTCACATCTGCTACATATCCACCATCTCATATTCTTTTACATTGTTCCGCACACATTTAAATATATATTTGTAATTAATTATTCTACTTGCATTAAAAACGTTTTCAAGTATTTAACTTCAGCTTATTAATTTTGTTTTTCCTTTTATTTAACTCGAAGTCTTCCCAAGACCTGCTTCATCCTGTCTATTCTTTCCGAGTTCTCATCGTCATATACATATTAAATGCACACGGAAATTTCTAATAATGTAATTTTTTAAATACATTATACATTCACTATTTTTGCCAGTCGGGTAGACTAGCTGTCGCCTTCGCATCTGCTACATATCCAACATCCCACAGAGTTAAAAGCAATGAATCAGAGAATGATTTGAAATAGGGGAGAGATGAAATACCTCCTACTTTCTGTACCCCTGATGATATAGTAGGGGAGAAATGCGTCACGTGATGGTACATGAAAGTTTGTTAAAAGAGATTAAATATTTGCGGGAATAGGTTGAAGTTCTCGACTGTTCAAAGGTCCTGGGATTTGTAATTCTAAAATCACAAATCAAATTAAGTATTCTTGGCGATCAGCGCTACCGTCTAGTTTCAGTAGTCAAAAGGGGTGAGTTTAAAGGGGTGATTTCAATGAAGATGTAACGTGCATTCTTCTTATTAGAATATGTTTCGGCTAATATCAAAGTAATATGATGTGTGTATTTGGGATACATTATAATAGTTAAATAATGGGAAATTTTTTGGTATTCTTAAATTAAAGTTTCCTTAAGTATTTGTATTTGTAATTCTGAAGTAATAAGTCAACAAAAGCATTTGTGTTGTATGAAGAGTTTGAAACAATTATTTTAAAATTTGAAGCAGTATTTTAACATTTTAAGCAGTAATGTTTAATCCTACATATTGTTCTGCCGGCTAATTTGCAGACTAAAATTTTAAGGAATGATTTAAATCTAAGCTCTATCCCTGATAATGTAGCAAGGAGGTATATGCTACATGATGGTACATGAAAGTTTATTAAATAAGATTAAATATTTGTTGGAATATCTTGAATTTGTCGACTGTTCGTAAGTCCTGGGATTTGAAATTCTAAAGTCATAAATCAAATAAAGTATTCAAAATTCTCTGCATGTGCAACAGTGTTACCGTCTAGTCTTTTCAGTATTAAAGTTTTAAAGGATGATTTAAGTGAATGAACAAAGTGAATTCTTCATATTAGAATTGTTTTGTCATCTTTGATTCCAAAGTAGTATCGTACGTTTTGCAAAGAGAGCTTGTAAGAGATTAAATTTTGGTGGGATTAAGTTGAATCTTTCGATTGTACATAGGCCATGAGATTTGTAATTCTAAAGTCACAAACCATATAACGAAAATATACAGTAACATCTTCCGAGTTATACTCATGATTCCGAAAAGCGTTTGTCCTTATAAACCAATATACTTTCAAGATTTAAAGAAGCATTTATAAAAACAAAGTTCCTTTTGCTGCCATTGATTTTTGTAAACGTGTCCTTGTAGTTTTTATGGTGCATTAATCATAATCCAGAATATAGGTATTTCGGATGCTATCAGTTCTCAAGTAAACATTTTCATATTCAACAAACACGTTTTACAACATGATAAATTAGCAGCCTTAGCATTAATATTAAAATTATTATTTTTTTTTTATTCTTACATGTAGAAATTCAATTACGTATGAAAATGATTAATTGAGAAGAATTAGTAAGAACTCAACAGAATGAGAAATAGATATGGGGAAAATGGGGGAAAATAGTTAAGATACCGATAAAGAAAAATGAGATAGAGACTGGGGAAAAAGTTGCGTTAGTACCCCTAAACTTTGATAGCATCTTAAAAAACGATATCCAGGTTTGAGAAAACTTATGAATACACTCTAAAAACTACTCGGAAAAGTTTCCGAAAATCAGTGGCAGCAAAATAAACTTTGTTTTCATAAACACTTTTATAAATCTTGAAAATATATTGGTTTCTGAAGTTTCTGAAGATAAAGAACGCTTTTCGGAATCGTGGGTAACTCAGAAGATGCTACTGTATATTTTCGTTCGCGATTATATATTACTTTCGTAGATTAAGAAACATTTGTCTTTCTTTTAAATAGTACTATCGCCTAGTTTTGAGGATTATACTTTTGAGGGATGTTTTAAGTAAGGAAACAAAGTTCATTCTTATTATTAAAATTGTTTCAGTTAATGTCATGGTGCTATCGAATGTGTTACACTGAGGACTTGTAATTATTTTAAGAAGGCATAATATCTTGGAATCATTAAGTTGAATTTTCCATGAATATTTAAATTTATATTTCTAAAGTAATAAATATATATCAGCAGCATTTTTTAATGCATCCTCATGTGACTTTTATTTCAAACACTGGATTTTAAAATTTTAAATGGTAACTTTTAAATACCTTTGTTAGTAATTTACCGGAGAATTTCCAAATAAAAATTTTAACGAAGGATTTAAATTAAAAGATAAATGTAAAATGTCATAATGCATTTTTCAAAGCAACTTTGTAGTAGTTATGGTAACGATATATAATTATTTTTAACAGTATTGTTTTCTTAAAATATATCTAACTTCAGTTTTCAGTCTAAGTGCTCAGCTCTTATTTACAATTTGGAAGAAATAAAACTATAAAACTATTCCTGAACCTATGCATGTGTGACAGATATTTTCAAAAGCAGTACCTTGTTAAAGACAGAATTTTAGAATTAAAATTTTAATAAATCCTTTATATTATGGTAACATTGCGGAAAAAGTCTTACTGGCTTTATTTCGAATAGCTTCTAAGAAATTTCAGTTGTGCCATTGTAATATATTTTAATTACTCTTAAAATATGTCAGCGGGATTTTCTTGAAGCATTTGGATTTATAATTCTAAATTCATCAAACAATCAAAGTATTTCAGAATGTATGCACTTGAAACAGTAGCTTAAGCAACTATACTACTGTAATTTCTAGAATAAATTTGAAATTTTTGAGGTAAGACTTTAGTCAAAGAAAACACAAAATAAATTTTCTTACCACACTTTGAAGATGGCTTCTATCTAAACACATGAGTCCATTGAGACAGTTTTTGGTTACTAAAGACTATAGTTTTTTCAAATAATTGTTAAATAATAGTTTACACCTTATTGAAATATAATCAAAATATGATTCTTTACTGCAATTTTAATGTTGTTAAAATCTTAGTTAATTCAAAATATTTCCTGATATAAATTTTAATATAAAATAAAACGCATAAATTATTATTAGTTTACAAAATTCGAATCATAAATGTAAAAATGAAGAAGACATCATTACAATAGTGTTCAAATTATTAAGATGAAATAGAAATAATTAATGAAGCTATAAATTTCGAGATAAAAAGTATGAAGATTTAAAATCAGACAAAAGGCTTATATGTGTATTTAAAAAATGCATTGATACTTTAAGAAATGTCTTTATTATAAAAATTTCAGTATTTATATATAGACATAGTTTATAGTATATAGTTTAATTAGTTAGAGTCTGTTTAGTTCACACAAATTTATATATGTGTGTGTATATATAACATTGTATGTATAATTTATATACATTAACACAAATTATGTAGAAAAGCAATGATTATACACACCTTATTCCAGCCTGATATATCTTACCAATGGAAAATATTGATATAAATTAAAATTCAAGTACACTTCCTTAAAATTTCAAGTTATTTGATATTTTTTTTATAAACCCATATATATACATATTACCTTCTCTTATCTATACCAGAAGAAAGTATTGAATTCTACGGATTTATACGTTTTAGAAGGTTTTGAACACGCTTGACTGTTTTAAAAATATATTTGTTTGTGATGCTTATATATCCAGTGTATGCGCGCAGAATTCAACGAAACCACAAATTTGAAAACCTCGCGATAGGAATAGATTGTCATTCAACTTTGGTTGCGGTCATCTAAGCTGGGGAGCCGAAATTCGATGATTTGTTTGAAATATGTGATGTTTACATCATCAGTTTAAATGCACAGAATCCAACAAAACTTCAAGCTTAACATCCTGAATTTGGGAATACATTGTCATTCAATTTTGATTGCAGGCATCATGCCAAAATTCAATTATTTTTTCGAAAAATGCGATGCCTATTTAAATCAATTAATTGATTTCATTTACATAGAAACAAATTTTGTCATGGCTTAGTTTTTTTTTTTTTTTTTTTTTTTTTTTTTTGAATAATTATTTTTCCACAATCGCAATTTTTTTTCGTATACCGTTAAAAATTCTTGAAGTACGCTGAAACTTTCAACCTCTCATTTTTTTTCACCCTTCCGTAATAAGGAAAGGTGCGCAGCTGGCGATTGTTTTAGTTCTTGTCTTCCTATTTCGTACCCTTCCGTGCATGAAGCTTTCGTGACTGATCTACCAGCCCCCGGCTTGTTGCATTCACGTGGCGCAGGAAGTAGAGCTATTACTTTATAACGGATTTATGTTATGGAGTTCTTTTTATTTTTTCAAACAGAAAATGTGCGCGCATACCTTTTTTTCTTCTATATCTCTGAGTGACAGATAATGATAATTTATGGTTTCTTTCCATTTATTGTGTAAAAAAGAGGTTATTTCCAAGGCTGTAGACAGTGGGGGGATTATCAGGGTTTCCTGCCCCCTCTGAAATTTTTTCACAGGATGAGTATAAAGTTGAGTTTTAGTTAAACTTAAATAAGTTTTTAACTGTAGTTAAAGTTCAAAATTCTGTGCTAGTATCTTTTTAAAACATTCCAACATAGTTGAAGAGAATTATAAATTCGGTTTGTCTGTCTGTGCTCGAACTCGCGTAAATGTAACCGGGTTGTCATGCAATAGATATATGTTAATGAGGTTTACGAAGGCATGTTTGGTATTGAAAATGATGTGCGTTTATAGCTTAATTACAGATACATTCAAAAGAATTCTGTTACATTACGGTCAACGGAGAAAAATCGTTTACGGTGAATTTTAATGATGTTACACTATTTTAAACATATTGAAATTGATATGTATCACTAAGGTGCACTACAAGATGCTTACTGTAGAATATGGTGTAGATAACATTCATCGTTCATTTACAGGGACACACAAAAGAATTCAGTTACAGGACTGTCAATGGACAATAATAGCTGCAAGTGCGTTTTTAATTGTAGTACACTTTTTTAAAAATTAATTGAATTTTTTGCATATTACTTGGTATATATAAAATCTATGGATAATATACAGGGTAGCACAAACGATCTCGAGTACATTTCCGTTTATTGACGGAAATTGCTGAAGGGGAATTTTGTGCTTGCGATTTCCCAACTGAGATAAATTCTCGCATACTGTTTTGTATACATAGAAATCTACAAATCACATACAGAGCTGCAGAAAAGACAATTGATGGTAATTGCTGAAATTGGGTTTTCGAATGTGTTATGCATTTTTCAAATTGTTTATTTAGACATCATCTTCCATCTTATTAAACTGTGAATTTTGTTAAAGCATTCTGGATGCGTTGGAAAGTATTTCATAATCTATATTTGATACACAATTTTTCGTTCTTGTTAATGTTTGTTTGTTGTTAAAAGGATTACAGTTTCTAAGATTCATTAAAAAAAAATCCTAAATTTTCGGAACAGAATTCTTCAATGGAAAAAATAACACTTTCAAATCTCAGTAAATCGATGTTTTCATTTTGTTACGAAACTTTTTGTTTCAAATATAACGACACAGTACTTTCAGTTCTGAAATACCAGAAATACTCAGAATACTGAAACATGGACATACTCAAAACTGAGCACATAGAGGTCAGTTCATACTCATTTTTGAAACATGGACATACTCAAATAATTAGAATCAGTTCAAACTCCTTTTTGAAACATGGGAATACTCAAAAATGAGCGTATGGAAGTCAGTTCATACTCATTTTTGAAACATGTATATACTCAAATATGAGCACATAGAAGTCAGTTGATACTCATTTTTGAAACATGGACATACTCAAATATGAGTACATGACAAAAATTAATTAAATACAAGTAAAAAAAGCGGAAAAAATTACTAATTTTTCCACAAAAGATTTTTTTTTTTTTTTTTTTTTTTTTTAGTTATGAAAATATTAAAAATCGGATCTTAAATCTCTTACATTTAGTAGGATGTTCAACTAGAAAAAAAAATAAAGCACTTTCATTTATATCTGGAAAATCCTTAGCATTTTAAAAAGAAGAAAATTCTGAAAAACATGACCTGAGATAAATGAGTTTAAAGATTTCACTTGCAGAGAGGTTTCTGTGGTTTTTAAAAGGACAAAACGACAACAAATGTTTGTTAAATCATCTATAGCTGTTATTCTATAGGAAGTATCAACTTTAAATTTTGTCAGGATGTAGCCGTAAGTATGTGGTATGTAACAAGATGAAAATATGAAAATCACAATTTTTACAAAATTTCGATGTTTTTAACCCTTAAATGTCTACTGTATCAAATTTGCAACACTTTTTTTTATTTAACTTTAAAAAAATAAATCATGTTCTTCGCAATCACTATATTTATATCAAAATATTAATCCTCTAAAAATCACATAAATATGCTACTAAATAAACTTAAAAATATATCTTAAAATTTCTGGTGTTTAATCCTTAATAAATATAAGTTAAAAAAAAAAAAAAACTAAAAGAAAAATTTATGCATGTAAGGGTTAAAGATTAGACACCAGAAATTTTAAGATATATTTTTAACTTTATTTAGTAGCATATTTATGTGATTTTTACATGATTAATATTTCGATATAAATGTAGTGGTTGCAAAGAACTTGATTTAACCTTTTCCGGCACAGTGGTCCCACCCCGGGCACACTTAATATTAATTACAAACATGCATTCGACACCAAGAATATTTAATAAAATTTTATTTCTAGAATGAAAGCTTAAAATAAGGATTTCTTATTTTCTAAAAGAGTCGTTTGTAAATTCCGTTGTCAGTCAGTAATTTCTGATTTTACGAACAGACTTTGCTTGTGCTGGAAAGGGTTAATTATTAAAAGTTAAATAAAAAGGTGTTGCAAATTTGATACTCTAGGCATTTAAGAGTTTAAGTACCGAGTCCCGTTAATAATATTCTGTTAGTGTTGGAAAGTGTTTCATACTCTATGCCGGATGCATAATTTTTCGTTCTTGTTTTTTCTAAAAGTGCATTTCATTTCTGCGTTTCATGATATCCACGAGATGTGTTGACATTTAAGAAACTCCCTGAATAATGCATATCCCTCTCTTTCCGTTTTTTCTTCCAGGAATCAGAAAAAGAAAAACGAAATTTCTGAAAAACTAATCTCATGTCTTTCAGTTCCTCTCATTTTAATAACGTCGTAGTTTCTCCGGAATTTAAAACAAAAAATAAAAGCAACATATTTTTTTTTTTTTTTTTTTTTTTACGTAATTAAGTCATTTGTTTTATGCCTCAAAGTGAATATATGCAAATTGAATGCTATTGGTAAAATGTTTGATTAAAGTTTTTAATTTAAATTAAACAATAAAATGAAATAAAAATTTCAGTCTAATATTATAATTATATGCAAATTCATTTATTTTTTCAATATCAAAATGAAGTTAAAAACAAATGTTATGCATCCCAATCATTTAAAATTCATGTGAACATGGAATTTTCCTTTCTATGAATTTCAGTATTTCTTAACTTTTTTAACCCACGACACATTTGAATTCATGATTAATACCTCCGGCACACTAAACTTATGATGACTGAAAAAAATTTTTGGAATGACTATATGCAATTTTTAATAAATTGCATTATATGAAATGTTATTTTTTATAGTATTAATATGTATGTTAGTTCCTAAAAACTTTATACAATTTGACATAAAATTTCAGCAGCACATCGGGGTTCTCACACTCGGAGGCACATCGCGCCGCTGTGCTGCGACACATCACTGAGAGTTAAGATTAAAATCCACTGGCTTAAAAACCACTGAGATATATTATACTATCAATCTATAACTGATACGTGAATCCCATATTATCATCTAGTATATGGTGATTAGTTACTTGATGATCTAGTCTTTCAGAAATTCTACTGCTTCAAAAGTATTTAAACACTGAAAAAACAAGTTGGAAATTGTACGTCAAACGTGACAAATGAGGTGCGTTCGTACTATAGCTAGTTATATAAATATTCAGATCTTTTCTGATTTTTAATTCTGTGAAATGAATTATATCGTCTGCAGATTAATTTCTGCAATAAAGTAAGTATCTCGATCGCTTGACGATTCAACTTCGGAAGCTCCTATAACAAAAAAGCACCAATTTAAAAAAAAATTCAAATTTCTTAATAAATATTTTTATTAATATCTCCTAAAGTTTTGATTCGATTTTCATAAAATTTCAAATGTCTCGACAAAATTCTGCAAAGATAATATATTTTAAATTGCAAACCATTCGGTTGGGTAGTTTTTGCGTTGTTATATGCGGACGGACGGACAGACGGACGGACGGACAGACAGACGGACAGACAGACGGACGGACAGACGGACGGACCAAGCGACGACAATAGGTGCTACGTATTTATATGATTACGAACGCACCTAAAAAAGTACTCAAAGATGACTAAATCGGTGTACTCATATCAAATTCAGTATATTTGAAAAATAAAGTGAACCTATGAATTCTCAATTTTGAAACATGACATGTTATCAAGCCCAAAAAGAAAACGATAATTTTGTACTTCGTAATGGTTTATTTCATTCATGGCGGCATAAAAAAAAAATTTATTAATAGGAAAACAACCCAAGGGTACTTTGAAAATCAGGGAATAATATTACATTTTTATTTCTCGGTTGGAAGTATATATCTTGTGTTGTTGTTATGAGTGCTTCGTATATCCATTCGCGGTCGGTCTGGTCTGTGTGCTTAGTGAGATGGATTTGTTCATGAACAGAAAATTGGAAGAATGTGATTTTCAATGTGTCCATATTTGAACACATCCATGGAATCAAAAATGAGTACATGTGTTTCTCAATTTTGAGTAAATTTGGGTAGGAGCTATTTTGAGTAAATGACGTATTTAAAATTGAGTACATTTTACTTAGTTTTGAGAACCATTTTTTTCCAGTGAAGTAGTATTTCTGATAGAAGAGTAAATCACAATTGCGGAATACAATGATACTTCGAATAATGAATATAATTCATTCTAGAATCACATTCGTTAGTACGAAATCTTTGTTAACTGAAACAGTATTTCTCGCCTAATTAAAATATAATGGGACTGCACTTTCTTAGCTCGCGCATTCAATAAATCACTCGTTACACAAATCAGAAAAAATGCGAAAAAAAACTTTGTTTGTCGAAACATTCGTTAGCAGAGGCATTGTTAACCAAGTTACCACTGTACGTTGTTCATTGACTGCTAGAAAAGTCGAACTATTATTACTTAACATCGGAGGCTTGATAAGCCATGGTTTTGTGAACTGGAACGGCGGGGATTTATTAGTTTTATGTAAACTTTATAATTGCATTTTTTTTTTACAAAATAACATAATTTATTTAACGCATTTATTTCTTGTATAACATAAATTCTATTTTACAAATCAAAAATTTTAAATGACAAAATTAGCTTCCTTTTAATTATAAAAATCGCATTATATTTTAGATAATTAAGTGAAACTTATTCAATCGTTAAATTTTTTAATTGAACAAATCTTCTATTTGAGATAAATTAATTTTGTATTAACACTATTTGAATCTTTTGAGATTTTTCTTTGATAACTTTAAATGTAAATGTACATTAACAATATTAACTAATTAATATTTTATTATATAAATGTAAGATGACATTAATTTTCATTTGAGCTTATCCCATATTGTCAAAGTACTCCTTTCTCTGGTAGCATAGTGACGGATAAATAAATTTCAGAAACGAGTTTACAATAATTTTGCAGTTATAATTGAATTTTTAAAACATTTATTTAACACAAGTTCTAATCACATCTCTATTTTATCTTGATTAACTCAATTTGTATTGCATTTATAACATAATGTTGCATTATAAATAACTCCAAGTTTTTAAGCCATTAAAAACTTCTTATTTGAAGGAAATTTTCATATATGATGAACTCGCTTTATTTTTTAATCACACATTAGATCTTTTGAAATGTGAATTTATGATTAATCCGTTTTATTTCTGAATCACACACTAGATCTTTTGAAACTTCTTTTAGAAAACTTTCTGCACTCACAACTATCAAAATTTAACCCCCTTTTTAAACGCAAAGATCATATCACATTGTGTCTGAAATAATTATGTAGCACTTGTTAAAACCTTTTATTCAGCAAACCGTGCATCTAGTTTAATTAATCTCTATTAAAATCTTCATATCTTTTAAGGCTTCTGTTTAATAACTTTAGGATTAGATATGCATTGACGGTATTCATTAATCAATCTTCCTTATTAGACATGAAAATACCCATGTTTGGATCTTCATATTTTGCATTTTATACCTATGTATGATCTCATTAAACAACATTTAGATTTATCTCTTATCTCTATGGTTTCTTATTTACCTGTTAAATTACAAATACCGCATAGAGAGACTTAATTAACGATAATTTTAGGTTTCCAGCAAGATTAGAACTTTATCTTTTTTAATCGTTTATTTAACACAACTGTATTCTATAATTTCAGTATATCACATAGTACAATTTGAATATGACTTGATAAATTTAATTTCAATCGCCAAGATAACATAATGTTTTATCTGAAATAATTAACTTAAACTTTTTAAATTAAAAATATCCCCATTTTATAAAAATGTTCATTTACGATTAATCATATTTCTTTTAGAATCACTCAGTAGATCTTTTCGATCCTTTTAGATAACTTTCCACATAAATTTTAATTGTCAGCAGCCATCAATCAATTCTGACCCATTAGTTATTACAGATATCAAGTCATGTTTGTAGTCTCTTTTTGTATCATTATCTATGCATTTCCCAAAGTAAAAATTAAAATCGTTATAATCAATCTTTTTTTTAATCACAAACACTACATTATACTTTATTTGAAATAATGAAGTCCAACCGTTTAACTCCTTAATTAAGCAAACAATTAATCAGTTTTGTTTTAAAATCACTCATTAAATCTTTTCGACCCTTTTAGATATAACTTTCCACGTAAATACGAAATGTCAGTAGTCATCAATCAATTTTGACCCATTAGGTATTACAGATAGCAAGTCATGTTTGTAGTCTATTTGTAGCATTATCTATGCATTTCACAAAGTAAAAATTAAAATCGATGTAACTAATTCTTTTTTTTTTATCACAACTTTTTCATTACTACATATATTTTATTTGAAGTAAGCGTTTCCAAGCGTTAAAATCCTTAACTAAGCAAAACGTGCAATTACGATTGTTGGATAACTTACCACATAAATACGAATTGTCAGCATTCACCAATCAATTCTGACTCATTAGATGTTACAGATATCAAGTCATGTTTGTAGTCTCTATTTGTAGCATTATCTATGCATTTCACAAAGTAAAATTTAAAGTCGATATAATCAATTCTTTTTTTTTTTCACAATCACTACATTTTATTTTATTCGAAATAATTAAGTCCAAGCGTTGAAATCCTTAATTAAGCAAAACGTGTATTTACGATTAATCAGTTTTGTTTTAGAATAGCTCATTACATATTTTCGGATCTTTTTGGATAACTTACCACCTAAATACAAATTGTCAGCATTCATCAATCAGCTATGAGCCACTAGGTATTACAGATTATCAATTCATGCTTCTAGTCTCTATTTGTAGCATTATCTATGCATTTCACAAAGTAAAAATTAAAACTGAAATAATCAATTCCTTTTTCACTATACACATTAAATTATATTTTATTTGAAATAATTAAGCCTAAGTGTTAAAACCATTAATTAAATAAAACGCGCATTTACAATTAATCAGTTTTGTTTTAGAATCACTCATTAGATCTTTTTGGTCCTTTTGGATAACTTCCACGGGAATACGAATTGTCAGCATTCATCAATCAGTTATGAGCCATTAGGTATTACATATATCAATCCCTGCTTCTAGTCTCTGTTAACAGCTTTATCTTACACATTTCACAAAGTAAAAATTAAAACTGATATAATCAATTCCTATTTTACTGCAAACATTACATTACATTTTATTTGAAGTAATTATGTCAAAGTGCTGAAATCTTTAACTGAGCAAAAGATGCATTTTGCGATTACTTAATTATGAATTAGCATCTTTGATTTTTCTAAGTCGTATCTTTGCTAACATGAAGCTTAAATAAGCAATGCCGATATGCATTAATTATTCTCTCTCATTATTCGTCACTAAAACAGCCATTTAATCTTTGTAATGTTGCATTATACCGGGTAGTTATAAAATAAGTATCTCTATTTGGAGCTGTCTGTAGCTTGAAGGAATAACCCAAATGAAGCCAAAATCGGTACACTTACTATTCAAGAAGGGGGAAGAAGAATGGAACAGTAAAAAAAAAATATTGCAATAATCACCGATAGATGGCGCTATTGAGTGTGAAATGTAATATGTAATACAAGAACAAGAAATTAAGGCGTAACACCGGATGGCATACCTAATTTGTTTTAAAATGTCACAGTGAATGTGACTACGCTTTCGCATAGCAGTACCGATCATGTTCAGGTTCCACATGGCCATTTTGTTGAAGGACACTATCCAGGCGGTACACGACGTGCTCAACTGCGGAATGTAAAGCATCAGGAGTGACGTTTCGCACATGTTGTGATATGCGGTAAAGTCATTGACGTTTGTGACACCTCCACGGTACACAATGTTACACATTACATGTCACGCTCAAAAGCGCCATCTGTCGGCGATCATTGCAATTATTTTTTTATTGTTCCATTCTTCTTCCCCCTTCTCGAATAGTAAGTGTACCGATTTTGGTTTCATTCCGGTTATTCCTTCAAGCTACAGACAGCTCCAAATAGGGAGACTTATATTATAACCACCCTGTATATACCCACGTATAATCTCATTAAACTGCCTTTGAGCTCTACGCATAGTGTCAGAGAACCCTACTGACGTGTTACACAATAGACATCTTCCATGACTAGGAAGATGACTTTATGCGAGTTTTACGTTTATAATTTATAATAAGATTGCAACTAAAACTGGATTTGGAGCCTATCCCATAGCATCAGTGGACTTCTGTATTCTGTCGTTCTTTTAAACCGCTCTATGTCTATAACTACTTTTAGTTGTCTCACAGACTGCTGTTGTTTTCTTTTCAATTTTCATAGTTTAACTTGTAGTTTTTAGTTTACCTATCGATACTAGTGAAATTTTGTTTTGTTTGGATCCTTAATACTGTCGCTAGAGACTTATGAATAGGTGAATTATAATCATAAATTGAGCCTTTTATTCATTCTTCGATCAAGTGGTCTGAGAGATCGCTCACAGTCTCTATGCGACAATTTTTGTCACATCAGTTAAAGGTTAAAGGTTAAATTTTTCTTGAAGTCAATATTAGTTTTTATTTGCTCCAAGATTACATTTTCATTCTAAACAATAACAGTAAAAACAAGATAGTCTTTTTTTACTCCAACAACAGTAAAAACAAGGTAACGTCTTTTTTACTCCAAAAACAGTAAAAACAAGATAAAGTCTTTTTTTACTCCATTTTCTATTCCAGAATAAGATAAATATAAACTTGATATAATTGATCTAATTTTAATGGTATAGATAACATTCTAATAAGAGTATGATTCTTCTTTGTTTTTAATATTTACTTTATTTTTTTATTTTTTTAGATGTACTTTATATTTCTATTAGACAGATATATACATTTTTCACCAATCAATACTTTGCAAAAGGCACGGCAATAAAGCCATATTTGTAATATTTGCATGCTGCAATATCTAATACGCATGCTCTGCCTAAACTATATCTTACCTTAACTTATGACGTCAGTGTACCAGTGGCGCAGCCAGAATTCGGTTCTAGGGGGGGTTTTGAATTTATAATAAAGATGGTCGCCTGTTATATGAATCATCGGTTAATGGAATCAGTCTTTTAAATGAATGAAATCATAATGCTTTTCTCCGCAATTACGTTGGTTATGATTCATTTAAACAGCGTTTACAATATTAGAGTTACAAACTATAAAATGCACCAATGAAATAACACAAAACTAGGTTAGATTTATAAAGTGTTTAAAAATGATGAGGGGAAAACTTAAAGATGGAAGAGCACAGTACAGCAAATAATTTTTACATAGAAAATAACAGAGTTGGAATCCATTTGTTCAATCAAAAATATACAAGGTTTCATTACAAGAGAATCACGAATTCTTATTCCTTACTTTAATAATAATGAAGCAATTTTAACAAAATTTTCAATAGACTTACTTACCTTGCTTTTTGCCAAATGTAACAAGTCATTTAGAACTTTTAGGGCTAGAGTCTTGAAATTTTATATGGATGTTACTTAAAAGGCGTAAATGCTCCCCAGAATTTATTTTTTCAATTCGAAATTTAAAAGAATGCAAGAGTAAGAAGCATTCTAAAATTGCGATTTATGTGACACAATTGGTATGAAAATTTGGAATTTGGCATGATGATTACTTTTATGCAGTAAATGCTTCCTTATAACATTTTAAAAAACATTTAAAAATTTAAAAGGACGAAATGAGCTGAAAACTTTCTAAAAGTGTTCTAAATTATGATTTAGGAAACTGTTAGTGTTAGAAACTTAAAATTTAGTATAGAGATTACTTTTAAGATGGAAATGCTTGGCATAAAGAATTTATTATAAATGGAAAATTTAAAGGTGTGAAACAGCTGAAAGCATTCTAAATTACGATTTATTTAGAACCTCACGTCATATCGGGCCTTTCGAAGACGATCTTTTTTCTATGCTAAAAGTAACTAAACATCTGTATTTCGACACAATCCATTAAAAGCATCTTGGAAGATCAAAATTACAGCGCCTACAAAAATTTGGAAACGCTCTGATGAATAAAAGTATTTTAAAAAATCTGAGAATTTTTCGATGGCAATGCAAAAAGAAAGTTGGGTATTTTGGCGTGGGTTTGCTCGGCGTCGGCTCATGTTTTCAGTATTGAATGTGACTTAGTCTTTTTAGACGTGACTCTTTGTTTCTGTGACTCTGTTCTCTTCGACTTTAGTCAAAGACTTAGACTTTTTTCACGGAATTTTAAAGAGGGGTTGGATACAGTTATATTTACACTCGAATAAAATTTCAGAGAGTTCGGACAGTAACTTTTTTGTGTTGTTATTTTAAAGGACACGTCGCAAAAAAAAAAAAAGACGCGAGAAGAAATCCTTTTTTTACAGCTAGATATCAATATTTTTCCACGGTCTGTAAAATCCTTATATTTATAACCATGGCTTTACAAATTTGATAAAATCTGGTTGCCAGTAAAAAATTCTAGTTACCAGTAAAAATATATAACCTGCTCCCCTCCGAAGACACTAATTTTCAAAAGCACAAAAGTTTTTAATCAATTAATTTAGAAAAATAATAAGCCTATTGTAGGATTATTAGTTACATAGTTTAGAACAGCTACATCATTTAAAAAGATGGTATAAACAAAGTTTTCTAATGAAATTTATCAAAATTATTTATCTATGAAAAAAAATGTAAAGGCTGCATTAACCGGTATGTTCAGGAAATGCTGATTGCCGAAAGTTTCAAATGTCTGGATAAGTGAGTGCTGCAAAATCTATATCTGATGAGGGGGGCATGGATGAAACAGTGAAGCAGGAAAACAATTTCTGCCTATTTTCATGTCGAAGTCAGTCAAATAATTATTTTTTATTAATTTAAAATTTGTATTTGTTAAACTTACTTTTACCTAATTAAAAATGCCGAAAATGAGAAAAAATGCCATTTATGGTCATTTCTTAGCTCAATTTTTGTACAAAAAATTATAATAATAATAATAATAAATCGGGTTAAATAACTTGGTGGCTAGATAGAAAAACTAGGTCGCCCGTGGCGACCTGGCGACTGCATTTGTCAAGACCTGTTTATAACTGATGAAAAATTTATAGAATTCAGACAACTGGGGGTTATTTTTTTAAAAACTATGATACCCTTACGAGGAAAAGAAACAAACAAAAAAAACCCAACCAAACAAGGTGTCTTTTAAAAATGCTTTTCTGTCTAATAATCAATATTTTTTAGTGAAAATTTCATTAAAAAATATAAAATTGATATAAGATATATAATCATACAAATTTGAGGTAATTATCATGAGCCCAGGCACCGCCGGACGGGTCAGCTAGTATAATTTTAATGACATGCAGATAGCATTCGTTAAAATGTAATAAGTTTAAATCAATGCATAACTAATATATTGCTGATCAATTTAAATTAATGCATGGTTAGCGTAAAATTGTGTGTAATTATAGATAGTATTTTCTAAAAAAGTGCATTTAACGCCTTTTTTTTTCAAAATCCTTACTCACAGGCAGGGCTTAAATTCTAGGAAAAAAGAGTACCGGAGCTCATACATATACGCTATAAGCAAGAACCCGAAGGCTCTCATCCTATGAAGAAACATATCGGAGACTTGAGACTTCCATGAAAAAAAATATTTTATTTGAAGAAAGATAATTGAAAAAATGAGGCGGTCCCGCAGCACTCAGAACGTCTATATCTTCACATCATGAAAACTCAAAATCGAATGCCTTTTTTTAACATGCCACAAATTTATCCGCGTCGACCCATAGGGTACAGAAGAAAATTCGTTAGGGAGAAACACATTCTAATTTTTTTGAACGCAAACGGCCAAACCAGATTACCATATCAGCATCTTTATAACAACAGAAAACTAATTGTCCGAACTTAACATCTGCAGGAATTTTAGCATGCAGATGTATCGAGAAATAGACGTTGTATTTTATCTTTCTTTATTTATTCTGTGATCCAAAATGTATGCATTAGGAAGGGACGCAGATGCCAAACTGAAAATGATTTCATTTCTCATATGAAAACCGCAAGCACATACGAAAGAAAGAATTTAGACATGTACATTAATTGAAAAAGGATCACTTCAAGCTGCGATAAAAGAGTTTAAGAATTATTCAATTTTAAATAGAAAGGAAAGAGATTTTCTTTTCACAGAAGCGCGATAGAATTAAAAATAGCTAAAAGAGGAACCAGAACTAATTTATAAAATTTTAACGATAAATATATGAATCTCCATCATAAGCAAGACGTCGTTGCTACATTACCAACAAATGAAATATAGTCTTTAAATTTGTGTACAGACCCCCTACGAAACAAATGATTCGAAAGAAGCACCGATTGCAAAAATCTGCTCATAATCGAAAAATAGCTTTTTATAACTTTAAGTACTTTTTTTAAATTCTTACTTTTGCAAAGATTTTTTTCCTGGGTACGCACATAGCTTGGTCTTAGATATAACTGAGAGCAAAAAACGCAAAAAAAGCCGCTTGAAACTGAGAGAGACTTACAATGTGTATGTTTTTTTTTTTTCTCTGGAATTCGATGATCTGTTATTGTTTCGAACGTGGAACAAAGACAGAAATGCAATTAAGAAACAGACCACTGTATACTATATAACTCAAAGCGTCTGTGTGAGAGTATATGACCCGTCTTTTACTATAAGACGTCTCGACAAAGTAACGCAGTCCAAAAATCAAGTTTTGACATAACCTATGCGTGTAATATGCGCTTTCACAGTTTTAAGTAGAATTTTCGCCGTTTAATTGAATCACATTGTTGAATAGAATTTGATTTAAGAAAGCGGTGGATTCTGCCAAGGCGGAAAGACCAAAAACCTTAATTTTAACTTTAGTAGTTTTGATTCATATAAGCGGCGATTATAGTAATTTTTTTAGCTCTGGGAGGGGTTTTAACCCCCAAACCCCCCCCTTGGCTGCGCCACTGCAGTGTACAGTATTTTTCACCTCCCCTTGAATACTAGGCTCGCTCGCTGACATAAAAATGGCGTCTGTTGCGTAGACTGATTTTTTTAAAGCGTTTGTTTTGTGTTCTCTGATTTTTGATACTAGTATTTTTCCTTGTTTGACTTATTTAATCTCAGAAAAAAAGGCGGAGAAAACTTTTAGATATCATTGGTATTCAAATTCAAGGGACCGTGCAATCTCTGAAAAAAATCCACCTACGACTGCCGCCATTTTTATGTCAGCGCGTAGACCTCGTATTTAGAGGCGGCGCTATTTTTTATTATTATTTAAGTGGATACGTAATGGATATGTTTCACGAAATACACCATGTTTAAATGTTTTGTGATAAGGCTTCCATTGTGCTAATTTAACTTTTCCTTCAAGATAACTTCATTTTTGAAAAACGCTTCATGTACTTTATATAACTATATTGTTTTTAACATATATCCTTTATTACAATTCAATATTTAAAACGCAGGAATTAACTCAATTTTACTCATGTAAGATGACATCATATTTTAACTCAAACAATTAAACATTTCACATCATTACTTGAGCAAGACGTGCATTTGCGATTAATTAATTTTGTTTTAGAATTGTCGGATTTTCGAAGCTTCCCTTTGATGATTTTCCGAACAAATACCTATTCATCAATCAAAATTTCTCATTATTCATGGAAATAAAGTCATGTTTATTATCTTCGTATGTTGCACTATCTATATAGGTTATACATTCCTTCATGTAAAAGATTAAGAACCAGAAGCGCTTATTTGATTTATTGTCGACATGTTCATTCACTGCGTCACAACTGTTTGACTTAAACTTGATTACTAGGAAACAAGGTTGTGTAATTTATCGAACACGGATGATATTTAGCGTAAGCGTTAGGAAAGTGGAACATACGTAATTCGGTAAAATTACTGACTTCGTGAATGACATTAAATGTTAAAGTGTATAATAATAGTTACCTTATTTGCAGAAGTTAAATATTATTATTTAAAATAGTATTTCCCGGTTTTCTAGGTGGTGTTACCATCCCGGTGAAACCAAAGAATTTGGGTTAAAAAATTCATAGATTATAATTGAATTTTTTTTTTCGAAAATTAATTTCCAAAAGTATATTTTTTTCGGAATACATCTTGAAATAAATAAGAATTTAATAAATTATAACACCTTGTAATAATGAATTTCTTTTAAATGCTAACAGCTGTAAATTAACAACATAATAAATACATAATAAAAGATCTTTTGTTAGGTTGTTTGACATCTTTCGACTCACTCCGAGTCATTTTCAAAAACAAATGAGAATATTCCATAATTGCACGGGCTTTGAAGTTATTATTTGAAATGCTATCATTTAATTTTCATGTACTTTTACCATGTAAACCAAGTAAAAATAAAAAATAACGTGCATAATTTTTTAAAAAGCACATGAAAATTAAATGATAGCATTTTAGATAATAACTTCAAAGCCTGTGCAATTATTGAATAGTGTTTTTGAAAAGGAGTGAGTCGAAACATGTCAAACAACCTAACAAAAGATATTTTACTATGTATTTATTATGTTGTTAATTTACACATTTTAGCATTTAAAAGAAATACAAATAAGAAATTTAACTTATACTTTTTTTAAACAGAAATCGGCTCCTATAAGCTTCAAATATGCGAATCCAAAATTACAGATCATTCTGCTAAGTAATTTTTGAATAATGCTTAACCCCTTGAAGGGCAAGCACGTGGTCTAAAAATGCTAAATTTTGCGATGTTTTGAAACCAGAAATTTTAAATAATGAATTTTTACCTTCTCAATCGGCAAAAATCAATACTAAATATTTTTATTTAATAATACTGGTGGCAATGTTATATATTAAAAAGTGGTATATATTATATACCGGTGCCCCTCAAGGGGTAAAAAAGTCACCCGCATTGCCATTTGTTTTACAGTGATTACAAATGAATGTAGGAGTTACAAACTTTTAAACTTCCTAACTCCGAAACTACTTGACCGAAGGACTTTCCGTTTGGTAACCTAACGTAAAACATTCCGAAAAAGTAAATATGAAGTCAATATTAGGTGTTCATATCGAAAATTTCAGAGTTTGGTACAAAATAATAATGAAAGCGGCCTCCTGAACTTATTTTTTTTATAACATAAATTTAAACAATGCATAATTGTCCTTCCAACTGGCTATATATCACTTTTGTGTGTGTGTGTGACAATTTAAAGATTAAAATGCATGGGATTTTTTTTTTCACTTAGTTTGAAAATAACGAAAGAGGAAATAAATAAAAAAATCAAATGAAAATATTCCGTTTGCCTCTTAAACAGAAAATGATGCACGTGAATAATATATCAAGTTCCACTTTTACGGTTTTCTCTTACCTCTGGGAAAAAGGATTTTTCCAGTATCTACACTCCACTGCTGTATTCTTGTTTCCTCGTTCTTTTATATTCGTTGAGGAGTATAGAATTGATTACTGTTTAATTTAATGAGAGGTGTATCTACTCTGTGTTTGCTATATATATGTTTTTTTCAATACGTATTTTTTCTCTAACTACTTTGTGTTGCAAGAGTTTTATTTTTTAGTTGTATACTAAGAAAAATATATAAAGGGTACATATTAAATAAAAACTTACATTCATGTAACGAATAATATAGAATTTTCTTGCTCAATATTTCATTTGCAGTGCTCTACACAGTAAAAACAAGTTGGAAATTGTACGTCAAACGTGACAAATGAGGTGCATTCGTATAGCTAGTTATATAAATATTCACATCTTGATGATTTTTAATTCTGTGAAAAGAATTATATCGTCTGCAGATTAATTTCTGTCATAAAATAAGTATCTCTGTCGCTTGACGATTAAATCTCGGAAGCCTCTATAACAAGAAAGTAATGATTTTTTTTAAAAAATTCAAATTTCGTAATAAATATTTTTATTAATATGGACTAAAGTTTTGATTCGATTTTCATAAAATTTGAAATGTCTCGACAAAATTTTGCAAAGATGATATATCTTAAATTTCAAACCATTCGGTTGCGTAGTTTTTGCGTTGTTATATGCGGGCAGACGGACAGACGGACGGACGGACCAGACGACGACAATAGGTACTACGTATTTATATAATTACGAACGCACCTAAAAAAGACAGATGTTTTTTAATATAGGAAACTATAATGTAATAACGAACAAAAATATACAATAACCTCTTTCGAATTATCAATGATTCCGAAAAATGGGCTTTTTATCGTTAGAAACCTCGGAAAATAATATATTTTCGAGATTTAAAAAAAGCATTTGTAAAAAAAGTTTTTTTTTTTCTGTCCCTGATTTTTGAAAACGTGTTCAAGCAATAGTGTGTTAATCAGTTTCTCAATCCGGAATATCGGCTTTTCGGATTCTGTTAATTCTCAATTAATTACTTTCAGCTACGTATGTGAATTTATATATCCAAAAATAACAAAATAATATTAATTTTAATGTTAATAGTAATGCTGTTAATTTATTATGTTTGTGTGTAAAACATCTTTGTTGAACGCGGAAACGTTTACTTGAGAATCGATAGCATCTGAAAAATCTATATTCTGAGTGAAGAAAACTGATTAATATACTATAAAAACTACTCGAAAACGTTTTTGAAAATCAGTGGCAGCAAAATAAAATGTGTTTTTATAAATACATCTTTAAATCTCGAAAATACATTGATTTTCGAGGTCCCTAAAGATACATAATGCTTTTGGGAATCGTGAGTATCTCGGAAGTGGTTGTTGTATATTTTCGTTCGCGGTTATATTTTTATATTTTACTAGATTAAGAAACATTTGTCTTATTTTACAATGTAATGAATTTTACTTCCTTAGTAAGGATACAAGAATTTGGTGGCCAGATCGAAATAGAAAAAGAGAAGGGAAAAAATCAGATCAAAATATTCCTAACGTATAGTAAAAGAAAAATGACGCACGTGAATAATGTATTAAACCAGCTTTCGTGATTTTGTTTTACTACTGGGAGAAATTGATTTTTCCGCTATCTAGCACCCTTTTATTCTACTCTTCCTCACTCTTTTTATCTTTGGCGGATTACATTGATTACTGTTTATTTCAATGACGAGTGTATCTGCTCCGTATTTGATGCCTTATTTGAGAACGTATTTTTTTTTATCCCACTACTAAAATTTAATTGTATAATTTCGCATTTAATTTTATTATATTTTTTTTTACCCGCAAAATAAAATTGAAGGATACATATTAAATAAAAAGTGAAAATTACATATTAAAAATATATTGAACATTTTTATAGGATAATATCGTGTTGGTAATGCTATAGACATATGATGTCCAGACTGAAAATGAAGAAGAGAAGGGAAGAAAAATCAGATGAAAATATCCCTGAGGTCTCTTGAACGCAAAAATTATGTACGTGAATAATGTATTAAGTTAGCTTTTACGGTTTCGTTTTACCTCTGGGAAAAAAGGATTTTTCCAGTATCTAGATCCCTTTTATTCTATTCCTGTTTTTTCGGTCTTTTTATTTTTGGAAGTTTGCATTGACTATTGTTTATCTCAACCAGGTGTATATGTGCTCAACTCAATTATGCATTTTTTTCTCCCATTACTAAAATTTGATTTTGTAATTATACATTACATTCTATTTCACTTTTGTCACCCACAAAATAAATGTGAAGGATACATATTAAATAAAAAGTTAAATTTGTATATTTAAAAAATATTGAGTATTTATAGGATAGTGCCTCTTGTTAGTAATCCTACAGACATATGATATCCAGACTGAAAATGAAGAATAGGGGGTCAAATATTCAGATGAAAATATCCCTGACGCCTCTTAAACTAAGTAATCGCACAGTATTTTTCATATTTTGGTAAAGGCAGGAGATTATTCAGAAATGCTGTCAAAGTTGGCATTTTAAACAAAATTTCCGAACCCAACCGCACTGAAAAAAAAAATTGCAATCCTGAGACAGCTTAGATTAACTCAAAATGCAATCCATGTATCGAAAAATGAAAAACTGTTCGATTACAAATCACTTTACTAATCATACCTGCAAGTGTCATGCTTTTATGTTTAAAAATAAGTCAGAAAATAAGCGAGCAAATTTCGCGTTGTTTAGCGGAAGAAAATATTTTTTTGAGAACCGCCTCATACTTTCCATTTGTATTATATGTAAGTGTACAATAATAATAATAAAATTGGATATCGATTTATCTGAATGGCTTAAAATCAAAAAGTAAAAGAAGCAGTTAAAAAAAAATGAAAGAAAATATTCCTCGCGCCTTTTAAGCGAAAAATGAATAATGAATTAACCTAGTTTTTACGATTTTCTCTTTCTTATCTTTGAGAAAAATAATTTTCCCGGTATCTAGCTCCCTGTAAATTTACTTTAGTCTCTTCATTATTTTTCTATCTTCCGGCATACAGTGATTACTGTTTAATTTGATGAGAAGGGTAACCACTCTGTATTTTCTATTTCCATAGCGTATTTTTGAATATGCAATTTACCTCCCGTTGCTGAGTCTTTCTGGAATTTAGTTCTTTCGTCGCACATTTTATTCTATTTTACTACCCAAAAGATAAATATAAAGGATAAATATTCATTGATACCCACTTTTACATTTTTTTCTTACTAAAAAATATTACTTAAAAAAAAAATTGCTATTTACTATTTTAAAAATTACTATCTACTATTATTACTTATATTATAGTAGATAGTACAGAATATTATATTACTTCTTACTATTAAAAAATAAGTAAATAAATAAATAAATAAATATTTTATGTCTGAATCAGAATTATAATATTAAAAAAACATTTAATAAGAGTAAAAGAACAATACATTAATATCACAAAAAAAAAACAGTTACAGTATGCGTCTCAAGCTCTATACAATCTCTTCATTATCAGTACAAATGTTAATCGAAAAAGAAATCTGTTGTTTGCACATGTTCACGTTCAAAATTATGCATTAAGATATTAAATCCCAAGGGATGTGCTCAATTCCACCAGAATATGTGTGGTCCTACTGTAACATATACTCCCTGGTGATTTAATATTTTAACCGTTAATTTTGAACGTGAACATGTGTAAACAACAGTAGGATAGTAGGGCCACATATTCTGGTGGAATTGTAAATATATTCCCTGGTGATTTAATATTTTAAATGCATAATTTTGAACGTGAACATGTGTAAACAACAGTAGGATAGTAGGGCCACATATTCTGGTGGAATTGTAAATATACTCCCTGGTGATTTAATATTTTAAATGCATAATTTTGAACGTGAACATGTGTAAACAACAGTAGGATAGTAGGGCCACATATTCTGGTGGAATTGTAAATATACTCTCTGGTGATTTAATATTTTAAATGCATAATTTTGAACGTGAACATGTGTAAACCACAGCTTTCGTTTTTTTATTGATATTTGTACTGCAATGGGTACTGTAGTTGATTGGTTTTTTTTATGTAATATTAATGTATTGTTTTTTAGTTTATTAAATATTTGGTTTTAAATGACTTTTTAATATTAAAAATTTGACTTATCTAATTGTAGATTTTCTTTATTCAGATAAGGCAAATTTTATTATTAAAAAATAGCGATAACAACCAATCTTTAAAAGCTGGCAGCCATGCATATTAAACAGAAAAATATTTATATGTTTATATGTTTAAAACTATTGAATTTTCTTGCCTAAAAATTCCTTTTTGTATTTTTTGACGAAATAAGACGGCGTATCTAAAACTACAGACTTATATATTTAAACTTAATTGTTCTGTATTTAAATTTAAATAAGATTGCGTGTGTGTGTATTCTAGTTTATACCATAATTTGGAAATTTCTTGGTTAAATTTCTTTTCAAATTCTCTACAGGATAAAACTTTGTTAGCAATGCTACAGACGCTTGGCGCCTAATTTGAAAATAAAGACCAAAAGGAAAATATCAGAGGAAGATATTCCTATCAGCTCTTAAACGAAAAATGATGCACGTGAATAATATATTAAGCCTCGCTTTTACGGTTTTCTTTTACCTTCGGGAAAAAGGATTTTTTCAGCCTCTACCTCTTATTTTTCTTTATTATTCTTTCCTCTTTTTTTTTTCTCTTTGGAGGTTGTATTGATTACTGCTTAATTTAATGAAGAGTGTATCCGCTTTGTATCGTTGTATTTGTTATTGCTTTTGAATATTCATTTTTTTTTCCCACTAGAGGGTATTTTGTGGATAGAATTTTAAGTTGAAAACTTTAAAAAAAAATTAGATATACATATTAGATAAAAAGTGGTATTTTTACGGGGAATTCAAGGAACATAAAAAATATTTCTCAAATGCCATAAAAGTTTTGAATTTCTAATACCTAATTTGAATACAAAGTTACTAGTTGAATAAAAATAATAATGTTAATATTAAATTATCTAACAATTTTGGAAAAAGAATACACAATTTGAATAAAACATTTTTAAACGTAAGAGCATTTAAAACCTACTAATCATTTGTATTAAATACTCTTTGATTACTATATGTATTAAATATTTTCTTCGTGATTTTTCACGCACAAATTTTGTTTAAAAGGTTCCAGAACTGATATAAATACTAATGAAGGAAATATTTAATTAATAATTTAATCACATTAATCAAGGTGATAATCACAATTGTAATATTCTTCAAATTTAATTTAACTACTGAAACTGCAAATTCTAGTACACAATTTAAGAGATTTAAAACATACTAATTATACGTACTGAACATTCCTTGATTACTATATTTATTGAATATTTTTCGCAATTTTTCACGTACAAATTTTGTTTAAAAAGTTCCAGAACTGATATCCATACTAATAAGAAAATATTAATGGTGAAAATTACAATTGTAATATTCTTCAAATTTCTTTCAATTCCTGAAGCTGCATTTTTTTTTTTTTTTTTTTTTTTTTTTTTAACGATTTGCGAGATTTTAAAATTGTCATTTGAATAGTTTTTTAAACTGATGTCACTACTAATAAAATATTTGTAGGATTTCAGTTTAAACGCTTCATTTTCTTTATAACGTGCAAGATCGCCAAATTAACTGACGCTCTAGTACTATTATTATCCATGATTTAAATGCACGAGTTATAAGTATTTTGGATCGCCAGATCAAAATTTGAATATCTTCAAAATTGGAAAAAGAGCCAGTCTTCAAATTTTTATTGTGAAGCAAGCATCGAAATGAAAAATAGCCAGTAAAGGCGCTGTTAGGCCTAGTTGGAATATTGGAAAATAAATATATTGTATATGTTGGGTCCAGGGCTTTACAAATTTGATAAAATCTGGTAGCCAGAAGAAAATTCTAGTACCAGTAAAAAAATATTTACCACCCCCTCCTTCCTCGTCATTAGTTTTCAAAAAGCACAAAAGTTTTTATGAATTAATTGAGGAAAAATAATAACAGATATTGTTTAGAATTATTAGTTACATAGTTTAGAAAGATAATATAATCTAAGTTTTCTAATGAAACTTATCAAAATCATATATCTTTCAAAAAAAAAAAAAAAAAATACTGTCAAGAGTGAATGAACCGGCATGTTCGGAAAATGCTGATCAAGAGTGAATGAACCGGCATGTTCGGAAAATGCTGATTGCTTCAAATGTCCGGATAGTTGAATGCTACAAAATCTATACCTGCTGACGAGCGCATCGACGAAATCGTGAAGCAGGAAAACAAGTTTTCGCATATTTTTCTGTCAAAGTCTCAAATAATTCTGATTTAATTATTTTTTAATTTACATTTGATGAACTTTTTTACCAAATTAAAATCAAAAGTTCAAAATATTTTTTGTGTGAATATAGTTTCAAAGTTTATTTTTTAATATTGGGAAGGGGGAGGGGGTGGCATTTGTGCTCATTTCAAGAAAGCTTAGGTCAATTTTTATACAAAATAGAAACAACAGCAAAAACCCCATTAGATTAAATAACTTGGTCGCCAGATAAAAATATTAGGTCGCCAGTGGCGACCTGGCGACCGTATTTGTCAAGCCCTGGTTGGGTCAGATGTGTATTAGCTGTCTAGAAATTATTAGTAAAGTATTGTAGAGTTATCTGTCTAAGACTGTATTAAAGTTTATATTTTGTTATTCAACGCAGTAGTTCATATAATTCCAGTAAATCATCTGTTTACATATCTTTTTCTTACATATATATGTACCAAAGTTCTACTGTCGCACTCTTAAAATCTTTTGTAAATGAGAAAATTGGAGCCTTTTTATAATAATTAAGTTTCAGAAAGAAAAAAAATATATGCAAATGAAGCAACATCTAAAGAATAAGAAAGATAAATGTTTCACTTCTACTATCTTTCCTTTAGCTACAAAACTGTTTCATATTAACATCATTATGAGATCTTGTATTATTATCTAGGATACGCAAACTGATATTTGACTGCGATTAAATGGAGTTTGAATCGCATCACTTTAGATGAATGGCATACAAAAGCAATGGAGTTAATTATGCGCCAAACAACTCTTGCCAAAACATATCGACTGACTGTGAAACAGCAATAACAAATGCTAAAAAGTTGATAATATAAATGAAAAATAAAGAGCTATTTGAAGAAAACACTCTTTTACCATTTAATAGTTGTATTAATTAAATTGTGATTATACGTTGAGAAAACAATTCAGAAATGCTGAATAGCTAGTTTAAATAACGTTTTTTTATCTCTTTCCTTTTGCGATATCTTAAAAAAGAGCAAAAATTACAATTTAAAAAAAAAATAAATCCAATTTGATCTTTCAATCAAGGGTAAATGAAAGCAGTGATTTTTCAATAATCGGGCACCATGCAAAATAAACATATTGTAACGGATTTATTTTTCTTAACTACATGAAATTAGGCCTTATTTTTAAGATAAACATTAAATGTTTGTAAAATAGTAGGATTTTTTCCCCAAAAAAACTATTTGTACTTTTATAATTATTTAAAAATTACCTAGCCTTAATAAACATGCAATATTTCATTAATGATCCATAGAAGACTAAAATTGAAACCATTAAAAAAATTAAAAATTTCTAAGCTTAAAACTCTTTAAAAACTCCCAAGAATTTTCAACATTTCCCTCCTTAAAAAAAACGGTCCATTCTCTGAATTTATCCCGTTTTTTTTCACCCTTTGCAACGCTACCTAAAATTCATTAATGACTATTAAAAAAATATATTAAGATTAAAAAACAAATCTCTTCCTTTTTCTCATCTATGCAATATTTTGTCGAAATTTTCTGTAGTTATTGGACTAGATATATTTTAATTATGATTTAGAAAAAATAAATGTTTGAACATTTTTTTAAATTGTGTTTGCATAAACACTTAAAAAAGAAATAGGCAGATCTGTTTTATAATTGAAAAATTCAATCATACGCGTAATATCTCTGGTAAAACAGTCCCTTGTCTTTCTACTCCAAAAAAGTATTTTTTGCATTTAAAAGGATACTTTTTAATTTATGCGATAATAAAATTGTGATAATACAAACCTCTTTCATTATATCCATTTTAAGTTACGTAAATATATAGCTTAGTTAAAAGTTTCTGCATTTTCCTAGTTCATAGACTTAATTAAATATATTACTATGAAGCAGAGAAGTTTGTATATATTTTTAAAATGTCACTAACTGCAAATATTCAGAAAAGTAAAATGCCGATCGTTCTCATATCTGAAAAATTCAATTATCTAGATTCTATCCCTAGTAAAATAGCTCCTTGTTTTTTTCACGACTAACTGCAAAGCGGAGGAGTATAAAAAATATGATACTTTATAATTTCTGCTGTAACAATAATAATCCCTATGTTATTTCGATTTTAAGTTACGTAAAAAAAGAAATAAAAAACTGTCATAAAAATAGAAATTAATAGAACTTATCTGCTTTTCCCAGTTAATGAAATAAATATGAAGAAGAAAAGTTTTAATATTTTCAATATACCACTATTTATATTAAAAAAAGAGGCATAAAGATATTTATCATATCTCAAAAATTTAATTATCAAGATACTATTTTTAGTACAGTAATCCCTTGCCTTTTTCTTTCTTTTTTTACAGCTACCAGCAAAGCGATGAGTTATAAAAAACATGCTACTTTTAAATTTCTGACATATAAAAATTGTGATAATAACAATGCCCCTCGTTATTTTCATTTTACATTGGATAAAAATAAAAATAAAATTCTAAAAACTGAAAGATCATATGCAGTGTATCCTAATAAAAAAGAGTAATTAAACAAAAACTCTTTAATGAGTTTATGGAAATAAATTTTAATGAAGGAATGCCGAAAGGGGAAATGACTGAACATCTGCCCATCTTCATAATTTGCGGTCGCATTTTAATTTTTCAGCATTTACCCGTTAATGAACTAACTGTCTGTGAATTCAGTCGTTAAAGGAGGATTCTCCTGTAATTCGAAAAGTCTTTCAGTGAAATATTTTTAAAGAAAGGAGTGAACAAAAGAAATGAAAAACATCTGATATATTCTTGAAAGGGAAGCGATGTCTGTCAATAATACATACATCAAAACACTTTTAAAATTAGTTTTTTTTTAAGCGCGTAGTTCTTTTTCTAGAGTTTGTGAGTCCAAAATAACAAATTAATTTTAATCTATAAAATATTCAATATATTTTGTAACAAATATATCTGGATTACGTACTAAATGAAAACACATGGTAAAAAACGCTAGTTTATGTACGACGAATCTAAACTATAGATGTATATGAATTAGAGTCCTGCATCGGGTCGGGTTATCCGCTTCTACCCGCATCCGACCTTAACCGCTATTCGGATCGAGTCGGGTTTGAGTTATATTTTTTCGTTGCGGTTCGGTTTCGGGTTGAGTTGACTTATACTTTTTTGCTACGCGTCGGGTTCGGATCGGGTTGACTTTCATTGTTTCGGGCTCGGGTAGGGTGATTTATACTTTTTAGCTGCGGGTCGGGTTGACTTTCAGTGTTTCGTGTTCGGGATGGGTTTTGACTCTTGCGGCTCGGATACAGGTTGACCCACATTTTCAAAAGAATGTCCACAATATTTTTTTAGATTAAAAATATATATGCAATAAGACCTCTATATTGGGCCCTCTCGAAACGCGGAAACCTCTATTTAGCGAACACTTTTTCAATTCCTAACACTTATATATTTGTACGCTTATTCCTTGGAATAATGGGCACCTCAAAATCTACGCACACGTAGCATGTGTATGTGTGCATAAACTATCACAAATACGATACATGTGTTTTTGTGTGTATCATAAATGAAATGTTGATAATGTTTTTGAAATTTTCAGAACAGAAAAAATGATTACATTTTTTATAGACATTTTATTTTTTCTTATGCAGTAAATTGAATATATACTCATTGATATTCAAATACGTATTTATTTTCATTTAAAACATAGTTCTGTTGAAACTTTTTGTAAAAATCCCAAAATCCGACTTGCAAAAAACCTAAATATGATCGATCCGGAAAAATTATTCTAGGGTCGACGCACAGAAAAAAAAAACCCTTTAAATATATATATATATATATATATATATATATATATATATATATATATATATATATATAGAAACAACCCGCCTCTCTCTCTATATATATATATAGAAACAACCTGCCTCGGTGCTGGAATCTATTCAACGATCTCGAGGTGTTCGCTATTCAGAGGTTCACTCGTCTCTGAATATTAAATAATATAAATTTGTCCATTTTTCTATATAAAATATATAATTTGTATTACAGATATAATTGTAAGCATTATTTTTCAAAATAGCATTAAAACATGATTCATTGCGTCCTTCATTGCGGTTTCGGGTCGTGTTGCAGGTTGAAGTATTTTGGGTTCGGATCGGGTGCTGGCTAAACTATGTAGGGTTCGGGTCGGGTTGCGGGTTGACTTCAAATGGAATTTATGGATTCGGGTCGGGTACAATCCGATACGTGTAGGACTATAATACAGATGAGATCATTTCTTGTTTTAGTTAAACGTATGCAAACAACCATTTAAATAGCTCAGTCTGCAAGATTCTAACCTTTTAAAGCCACATTGTAAAAAGAGAAAAATGTTTCTGTTGGCAGTGTAATAAAACCATTCCCGAGTTAGCCACTATTCCGAATAGCGTTCTGGTTCTATTATCTTCAAAATCCTCAGAAACCAACAGACTTTTATTAGATTTAAAGAAGCCTTTCTGAAAGAAAAAAATACTCCCTGTGCTTTCTGCGTAAAAAGAAAAAAAAGAAAAGAAAAGAACAAGAAAAATAAAGAAAAGAATGAAAGAAATAAGAAACTTCTCAGAGTAGTTTTTACAGTGTATTACTCAGTTTTCTCAAACGGGAATACAGGTTTTTTTCGGATGCTATCAATTCTCAAGTAAACGTTTTCATATTCAATAAACATTTTTTACAGACAAACATGCTAAATTAACAGCATTAACATTAACATTAAAATTAACAGTATTTGTTATTCTTGCATGTATAAATTCTGTTATACAGCTGAAAATGTTTACTTGAGAATTGATAGTATCCGAAAAACCGATATTTTGTAAACAACTCGGAAATGTTTCGGTTTTTCCTTTTCCTATTTTTCTTCTTTTCATTTCTTTTTTCTTTTCTATCTTTTGAAACGGATAGCAAAATAAGCATGGTTTTCATAAATTCTTCTTTAAGTCTAAAAAATTTATCGGTTTCTAAGGTTTCTGAAGATCAAAGAAAGCTTTTCGGAACCGCGGATAGCTCGGAAAAGGTTTTATTTTATTTTCGTAAAGCTTTGCTAGATACAGAAGCATATCATATTTTTACAGCATAATTTTATGGTATTAAATTTTGCTTCTCTTTTAATTAGCAGAATTTTTTTCTTCAATTTCCTTTCTTTCTTTTTCTCTTTGTTTTTGTTAATAGCGATTCAACTTGGCATATGAATAAAATAGCGAACATACTGTCGCAAAAAGTGTGATAGTTAAAAAAAAATTCTACAAAAATGTTTTAGTAATAACAATGTCTTACTTTATTTCCATTTTACTCTATGTAAGAGAAAAAAGTGTAATTCTTAAAGTTTCAAAAATATACGTGGTAAATCCTAATAGAAAGCATAATTAGCTGTAAATCTCATTAATGAATGTATGAAAATAGATTTTTACGCAGGAAATACCGCAAAGGGAAATGGCTGAACATCTGCTCACATACATAATTTACGGTCGCATTTCAAATTTTTCGCATTTTCCTTATAATGAACTAACCGTGTTTGAACTCAGCCGCCAAAGAAAGTTTCTCCTGTTACTCAAAAATCATTTCAGTGGAATATTTTTAAAGAAACGGGCGAATAAAGGAAATTAAAAATATCTTGAAAGGGAAGCTATGTCTCTCAGTTATCCATAAAACTTCTGAAAAGTGAATTTTTTTTTATATTCTTGTGGTAATTATTTTTAGGTAGATTTCGTAAGAAATACTACCTATTACATTCTCCCCTAGGTTGGAATTTTTGAAAAATTTTTGCAGATCTACGCCTATTATGACTCCCAGAACCCAAAACCACCCCCAGTTCCAAACTTTATATCTATCTATCTATCTATCTATCTATCTATCTATCTATGTCACTTTTTTATGGACACGATAACTACCATAATTCTGCACAAATCTCTTCCAAAGTGATACATAAAATCAAGGGGCATAAAATCTCGGTCAAGTTTGTTAATGGGCAAAATCCAAGGGGGCGGAAATGGGGGGGGGGGGCTTTTTGTGAAAACAGAAAAAAAAAACTTAATTTCTTAATTATGATACGTATCGAATCCGTTTAAAGTTATTATTACTTCAAGGAAAAGGGCAGAAAATTTATGTATGACAGATTTTTGATATTATTAAAAATGGCCCCAATGGGGAGGAAGGGGGGGTTTTAGAAGAAAAAAATTCATAACTGCATCAATTCAGAAGATATAAAATCCGCTTGAGTTTATTATAAATCCTCTTAATATTATCTAAAACTTTTATATTGACAAGTTTTTTATAGGACCAACCCTTATAGCAAACAAAAATTAAAAGCAAAAACAATCCTTACCGGCTCCGCCCGGAAACAACTTAGGTTTGGAAGTGGGCGTTTCCAAAATGCCGCATCATAGCAAAAAGGTCTCTTCTTCCGCAATTCCCAACAAACAGGTGCCCCACGGTCTGCGTCTTCGAAATCTACCTGTGCCTGTAGGCCGAGCCGTCAGGGATTTTTTTTTTGTTTCATTCCATCTCTGTTCTTTCTTTCTTTCTTTCTTTTGTAAATTATTTTGGCTATTTTGTTTATCTAATTGTACATTTTTATTTTCATTGAAAGTTAGACTGTTTAAATTGTTCTATTCTTTAGGATAACGTAATTTACATACATCTTTATCTTCTGTTTTGAATCTGTTTAAGTTAATTCTGGTTTTTGGCAAACGCATTTAACACCTTCAAGAAGGGAGCCACGTAATGCGTTTTATATAGGATGCATATATTAGTTTATATTTTTTTTTAGTACTTCAGTAGTTTAGTTGTAATATTTGCCTTTTGGATTAAATAAGGCGAAAAATTCTATTCAGAATTACTGGTAATAAAAATTTAAATGTCATTAAATAAATGACAGCCATCCTGAAGGGGTTACGAAAACCATTGAAAACTTTAGCGCAATTGAGACTTAAAAAAAGAAGAAAAAAACTATTCGCACAGTTATTAAAATAATTCAACCTATAGCACACTAACATTTTAACGTTAATTTAACGGTTCCAAATATTGGTGTGTATGTGTGTGTGTGTGGGGGGGGGGGGGGGGTTACGTGAAAGCTTTTCTTTTCTTTTTTTTTTTTTTTTAGCTGACAACGCTGTGACTGACTAATTATTCCAAGAGCTAGCTACTCGCTCATAAAGGGAGTCTAGTTTGTTTGTGAGCGTTTTGTCCGATGTCAGACATACGTGTATAGAAAAAACATTTATCTATCGTTTTTTAATTTTCACAAGTGCGATTAATGCCTCTCTGAATCAGAATTTCACGGTTATTTTATGCGATTATATGATAAATAGGTCGGGGTGGTCAGCTGGCGGGTATAAATATGGGAGTAAGAGGTTGAACTAGCGGATTTTGTATAGAGTCCTGCCTCATGGAGGAAAACAAAGAACGAAGTTCACAATTTTTTGAGAGTTGAAGCTCGCATTGCTGTTTCATGCTCTGAGATATTTCTGTCTCGTGATATCTAAGGAGTTTGGCTTTTGGTAAGACGTTGTTCATCGTATTTGAATAAAGTGATTTGCGGAATTCACGGGTTTCTAGTTAGTAGGGACATTTTTTAACTGCTTTCAATTTAAGTGTTTTTAGCAATAGTGATTCTCCAACATCGGAGTTATCCTGGGTACAATCTTAAGCAGTCTTTTCCATTGTGTAAGTTTAGTTTAAATTCGTATATTTGCTTTTTTTTTTTAAATCTGAGAGCTAATTTAATCTACATTTGAGCTTCGTAGTTAAAATCTGCCTGCACTACTGCAAGTCTTATCCTATTACTGTTTTAGTAAAAGTGTGTTTTAACTTATACAAAGTGTCATGGTCTTTCCTTTAAGTAGTGTGCCCTTCAAGGATGTCTGACTAAAACTGTGAACATTCTGTCAGTAAAAATATGATACTTTTTAAATTACTGCTACAAAAATATTTCCGTATTGACTTCATTCTTTCTCTCTTTCTTTCTTTTTTTCTTCATTTTTCTTCTTGAAAAATAAAAAGTAACTAGCGGACCCGCCCAGCGTTGCCCGGGCAGACTGTCATTGAAAAATATAACAGTAGAGTGGACTCCATAAACAAAAGACTGAATAATATTTATTTATACTAAAAACTTGTAAAAAAAATTAAATAAGAGCTAAAATTTCAAAAGTATAACAGTTACGTTTAAAAAATGAAACGGTCAGGGAAAATTATTACACGTACTTTTCCCTTTTTACTAAAAATCCCTTTTTTAAAATCATTGCTTGTATTTTTTAAATTATAAATTTTAAATGCGTATATATATACAAAAATCAATATGTCAAACGAAAATGTATAAGAATATATCTATTTAATTTGTTTGTTTTGCTTTTATTCCTGTAGATGGCAGCACCAACCAATGGGATGCGTTCCATTCGGGTGTTCCCATTAACAATTAACAAATAATCGGGATTTCTGTGCCACGTACGATAGCGTAATATATATTGTATAAGAATATATCTATTTAATTTGTTTCGTAATTTTCCTGTAGATGACAGCACCAACCAATGAGATGCGTTCCATTCGGGTGTTGCCATTAACAATTAACAAATAATCGGGATTTCTGTGCCACGTACGATAGCGTAATATATATTGTATAAGAATATATGTATTTAATTTGTTTGTTTCGCTTTTATTCCTGTAGATGGCAGCACCAACCAATGAGATGCGTTCCATTCGGGTGTTGCCATTAACAAATAACAAATAACCGGGATTTCTGTGCCACGTACGATAGCGTAATATATATATAGATTCTGAAAAGCAAAAGATCACTCACAGTCCATTCTAATAAAATGAATAACTAAATAATTACTCTTAATGAGGATATGAAAATAAAATTTTACGAAAAATACCGAAAAGGTAAAGGAATGAACATCTGCTTGCATTCATAATTTACGGCCACATTTGAAATGTCTGCACTTTAACCGTTAATGAACTAACTGTGTTTCAATTTAGCCGCCAAAGAAGGTTTCTCCTGTAATTCGAAAAGCATTTCAGTGGAACTATTTTTGATGAAATGAACTAACAAAAGAAATTAAAAATATCTATTACGTTCTTGAAAGAGAAACGATGTCTGTGAATAATGCATAAAGCTTCTGAAAAGCTTTTCTATTCGTGAGTTAATTCGTTTTTCATTTCCTTTTATTTATATTATTTCCTTTCTTTTTCTCTTTTTTCCTTTTATTTAATCAGTTATTTTGGCTATTGTAGTTACTTTGGGATAAAGTTTGCTTTTCATTCGTTAGAGTAATTAAGTTTTGCTATTTTTGGGCTTGATATATTTTATATCCATGTGCGTTTTAAGTTTTTATAAGATAATTATTTTTTCTTGTTTAGCTGATTGAAAAACCAATTAAATCTTTAACGGAGATAATCCCTTTTTATTTGATTAACAATACTTTTACAATCAGCTAAATCTATAGGATTATAACAATTTAAAAATTAATTTGCTAGTTTCAATTTTTTAATGTTCATTTATAGGGATGGGGAAGGGAGATGAGACTTTATTATTCTTTAAAAAAAATTATTGCAAAATAAATAAATGAACTCGTTGCAAAGTAAATAAATAAATAAATGAACTCATTGAAAAATAAATAAATGAACTCATTGAAAAATAAATAAATGAACTCATTGCAAAATAAATAAATAAATAAATGAACTCATTGCAAAATAAATAAATAAATAAATGAACTCATTGAAAAAAAAAATAAATAAATGAACTCATTACAAAATAAATAAATGCATTAAAGAATCAAATATGAATGATAATGTTTGTAAAAATATATATAAATAAAAAGTTACGAAATAATTTAAGAGAGAGAGAGAGAGAGAGAAACTTGGAAGTGTTTCCAAATGTAGATAATAAAAATAGCATTTAATATTTTTACACAACATTTTGAAAAATGTGTTTGAACTCAGCACTAAAAATGATTTTTTTCTGTAATTTAAAAAGCTTTTTAGTAAAATATTCTTAAGTGAACAAGCAACAAAAGAAATTAAAACTATCTGATACATTCTTGAAAATGAAGCAACCTCTTTGACTAAAATATAAACTTCTCAAAGATTTTCTAGCCGTGAGGTAATTTTTTTTTTCATCTAACTCTGTTATTTTTTCTTCTTTCTGAGTTGTTTTGTTCACCTTTGGTATTTACTGGTAAACTTTTCTTTTTGTTGAGTGTGAAAGTACTCGAGTTATTTTAGGAATGTTTAGTTTGTGTCGATTTTTTTCTGTCGTTCGCATTTTTTAAAAACTTTTATTATACAACTTGAAGCGGTTATAAGGGGTTTGGATGTAGTTAGTAAAATTATTATTATAATTAAATTCTTGGAAACGATGAACCATCTAACTCTGTTATTTTTTATTCTTTTGTGAGTTGTTTTTACCACCTTTGGTATTTACTGGTAAACTTTTCTCTTTGTTGAGTGTTAAAGTACTCGAGTTATTTTAGGAATGTTTAGTTTATGTCATTTTTTTCTGTGTTTCGCTTTTTTAAAAACTTTTTTATAAAACTTCAAGCGGTTATAAAGGGTTTGGATGTAGTTAGTAAAATTATTATCATTATTATAATTAAATTCTTGGAAACGATGAACCATCTAACTCTGTTATTTTTCTTCTTTTGTGAGTTGTTTTAACCACCTTTGGTATTTACTGGCAAACTTTTCTTTGTGTTGAGTGTGAAAGTACTCGAGTTATTTTAGGAATGTTTAGTTTATGTCGACTTTACTTTTTTATAAAACTTTCAGCCGTTATAAAAGGTTTGGATGTATATATATATATATATATATATATATATATATATATATATAGTTTGAAGAATTATTAATATTATTGTAATTTAATTCTTGAAAACGATCGCATGCATGTATAGTAAAATTTAAAACATATTTTGTGTTTTAAATTTGACTAAACATGCAGAATTTAGCACATTTAGATTTTTTATAAATCTGTCTCGGTATTAAGTATAGAGTTTTTAATTTTACAAACGCATTTGTATTAAATCTATTTTTAATACTTAAAAATTTTTCCATAGAAAATTTCTCACGCCTTGCATTCATAATTTTTCAAATTTTAATTGCTTAAAAGGCGTATAGCCAACATAGTGAAAAAGTATCCAAGCCGGGACTCGAACCCGAGTCATCAGTTTAGCGCACTGACGCTCTACCAACTGAACCACTTGGATCGATTTAATAGTGGTTAAAATTTGAAAAACATTTGTATTACTAACAAATAATCGGTTTTTTACTGGTAAACTTTTCTGTTTGTTCAGTTTGAAAGTACTCGAGTTATTTTAAGAATGTTAAGTTTATGTCGATTTCATTCTGTTCTTTTTTATATATTCTTTAACTTTTTTATAAACTTTGTAGCAGTTGTAAAGGTTTTGGTTACAGGTAGAAGGGATTATTAACACAGAAACGAGCGCATACATATATAATAAAATTTAAAACATGTTAGTTTCAAATTTTACTAAACATGCTAATAAGTTAGAATTTTTTTTTAATGTGCCTAGATATTATGCATAAATTGTGTTTATAATTTTATAAACACATTAGTATTATTAAAAAATAATCGTTTCATCATAAGTTACACCAGTTTATCAGAAATAACTTTAAAAAATATTTCGTTATTTTCGGATATGTTTTTTAGAATAAATAAACTTATTGCAAAATAAATAAATAAATAAATTCATTAAACACTCAAATATGAATGTTAATGTTTATGAAAATAAAAAATATATATAAATAAAACGTTAAGAAATAATTTAAGAGAGAGAGAGAGACGCTGAAGTGTTTCCAAATGTACATAATCAAAGTAGCATTTAATATTTTTACACAACTCCATTTAATTAAATAACTGTGTTTGAATTCAGCACTAAAAAGGAATTTTTTCTGCAATTTAAAAAGCTTTTTTGTAAAATATTTTTAAGTGAACAAACAACAAAAGAAATTAAAACTATCTGATACATTCTTGAAAATGAAGCAACCTCCTTGACTAAAATATAAACTTCTCAAAGATTTTCTAGCCATGGGGTACTTCTTTTTTCATTTTCATCTAACTCTGTTATTCTTTCTTCTTTTGAGAGTTGTTTTTACCACCTTTGGTATTTACTGGTAAACTTTTCTCTTTGTTGAGTGTTAAAGTACTCGAGTTATTTTAGGAATGTTTTAGTTTTTATGTTGATTTTTTTCTGTCTTGCGCTTTTTTTTAAACTTTTTTATAAAACTTGGAGCCGTTATAAAAGGTTTGGATGTAGTTAGTGAAATTATTATCATTATTATAATTAAATTCTTGGAAACGATGAACCATCTAACTCTGTTATTTTTTCTTCTTTTGTGAGTTGTTCTGACCACCTTTGGTATTTACTGGTAAACTTTTTTTTTTTTTTTTGAGTATGAAAGTACTCGAGTTATTTTAGGAATGTTTTAGTTTTTATGTTGATTTTTTTCTGTATTGCGCTTTTTTTTAAAACTTTTTTATAAAACTTGGAGCCGTTATAAAAGGTTTGGATGTAGTAGGAGAATTATTAATATTATTATAATTCAATTCTTGGAAACGATCGCATGCATGTATAATAAAATTTAAAACATATTTTGTGTTTTAAATTTGACTAAACATGCAGAATTTAGCACATTTAGAATTTTTATAAATCTGTCTAGATATTATGCATAGAGTTTTTAAATTTTATAAACACATTTGTATTAAATCTATTTTTAATATTTGGAAATTTTTCCATAGAAAATTTCTCACGACTTGCATTCAAAATTTCTCAAATTTTAATTGCTTAAAAGTAATAGGGTTTAAATAAGATTAATAAGAGTAATAGGTTAATAAAAGTAATAGGGTTTCGTTCAACTCACGAAACCCTATTACTCCCGCTGCGTTGTCTGTCTGTCACAGAGCTATTCTCAAAAACTATGTAACTTACAGAGTTGAAACTTTGTGTATAAATCTGAATATCAGCTATAAAGAGCTCAAAATATTGAACTTTGAAAAATTCGTATTATTTTAATAAATAGAGATAAAAAACCAAATTCTAACAGCCTTTTCCTCTTAAATATAAACATTTTTCGTTATAGCAGACGCCAAAATTAAAAATCCACGATGAAATTCTTTCTACAATAATTAATTTTCTATCAGACGATTTTCACGTGAAAAAAAGATTAATATGAAATAAAATTGATTGACGTCATAGTGGTAATAAAACGGAAAAATTTCTCAATAATACAAGGAGTATGAGTATGTGTATATGTACACAAAACAGATTAATATCACGTCATTAGAGAATTAAAAAGAAAATCTGACGTCATATCGGAAGTTTAAAGGCTTTTTCAAATGTTTCAGAATAATACAAAGCGAATATCAATATGAGTAATAGAGAATAGTAGATATATGAGTTCGAGAAACGTATTGAATCATGATAAAAACTCGATTTTGGAAATATTCGCATATTTTAACATTTTGAAGGTGTACAACATGTTTAATTTTGAAATTATTTTTTTTTTAATATCGCATTTAGTCCACATGACAGATATTATTATGACAGAATATAATAGCGGGCTTCGCCCACTATCGGACTGGTTTAGATATTCGAAAAAACAAGAAAAATAGACCGGTAAATTTTTACTTTATAAAAAACATTACTTTTTTTTTTGGTTTCTAAATGAAATTAATTTGGATTTATTAAAGAAAGGATAAAGTGTTTTGAAAGGAATATTAAACGAAACCCTTTGAGCGATCTTCGATCACACTTACCCACTTGTTTATTTATTCTTTAACTTTTTTATAAACTTTGCAGCAGTTGTAAAGGTTTTGGTTATAGGTAGAAGGGATTATTAACACAGAAAAAATCGCATAAATCTTCTTAACATAGTATAAAACAAAGTCGCTTTTTCTGTCCCTATATCCCTATGTACGCTTAAATCTTTAAAACTACGCAACGGATTTTGATGCGGTTTTTTTTAATAGATAGAGTGATTCAAGAGGAAGGTTTATATGTATAATAACATCCATTAAATAGTGGAGAAATACTGTTATTTTTGAGGTTTTTAATGTGATGTCGTAAATAATTTCATTTTTTCCGCTTATACATTGCAAACGCAGGCTGAACCCTACAAGATTTATCAAAATGATGTACTAATTATTGTACACATTAAAAAGGTCTACAGAAAACACAAAGAGATGAAGGTTTTCAAGGTTAACCCGAAGCAAAGCGAGGGAGGGCCGCTAGTATATAATAAAATTTAAAACATGTTAGTTTCAAATTTTACTAAAGATGCTAATAAGTTAAAATTTCTTAAATATGCCAAGATATCATGCACAAACTGAGTTTTTAATTATATAAATACATTAATACTATTAAAAAATAATCGTTTCATCATAAGTTACACCAGTTTATCAGAATTAGCTTAAAAAAATATTTCATGTTATTTCCGGATATGTTTTTTAGAATATCATGTTCAATTAGATTTAAGATGCTACCAGCTAGATTTTCGTTTTTCAACAGCGCATTATCCAAAAACTCTTGTCCATGAAATGTGTTGACATTTTAGAAACCCTTTGAATAATGCATATCCATCGCTTTCCATTTGTCTCTCATGTCCTAAGAGAAGAATATACATTTTTCTTGGAAGCTCTAATCTCATGTGTCTTTCAGACTGTCTCATATTAACAATGTATCATTTCCTTCAAAATAAAACAAGAAAGAAAAATCATGCGTCAAGTATAGATTATGAAACACTTTCCAACACATTCAGAATACTATAACAAAACTTCACCGTTTAATAAGGTGAGAGATGATGACTAAGCAAACTAGTCATTGGGAACCACCGTAATACTTACCCATCATGGATAGGCATAATATAAAATATGAAAATAAAACATGTGTAAACTATTTATAAAATGCATTGCAATTCGAATAAAATCGTGGCTTGATGACGTCATAAACTTTGAATGTTCTATTACTGAATTGCGTAAGAGAAACATCCTCATAACTCCCAAATTGGTAATCCTATTAACTAACGGTTTACTGCGTCGGATTAAGCGTCTCATTTCCAATTAAAATATATCTTTGAATTGAAATTTGAATGAAATACAGGGTCACGAAAAATCGAAGAGTGTGGAAAATATGAATACAAATATCTCGGCAACTCATTATCCGATCGACTTCATTCTTTATGCAAAATTTATGTTTTTATATTGTCTTTTACATTCGCTCCTTAAAATAAACAATTTCGAAAATTTTTACATACCTTTTATCAGAACGAATATTTCGAAAGTCCGAAAGAAAATAGCCGAGGTTACTGAAATTCAATAAGCTTCTTCCCATTATCACATACTAAGTACATACCAAATTTCAAGCATCTGTCTCAATTTGTTCGGGAGATAGAGCGTTTACAGACGCACACACACAGACAGACGGACGATAATTTTTTTTTTCTAAAAATATGTTTTTTTGAATCCCTAGTGTCTGAAACGTGTAAATCCGTCAAAAACGATTGCAAGACTCGCCCTATACTACGTATGATGGGTAGGTAATAATTTGGAAAACGCATCAGAACACTTCAGTACCCAATTTCAGCAATCACCACCAATTATCGGAAAAGTATTGAAAATCTCTTGGGAAGCCCTTTACATGATCTACAGATTTGTACACTCTAAATAAGAAAGAGTGACTATTCACTCTGGAGGAGTGGATATTCACTCTATCGCAGAGTCAAAATTTGCCCAACCTCTTTAGAGTGACTATTCACTCTAGGAAAAAGTGAAATTCTTGACTCCCTGAAAGAGTGAATACTCACTCTTTCAGGAGTGAGTTTTTTCACCCCTGATAGGAGTGAACAGTCACTCTTTCAGGAGTGACTAAAATTCTTGAATAAAAAAGAGAAACTCATTTTTTACACACGCCTGTTCGTAGGTGGTCACCCTCCCAAGTAGTAACCGAGCTCGCTGCTCCTTGACTTCTGCGCTCGGACGAGAACTGGTACCTACAGCTTGCTACAGCCGCTTGCAATTTAAAAAGCTCTTATTACATTATTTTAGCTTTGTTTCTTTTGTGATATTCGAACACACTTATTAAATTTGTGTAGAAATCATAAATATTTACGGTGTTTCTCAACTGTGTAAATAAGAAACTGAAACCTTCTTTTTGTATCATATAATACAGAGACTGTTCGCACATTTTTTAGACAAATTTGATAAATTATTTAAAAAGATGGAATTCTTTTAGAGAAAAAAATTCTGACAACAACTTATTATGTGTAATTTATATTATCGTCTGATAATTTCAAATTTATTCTTATTTCAAGATTGCGCATGCTAAAAAAGCTGTGAATGGGAAGATGCGTTTGCGTTTTATTTTTTTTTCTTCTTCCGAACAGAAGTATGCTAATTCCACAGTCTAAAATGATTGCAAAGCGCATAATATAAAAACTTTTTAGTGCGAAATAAACATAACAATTGATTGGAAAGTGCTATTCCAAAAATCAGTACATATACATAGTAAAAAGATATCAGATGAAAAAAAAAAAAAAAAAAAAAACAGGGAAAAAAAGAGCCCATTTCAAGGCGGAAAACGAAGTTTCAAGTAAGGATTTATAACTATCGCAAATTTATCTTACATCGAAAACATCCATCGATATCCATCGAAAGCATTATGCAGAATTAGAATCAAGAAACAAGATTATCATACAGATTATTTCAGAAAGCAATATTCATATTTTAAACGTTAAAAACAACAACGCCGAAATCGTCTAAAAAATGTGCGAACACCCGTCTGTACATTTCCGCTATGACAAAAATTCCGTTACAACAAAGCAGTTATTTATTTATTCATTCATTTTTTTCTTGCTAATAATGTTTTCATAATTAGAGCTCGATTAAGATTGTCCGAGGCCCAGGGCCTGTTTACCAAATAGGCCCGTGAAGCCGAAGTTTACTCACTGAAATACAAAGGGCCCCCAAATTTACTTTTCAAAACTAATTTTTAGAGGGGAAATTTTAGTCAGGGTAAAAAACGTTTTCTTTTTTCTTAAATTATAGCTGTTAAATTTTTCCTAAGATTATTTCCGACACATTTATACTCTTTTTTTTTTTTCTATAATAAATGTTATTAAATCAGTGATTAAATGCAACGTTTTTCATTTCTCTTATGTTTAATTTCAAACGTGCTAAAAATAACAGAAAATTTAATCTGTATAGTTATATTTTGTTTATATTCATAAAGAGGTTAGAAATGATATAAAATATGTAGAATAGGTTATTTAAATAAAGAGGAAAATAATTAGCATTCAGAGATATTAAATTTCTGTTTATAAAATAGAAGCAAAATTGTGTTGCAGCTAAGCATAAATTTACTTCAAATATTTATTTTCCCTGCACTTTTCTTAGCATTGGCAAATCCTGCAATTTGTAAAGCATAAAATATATTTCCTGTCCATAATTCTATCGATTCATTTATTATTTCAATACCTTTTTCAGTTTTTTTTTTAAATCGTGCTACTATATATAAAGGATTTCATTTTAGGTGTTTCGTTTCGATAACGGAGATTACTCGGATTCTCATCCGTCAGCTGGCGCCATCTTGTGATTTTATTGGAAAAAACTGTTTTTCCTCACTCTTCAACGGAGTGAAATATCTCACTCTTGTCAACGGAGTGAACAGTCACTCTCGACAACGGAGTGAGATATTTCACTCTTTTCTAGAGAGTGGAAAGTTCCACTCTTTAAAGAGTGCATATTTATAAAATTCACTCCTAAAAGAGTGAAAATGCCTCTCACTCTTCCAAAGAGTCAACTTCTCACTCCTTCCAATTTTAGAGTGTATATGAAATACATTAGTATGCTAACATTTAATTCTGTTAGGAAACGAATAACACAGGTAAAACTTCCCCTTCAGCAATTTCTGTCAATAAATGAAAATGTACTTGAATTCCTTTGTAGATACCTGTTATAATCTGTAGAATTTATACACAAAAAATAATATTCGAAAAAATATTCGATTTATATTTAAAAACGCATACTATAAATGAAAACGCTTTTTCTGCAATTATTTTTCATAGACAGTACTGTAACAAAATTGTTTTGTGTGTTTCTGTAAATTAACAATAAATGCTATGCACACCATATTTTATAGTTAGTCTCTTGTAGTACAAACCAGGGATATACAACAATTTAAATATGTTTTAAATAATGTAACATCATTAAAATACACCGCGAATGATTTTTTTCCCATAGACAGTAATGTAACGGAATTGTTTTGAGTTTATATTCAATGTGTCAAATGGAGACGACATGAATTGTTGGTGTATCTATTGAGTTATTCCTTGTATCATTAAATCAGTGTGAATTATAATCTAAAAGCTGGGGTAGTTAGAGCTCTGAAATGATGACGGACCATGAACCTAGAAATCCTGAAAACTTTAAATCCCCTTTAATATATAAATTGTTCAGATAAATTAATTCAGACCATTTCATTAAAAGAATGAAACTTATACAAGCCTTATTCTTGTCTCCTGCATTATACAATCCAACGTCTCACTGAACTATTGCTTTCCACACATCCACATTTTCTGAAGCTTTGTCGTAATGCTGTAATATTAATTTAGACATTCCCCTGGTATTTACAAATATTACTTCTGACAAGAGAAAATTATGTTTCAGAAATATCTCAGGGTCGAATTATTTTCTATCTCTTACATAGAATTTGTTTGTTGACATTGATAAAATAAAATAACACAATAGCTTAATATTTATCGTTGAATATTATATTCAGGTAAATAAATAAAGGCTTTAGGTGAATTGGGAACATGTATTAAAATTTATATGAGAAATTACTGAATGAGTATATCGCTTTCTGTTCTGTCCTATTTGCTTATTCAGTCCTTCTAATGCTTTATCGTAAATATAAAGGATTAAATTTTGAAATTATCTGATATTTACAGATATTACTTCTGACAAGAAAAAATTGTCTTCGAAAATAATTCAACCCTGTGATATTTCTGTGTCATATATGTACGATTTGTTTGTTGTCTTTTATACGATAAAATAACACAGTTGCTTAATGATTATCGTAGAATATTATATTCAGTTAAATAAATAAACACCTTTAGTTCACTGTGAACATATGTTAAAATTTATTTTCGAAATTTTTGAATGAGTTCATCGCTTTCTGTTCTCTCGTATTTGCTTATTCAGTTCTTCTGAAGCTTTATAGTAATTATAAAATATTATGTTTTGACATTCCTCTGTTATTTACAAATATTACTTCTGACAAGAGAAAATTATTATGTCTAAGAAATACCAGAGGGTCGAATGATTTTCAGTGTCATATATGCACGATTTTTTTGTTGGTTTTTATTCGATAAAATAACACAGTAGCTTAATGTTTATCGTAGAATATTATATTCAGTTAAATAAATAAAGACCTTAGGTTCACTGTGAACATATGTTAAAATTTATTTTCGAAATTTCTGAATGAGTTCATCGCTATTTGTTCTCTCGTATTTGCTTATTCCGTTCTTCTGAAGCTTTATGGTAACTATAAAAGACATCACCTGATATTTACAAATATTACTTCTGACAATAGAAAATTATGTCTTAGAAATATGAGACGGTCAAATTATTTCCAGTGTCATATGGTTTCTTTGTTGACTTTTATATGATAAAATAACACAGTAGCTTAAAGTTTATCGCAGAATGTTATACAGGATTATAAGTAAAAAATCATACGATTACAAAATTTAATATTTTCCTTAATTACAAACAAAAAATTATGATTAAAATGCCATTGTAAAGGGAAAATGTAGAATTTGTAGTTTGCAACATTGTCTTTTCGCAATAGGTGGGCACACTGTTGTCATTAAGCTGTTTTATAAAATTTTGAAAAGAACTGTAAATGGCGTTTATGCAGGAGAAGGCTTTTTGTGTGCTCTCCTTTGAAAATAGTTAGTCAGTAATCACTGTTCAGCCTGAATTTAGGGGAAAGTTTCATATAAATAAAGAACCGACATTTCAGAGTATCAAAAGGTGGTACAAGCAGTTCTTTGAAACTGGATGCCTGTGCAACGGCAAAAGACCAGGGCAAACCGGGACTTTCAGCAGAAAATTTTGAAAGTGTGCGATAGATTTTTTTTACGCAGTCCGACGAAATCGACGGTTCATGCTAGTCGAGAACTTGGGATACCTCAGTCTACCATTTGGACTGCGTTGGAAAAAAGTTGCATTTTAAGCCTTACAAATTGCAAACCATGCAAGCACTGAAGCCTAATGAGGAGTTGCAACTTCTAAACTACTGCTTTTTTATGGATGAAGCTTTGCAAGACGAACATTTATGAAATCAACTTGTATTTAGTGATAAAGCCACCTTTCATTTAAGTGGCAAAGTAAATCACCATAACGTGCTAATTTGGGGATCGGAAAATCCTCATGTCTACATTGAACACATAAGGTACTCCCCAAAAGTAAACGTCTTTTGTGCAGTATCTTCATCAAAGGTTTACAGATCTTTTTTTTTTTTTTTTTTTTTTTTTTTTTTTCCAGAAAAATTAGTGAGTGGTATTACCTACCTTGATATGTCGGAAATGTGGATTTTTCCTCACTTGGAGGAAGATATGCAAAATTTCATTTTTCAACAAGATGGTGCACCTCCCCATTGGTGGTTCATTTGGAGGTTCGTAAATTTTTAAACTGAGAACTACCCTCAGAGGAATAATCTACTAGAGGCCACATCTCTTTGTTATATTGTTGAAAATCCGGTTTCAGGATCAGCTCGGATTGGCGCTTTAAAAAATGTCTGTTTTGGCGGTGATCGCTTTCTTGGCAACTTCGATTTCATTCTCGCAATAAAAATAAACGTAAACAAACCAAAACGAAACTGTTGCTCCTTCTAGGATTTAATGTCAAAGAGGAAGGATAGAAATAAGTTATGAGAGTACCACCCATGGTGAAAAAAGGATTGTTTAATCTTCTGGATGGATTTTCTTTTTCTGTTTTTGCTGCTGTATTTTATTTTAATGTTATAAAATGGCTTTGTCCTTGTAATAAATGTTACTTAAATTATATTTTTTTTATTAGTGATATAAGATATTAAGTACGATAACACAAATTATTTCGAGATTTCTGCTTGGAAAGCTTCAATCTGACACAATCATTTCACGAAATGTAACAAATTAATGTCAGATTTTTTTTTTTTTTTAATTCTAAAAATGCATTAAATTTAGCAGGCATTATTAAAATAACAGAAAATTGAACAGTAATTACAGTAACTTTTTTTTTTTTTTACAAAAGTGAAGAATTTGTGGAAAGTTAGCAGTGACATGTTATAAAATATTATTTGATTTGATAATGTATTTTATAGGTTTTGAAAACTTGAAATCACATACTGTCTTTATGTAACAATACATTCTATAGAACATATTTTTGCTGCAATCCAGAATTTTTGTTTTGCTTTTGATGTTCCAATTTAAAGGCATATTTTTGGCAATCTTTCATATATACATATATGTATATATTTTTAATTGAAAGTATAAATGTATTACAATATTTTTAATCAAAAGGAAAACATCGATAGATAACATTATACGCATGTATAGAAAAAAAATACAAATGCACAGTATTTTTTTTTTTTTTTTTTTTTTTTTGTATGAAAAATAAAAATTCCAGGATATTTTATATCTACTAAGTTAGAACTTGTGTATTTTTTTCTCTGTTAAAATAACTATTATTTTGCATAAGTTTCTGAGAAGAAATAATTTGCAACTTTTGGATGCTATAAAAAATTAAGTTTAACTCTCAAGTGTTTTTTTTTTCTTTACAATTATTGAAAATAATAACCACCGGCAACTATTGAAGATGTTGACTTCTAAACAATACTTGCTGTCATAATTAGATGCTATAAAACCTTCTCAAATACAAAATGGCTACTTTATGATTTTAGGTAGATTTCGTAAGAAATACTACCTATTATATTCTCCCCTATGTTGGACTTTCTGAAAAGTTTTTGCAGATCTACGCCGATCATCACTTCCAGAACCCAAAACCACCCCCAATTCAAAACTTTTATCTATCTATCTAGATCACTTTTTTATGGACACGATAACTTCAATAATTCTGCACAAATCTCTTCCAAACTGATACACAAAATTAAAGTGCATAATATCTGGGTCAAGTTCGATAATGGGCAAAATCGAACCAAAGGGAGGGGGGGGGGGTGAAAACAGAAAAATCCCCATAGCTTCTTAATTATGATACGTATCGAATCCGTTTAAAGTTATTAATACTTCTAGAAAAAGGGCCGAAAATTTATGTATGACAGATTTTTGATATCATTAAAAATGACCTCAAGGGGGGGGGGGGGAGGTAGGGTTTAAGAAGAAAAGAATTCAAAACTTCGTCAATTCACAAGATATCAAATCTGCTTAAATTTATTATAAATCCTCTTAATAGTATCTACAACTTTTACTTTGACAAGTTTTTTTATAAGACCAACTCTTATAGCCCGAAAAAAAAAAAATCCTGTCTACAGACACAGGTAGATTTTGAAGTGGGTGGTCTAAACTGCCGAATCATGGCAAAAAGGTAATTTCTTATGCAATTCCCAATAAACAGGTGCCCCACTATCTGTATTTTCAAAATCTACCTGTGCCTGTAGGCCGAGCCGTCAGGAAATTGTTTCATTAATTTGTGATCGGAAATGTATGAAATTGGCAGGTGTTCTTATTTAGTTTGCTATCAAAAGAGGCTTTCAATAAAAGCAGAAGATATTTCAGAAAAGTCCGTCAGCATTTTGAACCGAATTTCCGATGCCGCAGCACTTGAAAGAAGAAAAATGTTGTCACATGACAGGAATCACTTATTGTACTGTCCTCTTAAAAAAATAAATTTTGAAATTTTCTTTATATAAAGTATAATAAAGAATTTTAAAAATTAAACATAGCTAAATTTTTACAGCTTGTTCGATGATTTTAATATATTGAGTATTTTACATTTTATCACTTTATTAAAAATGGCAGACAATTAAGCTCTTGCTTAATCACAAATTCTTATTTGAAAAAAAAAAAAAAAAACACTTTTCTAAAAAGTAACCCATGTTATCAAAAAAAAAACAAAAAAAAAAAAAAAAAAAAAAAAAACACCTGATGTAATCAGCTGAAAATGATGCATTTTATTACCTATTAATGGTCTAACCTAAAAACAATTAAAAAATTATGTAGATATTCTAAAATTTTATTATAATAAGAAAATCTGTAAAAATGAAGCTCATGCTTTTGCCAGGTACAATATCAATGGGTTTAAAAAAATGTATAGATAATCAATATTTAGGTAATAAACTCAATTTCACATGAGAAATCTTACAAAAAGAATAATTCCGCCCTCTTCCAAGAAAACATTCCAAATTATTTCGAAAATTAACAAACTATATTGTTATATATAATATATATATATATATATATATATATATATATATATATATATATATATATATATATATATATATATATATATATATATATATATATAAACGAACTGATTTAATATGTTCTTAAAAGAACTGTTTTGAATTTAAAATATTAGTCAATCTCTAGAAAAACAACAACAGCACAGACAGGCACAGACATAATATAAAGTTTCGGCGGGAAATTCGGGGAAATTCCACGTAGATTTTGGCGGGAGAAAAACCAGTTTGGCGGAATAAATCTACCACCACCACCACTGATGTCTGTCAACGAAAAGGTTACCAATGTGGGGTCTAGTATATTGAAGGTCTATGGAACTACCGCACCATTGGATTGGTCGGAGTGCAGCCGATGATTTGGTCCTATACAGCTACCTTCCTAAGTCACCTGACTTAACCCATTACGATTTCTTCCTTTGGGAATGTGTAGAGTTGAAAAAACGGTTTATTCCCAGGTTTATTTCCAATAGACCCGGTTTATTCCCAGGTTTATTGCCAAAAGACCAGGTTTATTTCCAAAAGACCAGGTTTATTGCCAAAAGACCTGGTTTATTCCCAAAAAATCAAGTTTATTCCCCAAAAAACCGGTTTATTCCCAGGTTTAAATCGGGTTTTTTTAGCCTTTGCAACTCTAGGGATGTGTCAAAGATCTTCTGTTCATACCACCTTTGTAAATCACAAATGTGTTGTTTAAGTTCGGAAAAACGTGTACAAGTGTGCCCGAACTTAAACAACGCATTTGTGATTTACAAACAGTTACTCGTGAAACATTACAAGGTGTTTGACAAGAATTGGCATATTGCAATGATATTATACGGGTGACTAAAGGATGTCATATTAAACACTTGTGAAAAAAAATTGTACAATGACATATTAATTATAATTTTCTATTTGTAACTATCGAAATTATTAAATTTTGCAGTCGGATGATTCTTTTCTGATAAGCTTGTATTTAGTTAAATAAATAAAGGCATTAGGTTCGCTGCGAACGTATATTAAAATTTATTTGTGGAATTGCTGAATGAATTAGTCCATTGCTTTCTGTTATTCCGTATCTGCTTTCCATATATTCAGTCTTTCTGAAGTTTTATCGTAACTATAAAATATTAAATTTTGACATTCCCCTGATATTTACAGATATTACTTCTGACAAGAGAAAATTATTTCTTAGAAATAGGAGAGGGTCGAATTATTTTCGGTGTCATATATGTATTATTTGTTTGTTGACTTTTATACGATAAAACAACAAAGATTAAGTAACTTAATGTTTATCGTAGACTATTATGTTTAATAAATAAATAAAGGCCTTAAGTTCACTGTGAACGTATATAAAAATTTACTCAAGGAATTACTGAATGAATTAGTCCATTGATTTCTGTTCTTTCGTATTTGATTTCCATATATTCAGTCCTACTGAATCTTTATCGTAACTATGAAAGATTAAGTTTTGACGTTCCCTAGATATTTACGAATATTACTTCTGACAAGAGAGAATTGTGTTTTAGAAATATCAGAGTGTCGAATTATTTTCATTGTCTTATATATGTGCTGTTTGTTGACTTTGATAATACGTAATAACACAACAGCTTAGTGTTCATCGTAGAATATTATATTCATTTAAATAAATAAAGGATTCGGGTTCACTGTGAACATATATTAAAAGTTAATTAAGGAATTACTGAATTAGTCCATAGCTTTATGTTCTCTCGTATTTGCTTATTCAGTCAATTCTGAAGCTTTATCGTAAAAATAAAAGATTAAATTTTCACATTCTCCTTATATGTTCTCCTTGTATGTATTTCATATCTCCTTGTTTCCTACATAGGTAAAAATTATGTCTTGAAGACATTGAACATTCGAGTTATTTTTATCGTCTTAAATATGACTTTAGATTGTAATCAAAAGATCAACCTTTAATGAAGTATTATGAATCAATAGGTTAAGGCTTCTCCGACAATGTTTGAAAATAGTTGAAGCAAATTGTCTGCGCTTAAATAAATTAAGTTCACTGTGAGTATATAATAAAACTTATTTGAGAAATTACGTGATGAAATTATTTCATTGCTTTCTGTTCTTTCGTGTTTGCTTTCCATATATTCAGTCCTCCTGAAGCTTTATCGTAAATATAAAATATTAAGTTTTGACATTCCCCTGATATTTACAGATATTAATTCTGACAAGAGAAAATTGTGTCTTAGAAATATTAGTGGGTCGAATTATTTTCAGTGTCTTCTGTATGATTTGTTTATTGACTTTGATAAGATAAAATAACACAATAGCTTAATGTTTATAGCAAGATATCATATACAATTAAATAAATAAAGGCCTTCGGTTCACTGTGAACATATATTAAAATTTATTTCAGGAATTACTGAATGAATTACTCCATTGCTTTCTGTTCTCTTGCATTTGCTTTTCATATATTCCGCCCTTCTGAAGCTTTATCGTAACTCTGAAAGATTAAATCTTGACATTCTCTTGATATTTATAGATATTGTTTTCAACATAGGAGAATATTATGTCTTAGAAGCATTGGACGGTCGAGTTATTTTTAGCATCTTAAATATTATTTAAGATTGTGATCAAGAGATGAATCTTTGATGAAGTATTATGTGACAATAGGTTAATGCTTCTCCAAGAATGTTTGAAAATAGCTGAAGCAAATTGTTTGAGGTTAAATAAATAAAGTTTTTAGGTTCACTATGAACGTATATTAAAATTTATTTGAGAAATTACTGAAGGAATTGGTCTATTGCTTTCTGTTCTCTCACATTTGCTTTGCATACATTTCATCTTTCTGAAGCTTTATTGTAACTATAAAAGATTAAGTGTTGACATTCTCCTGATATATACAGATATTGTTTCCTACATAGGAGAAAATTATGTATTAGACACATTGAACGGTCAAGTTATTTTCGGCGTCTTAAATATGATTTAAGACTGAGATCAAAAGACCAAACTTTGATGAAGTATTATATATGATTCAATATGTTGAGGCTTCTCCAAGAATGTTTGAAAATATTTGAAGCAAATTGTCTGCGATTAAATAAATAAAGTCTTAGGTTCACTATGAATATATATTAAAACTCATTTGATAAATTACGTGATTATTTAATTCATTGCTTTTTGTTGTTCTATATTTGCTTTCCATTCATTAAGTCCTTCAGAAACTTTACCGTAGTTCTAAAAGATTAACTTTTGACATTCCCATGATATTTACAGACATTGTTTCCTATTAAAATTATGTCTTGCAGACATCAGACGGTCAAATTATTTTCAGCGTCTTAAATATATTTCATTTACCTTTGCCTTTGTTCAAGTAATATGACACAATAGCTTAAAATTTTTCCTAGAATATTTTGAAATTGTTGAAATATCTCATATGCAGTTAAATAAATACAATTTCTAAGTTTATTGTGAATGTATATTGAAATTTTACTTGAGAAATAAATTGGTGAATCGTTCCATTGCTGTCTGTTCTGATGTAGTTGAATTATTTGCTTTCTATGCATTCTAATTTTCATAAGCTTTATCACAATTCTAAAAGATTAAGATTTGACATTTCCCTGATTTACAGATATTGCTTTTGATTAGAGGAAAACATGTCTTGGAAATATCGGGTACTAGAATTTTTTCAGCATCTTAAATAAGATTTACTTGCGCTTTGATCAGATAATATGACTAAGCTGGTTAAGGTTTATTATAGAATATGTCAAAAAAGTTAAATGATTTTATATGCAAATAATTGAAAAAATCTTTAGCTGAACTAATGAAAAATATAAGGAGTAATAATGTCTAATATATTTCAACATAGGACTCAAAGATGAAGACATATTTGTTTTGTTTTGTTTTCTGAGAAAATAATTTTTATTCATTTTAAATTTAATAAAGTGAGAAATAGAAATCAATTACCGACTTAACATGACTATACTTTTGTTTTATAGAGGAAGTGTACTTTGAGATTGCATGTAGTGAAGACTCGTTACATCGGAATTCGATGCATTGCAGATTTGGGTATAGCTCAAGCAGTATTATATCTCCTAACAGGGAAAAAATTAACTAGGAAATTAAGTAGATAGATCTATATTAAAAAATAATTGTACTTGAGCATATATCCTTATGTTTCCTTTAAATAAAAATGTATTAAATGTTTAAATCAAATATTGTTCAAAATGCTTGTACCGTCCGTGCTTTGAAAAGTACAATGGAAAAGCAGAATTTTTTTAAGCGTACAATTAAACATGTACATTTCAAATTTTATCTTTTATGTCATGTAAAATGGCAAAAGTTTATTTAGAGATAATAATAACAACAATAATAATAATAATTATTATTATTATTACTACTACTCGCTCGGATACTCGAAATTTCATAAGTGAAATCTTGCCGGCATGTTTAACCCTCCAAAATGCGCATCTTTATTATTATTATTTATTACTATTTATTACTATTATATTCTTATTATTTATCATTTATTATTATTATTATTTATTATTATTATTTATTTTTATTATTAATATTTATTATTTATTATTATTATTATTATTGCTCGAAGTGAAATAGCTCTAGGTGAAATTTTGCTGATATGTTAACCCTCCAGAGTGCACATATTTGTTATTATTATTTATTATTATTACCTATATATATATATTTACATTTATTATTATTACCCGCTCGTGTACACGTAGAAGTTTTCTAGGAGAAACCTTGCTGACATGTTTAACTCGCCAGGGTGTGCCTCATTCATAATTCTTAAAAAAGAAAAAAAAATTGCCACAGCACGTTCAGGTTAATGCTGCCAGTTCACTACTTTTTAAGGCGTATAAATTTATAAAAATCTCTATTATAAAGCAAAAACATACACTGAGTAACACTGACATCATACTGACGGTGTCAACTACCTGACCATAAATTTTAGTTTTTCTGCAATTTTTTTAACTTCTAAACATTGCACACTTTCAATTTTTACACCGTCGATTAGAAAAAAAGGAGTTACAAATACAATTTATTTGAAAAGTACATCTCAATTTACAGGGTTTTTTTTTCTTATGAATTTTAAAATTAATTTTCAAGCATGAATACTTTTAAATCTGCGTACAATCCCAAATAAGAAAGATTAAGACGCTTGCACTTATATCATTGTAAATAACTTAATTACTCAACATTTGTTTATTTTCGTGTAATATTCCATAACTAAATTGTCAAACAAAATTAAAACTTCACAGATAAATACTTACACAAATAAATAAAACACGAATTAAACATATGTGTAACCGAACTACGCTCTTAAAGACTGAAATAATCAGAATCACAATGATTGCTGTAAATGGTGATATGTATCGCGATTGTCCGCTGGCATGCGGCTAATACGTAAGTACCAAAAATGCTTTAGATGTAGTTAGTAGGCAATCTAATAAAATATACTAACTATAAAACGTTTCAAATCATTGGGCGAAATGCAAATATTCACCTTACGTCATTCATAAAATACTAATATGAAACTCAATAGAGATCAATATGTTACTTAAAATGCGACATTTAAAATATAATTAAATGTTAAAAGATGTAAAAAAAAATCTTCCAAGCACTTTCTGCTGGAACCGTAACCATCTTCAGTAGAAAGGAATTTTTTCCTTCCTGAAGATGGTTGCGGTGTCAGACAGAAGTGCTTAGAAATTTTTTTAACATCTTTTAACATCTAATTATGTTTTAAATGTCGCTTTTTAAATAACATTGATCTCTATTGCGTTTCATATTAATATTTTATAAAATATCTATTAGAGTTTTCAATAAAAAATACATATTATTTTAAATATTAGAAGTGTATGTATAATTTTTGGAAACTTCCCTTTTATTTCTATATTTATTTGATTTTTTAAAATTGTATTATAATTTTTAAAGGAATAATAATTTTATCTACAAACAGTCATATTTACTAAATTTTAGCTTTCAAAAATATTTAATCTGATCTTCGAACATTTATAAATATTTATAAATAGTTTCTAAGCTAAAATATTTATCCTATAACTATTTATAAATATTACTGTATAACTATTTATAAATATTAATATAAATATTTATAAATAATTTCTAAGCTAAAATATATTTGATTATAAATTTATATGTATATGCGTATATATAATTTATACATATTATATTAGTTATTAGAAATGTACATATAATTTTTGGACACTTTCTCTTTAATTTGTATATTTAGTTGACAGTTTTAAATTTGATTATAATAATTTTATCTACAAACAGTCATACCTACTAAATTTTAACTTTCAAAAATATTTAATTTGATCTTCAAACATTTATAAATATTTATAAATAGTTTCTAAAAAAATTCAAGCGCACTTGAATAAATACGTATAATCAATTTACATTTATTAAATTTCGCATCTCAAAAATATTTTTTCTTAAGTATCATCCTAAGAAGGTTATTTTAAGAACTTCGCTTTAAGCATAACTTAAAATAAATCGAAAAATATTACAAAATTCATGAACTTTTATGTATTTAAAGCGAAGCGATGTACTTTATGCTTCTTTGCCTTCAATCGTTATGTGTAATAGAGTAAATAAAGTCCAGGCACGCGTCTAACCTTTGAAGAAAATTACCGAGATATATTAATAAATAAATTTATAAGGCACTGGTATTGGAATATCAATTCATTCGTACAGTGTACATATGTGTGTTTAGCTTCTCAGCGTCTCACATAAAAAGTTACTTATCAGTGACTAATGCTAAGTACTATAGAAATATTCCAGAATTAGAATAAATTACTTATGTGTTTCAGATATTTTTACAGTAGGGGAAGCTCGGGTAAAGTGGTCACACAATATAATGACGTCACCAGAGCGCTGGCATTGCGTGGTTTATGGTCAAACTATTTCGTTTGATGGTAGTGAGCAACCAGACAATCGTTGAACAATGTGGTAGCATGCTTTATAATTTTAGAGCGGGTTTTCCAGTTTTTGAAGTTTGTGATCTAAGGTAAGTGACTTATATTACATACAATTAATAATAACCTGTTGTACTAGCATTTATTTATTGAATGTGTAAGGAAAGAGCATGTTTTCAGCTTCACATTGGTGAGTGAGTGGTCGCTGACTGTTCATTAGTTTCCACTGTAGAACGTATTTTCTGTCATGGCTCCCAAACGGGCAAAGTGGTCAGGGTAGTAGCCGTTGATTTTATCAAATGATGACGGTTGGATCAGATGCAATGTTTGTCACCTCTGCGCTCATGATGCCTGTTCACTTCGCGAGAAAATGACGGGGAGTTCATTTGAGAAGAATGCAGTGTTTGATTCTGATTTATAATTTTGATATGGGTTTGTCAACTCTTATTGGATATTCATACTATTTTCCATCTTTCATATTTTATGTTTCATACGATTTGTTATGACAATAAAAATGTTCTAATCATTTCAATAGTGTTTTTAATTTTTTTTACAGCTGTGGGTAAAAGTGGCCATGGAGTGACCACTTTGCCCGATCTAGACAGGTCATTTTGACCTTTTTTGAAAAAAAAACAAATTCTCACTTCCACTTTATTATTTCGTAAAAATTATAAATACTCTTACACTTCTAAGTAGTCACTCTAGTTTTATGCAAATTCTCAGTTATGTATATGTATTTTAAGGGGTAACAAAAAATCACCAAACCTTAGGGGGACCACTTTGCAGGCCTTTCCTTATTTCAGCAGCCAAGTAAAGCCAGTTATAACGAATTTTGTAGGATAGGGCATAAAAGTAATTATTATTAACCTATTTATATTAAATACTTCGTGTAGTAATGATATATTACATTTGTTTTAAGATATAAGCAAATATATATATTTTTTCTAATTGTAGCCTTAAAACTACTTTTAAGATTATAGCGGAAATTTAATACCTAGAATCAGAGGATATTTAAAATTCACGTCTGAAAAATATGTTTTCCTACGCATGATCTTAATAGGTTTATTCTGTGATAAAGCATCATCTGAAGTAATAATTTTAGTATTATAATGAAATAAACATTTATGGCTTTAATATTAAATCCATGATTTTTTATGCACATAAAGCGATGTACTTAGTTCTTCTTTACTTCCTACCGCTATAAGTTTGTGCACGTAACTTATATTTCATGAAAATTGTCAAGATACAGTAATAAATGAATATGAAACTGGTATAAGAATATTAACGTATTTGTAATGTATATATATATATAAACACGTGTTTGGCTTCTCAGATATGATTTTCTTGTATAGTCAGCAAGCACGTGCGATATAAAATTGCTTCTCATAATGCCGGCGAACAATGTTAAATATGGGAGAAATATTTTAGAATTTGAATAAATTACCATATCTTTTTTGTAATTCTGGAATACTTTAGCGTCTTATTTATTTATTCATTCATTTATTTATTTATTTACTATTTATATAATTCTTTATGTAGTGTCTTCCAGATTCTTAACTTTTTTTCATCGTGTCAAAAATTAATTTTTGTATGGGTGTATTTAAAATATTAATAATAATAATGGAAAATATTTATAATTTTTTAAAAACTAATGTCAACTAAATATGAGATATAAAATATCTTTTCCAGGTTATACTAGACAACAAATATATTTATTACAAAAATATTTTTATTAAACACAAAGCATAATTATAATAAGTATAGCATTTTTCATGCGTTATCAAGCAGTTAATGTAATTTCAAAAGAATATTTTAAAGATTAAATAGAGTATAAAAATGTTTAATTATTATGAATACAGTAAAAAAAATTCCATCACACGTATGTTTTTCCAAATAAAATATTTTTAATAAACAGGGTGTCCCAAAATTCTTGACAAATTTACAAATTCAATAAAAGATCAAGGAATTGGCGTACGAGAGTGCGGTTTGGACGAAAATGCTTCTTATGATCTGAAATTTTTTAAGCAAATAAAAAAAATGGTTGCAAAATTTCTCATAGATGGCACTGCTTCTGGAAAATTACTTAATAGGCAGAATGCCTTTATACATAAAAAAATAGCGAAAGGCGCACAATGCGTATGCACAGTTTTTGTCCAAACTATGGCAACCCACATTCCAGAAGTTAACAATACTAGTCTATCCATCCTCATTTTCGTCTAATCGAACTCAGGAGGACGAATATTGTTAAGTTCTGGAATGTGGGTTTCCATATTTTGGACAAAATCTGTGCATGCGCATTGTGCGTCTTTCGCCATTGTTATGTATAAAGGCATTCTACCTATTCGATAACTTTCCAGTAGCAGCGCCATCTATGAGCAATTTCTGGAACTAATTTTTTTATTTGTCTTAACAAAATTTCAGATCATAAGAAGCATTTTCTTCCAAACCGCACTCTCGTACGGCCATTGCTTGATCTTTTATTGAATTTTAAAATGTGTCAAGGAATTTTGGGACACGACACCCTGTATATATTTCACATATTCTGTTTAATTTGAATAAATAGTTATTGAAATGAAAATAGTATAAAAGTGTTTTTCAATAAGGTAATTATGTTAAGCAGTGCATATAATTACAACTGATTACACTTAAACTAATTATATTAAGTACAATGCATATAAATATAATAGTTTGCACTTGATTTATTTTAAAAACTTTTTGAAACAACTGCAGTTAAAGTAATGCGAAATGTTTAAAAGCATACATCACACTGACTTGCGATGGTGAAATTGTCTGGAATTTTAACGACTAAATTATACATTTTTTGTGTTGATTAAGAAGAAAGAATATTTCCATCCTGTATTTTTCCGAAAAAGATATTTTTAATTTAGATATTTTATAGATGCTTCTCAGTTTAATAGAATTTATGTGAGCATAAATTCGTATTTATATGATAAGTGTGCAATAATGTATTTTTTCAAGCATTCATAAATTAAAAAAATAATGCAAAAATTTATTATGGAATGGTAAAATATATTAAAGAAAAAATATATTGTATAAAAATCTATACTTGCTGATTACTTGAAAAATAGTAAAAAATACAAGCGAGCATATATTTTCCTAATTAGGTTCTTTTTAATGTAATATATAATTCGCAAATCCAGATTAATTTAACGAAAATTTAGGGAGAGAAATATATCTTTGTTAAGCTTCCGCCAGTTGTGGCCATAATGCTAAAGGAAGGTTGCCTTGAGTTAGGTCTTCTGGCGGGAAATGACGGCAGTATCGTCTCGTACGCAGAAACATGAAAACCTTGCACAGTCACTCAACCCAGACCGTGTGTGGCATATCCATCAGGGCCTCCACATTTAAACTCAGACATAGTTAGATGTAGATTTAAAATACACTGAAACAACTACATGTTGTTTCAGGCAACTTCTACTCGGCTAAATTCTACACTTCTGATCTCGTAAAGCACGTGGCGCGCTTTACTCCAAAAGCCGTAGGTTAGTCTCGCAATCCTATAGAAGGCAGGTTTCAACCCGATAATCATCCTCTCAATTCTGCTTTTGTACTCTGCAGATTGACCAGCGTAACCTAATTTGCATAAAACTACAGCAAAAACCACTTACCGCACATTCGAAGCTAATTTAGGGAGAGAAAGATATCTTTGTTAAGCTTCCGCCAGTTGTGGCAATATTGCTAAAGGAAGGTTGCCTTCAGTTAGGTCTTCTGGCGGGAAATGACGGCAGTATCGTCTCGTACGCAGAAAACTGAAAAACTTGCACAGTCACTCCACCCAGACCGTGTGTGACATATCCACCAGCGCCTCCATATTGAAACTCAGACATAGTCAGATGTAGATTTAAAAAACAGTGTTTACTTAAACCAAATAGGAAAGGACTGCGACGGAGCTTCTTACTTTAGCCTATACTACAATACACTGCACTTAATGATAATTTAGCCCTTAAATAAACACTAAATATTACAATAAATGTAAGATTATCAATTCTAAAACTCGCTTAAGTATTGAAAACTAGCTGCTCAAATGACAGTCACAAACAGCTTCAAGATAGAACAACGACCGTCGCTGTAAATAAAGATAAGCTCATAATTCAAATAACTATATAAATGTCACTAAACTAGCAATATGTTGTCGCCGATCAACTTTATTGAATGATAAGTATATTTCACTCTTTCCAAAACTGGCAACTTCTACTCGGCTAAATTCTACCCTTCCGATCTCGTACAGCACGTGGCGCACTTTACTCCAAAAGCCGTAGGCTAGTCTCGCAATCCTATAGAAGGCCGGTCTCAACCCGATAACCATCCTCTCAAACCTGCTTTTATACTCTACAGATTGACCAGCGTAACCTAATTTGCATAAAACTAAGCGAAAACCACTTACAGCAGACTCCGAGAGCTACAAACATACTTCAGAAAATTAAAGTAAAACGAAGGGTAGATGTCGTCTTCACGCACATAGATTAATATCTACAGAACAGCCTCACTCAAAAAACTAGACTCCCTTTGTAAGAGAGTTGTTAGTCCACTTTACGTGTTGGTACTGAAGCCGCGAACATCGATCCTAACTCCTCAATTTATACCAGCATTTCAATGACTCGGCTGATTGCACCATTAATGGAAATGTAGGTGAAAATTTACATTTATTGCTATAGTACGCAAAAGCGTATTATTGCATTTATACATAAATTAAAAAAATAATAATGAACATGAATTGGTGAAAGGTATTTTACAACAGGAAATTAAAGAAAGAAAACAAAAAAATTTCCTATATGCGTGTTGCATGAAAACCTTAAAAAATGTAGTGCAATTCTATCCTGGGAAAAGGAAAGATCTAAGCTATCAAACTTTCCTGGAATTTGAACAAGTATGAAGTATGAGATGTCCAATAAGCTTTAAAAGACATTTTCTGAATCCACATTTGAACTCCTTTTTTTTTCCTAGAAAACCTAAATGAAGTATCAGAAGCGCAGGAACAGATTTCTGGATTCATAAGAAAATAGAATGAAGATTCTAGAGAAAATGGAATGTAAATACAATTGCGAAAAAATATCACGCTCTGGAATAGCTCTGATTGACATACATAATGAATCAACATTACTATTTGTCCTAAATGTATGTCTTGCTAAATGATTTTAGTACTATTGCAGATCAAAAAAATTATAAAAAATGCACAATAAAATATTTTTACTTTAATAAAGTACAAAACAGCAAAAAATATCATCACATATGTATTTTTTCCCAACTAAACTATTTGCTAAGCTATTTGCTATTAACATGCTTATGGTCACCATTTGTACGACGTAAAAGTATTAATCTGACAAATTTCTTAGAATTGAAGTAAATGCGAAATATATTTTCAGATAATAATATACTTCAGATAATAAATAAGCTTTCAGAAAACGTTCATAGCTCAAAGTTCTAAGAATTTAAACACGAGTAAATTAAAATATCTTCTTACCTGGAAGTTAGGACGACTATTCCTCAAAAATGAAATCACTGCCTAAAATGTCGAAGGATCAAGGTGATCGCTTTAAATTCAGCCACGTGCAGTGCAGATACATGACTGATAATGCAATAGCACAATTTTGAGATTAAAAATTAAATTAATTTTACTTTTCAGGGATGGGCCACCTTAGAAACACTGACCACCTTTGGCTCACCCACCTTATATAATAATCTAAGTAAGGAAAAGATGCATGTAAGTTTATAGATCATTTATATGTGTAAATTTATACGTGAGTGTTCAGCATGAGGCAATTTAAAATGTAAAAGTATTAATTATTCTGAACAATCCTTGAGTATAAATAAAATCCGCCAAAAACGCTGTTGTTGCTAATCTTGTATTTTAATTATTTTTCTCAATTTTGATAATTTTATCTTTTTTAAAAGAATAAATACTTTTAACACCTTAAACTACCTATCGCTTGCTGTCAGAATCAACAAATTACTGCGATGATTAGATAATTACATCATCAGGCGCTTTTTTAACGTAACAAAGTACATAATTATAATTGAAGTAATTGCTTGTATTGTCTACAGTTGAGAGCAATAAAAAAATACCGTTTAAATTAATGTGGAAGGAAAGACATAAGGTAAAGAATTTTTTTTATTATTATTATTTATTCGTTAACGTGCAGATATCTACAATTGCACTGTTAAAGTTTCAAGATGGAAAAGTTGATTGTTTGTTTCCGCTTTTTAACGGCTGAAAAGAAACGGCGAGCCTTAAAAGTAATGATATTTATTAACCGCAAAAGAGGTGCAGAAATAGATATATTTTTTGAAAGGAAAAAGGAAGTTTTAATTAATTATATGTGCAAAAAAGGAAATTAAAATGTTACTTGGCGGATAATTAATGATATGTGATGATAGTTAACATCTTTATAATTACATAAACATTTTTTGTCATCAAATCTCTAAAACGAATTTATTAGAATCAACTTGAAATTTATCAGCTTTATCTTACACTGCAAAAATAATTCCGTGATAAAACGTAAAATATACTGTCTATTCACCGTTTTTCCATAAAACTTCCTTATGCCTTTCATATATCCCCGATATTCAAGACGGGACATTTCTGTTTTTAGAAATAAATGTGAGCAATAGCCTAATATTAAAAAAGAAATCAAAATAATAGTTATATATTCTAATGCATATTTACACGGAACAGGTATTTGTATTGAACATAATCACACCCGTTTTTAGCTCACAGGCTATCAAAGTCTGAGAGCTATGTGCCCACCAGTTCCGTATGTACGTATGTATGTATGTACGTACGTATGTATGTATGTATGTACGTATGTATGTACGTATGTATGTACGTACGTAACGCGATAACTCTTGATAGGAATAACTGTTTTGCTTCAAATATAGTTTATAGGTTCATTGTGATAAGGCGTTTCCCTGATTAGTTTCGGGGTTTCATTGGTTAAGTGTAAAAGGGGGAACAGGGGGCTGACCCACCTTAATTTAGATAAATGGGTTTTTCATGCAGAATTATCCTATTTTCTTCAAATTTTGTATACAGTTTCATTGTGATAAGGCGCTTCCCTGATTAGTTTTGGGGGTTCATTGATTAAGTATAAAGGGGTAAAAGGAGGCTAATATCCCCCCCCTTAATTTAGATAAATAAGTTTCTCATGCAGAATTATCCGATTTTCTTCAAATTTTGTATATAGGCTCATTGTGAAAAATAGCTTCCTTGATTAGTTTTGGGGGTTCATTGATTAAGTACAAAGGGGGAAAAGGAGGCTAATACCCCCCCTTAATTTAGATAAATAGGTTTCTCATGCAGAATTATCCGATTTTCTTCAAATTTTATATATAGGTTCATTGAGATAAAGCGCTTTCCCGATTAGTTTTGAGATTCATTGGTTAGGTATAAAGGGGGTAACGGGTGGCTAATTTTCCCCCTTAATTTAGATGAATGGATTTTTCATGCAGAATTATCCGATTTTCTTCAATTTTTGTATATAGGTTCATTGCGATACGGCGCTTCTCTGATTAGTTTTGGGGGTTCATTGGTTCAGTATAAAGGGGAAAAGGGGGATGTCCCCCCTTTAATGTATTGTCGATATCTTTATTTTTCAAGGGGTTTATTTCAAATTCTTTGAAATAAGAGTATAATATACAATTAGTGTGAATAGTCTGTGAGCTCAATGCCATCAGTTTAACTGGGCAGTTTTCTTTTTATTTATCGTCTTCCCTTCCTCCGGATTCCTTCCTTGGTACAAGCCATTAGAGATTAGAGGATTAATGCCCAGTCTCTTACACCAACTGCATCCAACCACTTGTTTATAGGCCAAAACATCACTTACGAAAATTTCACTGGACCTTTTCCGTTTTCGCTCAATTGAAAAGGAACATTTCCCTTTGCCTGTCTTTGGAAGGAACATTTCCTATTTTTATAATCAACGGGTAAGGATAAAAAAGGGAAATTCTGCTTTTAATCCGAGAAAATTTACCATTTCCACTCAAAATAGAAAGTTTCCGTTAAAAGACAGAAATTTGACATAAAATCCCCTGTATATACATGGGTTTTTCTTTACAGTGTATAACATATTTTATAGCTATTACACTATTTTAAATAACGGATTAATTGAAGTTTCTCTAAATCTTACATGTAACAACTAAGCTAAATCTTCTGATATTAAGTAACATTTTCCAGCACTTAAGTAGGTGAAATATATGCATTTATTTTTATCTTTAATCGTAATATAAACTTAAAGTGCACTTTCCTAAGAACTGTGCCTTTAAAGTAAAATAAATCATAGAGTATCTCAATACACATAAATTTTTATGCCTTCGAATCCATGAAATTTAATGCCGGAATATTCTCTCAAAGTACTTTACGTTGAAAATATGGAAAATCTATAAATATTTTCTCAGGTAAATGAGGAGTTCAGGAATGCAATTACCCTTTGAATATTAGAGATAAGGAATTTTGTGAAGTTAAAATATGCAACAGTATGAGCTGAGACAATAAACTGAACTTGTAAGTACTTTTTAAGAAAAGTTATGTAGTGAATGCTTGTCATTTTTGACACATGTACAGAAAATTAAACATAACAGTTGTCCCTTGACTCATTTGCATATTCTAATGTCTATTTTGCAATTAAAACATTTTGTTAATTTCTGATGTATCATGGAAAGTTTTTTCATAAGTTATTTTCCTGGAAATAAGTTATTTTAAATTTAAAAGAATAGTACAGAATGTTCTAAAACAGACTGAACGTTTTTAACCCCTTGAAGGGCGCTGGTATATTACATATACCACTTAATTTTTAGACTCATGTATAGAAAATTAAATATAACAATTGTCTTTTGACTTATTTGCGTATTCTAATGTATCTTTTACAATTAAAACATTTTGTAAATTTCTGAGATAAGTTATTTTTATAAGTTATTTTCCTTGAAAATAAGTTATTTTTATTAGTTATTTTCCTTGAAAATAAGTTATTTTAAAATTTTAAAAATGTACATAATATTCTAAAATAGACTTATTTTAAGTTTTCAAAACTTATGCTTGCTTCAAAACTTATGCTTTATCAAACTTATTTTATAAAGTTTTCAACCCCTGGAAAAGCGGAGGTATATTATATATACCACTTAATTTTAATCAAAATTAGTACCAGAATTTTTTAATAAAATTTTACTTTTACCGTTTACGTAAAAAAATGCATGAAATTACATTAATTTATTTTCAAATGGAAATTTTCGAAAATTCTGGTGTGAATTCAGCATTACATCAATACAATTACTTGCCCCGTAAAGAGTTAAAATCCCATGACAAGTAAATGGTGACAGTTAGCTCCAAACGTCAGCAATAGATGGCGCTTAATGCTTTCAAGTTGTAATACTGCTCAAAATAACGTTGTAAATTCAAAACGCAAACTATTTTTTATATAAAATTTCAACAGAAATAACCATCCAGAAGCATAGGTAGTAAGCACCACGAGGAGAACCCTTTTACTCCGCAAAGCCCTCAGTATCGGGTAATATATCAGTTTCAACCACGTGATCACCAGCCCACCAAGTGTTATCCAACCAATCATAACCGTGGATTTGTAGCCTGTATTACGAGCCAACCAATCACAATCCACCATTTTTGGCGGGCAAACAAAAAGCAAATTTAGTTACTAAGGTGGTTGCCAGGGTGTGACGTCAGTTGAAACTGATGTATTGAGAAATCTCTCTGAAGTAGAAAACCCCGAATTTGAATTTTCTTTAAAAATCTGTTAAAGAAATGTTGCAAGGTACAACATAAAAGAGGTATAACATAAACTCTCCTAAATGTTACAAGTTATAACATAAATGGCACATAATCAGGGACGAATGTATTGAAAGTTATTAGTTAATTCAAACGAAATGTTAGAACTAATCTCGCAAATACATAAAGGTTAAAAGTTGTAAACAGAATTGACATGCTTTTGTAACAGATTACAAAATAGATTGCAAATTTATACATTTCAAAATAACACAATATACACAGTTTTATCATAGATATATATCTTTAAAATAAAATTTTTCCCTAAATATACGAAAAAATTTCGTAAGGAAAAAATATAAATAATATATTTTTTTAATATCTCCATTACGCAAATAATAATAATAATAATAAAATGTTTGTATATACAACTAAAGAGTTTTTAATATTATTATTATCAGTACTGTGACTTTTTACATGGCAAATTTTTTGTTAATTTTCTTAAAAAGTATCATATTCATTATTAACAGTAATGGTACCACAACTATTCCTACATAAAATAAATAGCATATTAACCTGCTTTTTTTTTCGGGTAGCTCTATATGTGTTTGTTAATGTTAAAATATTTTTTTAACACCGTTTCCACTTCAGTCAAATGTTTTCCTATAAAATGTCTTTTGTATTCTCGTTCATCACATCAAGATACTTAGAATTCTCCCTAAAATTGGCTTCATTCCACTGTAAATGTTGCCCTTAGCTATAAATTTTATCACAATAAATGAAATAGCCTGTGATAATTCTTGTATTTCCTAGCTTTTAGATGAAGAAATGCGACAGTCATATAAATCGTATTTTTTGTTTTTCCTCTCTCTTCGTATTAAAAGATTGCAACAAATGTATTTTAGCGATATTATCTAACTTTGACTTTCTTTAATGCTTCAGTAGCTGGATTAGCGATGTGTTTATGAAAGTATTTTATATTTAGTGATTTTGTTGTCTAAGTACCATATTCAGTATAATTACTGAAGTTTTCATAACTAATATTTATAAAATAAATGGTACTCTAACTTTGTTTTTTCCCGAAGATTTCCAACTTCGTTTATTACGTCAAAATGATTTTTTGAAACACGCTGTAATTTGAATTATTATTTTTTTTATACATGTAAAATGTCTTTAAAATTGTTTTTTTTATGTATCACATAAAAATACTTAGCATTTTGTCTAAATCTGACGACTTTCCACTTTAAATGTTGCTCACTTTTAGTAATTACCTACAAAGGTTACCTTTCATATCTTTTATATATCGTTTTCATTGGTTAATTTTCTTACAAGTGTCATATTCAGTATTGCTAGCAATGTTATCACAACTGTTACTGTTTAAAGTAAATACACTGATGTCCATTTTCGAACACAAAAGTTAATTGTGAATACACAAAAGAAAACTTTATAAATGACAGGTGTAGCAAATGGGTGTTACCTGACAGCACAGCCAGTCGATGTGAGTCTTCTTGACAGTATAAATGGTTGCAAGGATTACAGTCACTACAGTGAACTGAAATATGATATCTCGCATTCGTCTCATTATTACTCTCAAGTGGCCATCATTTGGTTACAACACTTACATGTCACCGTGACTGCTGCTTTGTGACAAGTCACTGATACTACATGTTGTGATTCTCGTATGACCGTCATTTGGAGACTCCATTGTACAATCACTATGATAGTTATTTTGTGAAAAGTCTCCAAGCAGCAGCAAAATGAAATCCTCTGGTGAGTTGTCACAAGGCAGCGCTTCTAGTGACTTGACAGTAGAGTCTCCAGATATCGGTCATCTGAGATTTACCATGTGACTTCATTGTGACGTTATATGGTATCGCATCACAACTAAGCGCTCATGATGACTTCATAATAGAGTCTCCGAATGAAGGTCACTTGAGACTCACACGGTAACTACAAAGTAACGTCATCTGGTGTTTCGTCACAAATGAACAGTCACTTCTTTGGGGAGTCATTAAATGATAATGTCTTAAAAGTGGTAAACAGAGGAATGAAAGATATCACATTTTGGTTCATTGTAGTGACTGACACTTGTGACCATTTGTGACGTCACATCGATTGGTTGTGCTACAGGGTTAGTACCTATTTGTTACACATATAATTTATATCAATTTCAATACTCACTAACTTTATTGGTCGACAATTACCATTTTGTGTTTGCTGCTTAAATTTTGGACCCAAGTGTTATACTTTAAATGTATTTTTTTTCGAAGAATTCCAAATTCGTTTACTGCAATAAAAGTTTTTTTAACACGTTGTCAGTTCAATCAAACGTTTTCTCATAAAATGTCTTCCAAATTGTCTTTTATCGCATCAAAATACTTAGAATTCTCTCTAAAACTGGCTTCATACCATAGTAATAGCACTCTCAGCCCTTAGCTATAAATTTTATCACAAATAAATGAAATATTCTGTGATCATTCTTGTATTTCCCAGATTTTAGATGAGGAAAAGCGATACTCGTATAAATCATCTTTATACTTTTTACTTCCCCTAGTATTAAGAGATTACAACAAATGTATTTTAGTGATAATATCTAACTTTGGCTTTTCTTTGATGTTTCACTAGCTGGATTAGCGATGTGCTTACGAAAATATTTTATACTTAGCGAACTATTTTTCTTTGCATCTGGAGATATATATAAGCCTTTTTTTAGGAATAGATATTTTTGAAATGTTAAAAGTTAGTGAAAGTTACCATACTCTTTTGAATTTTGCTTATAAAAAAATCAGATAGAGTCTAATTCGGTTAATACGAGAAGAAAGGGAGTTATAAATGTCCGCGTATTAACCGTTACTCGCAATACCCATGAAGATAATAAAAATCTCATAAACACACACATAGTTAAGATAATTGCTACTATTAATTGTTCTGATTATCTCAATGCTGCAATTAACTTAATATCATACGGTTAACATACTCCTTTTAATTTCTAAGGCGTAAAATAAAAACTTTGACATGTTTTCAACTTTGTTGGAATGTTTCAAATCCATCGGAACTATTATCAAAACAAATAAGAATATTCAACAATTGAGGTCTATGAGGATGTTTGAAACGTAATCACTTAATTTTTCACGTACTTTTTCAAATCACGCACTTAGTTTTTAGTTTTACTTGGATGTTTATTTCTATATTCATAACTATGGCGAAATTCATTTCTTTTAATTTCTAAAAGGCATAAAACAAAAACTTTATTTTACTAAAAGTTTTTCCATGCCAACAGTCTAATAAAACTTATTTTATTGTTTATGAAATTTTTATTTTACGCCTTTTAGCTATTAAAAGAAGTTAGTTTATTATAAGGTGTTATAATTTGTTATATATTCATACGGTTAACATAAAATATTTAATCATGCATTTGTGAGTGTCATTTTCTTTAGATGCGTCTATTCTTTAGACAAAATCACAGCATTGAAGTCTCTAAAGATCTAGCAATTCCAAACAACATTAACAACGTAAAGTAATGCAATTGATCACTTCTCTTTCTCCTCGGAAAAAAAACAGTTAGTGTTGCAATAAACACTGCAATTTTACAGCTATTCATTTCACCATTTCTTTTCATTTTGACATGAAAATGCTATCAATACGGCCCAGAGTTCGGATTTCAAGAGAGAAACAAATAAAGGATTCCTTCTATGCTGCTTTTTTTCCATGCCTCAGTTGTGAATCGTACAAAGTGGCGATATTTGCAATGTCCTTATAGCTCCCTTCTTTCTTTTATTCTTTCAAGACCTCAGAACATTCCTTTGCATTTTCCTTTTGCTGCCCAATTAAAATAACTTATCAAAACAAATTTCGTATTATTTCACTGGCCAAAAATAAATATTTTTAAAAAGTCAGAAATTCGGAAACGTTTTAGAAATTATACAGAAACGAAGGGGTAAAATTTAAAATAATTTCATGTGTATTAATTTATTATACAAAGTGTTAAAATGTAATAAAAATCTGACTAGATAATTTTTTAAATCGTGCGCGGAGGCTCAAAAGCTTCTGAGTCTGAATTATACTTCTATTATTACTCGAATTTGTATTTTATCTTTTGTTACTTTTCAATTTAATTGAAAATTTATGATTTCTTCTTTCTTTTTTAATCTATACAAGAAGAATGTATTGGAATTGTGTAGAAAAAAATCGAAAGTATTGGAAACAATTTGACTTCTTTTTTTTTTCGGATTTATACGTTTTAGAAGGTCTGGAACACGATTTGACTGTTTTTAGAAAGTACCTGTTCGTGACACAAATTTTGTGTCCGCTCTAACTTACGAACTACTGCGTAGAAAATTCGTATGAAATTCAGACGTCTAAGAGGGGGTAAGGGTGACGAAATTTATTGATTCTCTCTTAACTTGTGGTAAATATAATATTATTTATACTGTTTGCATGTTATGTGTAAACAACACATAGAATAATATGTTATATCATGAAGTATTGAACGCCTCAAATAAGTTTATATAAATTATTACGCATAAATAATGGTATATATTTTTACAGTATTACGCACACTGTGGTAGATCATGTCCATGCATTCTATAAAACTGTATGTCTGCAAAAAATATTTTTTTTCTGCATTTAAGATCTTTATTGTCCACGATTCCATAACAATATGTTGCGTTTATATATATATATATATATATATATATATAACCCATTTGCTAAATCGATACAATTTCTTGTACAATATAACTGATTTGATTTATATAGCAGACAACAAATTAGTTTTTCTATCTCCTTAACCATAAATGTGTTAATGATGTATAACTACAGCAAGGAGAAGAAACAGAAGGAGGTGTAATATTTTTAAAAAAATGGGTTGATATGGCATATAGAAATTCGATAGCTGACACATAAAAATTCGATAGAATTGTCTCTTATCAAATCAAAGAGCTTAGAATTTTTCTTAAACTATACGGTATTCTGAGCCTTAACTATCAATTTTATCACACTAGATGAAATTTTCTATGATTACTATACCATTTACAAAGAAAAAAGATAGTCATATATTTTTTTTTCTTTCTTAGAATTAAGAGATTACAACAAATGTGTTTTAGCGATATTACCTAACATCGATTTCTTTTAATGCTTTCAGAAGCTGGATTAGTGCTATATTTATGGAAGTATTTTATATTTGACGATAGTTTCTTTTCCTTTTCATATTTGGATATATCGGAAAGAACATTTATAGTAAGAAGAAGAGCCAGGAGAAAACAGCTTTCACGTCCAAAAGCAAATCTTTCCAGTCTGAATTATTACTCGATTATTACACTCACTTACATTTTACATCTGGCATTCTCAAATTTCGTTGGAATTTATGATTTCGGTTCTATGTCTACCGGATAACTCATGAGTATGTTATTGATTAGTAACTGCAATAAAGAGCAGCAGCAGACGTACAAGTAATAAGAAGAAAAAGGAGATAGCAATAAATCGACATATATAAATTTCATTGTTGGCAAATTTAACAGCATTGTATTTTTCAACATTAAAATTATTACATTGTCACAAATTATTAGATAATGTATAATTATAAGTAGAGATCGACCGAAATTTCGGTTTCGGTTTCGGTTTCGGCTCAAAATCGGAGTTTCGCCGAATATTCGTTTTCGGCGAAACTGCTGCCAAAATTTCGGCCAAACCGAAACTCGACCGAAACTATCTGTATTTCAAAATCTCGTTCCTTCATTCGGAAATTTTCAACTTTACTCATTGATATGAGATGTATCGGCTCAAATGAGACACTGTCTATTGCTGTGAACTCCACGGTTTATCATTATCGGTCATGACTGATCCATGATGCGAGTGTAAATTATAAAGCAAGCAAAGCATATATGACTAAACTTAAAAGACGCTTATCACTTGATCTTTAAAAACTGAAAACTTAACAGTAATATATTTTTTTTACTTTAAAACTACAGATTGTTTCGAATGCTTTATGAGAAAGGTGCTGTTAAAACATATAACGATTTACGAAATTTATTATAAAAGATATATCGAGGTATGTATACTTAAAATATTTTTTATTAGATGAAATTCGTATAATTGGAAACCATTTCTGTCTTATTGCTAAATTAATTGCGTTTTATTTTATATGAACAAAAAATATTTTTGGATAGAGGCACAGAGAGTAAACTTGGCACCGGAGATAAAATTTTCAAGCAGGGGTGCTATTTCAATACTTTCTTAGAGAGGCAGGGAGTGGCAAAGCTTTTTTTTTGGGGGGGGAGGGGCAGTGTGAGCAAAGATTTGTTTTGATCTTATTGTGCACATCCTAAAAGAAAATTGACAACTGTTACATTTTTATCCTTATATATATATATATTTAAAATTAGCTAAAGTAGAAAATGGTGTTAAACATGTCTCACTTTGAGAATATTGAAATGAAAAATAAAGTTTATATTTAATAATTTCTAGGCTTAAAATGTTGTCTTAATGCTAGTTTTCCTTTTTTAGTCAAATTAAACAAATTAATTTAGCTTTTGTGCCCTTTACTTATACTTTTACTTAAACAATTACTTCTACTTAACAAATACTTAACTCTATACTTAAACAATTTAAATGCAAAATATTAGCGAACTGAAAATATGAATATATTTAAAAATTAAATATTCGTTATTGAATTTGTTTTACATTATTTAACTACATTGTTAATTAATTATTGATAAATACCTATAATTATTGGTTGTTATAAAATAAAATATAAAAGTTGTATTACTCATGTTTCATTTTTGTTTGAAACCTGTACACACACATATATATCTACGTTTGTTTGTTAGAAATGTGATTCAATACGCGTATAATTAATAAATTAATTAGTAACGTAATTAGTTATTATTAAGTAACTATTAATTATTTGTTATTAATTAATTAATTAATAATTATGTGCAGTTATGCATGTATTAATCAGTTTTTTAATTTTTGTGTCACTTTCGGTTTCGGTTTCGGTTTCGGCCGAAAGTGGGAAGATCACCGAAATCCGGTTTAGGTTTCGGTTTCGGTCTTAAAACCTGTTTCGGTCGATCTCTAATTATAAGTAATTTTGCCTTGACGATAATAGTAGAAGCTGACATGAAAACACATTAAAATTGCATCCATATTTATGAATATTTACTGTGCTATGAATATTTACTCTTATGAATATTTACTCTATTGCTGATAATTTAACAGCATTGCATTTTTTTACATTAAAATTGTCGCATTGTCACAAATTATTAGATAATGTATAATTATAAGTGTTTTTGCCTTGACGATAATAGTAGAATCTGACATGAAAACACATTAAAATTGCATCCATATTTATGAATATTTACTCTATTGCTGATAATTTAACAGCATTGTATTTTTTCACATTAAAATTATTACGTTGTCACAAATTATTAGATAATGTATAATTATAAGTGATTTTGCCTTGACGATAATAGTAGAATCTGACATGAAAACACATTAAAATTGCATCCATATTTATGAATATTTACTGTGTTATGAATATTTACTCTATTGCTGATAATTTAACAGAATTGTATTTTTTCACATTAAAATTATTGCATTGTCACCAAGTTATTACATAATATATAATTGATTTTGCCTTGATGATAATAATAGAATCTGACATGAAAACACATTAAAATTGCATCCATATTTATGAATATTTACTGTGCTGTGAATATTTACTCTTATGAATATTTACTCTATTGCTGATAATTTAACAGCATTGTATTTTTTCACATTAAAATTATTGCATTGTCACAAATTATTAGATAATGTATAATTATAAGTGATTTTGCCTTGACGATAATAGTAGAATCTGACATGAAAACACATTAAAATTGCATCCATATTTATGAATATTTACTAGAACTAGAATACAACGTGGTATAAAGAATGACAAATTGAAGTCAGGAAATTTTTCGATTACGTTCGAAAGCATTCAAATATTAACATGGAAAATGCACAATATGATGTGTAGAAAAGTTTAGTTCTCCCGATCAATGTTGATAAAAATGTACTGTAGACACTGCTTTAGGGTATCTCTCGTCTAAAGTAAATGCCGCATACGATGAAAATGCATGAAACAATACATGAAATTACACATTAAAACATACTTTATATTTGAAGAGGTTCCAGCAATGAAATATACCATAGCACTAAGACGTACTAAGGTTTAAGTTACTTACTAAGACTGTTTGCATTACTCAATAAATATGGCAATCTCAAATGTATTTCTATAAATTTCATATTCTATGGTTATTCTTACATTTTTAAAATTTTTGATAAAAACAAGCGATGTAAATGAACTATTTCAGTGAAATTTTATATATAAGTTTTAGTACACAATTTTTCTGGTACCTATCTTGATTTTCTGTATAATACGTTTTTGTTAGTTAAATTATTAACAAAATCCGCCATATATTTTTTATCGCTCTACTACACACACTTGTAATCTGAGACAGCACTTGATGTACTTAACAGAGAATCAGACACTTATCATATAAATTATATAAATTAAAAATATGTTTTCTGAAAAATAAAATATTAGTCTCATAAATTTAAGTTCACAGCAAGAAATCGCCTTTTAAAAATTAACATAAATGTTCTTAAATAATTAAATATATGTTCTATAAAATGTTATGTTACTTATTCTGTATATTTATCCACGCATGTTTGGGATAAAGCACTAAAATATCTTTACTACAAACCTCGCTTTACCACGAATAGTATTTCTGCTGATTTATTCATAATATTATTTTTCTATACTATTACTACTTAAATAAGTTATTTGAACAAGCGACTTTTATTAGTATGTTTTAAATCGAGAGAGGTTCTAGCAATGAAATAAACCATGGCATTTCTTTTAGACAAGACATAGCCTAAAGCAGTGTCTAGAGTGCATTTTTATTAACAATGATCGGGAGCATTAAACTTTTCTACGCATCATATTGTCCATTTCCCATGTTAATATTTGCATTCGAGCGTATTTCGAGCGTAATACAGAAATTTTCGTGACTTCAATTTGTCATTCTTTATACCTCGTTTTATTCTAGTTCTCGTTACAATTCATAGATAGAGATGCAATTTTAATGTGTTCGCATGGCAGATTCTGATATTATCATCAAGAGAAAATCACTGTTACAAGAGTGCTTTGTTATATATATTCTCAAAATATTAATACATAGAACAGAAAATGTAGGTAAGCATTTCATGTTCATGAAGTAATGTGTTTTTCATAATTAAAAATTTAATGCGGTATTTCATCATATATGTATCATCTTCACACTAATCAGTATGATGCAACTTTTATATGAAAAATATCCAATAAGTTTTTAAATTATCCAAAAAAGATATTACTTTCGTATCAGCCGAATGCCATTGGTTAATAGCCAGAGAATTTACTATTTATAGCAGTCTTTTTTATCTTGATAATTTCAGTGGTTTCAGCGCGTAGTTTGATTACATATCTGTTAAATATACGTTTTATTTATATTATTTTATTTATTTATTTATTGTTATGTAATCCTAAGAAGAATATTAAAATTAATATTCCAGTGTAAATGTGTTTAAACTTTTGAAACAAAAATAGTCGAGTCCTACACTGGGTCAGTTTTACCCAATCGAAGGTTCGTGTCGGTCCAGATTGGTGCTATTTTATTTTCCTTTGTGGGTTTCCGGACGGGTAGATTTTAATTGTTTCGGGTCGAGTCTGGGTTGGGTTCTGACTCTTGTGGGTCGGATTCCGGTAAACCCGATTTTTCAAATAGAAGGCCAGCATATTGTTTTAGATGAAAAATCTATAAATTTGAATAATGGTTATATTCAAATTATGTTAATTTCTCTAAATGAAAGATAAAATTTATTTAGAGGTGTAGTTATAGAGTATTTTTGCATAATTTCATTGAAACGTGTATTAATTTTCTTTATTTTGTATTTAGAGTTGAAATTTGCAGTGTTCGAGTCGGTTTGGGACCAACGAAAATATTTTTGTCGGTCGGGAAAATATATTGTCTGGTTGACTTTAAATGGAATTTTCTGGTTCAGATGGGGTTAATCAACTCATGCAGGACTCAAATTGTCTAACCTTTAATTTATCCGTAGGTTTATGGAGTAACCGTGTAACACGTGACTTAAGAAGGTAGCCATTGACCCAATATTTAACATAAAACAAACAAACAAGTTTATTTAAAGTCAATAAGAAATGAGGTTTGCAGTGGAGCGCGTGCGAACAAAAATTAACTACTATGGTCAAATTTAGACTAAATGTAAAGTTACTAACTTTAAAACTCAACTTACGTATAGAAAATTTCTGCTCAATTCGTGTTTCAAGAAGAGACTGCTGTGTCGGAGATCACCATCACTGAAAACAGTACAATCACTATTACTTCAAAATATGTTAAACGTTCCTAATTAACTGGAATCCCGTGGACTCCGAACTTCACTTTATTCAAGTACGTAGATTAACTCCTTACTAAAGGACATACTCCTCAGATAAAACAAATCATCAATATATCTGAACACGTGATAGCAATGCATACTTCGAGACTCAAAGTGAAAAACTACAGTTAAGATTTCTTTTGAAAAGCAAGATTCGAACCTCCGCTCATTTCCAGTCAACGTATTTACACTCGCCAGCTGACCATAGTAACCTAATTAGTAAATAACGCACACAATAACCATGAAACTCCGAGTCAGGGAGGCACAATCATATTTCGTTATGTCAGAGAAACGACGCATAAGCGGCACTATCACTCACAGGTATTAGGATGTCGGAAAACACGTTCTCAATCCTCGTAAGGGAGTAGCCAAACACTGCTATAGGTTAACACGGGATTTTCCTATAGCAGAAAATTATATAGCAGAATTATCTCTAAAATGAAGAAATTTATTTCGCTTAGACAAGTCTTCACTGAAACTCCCTGATGTCGAAATCCCATATTAACGTATGGGAAAAGTTAAAAACGCGATTACTCATTACCTAATATAATTATTATTGAAATACGGTTTTCGCCATCAGAAAGTAGGCGTCAGATGCCGACGATGTGCGTTTTTAAAAACTGCCGTCGTAAATTTTAAGGATTTTAAAGAAGATGATAAAATATCATCAAGTGAAAATTTAAAAATTTATAAATAATTTTGTAAACACTTAAAATTTACGAAAAATAATTTTTAAAAACGCACATCGTCGTCATCTGACGTCTACTTTCTGATGGTGAAAACCGTATTTTAATAATTTCAGTATGTAATGAGTAATCGCGCTTTTCACTTTTCCCATACGTTAACAGTGGATTTTGAGTTCGGTGAGTTTCAGTGAAGCGGTCCCTTAATATATATGTGTGTGTATACGTGTCTAATCAATAACTATTATTGTAACAAATTAAAAAAAAATCTAGCTTAATAGATTAACTGTTTTTCCAGTATCATTCCTAGCTGCATATCTTGAATAAAATACCAAGAATAAGCGACTTTTACATGTGAAGGTTTATAATGAGACTGATTTCTTAAAGATGGAATACGATGAAGTACGTCTTCTTGAAAAAGAAGATACCCTAAAGCATTGTCGAATATACATTTTTATCTGCTCTGAAAGATAAGACAGTTTTGTTGTTCAAGTGTACTTTTCCAGGTCTTTGAACGTTTTATCATTTCTTTTGTTATAACGTTGTTTTAAGATCGCACGGCTTTTTGATTTTTGGCCTGGAATCTGGGTTGATGCAATTGAAGATACGATAATGTACTTTTGTATTTTATCTGTTAGCTAAATAATGCCTTTAAAAACTCAGAAGTGACTGAAAAAAAAAAATCTAATAAAATTTTACTGGATAGAGGATGGCTTCTTCTGTTTAGTTTCATTTAATAATAATAATAATAATAATAATAATAATAATAATAATAATAATAAAAGCTAAACTTAGGCATCTAGGTTTATGAGGTTCCATATTTGTAATTTTAATTTGTATGCATACGGCTACCCTTTTTGTTTATATATCATCCAGAGTTCGGTATCGATAGTAAAAAGCAGTAGAATCACTACATAGTATAAAACAAAGTCGCTTTTTCTGTCCCTATATCCCTATGTACGCTTAAATCTTTAAAACTACGCAACGGATTTTGATGCGGTTTTTTTAATAGATAAAGTGATTCAAGAGGAAGGTTTATATGTATAATAACCATATGTTTTGCTTTGTAATTTCAGATAAATCACTACATAGTATAAAACAAAGTCGCTTTTTCTGTCCGTATATCCCTATGTACGCTTAAATCTTTAAAACTACGCAACGGATTTTGATGCTGTTTTTTTTAATAGATAGAGTGATTCAAGAGGAAGGTTTATATGTATATCCATTAAATAGTGGAGAAATACTGTTATTTTTGAGGTTTTTAATGTGATGTCGTAAATAATTTCATTTTTTCCGCTTATACATTGCAAAAGCAGGCTGAACCCTACAAGATTTATCAAAATAATGTACTAATTATTGTACACATTAAAAAGGTCTACAGAAAACACAAAGAGATGAAGGTTTCCAAGGTTAACCCGAAGCAAAGCGAGGGAGGGCCGCTAGTTCACTATAAGAAACAAACCGTTTTTATACAAGATAAAACTCTGATTCGAAACTGTAGGTAGGTGTGCCATCTGAAAATACAGTCTGATTGGTATCTTTAATATATAATTCTCTTGCTCTATGACATGTTGCACACCGTCTCAGCTGATTAATTTTTTGTTAATAACTCTATGTTTAAAAAAAAATGCGTAAATTTTTTGCTTCGTGGTAATTTGTTCTTTTTAATGTCGTGTAAAATACTATCTTTAAACATCAGCTCATTTTTTTTTTTTTTTTTTTTAATTTCATATTCAATTTTTTTTTCATTTGTTGATACTTTTTTTCATTTATTATATAATAACGAAAATAATTGTGCCTGACTTCTTAATTTTAAAACTTTAAACTTTACTCTGAGATCTTACCGTCGTTTCTTCTTAATATTAAGTATATTGAAATATATAACACATTTTTCAATTTTTAGTGTGTTGTTGTTAATTAAAGTACAAAAAAGATGAAAAAAATATATAAAGTATCTGTGTAATATTTATTATTATCTGAAAAATAAATATAGCAATTTTATCTTTAAAAATGAGCATGTTTATAAATCAGATGCTAAAAAATGCAAGTTAAAATGTAAATAATGTATTTTTTAAGCTAATTATTAAACAAAAATAAAATTGATATTTGCTGTTATCAGACTAGTATAGTTTATAATGTTATCATATGCATATTTTAAATGAACATTAAACTACATTTTTTAAATAACAATTTCTATTTCTTTTTTCAGGTAAGAATATTTGGATATTTGCTATGAAATCAGGTTAGATGTTTTATATGTATTCTTTCTCGTATATATATGTTTAAAGATATATTATTTAAAACATTACTACTATTCAAATCGCCAGCATCAATTCGTTCCAAACTTCCATATGTTGTTGAAGACTGTTACTGTTACAGAATTGTTATAAAATTACTGATGTATTCTATAAATAATTGTTCGAAATTCACACTATTCAAATTTCTCAAATCCGAATATTTTATTCAAAATAGAGTAACAATAATTGACAGATAGGTTAACCAAGGCCATATATATATATATATATATATTTAGTTGATCATTAAATCATGTCGAATACAAATTAAAAGTAAAATAAAATTACTTTAAACAAGCATATGTTTGTGAAATATTCAATAAAAAATTAATCATTAAACAATTCATATGTTTTTTAGATAAATAAATATAATAAAAACTCAGATCGTATTCTATAAAGACTATTATAAAATACATTTCACACTATTCAAATTTCTCCAATCCGAACATTTTATTCAAAATAGAGCAACAATAATTAACAAATAGATTAACCAAGGCCATTTTTTTTAAGTTGATCATTAAATCATATCGAACATAAATTAAAAGTAAAATAAAATTACTTTAAACAAGCATATGTTTGTGAAATATTCAATAAAAAAAAATATTCATTAAACAATTCATGTGTTTTTTAGATAAATAAATATAATAAAAACTTAGATCGTATTCTATAAAGAATATTTTAAAATACATTTCACGCTATTCAAATTTCTCCAATCCGAACATTTTATTCAAAATAGAGCAACAATAATTGACAGATAAATTAACAAAGGCCATAATTATTTTTAAAGTTGATCATTAAATTATATCGAATACAAATTAAAAGTAAAATAAAATTACTTTAAACAAGCATATTTTTGTGAAATATTCAATAACAAAATTATTCATTAAACAATTCATGTGTTTTTTAGATAAATAAATATAATATAAACTCAGATCGCATTCTATAAAGAATATTTTAAAATACATTTCACACTATTCAAATTTCTCCAATCCGAACATTTTATTCAAGATAAATTAACAAAGGCCATAATTATTTTTAAAGTTGATCATTAAATTATATCGAATACAAATTAAAAGTAAAATAAAATTACTTTAAACAAGCATATTTTTGTGAAATATTCAATAACAAAATTATTCATTAAACAATTCATATGTTTTTTAGATAAATAAATATAATATAAACTCAGATCGCATTCTATAAAGAATATTTTAAAATACATTTCACACTATTCAAATTTCTCCAATCCGAACATTTTATTCAAAATAGAGTATCAATAATTGACAGATAGATTAACCAAGGCTATATATATATTTTAAAAGTTGATCATTAAATCACATCGAATACAAATTAAAAGTAAAATGATTATTTTAAACAAGCATATGCTTGTTAAATATTCAATAAAAAAAGTTTATTCATTAAACAATTCATGTGCTTTTTAGATAAAAAAAAATATATATAATAAAAACTCAGATCGTATTCCATAAAAAATATTTTTAAATACATTTCACACTATTCAAATTTCTCTAATACGAACATTTTATTCAAAATAGAGCAACTTTACTTGGCAGATAAGCTATCAAACGCCATGATTTTTTAAACGTTGATCGTTAAATCATATCTAATACATATTAAAAGCAAAATGAAATTACTTTAAACAAGCATATGTTTGTGAAATATTCAATAAAAAATTAATCATTAAACAATTCATATGTTTTTTAGATAAATAAATATAATAAAAACTCAGATCGTATTCTATAAAGAATATTATAAAATACATTTCACACTATTCAAATTTCTCCAATCCGAACATTTTATTCAAAATAGAGTATCAATAATTGACAGATAGATTAACCAAGGCTATATATATATTTTAAAAGTTGATCATTAAATCACATCGAATACAAATTAAAAGTAAAATGATTATTTTAAACAAGCATATGCTTGTTAAATATTCAATAAAAAAAGTTTATTCATTAAACAATTCATGTGCTTTTTAGATAAAAAAAAATATATATAATAAAAACTCAGATCGTATTCCATAAAAAATATTTTTAAATACATTTCACACTATTCAAATTTCTCTAATACGAACATTTTATTCAAAATAGAGCAACTTTACTTGGCAGATAAGCTATCAAACGCCATGATTTTTTAAACGTTGATCGTTAAATCATATCTAATACATATTAAAAGCAAAATGAAATTACTTTAAACAAGCATATGTTTGTGAAATATTCAATAAAAAATTAATCATTAAACAATTCATATGTTTTTTAGATAAATAAATATAATAAAAACTCAGATCGTATTCTATAAAGAATATTATAAAATGCATTTCACACTATTCAAATTTCTCCAATCTGAACATTTTATTCAAAATAGAGCAACAATAATCAACAAATAGATTAACCAAGGCCATTTTTTTAAGTTGATCATTAAATCATATCGAACATAAATTAAAAGTAAAATAAAATTACTTTAAACAAGCATATGTTTGTGAAATATTCAATAAAAAAAATATTCATTAAACAATTCATGTGTTTTTTAGATAAATAAATATAATAAAAACTTAGATCGTATTCTATAAAGAATATTTTAAAATACATTTCACACTATTCAAATTTCTCCAATCCGAACATTTTATTCAAAATAGAGTAACAATAATTGACAGATAGATTAACCAAGGCTATATATATTTTTTAAAAGTTGATCATTAAATCATATCGAATACAGATTAAAAGTAAAATGATTATTTTAAACAAGCATATGCTTGTTAAATATTCAATAAAAAAAAGTTTATTCATTAAACAATTCATGTGCTTTTTAGATTAAAAAATATATATAATAAAAACTCAGATCGTATTCCATAAAAAATATTTTTAAATACATTTCACACTATTCAAATTTCTCTAATACGAACATTTTATTCAAAATAGAGCAACTTTACTTGGCAGATAAGCTATCAAACGCCATGATTTTTTAAACGTTGATCGTTAAATCATATCTAATACATATTAAAAGCAAAATGAAATTACTTTAAACAAGCATATGTTTGTGAAATATTCAATAAAAAAAGTTTATTCATTAAACAATTCATATGTTTTTTAGATAAATAAATATAGTAAAAACTTGGATCGTATTCACAATGTACACTATAAAAAAACTTCTTCCGACAGTCAAATGTAGCATTTAGTACGAAAAGATTATCAAGAAAAACGGAATTATCGATAAAATAAACGATATTTTACTGATGTCGTAACGTTCAGTTTTAAACTTAAAATCAACAGCTTTATTTTTCAGTATACAATTACAGATATTAAAGATTGTCATCGAAATTTCTCGCTTTAATGCATACTAAGAATGTGTTATCGTGACACACAGTATGTAAAATAAACTAGTTGATATCACGGCATCTAAGAATTTCGTTGAAGAAATGCAATTAATTTTAATAAGAATGTAAACATTACAACCTGGTATTCTGTTTTTTATGTGGACATATTTTAATGATTCATTTCTGCATTTGGTGCGATTTTTATCAGTATACATAATTGCAAAAGATAAAGTGGAATCAAAACATTGAAAGGAATGCTGATGTAAATTAAAAGAAAAAAAAACTTTTTGTAAAGAATTTTATATTTTTTCACTTATGAAAATATGAATAGACTGATTGTAGAGAAATCTTAAATTTGTATTGAAGTAAACTAGGTGAAAACGAAAATGAAGTATATGCACCTAATATAGCAAGACAAAGTACTTATAAACCAAGTGTATTAAATTGAATAAGGCGAAGTATAATTAATTTATAAATGAATTAACAAAACTAGGTGTGCTTATATTAGGATTGTCAATCGGAACTTAATTGTTTCTTATTATTAAACTTCTCAAATTATGCATGCATGCACATATACTGTTTATATACGAATAATTCATTTATATATATGTGTGATTTAACGTATGAAAAGTTTTAAAAAATGCTTTCAAGTGCAAGAAGCATAGTATGTAAATGAAAAAAAGGCCATGGCCTCCCTAATGTTCCATATAGAAAGAAAAAGAGCAGGGTTCTAGTCACCAAAAAGGGCACTAATTCACTAGAAAAGTGCATTATGTACAAATCTAAACAGCTGCAATTAATGGGTATTACCCTATATAGAATGCAACAAAATAACTGCACCATTGGGATAGAAAAGGCAAGTAAGTAAATAATACAGCACCTTAAGTAGTGTTCATTCTAAAAGGTTTCTAGTAACCAAAACGGCCACTAATTTACTGAAAAAGGGCATTATGTCCAAATACAAACATCTGAAGTTAATCGCTACTACCTTAGGCCTAGATAGAATACAACAAAATAACTGCAGCATTACGATAGAAGATACAAGTATATAAATAATACACTTTAAGTAGTGTTCATCCTAGAAAGAAAAGAGGCAGCGTGCTGTTCACCAGAAAAGGCACTAGTTCACTAGCAAAAGACATTATGTCGAAATTCGAACAGTTGCAGTCATTCGCTAATACCCTAGATAGAACGCAAGAAAATTGCTGCATTAGGATAGAAAAGGCAAGTAAATAAATAATGCTGCACCTTAAGGAGTGTTCATTCTAGCAAGAATTGGGCCAGCGTGCTATTCACCAAAAAAAGCACTAGTTCACTAGAAAAGAAAAGTCCAAATTCGAACAGTTGCAATCACTTTCTTCTATTACTCTACTACATAGAACGCAACAAAATAACGGCAGCATTGGGATATAAAAAGGCAAGTAATAAGTATAATACAGCACCTTAAGCCCATCTCTGGGGAATAAGTATTACCTTTTCGTTTCTAACAATTTAATTTCCATTTTCAAAATTAATCTAAAAGTTAATTCTTAATCTTAATTGCGCTCATTATAGTTTTCATTACAAATTTTAAATCTATTTTAAAAACGTTATTTTAAATATTTTACTTTACTTTAAGCTTTACATTCAAAATATAAAATATAACATCTTCGCTATCTTTAACATGATAAAGCGAATTACGTTTCCTTTATCGATATAAAGCGATATTTAATTTTAAAACTTGCTTAGATACTTATGTAGGAAATTCACATTTAATTGAGTTATAAGAACACTGCTTCATTTATTGTTCATGCATTACTTATAAATACATTAAAATGTAAAACCTTCATTGTAAACAGCAGAATGAAAAGGTACAAAATTGTCTATAATCACTACGCAGACTGTCTATAATCACTACGAGTTTAAATATATGTTTCATTTAAAATATTTTCTTTTGATGTATTTTATTTTGCATTAACTGTTTATCCCAAATTTACACTTTATCACTTTTCTAAAAATTCTTAAATTTTTAAAAAAGGATCTTAACATTAATCAGTCAAATGCGAAGTATCAACTCACGGGAATACTTTTAATTACCTTGATTTATTATCATATGCAAAAAGGTTTATTTATTGTGTACATGTGTCAATGAAAATGATAAAATTATAGTCTTGAAATTACAGTGTATTAAATGCAAATTAGGATAAGTGATACTTTGTAGTTGATGATTTTCCTGCTTTACATTTGATTTTCATACATGAAAATTTCGTTTGAACCTATATTGTATTTCAAATTACGTTTTCTTTTTGTGGGTTCTTTAAATTTTCGCTCTATGCTCATTTTAAAAATCCCTATTTTAATTAAGCGTGACACAAAAAATGTATATTTTTACGCTAACATTTAATTAACCCCATTTACATGCATATTTAACTCATTTACTTTAGCAAAAACGACGTAAACATTCACTCGCTGTACTGTAGACTATCTTCCAAAAACTAATGAAGCTTCCGAGATACAATCTTGGCTACTTTATTTTCTTTTAAGCATCCCAGTTTAATCTATCTAATGCACTTTTAATCCTGTGCTCCTTCCATATCAATCAGGATTCATTTGCAGTATTCCTCATTTATCTGCTACGAGTGAGACTGGAATAATTGATTATTTGTCATTGTCGCTTGCCGTGCCGAAATTAATGAGGATAGAATTCTTTTGTATGTAGAGATGCGCCTTTGAGGAGATAGATTCGTATTCATGTGGAAAAAAGAAAGTGGAGAGTTTTTTCTTCGAAATGAAATAATATCATTAGTGCACGTTAGAATTTGTATCAGTAGCTTATTTGTTACAATTGTATCTTGTGAAGAAACAAAATGAAAAAGGTGACATGATATTCTGAAAAAAAAAATCATTAAGCTCGTTAGTCGACGCTCATTAATTCAAACATGCAAATTCAGAGAAAAGGTTTCGAATTATTCGATTTTAAAAAGGAAAATGATATTTTATGCTATCACTAAAGAAAAAATAATTATATAGCATTAGAAAATTATATCGTTTCTGTAATTCGATTTTTTAAATGTATTAAATTATTTTTCAAAAAATAGTCATTATAAAATTAAAACTATTAGCAACATATTAATCTTAAAACGCCAAAATATCTTACCTGTACCGTAAATAGCATCATCATAATGAAAATAAACAGAAAGGACTGAAATATGCTAAAAGAACCAACAGTCGGTCACTTAATTTTAATAGCGGACCACTTATGCTAGAAAACAAATGGCTGATTATTAATGTAAATATTACCCATAAATCTTTGCTGATGATTTATGAAAGGGATCATAAATCTAATATTTCATTTGTAACAAAATATACAGCTATTTATAAAACATTTTATATCAGAAACATTTTATCTATTGAAGTACTTACACTATAAAATAAACTAAAATTTTAAGGGGGAAAATGTGGTCAAGTGAGGTTTGTTGCAATTTACTATTTCTGAGTGTCAGTCTATTTCGAATAAACTTTTATGTTCTTTTTTGCTGAAAGTTTTATCCAAAGAAAAGTTTTCAAAATATTACTTGTATCCAATATTAATTTTTTATTAGGATGTTTAAGAGCGTTCTTAGTCTCATCATCTGACCCAGAGTTATCTTTCGAATCAGTTATCTTTCATTCACTTTTCCTGTAATACTTTTGATGATTTTTTTCCTCACTTAATTTCCCACATATTTCAAAATCTTTACCTACTGCTTCATATTCAGATGATGTTACATTCACAGTTCTAACATGTTTGTCATCTTATTATAGCCTTCTTTTGTAGATTTTAAACGCTAAACCGTAATCAGAAATTTGCAGGAGGATACAAAACACCAGGGAAAAAAATGTTTTGGAAACTTATGTACTGATCATATGTTGATTTTTTTTCTTAGGACGTTTAAGGGCGTTCTTAGTCTCATCATTTGACCCAGAGTCATCTTTCGAATCAATTATCTTTCGTTCACTTTTCCTGTAATACTTTTGATGATTTTTTCCTCACTTAATTTCCCACATATTTCAAATCCGTGATCAGAAATTTGCAAGAAGAGACAAAACACTAAAATATGTTTTGGATTCCTGTGATGATTTTAGAATTTTACAGTATTTTTTCTTATATATTATTGGAGAAATGTGGTAGCTTTTGCATGTAAACTAATAAAAGAACTATTCACAGTTCTCTAGCAATATCGCCGACGCTTTTCTTTTATTTAGAAAAAAATCGTTGAAAGTATAATTTTTTTTTAGTTCAAACTAACCGATGTGATGAAAATAAGTTCGAATTAACGAGAGTTTTATCATTATTTCTGATGCAATAACTTCTAATTAGTTTGATTTAACCGAGTTCGAATTATCGCGAGTCCTTGTGCTACATATATATGAAAATGTGTGTGTGTGTGTGTGTGTGTTTGTGTGTAGTTCAACTCAAAAAAATATAAATTTTATTGAATACTCATAATTAATCTCACTTACGCATGTGTCTAATTCGTTAACTTTAGCGAAAATTGTGTAAACATTCGCTTACACTATACTGGAGACTTATATCTTCCAAAATCTCATGAAGCTCATTAGATACAATCTTGGCTTCTTTATTTTCTTTTACGCATCCGACTTTAATCCGTCTAATGCACTTTTAATCAATGCTTCTTCCATATCAATCACAATCCATTTGAAGTATACCTCATTTATCTGCTAGGAGTAAGATTGGAATAATCGATTATTTGTCATTGTGGTCGGATTAATGATGATTGAATTCTTTTGTATGCAGAGACGCGCGTTTGAATTTGTATTTACATAGAGAAAAAGAAGTGGAGAGTATTTTTCTTTATTTCAAACAGAATAATATTATTTAAGTGCGTTAGAATATTTGTCGGGAAACTATCTCTTACAATTGTACGTTTCGAAGAAACGAAATAAGAAAATAAAATGACTTTGCGAATAAATTTAATTGAACTCTTGTGATACATGTATATTTAGTTCAACTCAAAACTACATAAATTTTAGCATATACATTTAATTAACATGTAGATGTAATTTTTGTAGAGGTGTGCCAGGGTAGATATCATCCGGGTAGCTCAGTTGGTAGAGCATTATACTACAGATATATTTAGTTCAGCTCAAAACTACATAAATTTTAGCTAATACATTAATTAACATGTAGATGTAATGTTTGAATTAGAGATTAGGCTGGATATCGTCCGGGTAGCTCAGTTGGTAGAGCATTGGTGCGCTATGTCAATGGCCAGGGTTCGAGTCCTGGCCTGTACACTTTTTCACTATGTTGATTTTACGCCTTGTTAGCGATGTAAAAATTCATGCAAATAAAAATACATTTAATTACTCTCATTTGCATGTACAATTCGTTCACTTCAGCTTGTATAATGTAAACATCTACTCACTCTAATGCAGACGTTATATCTTTCAAAAGCGAATGAAACCTTTTATATATACAATCTTGGCTTCTTTATTTGCTTTTACGCATCCCAGTTCAATCCATCCAATGCACTTTTAATCCTGAGCTCCTTCCTTATCAATCACGATCCACTTGCTGTATTCCTCATTCATCCGCTAAGAAGTGAGACTGGAATAATCGATTATTTGTCATTGTCGCTTGCCGTGCCAAGATTAATGATGATAGAATTTTTTTGTATGTGGAAATGCGCCTTTGAAGAAATAGATTCGTATTCATGTTGACAAAAGAAAAAAAGTGGAAAGTTTTTCTTCCAAGTAGAATAATATAATTAGCGTAAGCTAGTATATTTATCTATCTAATTATATGTTTTGCAGAAACGAAATAGAAAAGTAACATAACTTTAGGCATAAATTGAATTAAACTCATGTACTACATATCTATTTAGTTCAACTCAAAGCTAGATACATTTTAACAAATATATTTAATTAATCTCATTTACAAGTACAATTCGTTGACTTCAGCGTGTATAATGTAAATATCCACTCACATTCATGGAGACGTTATATCTTCCAAAAGCTAATAAAGCCTCTTACAAACAATCTTGGCTTCTTTATTTGCTTTTACGCATCCCAGTTCAATCCATCCAATGCACTTTTAATCCTGAGCTCCTTCCTTATCAATCACGATCCACTTGCTGTATTCCTCATTCATCCGCTAAGAAGTGAGACTGAAATAATCGATTATTTGTCATTGTTGCTTGCCGTGCCAAGATTAATGATGATAGAAATCTTTTGTATGTGGAAATGCGCCTTTGAAGAAATAGATTCGTATTCAGGTTGATAAAAGAAAGAAAGTGGAAAGTTTTTCTTCCAAGTAAAATAATATAATTAGTGTAAAATAGCATATTTATCTATCTATTCCAATTATATGTTTTGCAGAAACGAAATAGAAAAGTAACATAACTTTACGTATAAATTGAATTAAATTCATGTACTCCATATATATTTAGTTCAACTCAAAGCTAGATACATTTTAGAAAATATATATAATTAATCCCATTTACATAACCGTACTTTAAAATTCAAGCACAAATTTATTTACAACAAAATTTGAATTTTACAACACATTGTGTTGTAAAATTACATTACTATACTTGAAAATTCAAGCACATGTTTTATACTAGAAAGTTTGAAATATACAACACTTTGTGTTGTAAAATTACATTGTCGTACTTGAAATTTCAAGCACATATTCATTTACAGCATACTTGAAATTTACAACACATTGTGCTGTAAAATTACATGACCGTACTTGAAAATTCAAGAACATGTTCATTTACAGCATACTTGAAATTTACAGCACAAGGCGAATTTTTTACCCGCACGTTGTGTTTTAATCTGACATATTCATCTTTTACAGTGCACAATTCGTTAACTTCGGCGTGTATAATGTAAACATCCACTCACTTTCCTGGAAACGTTATATCTTCCAAAAGCTAATAAAGCCTCTTACATTTATTTGCTTTTACGCATCCCAGTTCAATCCATCCAATGCACTTTTAATCCTGAGCTCCTTCCTTATCAATCACGATTCACTTGCTGTATTCCTCATTCATCCGCTAAGAAGTGAGACTGGAATAATCGATTATTTGTCATTGTCGCTTGCCATGCCAAGACTAATGACGATAGAATTCTTTTGTATGTGGAGATGCGCCTCGTATTCATGTTGACAAAAGAAAAAAAATGGAAAAGTTTTTTTCTTCCAAGTAGAATAATATCATTAGAGCACATTTATCGGTATCTTATCGGTATTATTACTAATTATTCGTTTTGCAGAAGCGGAAAAAAAAAGTAATATGACTTTAAGACTAAATCTAATTAAGCTCATGTAGTACATGTGTATTTAGTCCAATACGAAACAAAATAAACGTTAATGAATATATTTGATTAATCCGTAACATGGGTGGAGGAAAAGTAAAGCATAACATGGGACGTGCAGTGTCAGAAACCGCATTTGTTTGTGGATTCAATAAAACTTCTTTTATTACATACTTTCTTTTAATTTACATTTCTGCATGTATGTGGCAGTCATATCTTGATACTCATTTTTCAACCACTTCCTGTTAACGTAGAGCTTTGCAATATGGAATATATGTGTATTCCTGAGGAAAATACATGAAATGAACATTATTTTTTAAAAATTCGGTCCCTAAGGAGGATCAACGTTGGCCCAAAACTTGCATTTTCCCCATAGAAATAACGATATGATTGTTTAATTGAAAAAATAGCTCCATTGTTGCAATCCATTTTCACCACATTGTTCCTCGCATCATTATGACGTCAGCATTGAGTGACGCACACATTTGTGCTTTATAATATAAAATGACTTTTTTGTGAATTTTAATGAAAGTATGTTTTTTTTTTTTATTACATTTAATTATTACATATTAGTATGGAAATGTAGAGGTGTGTACTTTGACCATTCAACTTATAGGTGAAAATAAAGAAAAATCAGTTTTCAAAAAAGTTTACGCACAAAAGACATTTTTTAAAACACGGTGTCTAACTTGAATCAAAAAACATCATTACGCTTAGTAGACACAAGTGCGGTCTCAGAGAATCCTCTAACCCGGTTACGGGTTAACCTCATTTACACGTGGAATTAATTTGTTAACTTCAGCGGATATAATGTAGACGCTTAATCACTCTGCTGGAAGCATAAATTTTGTAACTTCTAATGAAGCTACACTGTAAAAAAAAAAGAGAAAAGTTTCTTGATTTTGCAAGGTTTACAGAAATATAATATAACCCCTTCCGAGCTATCCACAATTCCAAAAAGCGTTGTCCTATCTTCAAAAACTCATGAACTAATAGATTTCCGATATTTAAAGAGGCATTTCTGAATCAAGTGTCCCTAGTTACTGCCCGTAGTTCTCGGAAACGTTACGGAGTAGTTTTTACAGTGAACTGTTGGTTTTCTCAACACGGTATCAACAGGAAATATTACATGCTATCAATTCTCTATTAAACCGTTTAAACAAAATTTATACATGCAAGAGTAACAAAATAATGTTCATTTTACACTATTATTTTAGCATGTTTATCTGTTGAAAATATTTGTTGAGCATGAAAATGTTCACTTGAGAATCGATAGCATCCGAAAAAACGATATTTAGTTTTTATACAGGGTTGAAAAAACTAATTAATACACTATAAAAACTACTTCGTAACTTTCCCGAAAATTACGGGCCTCAAAATCTATATATTTAAAGCTAAAAGAGCATTTTTTTTTTTCACATTTCACGTGAAATTGACCTCAATGCGTATGCTCCAACTTTTTTCAAAGCAGGAATAGAAAAGGAAATACCAGAGGGATTCTCCTCTTCTATAGTTTGAGAGTGTGCTAGGAAAACGTAAAGGAACAAGAAACGGTTCCAACCCACACAATGAGAAACCCATTCATCATTCTCCCCCACTTCCAATGGAAAGAAAAAACTTCTCTTTCTTTGAAATGGCAGCTTTTCCTTCAGATGAATTTTACAAACAGGCATTTTCTTGCATGGAGCCCGGGTCAATTTTCGTTGAAGAGACAAGCGACGAAATAAATAGAGATAAGCGACGGCCCTTCGGAGAAAAAATAAATCAACAATCACAATTTATAAAAATACGTTGATGCAGTTTTTACAGGATTCTAAATGAAATTTTCTTTTATATTTAAATCCGAGTTCACCAGATCCGAAGAACAGTGCGGCGCCCAATCCTAACTTCGTTTAATTCGAGTACCGTTTGGAATAAACCGACCAGCGTAGCGGGCGAAGCTCCGTTAGTATACTTTTGTTTCAGAAATGCTCCTTTAAATCTCTTTGAAATTTGTTGGTTTCTCAGGTTTCTAAGAGATAAAGGAACGCTTTTCTAAATAGTAGGTAACTTGGAAGAGGTTATATTATATTTTCGTAAACTTTTCTATATCAAGAAATATTTCTCTTTTCCTAAAGTGTATTTAGATTCTGTATTTCTTTTTCATGCATCCGACCTTAATACATCGAATGCACTTTTAATCATGCGCCTCTTCCATTATCAATCACATTTCATTTACAGTATTCCTCATTTAGCTGCTAGGAGTGAGAATGGAATAATCGAATATTTGTCATTGTCGCAAAGCCGTGGAAAGATTGATGGTGATAGAAATCTTTTTTTCTATGTGGAGATGAGTCTTTGAAAATATAGATTTGTATTCATATGGTAAAAGCTTTCTTTCCAAACTTTGAATAATATCATTACAGTGAAATGCGCCTATCATTATGTTCTGAAGAAGAAAGGTAAAAAAGTGACATAAGTGTATTACTTTGCGTTAAAACTTGATGTTTAAGTATTCCTTTAAGATTGATGTTTTAGCATATGTATACAATGTGTTGACAACTCATAATTTTCCCTTACATGAAATTAACCGGAACTTGTTTTCCTTCGTTTTCCGATTAATATTTCTTTAATATAGAAATATTTTATGCTACATTTTATATCTTATTATACAGGGTGTTTCAAAAGTATATGTCAGAAATGTAAAGGCGGGTAGAGGGAACCTAAATAAGCTGATTTCGTATAAGAATGTGGGTGCAGAAATCCAGCGTTGAGGCAGTAGAGAGCGCTGTTGAGTTCGGTGGATGAAAGCGTTTCTCTGGCTTGAATCGTTATTCTCCGCACGGATTTCGAGCAACATGCATCTTTACACCAATGCGGAGCTTGCCCACATGTATTTCAAGTAGGGAGCTGCGCTAGGAAATAGCGCGGCTGCTCAAAGTAGGTATATGGAACGATTCCCGGGTAGGAATCTGCCGGATCACCAAACATTTGAGCATCTTCATCGGGAGTTCTGCGCAAGTGAATCTTTTTATTCTTCCAGGTGTGATACGGGCACTGGAAGATATCGCAGAATTCCTACAGTAGAAGAAGAAATGTTACGCACAGTAGAGGATATTTCTTCGACAAGCTTAAGAGCTGTTGGACGAGCGCATCCTTTGAGCGACCGTTCCATTTCCTTGCGCACCCCATACATGAAATGCATGTTGGCAAGCTCCGCATTGGTGTAACAATGCATGTTGTTCGAAATCCGTGCGGGGAATGACGATTCAAGCCAGCGAAACGCTTTCATCCGCCGAACTCAACAGCGCCCTCTAATGCCTCAGCGCTGGATTTCCGCACCCACATTATTATACGATATATGCTCATTTTGGTCACCTCTACCTGCCCTTACATTTCTGACATATAGTTTTGAAACACCCTGTATTTCATTGAAAACGATACAACTCTTGAATATGATTGTTGCATATAATGCCTATGAAAAATTTTACACAAAAGTTTTACATTGACAGAAAAGACTACGTTTTTTCAAAAGTCCGTGAAATTGTGTGATTGATAACTTCTCTAGAAGGAACGTAAATCTACCAGAACAGAATGAAGATCATCAAATACAATCTACCTTTAATCCATTTATGCGTTCTACCATCTATTCTTCCAGATTATTTGTCTTTAACCATCTAAGCGGTTCACCCATATTTTTCCGTTTCAACAAAACAACTTAAAATAGGCTGTAGACAAAAATATTTTTATCAGAATTGTATTCCAAGATATATGTAAAATAAAGAGATATGAAGTGTACTTTAGAAGCAAACAGGGAAAGAAAATTCAAATTAACATTAGTTTTACGAACATTTATATGAAAATGCGGGGAAGCTTTCAGGCGCTCAGAGGGTTAATTCATTTAATGCACTTTTAATATTTAATTCCCTGCACATCAATCTGATTTGCAGTATTCCCCATTTATCTGCTCAGAATGGGACCGGAATAATCGATTATTTGTCATTGTCACTTACCCTTCATTCAGATTCATGAAGACGTAACTCTTTTGTCTGTTAATATGTCCCTTTGAAAAGGCGTATTCGTGTGAAAAAAAGATAAAGTATTTTTTTTGTACTTTTTTCAAACGTGAAGAATGAATAATAGTATTAGAGTCAGTTGGTGATTTTGTAGCTTTTCTTCACAAATCATATTTAAACAATAAACGTAATAAAATAAACAAGATAATGTTTTTATATTTCAACATATCATTTAATTCTCTGTTACACCATGGTAAATTAGGTATTTACATTGTATTGGAATCTCACGACATTGCCATACATGGAATAAACTATAGACGTGTTTATCTGCATCTTCCATTTAGCATTTATTGAGTATGAAAATAATTGTTGATCTTTTGATTTACCTATAGTATTTTATATTCTGCTATAATTATATTGTTTTATGTTATGCTGTATTTTATGTTATGCTGTTCCAAAATTTTATGTTCATAGAACACATTTTCTGCAGAAAATGGCATCGTTGTCTACTTTTTCCTTTAAAAATAATGTAATAAACAAGTAGAGGTACATCAGAACCTCGACCTTAAGCGTTAGCTTTATGGGGTTATCGCTATTGTTACTAGGTGTCGCGATTTAAGTGGGACAGGTCTAGGAACCCTGAAAATCGGGACATTCAGGTAAATCAGGATGCAAGGCAATATTAGATCCAACCGATGACGGGACCTAGAAAAACCAACGTAGAGCAAGCCGCCTGCCCCCTTCTTTTAAAAAACAATTTTAAGTTTTTAAAATATATATATTTTTTTTGTTAAAATAGCTGCAAAAATGGCATTATCGAAAGTTTTAGCAAAATGCTTTTACAGTAATGTTTCAAAGGCGATTTATTTTATGGCATCCTGATATAAAGTGATGGATTACTTTTCTCCTTTAAAAGTAGAGAGAGCTACCAAAAAACGAACGGCGTTTCTTAGGTCATTTATTTTACTTTACCTCCATCCACTTTTAATCTATATAAATAGTGTCATTTAACTTTAAGGCATTTGAGCCCCTTGATGGTCTTAAACATTTTATATACAAATAAAAAAAAATATTTTATTTTTATCACTTTCCAACTGGGTTGAAAAGTATTTGTGAATTAGACATTCTGCCCATCCGTCTGTTTCTAGCCGTCTGTCCGTGCAGTAACTCGTGTAAATAAACTCGGATTAATATTTAATTGATATATGCTATTGAGAATCACTGTATAATGTTAGGAATTGAAAATAAAGTGCCGAGCATTTATAGTTCATGTACAGGGACACTCAAAATAATTCCGATATGTTATGGCATATGGGGAAAAATCATTTGCAATATATTTTAATGATGTTACTCCATTTCAAACATATTGAAATTGATATATATCACTGAGGTGCACTACAAGATGCTTACTGTACAAAATGGTATGCATAACATTTATCGTTCATTTACAGGGACACACAAAATAATTTGGTTACAGTAGGGGAGATGGGGGATGAATGGGACAAGGGATGGATGGGACGTTCTCAATATTTCAGGCAATAAACTTTTTTTTTAGTTGCTTCCTATCCTCATAGATTTCACTACCATAGTGTACTTCAGAACCAAAAGTAAGAGCACATGGCTGTTTTCAGTTTTCTTCAAATTTACATGTCCTGAAAACTCTGCTTAAAAGTTTTTTTTTTTTTTTTTTTTTTTTACATTTGAAGTTACTTAAATATCTTATTCAATATAAACAATTAAGATATGTTGTAGTTTTTTATTTCAAGGCTTAATATTGGTAATTAAAATTAATGCATATTAACCATTGTAACAAAATAATTTTTGAGACAAAATGGCTGACAATTGAATATATGCATCATGGGGATGATTGGAACATTTCAAATGGGATGAATGGAACTGTCTCATTCATCCCTGTAGTCATCATTGTAGCCATCGTCTTCAGCCATTGAATGCTTCCGTTTATGGGCCTTTTAAGGCAAAGCTGAGATGAGTCCAAGATGATTGGCTAACAAATAATCCTGGAGATCATATTACAATTTATAATCTCTCAGCCTTTGCCAAAGAGGCATTTTTGACAGCTTTTAGTCCTTAAAATTGAATACGGGGAGGAAAATGTTTGTGTCCCATTCATCCCTGCTGTGGGGATGATTGGGACATAGAAGAACTTTTTTTTTTAACTTTCATTTATATTTCTGTGTAATAATAATCTTGAACAAAATACTGTGCATAACATGTAGTCAAACACTTAGTGTACAATATATTGCAATATATTTTAATATGGGATAACATGGGATATATAATATTGATAATAACTTAAATAAAATATTTAAAATAAATATTTTTGTGAAAATGTCCCATTCATCCCCCATCTACCCTACTGTCTGTGAGTACAACTGTTTGCACAAACATTCGTTGCTACAATTGCATTTTCAGTTTTGGTATGCGTTTTTAAATTTATCTGTTTTTTTTTACTATTACTTGGTGTATATAAATTCTATAGATCATATACAGGGCTGCTCGAAAAAATCCAAATACATTTCCGTTTATTGACAGGAATTTCTCCCATTCATCCCCCATCTACCCTACTGTCTGTGAGTACAACTGTTTGCACAAACATTCGTTGCTACAATTGCATTTTCAGTTTTGGTATGCGTTATTAAATTTATCTATTTTTTTACTATTACTTGGTGTACAGAAATTATATAGATCATACACAGGGCTGTTCGAAAAAATCCAAATACATTTCCGTTTATTGTCAGGAATTTCTCTAAGGTAATTTTCAGCTGTGTTATGTGTTTTCTAGTTGAACAAAAATTTAGTATACTATGTAGTATATACTGAAATCTTTAGATCATATACACGGTGATATGATCGATGGTATATGATTGATGGTATATGATGGATGATATGATCGGTGATATGATCTATGGAATTATAGATGGTAACTGCTGAAATTGAGTTTTTAAATGCGTTGTGCTTTTTCCAAATTGTTCAGTTAGATACCATCTTTCACCTTATTAAACTGGCAAGTTTTGTTACAGTATTATGAATGTGTTTCTTAATCTATGCTTGACGCATTATTTTTTTCTCTTTTTAAATTGTAGTGAGAAAAAAAAAAGGTATTAAGAGTTTATCTACAAAGGAATAGCTTCCATTTAAAAATATTAATTATCAAAATTGATTCAGTAGAAAATTCAATACAAATGACGAAAAAAAAAACCGCCTTGTATTTCAAATATATAGATAATGCACTTCTAATCCTGTATTTCTTCCATATTAGTCTCGTTTCATTTACAGTATTCCTTATTTATGTATTTAGAGTGTGACCTGAATAATCGATTATTTAACATTGCCGCTCGCCATGTCCAGATAAATGAAGACGGAAATCGCTTGTCTGACCAGATGAGTCTTTGAGAAGATATATTCGTATTCATCTGGGAAAAATGAAAGTGGAGAACTTTCTTTCCAAATGCGAATAATATCATTAGCGTGAGTTGGAGTCTTTATCAGGCGAGCATCAGCTGTTCAAAGTGATACGTTCGAAAAAACTCAATAAAAGAGTAACACTATGTGTGACAACATTCCAGTGCGTCCCCCGTTCGACATTCGTATTTTTACCATATATCCGATTAGTTTTTATCTCATGATATGCCATACATGACTGCACATACTGTTTTCCCTTATATTGAACATTAGATTGCTAGTGTATTTATAATGTGTTGACATTTCTTGATAGTACTGCCATACATTAAATAAACTCAATACATTGATTTTTCTTTTTTACACTTTCCAACGTAGTTGAAAAGTGTTTACGAAATCGGCTTGTCTGGCCATCTGGCTAACCGTGTCTGTCCTTGCTCTAACCATTGGCGCACACCCAGTATTACGCTTTTGGAGGGGTTAGTGTATTTTATAGGTTGTAGGGTCTGTACTCGAGTCATTTTCTTTTATTAGATTTCAGACCATACTTAGTTTTTATCGGGACATGTTGGGCAGACTTTTTTTTATGTAAAAATAATAATAATTTGTACATTTTCTTGTGGAAACTTTAGACATTTATTTTGACTTACAAAATAAACGACAAATATTTTTAAAAAATCTACATTTTTTTCCTTTAAAGCTTTAAAAGTGATATTTTCAACAATACTTTTCTTTCTTTCTAAACTATATTCAATTTCTTACTGAGTCTTCATTTGAACCTGTTTATGTGATTATGTTGTAATTTCTTAAACCATGTCTTGTGAACATATAAGCTGAAAAATGCTAGACTTTAAACTGTTTGTAGAACTATGAGAGTTATTCTTTTAAAATAATTTAAAAAATGAAAGTAATGTTGGTTAAGAAATATAGAGATATTTTGAAGAAATTGGCTAGGTCGGGACTGGTTCTATTGCTAAGGTAACTTGTTCAGGGCGAACTTTTAGCTTTTATACTGGGTCCAAGCCGGGCTAAGTTCGCTTTTTTCCGGGCCGAGCTTAGCCTGGTTCTGTAAATTTTGACCACTGGAAGTATATTTGTGATACTGATCAGCCGACAGTCCATTTTTGATCAATTTGTCAATTAACTTAGGCAAAATCAAGCTAATTTTAAAACATTTTTGGAGTGACTTATGACAGCGACATAGTGTTACAGTTTTCGCTGTAATACTAATGTTACCGCGAACATGTTAGCTTTGGTACACCGACCTCTCACTCATACGGGATGTACGGTAAATATATTTAGCACCACTAATTCTGAATAGTAGTGTTCACTTTCTAAATTCTGTGATTAAAAAAGTTCAGAAATTGCTTTTCAGAAATAGTTATATTAATAAATAATTCCCGTACATCGAGTATGAGAGAGAAGTTACTGTATTTTCAGCTGTTAATAACCCAAATATACTTTTAATACTCTGTCTGCCACATCAATTTCCTTTCATTTACAGTATTCTTCATTTATCTGAAAAGAATGAGACTGGAATAATTGCTTATTTATCATTGTCGCTTGCTGTGGACAGATTAATGGTGACAAAATTCTTTTGTATTTAGAAATGGCGCCTCTGAGGAGATTGTTTTGTATTCATGTGGAAAAAAGAAGACATTTATCTCGAAAAGTAAATAACATCGTTAAAGTAAGCAGCAATATTTATCGACAGCTCGTCTATTCTAATCTTCGTTTGGAAGAAGCAGAGAAAAAAAATATGCCTGAAGATATGAAATTATATTTCTTAAATTATTCTTTAACATTGATATTTTAACATACTTTGAAAATATTTCTATTTAAAAAATATTCTGATGATTGAAATACAAAGCCCAGAACATCTATTTGGACTTCTAACCGGGAGGTTTATATGAAGCAAAGCCCCAAGGGCGGGTGGAATTTTGCTACAACAGACACAATACAATTACAATACAATGCAATTACATACAATACAAATACAATTACAATATATGTTTAATTTTGCCCTAGAATACATTTAGAGAAAAATTAATTGTTTATTTTATAGAATACAAAAAAAAGCAGACTTTAACAAAATATTTTACACATAAAAATATGTTTTTCTTATTTTTATTCGTAAAATAAGTTAGTTGATAGTATTTTTTGTATAAAATAAACATTTCGTTTCTTCTCCTACACGTATACAACGACAATATTAAACATGTATTGTAATTGTACTGTTTGTAAGTTTATTGTGTCTGTATGTATTTCTTGCAAATTTTCTCTGATTTTAACAGTGAAATTTTGCATTTGAATGTTAATATTACATTTTTCCCGTAAGAGTGGCTGCTCTTTTTTAAAAATGTTGACCTTTTTTTTTTCTAAAATATAGAATCTGTAATCTTATTTCTCAGCTACCTATAGTATTTTATATAACGTATATTACGGCATATAAAGCACTCCAGTGTATAACGCCCGCCTAACATTTACGACTACATTTTTCTATTTATAGGTATGTTTGCCATATTACGCCCCCCACCCCTTTCTTTACTAAGAATTTTTCATAAGCTATATAGCAAATATTCTAATAAAGAACATTAGAAAGCATAATAACTTAGTACTTTTCACGTAAACCGATAATCCACATTATTAAGCTCATATCGTTTATAATTTTTTTGTAAATAAATAATATTCTCTTTAACGTCTCAATCCTTATATTCCTTTTATATATATTTTTTTAATTTTAATCTTTTATTTTTATAACCGGAGTTTAACGCGCATCTATAAATTTTGATTACTTTTTTGGTATCAAAAGTACCCGTTATACGCTGGAATATGTAATACTTTTATCATAACACGGAAATGTTTCGTAATTTTACGTTCACAGAGCATGTTTGTTGTAGATACATTTAAACTTTATCTGTCTTCATTTGATGAAACTTATTTAACAAACACACACAAGTAGCACAAATTGGTTGGCCCAACTTTGCCTTATTGTTGGCTAATTGCTGTTCTACGTTGGCCCACTGTAAGAATTGTCCGCCTTGCCGTGCAATTTGCCTACAAAGGCCCAACAGTGGTACAATCGTTAACTGTTCAGAAACCTGTTCAGATACTGTCCAAATTAGAAGAGCTTGATACCTACCACTTTGATTATGGCGTGTACCATTAGACATGTAGGTTTTTTTTGTGATTTGAGGAAATTTATTTAACAAACACACCCAAGTAACACAAATTTGTTGGCCTAACGATGGCTTATTGTTGGCTAATTGCTATTCTACATTGGTCTACAGTAAGAAATATCCACCTTGCTATCCATTTGCCAACAAATGCCTAACAGTGGAACAATCGTTAGCTGCTCAGAAACCTGTCCAGATACTCTCCAAATTAGAAAGTCTCGATACCTACCATTTAGACTATGGTGTATAGCATTAGACAAGTAGCACAAATTTGTTGGCCTAACGATGGCTTATTGTTGGCTAATTGCTGTTCTACATTGGTCTACAGTAAGAAATGTCCGTCTTGTCGTACCATTTGCCAACAAAGGCCCAACAGTGGTACAATCGTTAGCTGCTCAGAAATCTGTTCAGATACTTTCCAAATTAGAAAGTCTCGATACCTACCATTTAGAATATGGTGTATGTATAGCATAAGATATGTAGGCTTTTTTTTTTTTTTTTTTTGTCATTTCAGGAAATTTATTTAACAAACACACCCAAGTATCACAAATTGGTTGGCCCAACGTTGACTTATTGTTGGCTAATAGCTGTTCTACGTTGGTATGCAGTAAGAAATGCTCGTCTTGCCATACCATATGGAAACAAAGGCCCTACAGGGGTACAACCGTTTGCTGCTCATAATCCTGTTGAGATACTCTCCAAATTAGAAGGGCTCGATACCTACCATTTTCCAACACTGCCTTTCCAAATCCTACCATTTTCCAACAGTTTCCATAAACTGCCAATGATGGGCCAACCATCTGTTCTACTTGGGTGACAGGAAAAAAATTCTGAGTTTATATTAGAACCTACAATTAAGAGTATTTTTGCAGTTATTGCTTTTAAGGATATTTAAAATATAATCATGTTACACGAGCAATTTCTTCTAGTTTCTCACGAACACAATGTGATGGATCACCCACTCTGTTAAAAATGTAGTTCTACAGATTAATTAAGCTTTACTGATAAAATCTACGCAATGTTATTTTCTTCTATGCATTTACCTCTAATTCATCTAATGCAGTTATAATCCTCAGCTTCATCTTTTCTAACATATTTTATTTGTGATTTTTCTCAATCAATCATGGCGAAGGGAGACTAGAAGATTTTTCGTATTCTCGCTTGCCTTAGCCAGAATAATAATGATATAAGTTTTTTTTGTCTCTGGAGATATGATTTAGAAAAGATTAATCTATATTCAAGTGAGGAAGTTTTCTTCACAAACGTGAATAATACAGTTGGAATACTTGTAGAGAGATTATCCATCTTCAAAGAGGAAGAATAAAAATAAGTTATATGTAAATATATTTGTGTCAAAACAAATTACTTAGTTTTCTTTTAACATAGGCATTTTAGCATATTTAGATTAAATTGATTACTGTAATTTTACCGCATATAAAATAAATTTCAATAATTACTTTTTTTCGTTCTGTAGAAAAAAGAACTATATCAGAATTATACAAATTCATAACAAGAAACTTTGTAGCCAGCAGCATTATTTTGCCACTTATAAAATTAAATTTATAATTTGCGTTCAATTTATTATTTTTATTTTTCTTCGTTCTATATATTTAATTCACTAATTTCAGTGTAAATACTTATTTTCACTGCAAAAAAATACAAATGTTTATTAATCTACGAAAATATCCAATAACCACAAACGAAAACATACAATAACCTCTTCCGGATTATCCACAATTTCAAAAAGTGTTCTGTATCTTTAGAAACCTCAGAAACCAATATATTTTCAAGATTTAAAGAAGAATTTATAAAAACAGATTCTTTTGTTGCTACTGATTTTGGGGAATGTTTCCAAATGATTTTTATGGTATAATAATCAGTTTGCTCAACTTGGAATATCGGTTTTTCGGATGCTAGCAATTCTCAAATAAACATTTTCAGCTGCATAATTGAATTTATACATGCAAGGGAAACAATATAATATTAGTGTTAACGTTAATTTATCATGTTTTTCTCTAAAACATGTTTGTTAAACATGGAAATGTTTACGTGAGAATGGATAGCATCCGAAAAACCTATATTTTGGATATAGAAATCTGATTAATACATTATAAAAACTACTCGGAAACGTTTCCGAAAATCAGTTGCAACAAAAGAAACTTTGTTTTTATAAATTATTCTTTAAATCTCGAAAATATGTTGGTTTCGGAGGTTTCTATAAATAAAGAGCTCTTTTTGTGTAACTCCGAAGAGGTTATTGTATATTTTCGTTCATAGATTATATTTTCTTTATTAAAAAAAAAAACATTTGTCTTTTTTACAGTGTACAATGCTAGAAACGTAAACCTAAAAATTAATGAAGCTCCTCAGATGCAATCCTGTATTTTTTTTTTTCTTTAATGTATCCTCAAATAATCCATCTTATACACTTTTAATCTTGTCTTTCTTCTATTTCAATCACGTTTCACTTGTAGTATTGTAAGTTTACCTGCTTGAAATGCTGATAGAATAATCGATTATGTATCACTGTCACTTTCACTAGATTAACGATTGCAGTGTTCTTTGTGTCTAGAGAAGCGTCTTTGAGGCGACAGATTTTTATCTATATGTGAAAATGAAACTGAAGTGTTTCTCTTTCAAACGTGAATAATGTTATTAGAATAAATTGGAGTAACTCGCATGAGATTATTTGTCCTAATCATGCTTTGCATTCGAAAGGAATGAAATAAATATTGTTGCGATTATTTGTGTTAAATTATATCACTCAGAATTATTTTTAACATTGGTGATTTACTAAAATCTCATAATATTTCTAACTCTAATATTAATAAACAATTTCCTTGTTGAATTATTAGTTCCTCGTTCAAGTGTGAATAATATTCTATATTATTCATAATAATAGAATAATATTCCATATTATTAGAATAAATTGCAATAGCAATTATGAGATCATCAAGTCTAATCATGCTTTGAATTTGTAAGAAAATTAATATTGTTGTGATTGTTTGTATTACATTATATCAATTAGGACACTTTTTAACATTGACGTTTCATTAAATTTGCATTGAAGTCTCATAGTATTTCCAACTCTAATGGTAATAAATATTTTTCTGTTGTAAAATTAGATAATTTTGGTATATCAAAAGTTCTTTGTTGAAATGTGGTGAATATTATTAGAATAAATTGTAATAGCAATTATGAAATCATCATCTCTAATCATGCTTTGAATTTGTAAGAAACCTAATTAACATTTTTGTGATTGTTTGTGTTAAATTATACCAATTAGGAATCTTTTTAACATTGGCGTTTTATTAAATTTGCACTGAAGTCTCACAATATTTCCAACTCTAATGTTAATAAATATTTTTCTGTTGTAAAATTAGTTAATTTTGGTATATCAAAAGTTCCTCGTTGAAATGAGAAGAATATTATTAGAATAAATTGTAATAGCAATTATGAGATCATCAAGTCTAATCATGCTTTGAAGTTGTAAGAAGCTTAATCAATATTGTTGTGTTTGTTTGTTTTAAATTATATCAATTAGGACTCTTTTTTAACATTGGCGTTTTATTAAAATTGCACTGAAGTCTCACAATATTTCCAACTCTAATGTTAATAAAAAAAATTCTCTGTTGTAAAATTAGTTAATTTTGGAATATCAAGCGTTCCTCGTTGAAATGTGGTGGATATTATTTAAATAAATCGAAATAATTATGAGGTAATAGTACTTAATGAGATCATTAAGTCTAATCATGCCCTGAATTTGTCAAAAACGTAATAAATATTGTTGTGATTGTTTGTGTTAAATTATATAACTTAGAACTCTTTTTAACATTGGTGATTTACTAAAATCTCACAATATTTCCAACTCTAATATTAATAAAAATTTTCCTCGTTGAATAATTGTTAATTTTGGTATATCACGAGTTCCTCGTTGAAGTGTGAATAATATTATTAGAATAAATTTTAATAGCAATCATGAGATCATCAAGTCTAATCATGCTTTGAATTTGTAAGAAGCGAAATTAATATTGTTGTGATTGTTTGGGTTAAATTATATGAATTTGGACTATTTTTAACATTGGCCTATTATTATTGAAATTGCACTGAAGTCTCACACTATTTCCAACTCCAATGTTAATAAAAAAAATTCTCTGTTGTAAAATTAGTTAATTTTGGAATATCAAAAGTACCTCGTTATGTGGTTAATATTGTTTGAATAAATTGGAATAATTAGGAGATAATAATACTTAATGAAGTCATCAAGTCTAATTATGCTTCAAATTTGTCAGAAACGAAATAAATATTGTTGTGATTGTTTGTATTAAATTACATCACTTAGAACTCGTTTTAACATTGGTGATTTATTAAAATAGCACTGAAATATCACAATATTTCAAATGCTAATATTAATAAAAATATTTCCTGTTGAATAATTAGTCAATTTTGGAATATCAGGTGTTCCTCGTTGAAATGTTTAAAATATTATTAGAATAAATTGGAATAATAATCATGAGATCATAAAATCTAATCACGCTTTGAATGTGTCAGAAACGAAATAAATATTGTTGTGATTGTTTGTGTTAAATTATATTGCTTAAAACTCTTTTTAACATTAGTGATTTATTGAAATAGCACTGAAATCGCACAATATTTTAATATTAATAAAAAAATTTCCTGTTGAATAATTAGTCAATTTTGGAATATCAAGTGTTCCTCGTTGAAATGTGGAGAATATTATTAGAATAAATTGGAATAATAATCATGTGATCATCAAGTCTAATCATAGTTTGAACTTGTGAGAAAAAAAAATATTGTTGTGACATTTTGTTCGTCAAATTATATCACTTTTTAACATTAGACTGGTAATTTATGCAGCATATACTGAAATTTCACGATATTGAAAATTGTTGCATTAATAAATTTTGCGTTGTTGAACTATTTTTTACTCTTTTGAAACAACAAGAGTTTCTCATTCAAACGTTTATAACATAGCTGCCAACTTTTAAATTTTTTAACTACCATTACTTTTGCAAAGAAAATTTTTCCTTATTTAATCTAAATTTTTGCCGGTTATATCACTTTTTAAAATTAGTCTGATAATTTATGCAAAATATACTGATATCTCACGATGTTGAAACTTGTTTTTATTAGCAAATTTTGCATTCCTGAGTTATTTCGTACTCTTAAAACAATAAAAGTTTCCGACTCAAATGTCAATGATATAGCTGCGATTTTTTTAATTTTCTGCCTATCACTGTTTTCTAAAGAAAAATGTGCCATATTTAATCTAAAATTTTGGCATTCAAATAAAACAATTTTTTTTTTGCTCTAGTAGTAGAACAAAAGCATAAAATTTGGCAACTTTGAAATAATGCTATTAGAATCAATTGAAGAAACTCACATGAGAACACCTATTGTAGTCCAATCATGTTTTGTATATGGAAGAAATTAAACAAATATTGTTCTGACAGTTTTTATTACATTAAGGTAAAGCTAGGAGAGTCTGCGCACAATTCTAATGGAAACTAATGGGAACAATGCGCCATCTCTCCTAAGTAGCAGATGCACAAACTCTCCAATTTCGGTAGGAGAGATTTCCGGGCCTTTTATTTAAACATGGTCGCTACTAAAATGAAACGTTGACGTTCACATTGTTAGTCTAGATTAGTAGCTTATGAGAAATCGTTTAAGTTTAAAATATTTTGTACTACTGACATTGTATAGAAATTCTGATGAATAGCTATGGAAATTCAAGCACTTACTTTGGTAAAAGAAAACAAAATAGCAATGCTTTATCTTAGACGCTCAAAACAATCAACGTGCACTTTCAAGTAGACACTCCACTACTGCTGTTGTACAACTACCTGGAGTGACTTCGCTCTCACTCTACTCCTTCTCCCCCCCCCGAACCTCTATGTGCGCAATCTCTCCGACCGCGCCATCTCTCCTGGCTTTACCTTATATCATTTCGACATGCTTTTAACACCGGCCCTGGAATTTATTTAATCTATACAGAAATCTCACGATATTACCAACTGTTATGTTACCAAATTTTTCTCCGTTGAACTATTTGTTAGATTCACAAGTTTAGTCTCCATATATCACTGTCATTTTCATTTTCAAGATTATCTATGACAGTATTCTTGGCAGTATAGGGATGCGCACTTGAGACGACAGATTTTTTATCTATATGAGAAAATAAAGTATCTCACTATCAAATGTGAGCAATATTAGTAGAATAAATTGGAGTAACTCGCGTGACGTCATTTATTCTAATCAACCTTTGTGAATAGAAGGAAGGAAATAAACATTTTAGGAAAGTCTCTGTTCAATTGTGTCGCTTACTACATTAGCATGGTTATTTATTTAAAATGTAGTGAAATCTCACAGTATTAATCACTGTAATTTTATTAAATATTTCTCTGTTGTATTATTTGTTACTCGTACAAGTTTAGTGTCAATGTACCCCAACATAATTTGTTTTCATTATTTCACAATAAATGTGAGGAATCAAAATAAAACGCTATCTGAATTGTGATCGACGCATAAAATTTTAAGTATTTTTTTCGTTTTGTAGTTTTTCACTGTAAATATGCTGTGTGTCTTACTTTAAAAAAAAATGCAAGGTTTCGATGCCAATATTCTCTGTCTCTAGAGATGTTACTTTGAGACGACAGATTTTTATTTATACGAGAAAATGAAGTATCTCTCTTACAAATGCGAGAAATATCACTACAATAAATTGGAGTAAATCGCATTAGGTCATTTATTCTAATCAACCTTTGCTTTTAGAAGAAAGAAATATACATTTCAAGAGTGCCTTTGTTAAATTGTATCACTTAGAACATTAGCAAGATTATTTATTTAAAATGTAGTGAAATCCCACGGTATTCCTCACTGTAATTTTAGAGAATTTTTCTCTGTTGCATTATTTGTTACTCGTACAAATTGAGTGTCAATATACACCAACATAAATTGTTTTCATTATTTCAAAATGAATGCGATGAATCGAAATAAAACGTTATCTCACTGTTAACGACGCATGAAATTTTAGGTCTTGTATTTGTTTTGTATGTTTTGGCTGTAAATATGTTGTGCGACGTACTTTTTAAAAAAATGCACAGTTTACGGTGGCAATATTCTTTGTCTCCAGAATTGCAACTTTGAGAGGACATATTTTTATCTTCGCGAAAAATTAAGTGTTTCTCTTTCAAATGCGAGTAATATTATTACAATAAATTGGAGCAACTCGCATGACGTCATTTATTCTAATCAACCTTTGAGATTAGAAGAAAGTAAATAAACATTTTCAAGAGTGTCTTTGTTAAATTGTATCACTTAGAACATTAGCAAGGTTATTTAAAATGTAGTGAAATCTCACGATATTCATCACTGTAATTTTAATGAATTTTTCTCTGTTGCATTATTTGTTACTCGTACAAGTCGGTGTCAATACGTACCAACATCACTTCTCTTTATTTTTTCAAAACAGATACAAAAAATCGAAAAATAATGCTTTCCGACGGTTATTGACACAGGATTCTTTTATCTGTTTTGCAATTTTTTATTGTTAATAAGTTGTGTGGCTTACTTTAAAAAATTTCGATGGCGATATTCTTTGTCTCCAGAGATGCGACTTTGAGACGACAGATTATTATCTGTACGAGAAAATGAAATGTCTCTTTTTCAAATTCCAGTAATATTATTAGAATAAATTGGAGTAAATCGCATGATGTCATTTATTTTAATCAACCTTTGCTATTAGACGGAAGGAAATAAACATTTCAAGAGCGTCTTTGTTAAGTTGTATTACACTTAGAACATTAGCAAGGTTATTTATTTAAAATGTAGTGAAATCTCACGGTATTCCTCACTGTAATTTTAAGGAATTTTTCTCTGTTGCATTATTTGTTACTCGTAGAAGTTTAGTGTGAATATACATCAATATAATTTACTTTCATTATTTAAAAATAAATGTGATGAATCGAATTGAAACTTTATCTGACGTTTATTGACGCATAAAATTTTAGGTCTTTTATTTATTTGTTTTGTAATTTTTGACTGTAAATATGTTGTGAGGTTACTTTTAAAAAATGCAAGATTACGATGTCAATTTTCTTTGTCTCCAGAGATGCGACTTTGAGACGGCAGATATTTATCTATAAAAGAAAATAAAGTGTCTCTCTTTCAAATGTCAGTACTATTAGTAGAATAAATTGGAGTAACTCTCATGAGGTCAGTTTGCATAATACAAACACTTTTGTATGAAATATAGAATGTTTAAGATACTTAAAGTAGTGACCTTTAAAATAAGCACTTTGAAATCGCTCAAACTTCTCGAAACAGCTCAGCATACTGTTCCCCATTTCTGTGAAAAACATTATAAAATTAGCTTATTGACTTGAATTCTATAAAGCATCTATTACCTTTTCACAAGATTAGTCTTTGTAAAGGTAATTTAGAATTTCTAATTATTCCAAATAATCCTACATATTATTTTTGTTGTCAACATCCCTTTTTCTAAGAAAATACAAAACGCAGAACGATAAAGGAGATACCATATGAAAGGATTTTGAACAGACTTCTGACATAGTACACTCACATTTCGTTAAAACATGTTTTGCGATTAAAAATTGCTGTTAATTAAAATTAAATCGGTACTGTTTTCATAAATGAAATGAAAGGTTTTCCTCAAATTAGTGTTGCCACAAAAATAAAATACCTCATTATATGATACTCAACAATGATTATAAAAAAAAAATAATAAATAGTACAAAAGAAAAAAAATGCGACGTTTTCTCATGGGTTTATTTTATATTTATGACCAAGATATACCAAAATTGAAAACCAAAAATTAAAACCAAAATTGAAATTGAAACGTTTAGAAGAAAAAATATAGCATGGATCGATGGAAGCAGTGGTATTCACGTGTTGCATAAACGGTATGATTTTTTATAATAGATTAAATTATAATTTAAGTGTATTTCAATTTATTTTTCTTTGTCCCGTGTTTTTCCCCAAGAAGATGATGTCATCCTCTAATGCAGTTAAAATACAATTTGTTTTCTCTCTCGCGCGTGACTTTTTCTATTGAGATTTTACTGTTAGGAATAAATGAGATGAATGAGACTAATTTTTTTGCAGATATTTTTATCCTTAAGTTTTCTTTAGAAATCTAAATTTGCATCTAAAAATATTAGATATTATTAAAAAAAAAAATTAAACAGCAGTGCGAAATGCTCGCACGGGTCCACTGGTTACAAAAATAAATCCGTAAAATAGATGTTTGATTATTAACTTTAAAAAGAAACAAATTAAAATATTTGAAGTAAACAAAAATATTACGTCTGAACATATTTATATTTATATTAGAATAATTAAAATTACAGACATTACATTACACTTATATAAAACATTAAAAACATATTGAAATTGGACGTTTCGGATTTACATAAAAATCCCTCTTCAACAAACATTTTTCTTAAGTCACAGTTCAAAAATATCAATAAATAGAAAATGCAACGTAGCAAAATGTCGAGGCCAAAGTACAGTAATACTACGTGTTATTATAACTGTAACTTTGGCCTCGGCATTTTGATACGTTGCATTTTCTATTTGTTGATATATTTGAACTGTGACTTACGTTAAAAAAAATGTTTGTTGATGAGGGATTTTCATGTAAATCCGAAACGTCCAATTTTAATATGTTTTTAATATTTTATGTATGTGTAATGTAATGTTTGTAATTTTAATTATTCTAATACAGGGTGTTTCACAAAGGACCCCTAACTTTAAAAATCAATAACCCGGAAACGGTGATAGATAGAAATAGGAAACCAGTCGTACGTTTATTAAAAAAATCGTAAGAATCTTATACGTAATTCCCAAAATTTAGTTTAAAATATCACCGATAGGTGGCGCTGAGAGCGTTAAGAATCCTTCTAAAGAGAGTTCAGAAGCATAGAAAGACTACCGGTCGAAGATTTCGCCATTGAAATCTGACCGCTATTTTCGTATAGTGAAAATAATTCGCATTGGCCACGTTGCCTGTCTGTTGAATTTTTTAGAAAAGCTCACGAATTGTTTTTCTATCTCGGCCTTTTGCGACTTGAAATCGCGTTTGAAAACTGCTCCTCGTGGCAACAGGACTCTGATTTAATCGGTGGTACTCCAACACAATAAACACACGTTCCTCCACGGTATACACCACTTTCAGGATTATTTTCACTATACGCTAATAGCGGACAGATTTCAATGACGAAATCTTCGACGAAGGATTCTTACCGCTCTCAGCGCCATCTATCGGTGCTATTTTTAACTATATTTTGAGATTTACGTATAAGATTCTTACGATTTTTTTAATAAACATACCACTCGTTTCATATTTCTATCTATCACCGTTTTCGGGTTATTTACTTTTAAAGTTAGGGGTCCTTTATGAAACACCCTGTATAAATTAAAATATTGTATACCTAAAGGAAACTCCAATAGATAGGTTCGCTTTCATGAATCTGACATTACTACTTTATCTCAAACATTCCAAGTTCAACATTGGAAACTTAAGTTAGTTGCCAGTTTATGTAGCTTCAATCCCTCTCTTATCTAAAGTGTTTGTAATTTCCCAAGCTAACATTAAGCTCGTATTTCTAGCGGCAATTATGCTATATCTCACGGGTAGATTATCATTCGGCATGTTTCTAAATTGAGAAATTCTCCATAATTTGCATTTTCGTCCGTTCGCACACCTCAACTGTGAAACACAGTGTACTTGATAATTAAACCGGCTCTTGGAAATATTCTAAAACTGGTATTATTAGGGGTGTTTGGTAAACAGCTCAAAGCAGAAATGTCTCTTTATATGGTCTAAGTTTGCATGATAATTGCCTTAATGTATTGTATTTTGATGAATAATTTTCATTTTCAGTTTTACTTTTACAATATTGTTTTCTCTTTGCGGTAGTTAATTCGCTTTATTTTCTATCCATTAAAAACACATATTAAATATTTTTGTTTTTAGTAGTACTTTTTTTGTAGTATTTTTTTTTTTTTTTTGTATTATTATTCTTCATAAAGACTGCAGCTTTTATATGTGTCAAATTAACTTCCTTAACTGTAAAATCTTAAAATAATGCTATTTTTAACTGTTGTGTTTAAATTCTTACAATATCTAATAAAACTTTCTAGATAAACATCTTAAATTAGTTTTTCCCTTATCTTGTGAACATCTTTAATTCTTTGTAATGTGATTTTAATCTAGAATTGTTTTCAAATCAATCTCTTTTATCTAAATATAGAAGTTTGCAGTGAAACCAGAATAATCAATTATTTGTCGCCATCGCTTGTCACGGTTTCCTTAATTCTGTCAGTATCCTTCATGTCTAACTGCTCCTGTGAAAGAAAAATTTTGCATTGTTGCACAAAAATGATAGACATTCACGAAGATTTAATCACAAAAAAGAAAGTAAAATAAAAATACCAAAATTACCTGACAGTAGAATAAAATTATCCCTGAGGTTCAATAAGATTTTTCTTAAAATTGTGATATATAAGATACCCTGTTAAAGAAAATAATCTTCAATTTTCCGATTTCTGTGGTAACACTCTGGCCAAACATACACACTTTTGTATAAATTTGCATATTATATGTAGCAAATTAACTTCCTTAATTGTGAAATCTTAAAATAATGCTATTTTTTACTGCTGTGTTTAAATTGTTACAATATCTAATGAAACTGTTTAGATAAATGTCTTAAATTAGTTTTCCCCTTATCTTGTGAACATCTTTAAATCTTTGTAATGTGATTTTAATCTAGAATTGTTTTCAAATCAATCGCTTTTATCTAAATATATAAGTTTGGAATGAAACCAGAATAATCAATTATTTGTCGCCATCGCTTGTCACGGTTTCCTTAATTCTGTCAGTATCCTTCATGTCTAACTGCTCCTGTGAAAGAAAAATTTTGCATTGTTGCACAAAAATGATAGACATTCACGAAGATTTAATCACAAAAAAGAAAGTAAAATAAAAATACCAAAATTACCTGACAGTAGAATAAAATTATCCCTGAGGTTCAATAAGATTTTTCTTAAAATTGTGATATATAAGATACCCTGTTAAAGAAAATAATCTTCAATTTTCCGATTTCTGTGGTAACACTCTGGCCAAACATACACACTTTTGTATAAATTTGCATATTATATGTAGCAAATTAACTTCCTTAATTGTGAAATCTTAAAATAATGCTATTTTTTACTGCTGTGTTTAAATTGTTACAATATCTAATGAAACTGTTTAGATAAATGTCTTAAATTAGTTTTCCCCTTATCTTGTGAACATCTTTAAATCTTTGTAATGTGATTTTAATCTAGAATTGTTTTCAAATCAATCGCTTTTATCTAAATATATAAGTTTGGAATGAAACCAGAATAATCAATTATTTGTCGCCATCGCTTGACACGGTTACCTTAACTCTGTCAGTATCCTTGTCTAACTGCTCCCGTGAAAGAAAAATTCTGCATTGTTGCATAAAAACCACAGACGTTCACATAGATTTATTCATAAAAAGAAATTTAACAAAATTACCAAAATTACCTGACAGGAAAATTATCTTTAACTTTTGGAATATTACGATAAACATACTGGTCCAAACATCTTTTGTATCAATTTGCATATTATATATGTCAGTTTAACTTCCTTGATGGTAAAGTATTACTGTTACGTTATTTTTAACTGCTGTGTTTAAAATCTTTCAATGTCTAATGATTTTTTTAGATAAACATCTCACATTAAGTCTTTCCTCTATCTTGCGTTTATCTTAAATCCTTTCTAATGTGCTTTTAATCTATAGGACTGTTTTCATATCAATCACTCCCAAAGTGCAATATTTCCCCATGTATCAATTTGGAGTGAAACCAGAATAATCGATTATTTGTCGCTGTTGTTCGTCATGTTTACATTAATTCTGTCGGTATTGTATGAAGCTACTTTTGTAAAATGGAAGATTTGTCTTGTTGCAGAAAAATGATAGATATAAGAAATCTCAAGACCTGTCAGAAATACTTGATAAAAAAACAAAATTATTTCCAGGAATTCGGTAGTATGTTTTGTAAAATAAGATTATTTTCTACCTTTCTATTTCTTTTGTTTTTTTCATAAATATATCATGCAATTCTCAATTTGAAAATGAAATGTAGTGAAAAAATTATTAAGTAAGTAAACTTTTCTATATCACTTCTAAACCCACGGCAGATGAACTAGTCGTTTCGCCCCTCTATGCGACTCGATAATCGGACGCCGTGGGAAAAAAGGGCCATCGGAGAGCTCGGCATATGACCTAGGAGCCGGTTCTCCTTGTGGGGTTCCGGCGACGAAGTCGCTGGGTTATTCGGCGGTTCATCAAGTGTCTACGGGGAGGTCCCCTCTGAGATATGGGATCCTCCGCGTACCGCAACGACCTCTGTCGTCGCTCACTTGGGTAATGGGTTGTCCGCAGGTGGCGGTCCTCAGACCTACCGAAGCGCATACGGAGAGAAAAATCCGGTCGTGCGCGTTAAAAGTCCTTCAGGACTTGGGTTCGGTGGTCGAAGACGCGCCGGGAGCTCCTTAGGCGCCTAGTGGCGCAGCCTAGCTTTATATCACTTCTAATGGCAATATTTCCTATTTACCCAAACAGAATACTCCATTATTTGTCGCCATTTCTTGTCATGGTTACATTAATTCTGTCGACGTTCTTCACGTTTAAAACTACCCCTGTGAGAGGACAGATTTGTCTTTTGCAGAAAAATTAAATGTATTAGGAGACTCAATATTTTAAAAGAACACTTGACAACAATGTAAAATTATTTACACGAAGTTCAGTTGTTTTCTCAAAATAGTTATAAAATTATCTTTTATTTTTTGATTTGGTTTCTTTTCATACATATGTTCCGTAATTCTGAAAAAAAATCACATGAAGTGTATAATAAGAACATTATTCATTTACCAAACCTATAACAATATATTTATAAGAAAAATATTCACAGTAATTAAGCAAATTTCTATAAAGATTGTATGTAATTTTGTGTATGATAGTACAGGAGAAACGACATCTGTTGTATCATACTGCATAAGGCAAATTAACTGGCTTCAAAATATGGTCAATACACAAAGCTAGTCGTTGGGGGCCATCGCAATACTTACCCATCATGGATATGCATAATATAAAATATGAAAATAACTACTTATAAAATGCATTGCATTTCGAATAAAATCGTGGCTTGATGACGTCATAAACTTTAAATGCTTTATTCCTGAATTGCGTAAGAGAAACATCCGTATAATTCCAAAAGTGACAATCCTATTAACTAACGGTTTATTGCGTCGGATTAAGCGTCTCATTTCCAGTTAAAATATATATTGGAATTGAAATACAGGGATGAAATACAGGGTCATGAAAAAATGAAGTGTGTGGAAAATAGGATTACAAATATCTCGGCAACTAATAATCCGATCGACTTCCTTCATTATGCAAAATTTATGTTTTGTATTGTATTTTATATTCATTCCTTAAAATAAACAATTTCGAAAAATTTTCTATACTTTTTGTCAGAACGAATATTTCGAGAGTCCGAAAAAATAGTTCCAGATAATCGAGGTTACTGAAATTCAATAAGCTTCTTCCCATTATTACCTACTAAGTATATAACAAATTTCAAGTCTCTATCTCAATTTGTTCGGGAGGTAGAGCGTTTACAGACATACAGATACACAGACACACAAACATACAGGCATACAGACACACGGACGGACGGCAATTTTTTTTCTAAAAATATGTTTTTCGGAATCTCCAGTGTCTGAAACGTGTAAATCCGTCAATTTTTTTTCTCGATTTTTAAAACGATTACAACATTTACCCTATACTACGTAATATAGCTATAGTAATAAAGCTACTTTTAACAATTGTCACTTAACATTTTACAAAATCAAATAGTAAATTCCGAGTAAGCATCTTAACATATCGTTGCCACAGAGCAACAGTAAAACATCTAATAATAATCGAAAATGAGTTGTTGGACTTATTGGTATGAGAAACTGTGTCTACATTTAATGAAACAATGTCAACACATCTGTTTTATATAAAACATAACTTTGTGTTTCAGACGTTATTACACCAGATGCAGACAATTTCTCATACTAGTAAGACAGACAACTCGTTTTCGATTGTTATTAGATGTCTTACTAATGCTCTGAGGCGACGATATTTTTTTTCCTCTAACTTGCATATGGTTTAATTTTTTTCTATTGTACTTTTAATCTAGGACTGTTAAAGATCAATCACTTTTAACTGTGCAATAATTCCCATCTGTCAAGAGTCTGTTTGGAGCAAAACCAGCTTACTGTATTATTTTTCACTGTAGCCTTTTTTTTAAATTATGAAATTCTCAATCGAAAAAAACAAACCTCATGAAAATGTTCAAATTAGAACGGATTCATTTGATATTGATATTGTATACTTCAACACACACTGTAAAAAAAAAAAAATCTGTGGAAAAAAGGGAAAATGTATACTGGCAGCAAAGTTTTCCGTTTTTCCACAAAATTTTCATTTTGGTAATCCCCCGTTTTCAAGACACCAATTTTTCGCATTTCAAAACGAGAAATTTATATTTTTAGATTTAAATGTGACCAATAGTGCAATATCTAAATAACAATTATAGATACTGATGCGTGTATATATAAACATGGAACAGGTATTTAAATTGCCTATTATCACAGCCGTTTTGTACTGTATTGCCTTCCTCTGGATTCAAACATCGGCACTCGCCATTAGAGGATGAATGCTCTGACCCGTACACCAACTGACCACCAGCCAATGACTTATGGTTATAGGTCAAAACATGAATTACGAAAATTTAACAGGGCTTTTTCCGTTTACTCTCAATTGAAAAGGAACAGTTCTGTTTGTCTGTCTTGAAAGGAACTTTTCCGTATTAACATTCAATGTGTATGGATAAAAGGAATTTTTCCGTTTATTCCCTAAAAATGTACGACTTCCATTCAAAACAGAATTTTTCCGTTAAAAGACAGGAAATTCACATAAAATCACCCGTATATATAGGAACTTTTTTTACAACGCGGACTACAACTTGATTTTTAACCCATGCATTTTTCCATAAAATTGTGCTTTTACTACTTGCGCGCGCTATAGAAAGGAAAATCATTCGCAGACAGATAATTTCTTTCGCATAGATATGTAGAAAATGATTATACCTACACTATTTACCTACTCTCTTTGTAAATTAAACGACGCAGATTTTACTTATTGCAATTAGAATGTGCTTTTTAACATGTATCAAGTTCAAATTTATATATTTTATCTATATTTTCCACTTTAATGCAATAATAAATAAATAATGTAGTAAATAATTATAATTTTAATATAGTGTTAAATAGTTAATAATTTTTATACAGCAAATAAGTAAACAGTGTGTTTTCTAAATTGTTAAAAGAATAACGAATATGAATCTAATTTACGTTAACTTGCCATTATATGTTTATATCAAAATATTGCAGAGCACTAACAATTACTGTGGATACAATCCACCAAATTAAACTGATATCTATTATACTCATCTTTATAAAATATTAAGGTAAACTATAACATCCGTCAAAGCTTACTGGCATTTTTTATCTGGCATTTCAGATCTTACACTGTCTAATGAAACCTTTTCAGATCTTTTAGATAACATCTTAACACCTTTTTCACTTCCCTTCCATGGGTCTTAAGTCATTTCTAATCTATCTTTAATCCAGAACTATTTCCGTATTAATCACGTTTAAATGTGCGATAATTCTTATTTACCAGTTTAGAGTGAGACCAGTCGAATTACTGTCATTTTCCATGGTAACATTAATTTCATCAATATCCTTTGCATCTGTAAAGGCTTCTCTAAAAAAAGAAAGATTTCAGGAGAATGGAAGAGTTTCGAGAACGGACAAAATTGGAAATATGTCCTGGTTAAAATTATGAAGTTCAGCCAAATGTTACTTAATTTTTGTATTAACATTATTTAGCAATATGTCATTATACATAAGTGATGTTAATGATAATTTCGTTCTATTACATTTTAAAATTCTAGTATTCAGTAAATTACATACACTGTATGCATTTATCTTCAGTGTAAAATGTACAGTATACTTTTAAAACATAACAAACGCTGTTGGATTTCTTAGTACTTTGATAAGAATCGCTGCAGATGTTATGCATTTACGAAGCAAAATGACGCCACCAATATATATCAGAAAGTTTCAAGTTTTGATGTGAGAACAGCTTTGAGACAAGCTCATTATTATTGTTATTATTCATTTATTTATTCATTTATTTATTTATTATTTCTGTTTAAAATATTCAACTACGTGTTTTGAAGTGTGTTCATTACTGATAATTCATTTTTCTAGCACCAGTAGTTTTAAAAAAACGTAAATGTCTTTAAACTTTTAAGACACCAAATGGTTTAAATTACAATATTTATACTTATTTTTAGCATAAGAAAAAAATCTCATTATTTCTTGCAAAGCTTACTGATTAAATTCGAAGTGCAGTTTATAAATATAATATGGCTCACAACCGTGAAATTGTTTATTTATAGCTTTATAAATTATTAATGAATAAAAGCATATGTCCTGATTCAAAATATTCTCACAAAAATAATAACAAAATTTGTATTAACGTATGCTTATTTTTCTATTTTTATACAAAATTAAATTAGATCATGTTTAAAAATTCTATTTGCAATTCCAAGTATTGTTTGACATAATTTTCTTTCTTTCCTGGAAACAAAAATTTGCAACTTTTATGTTATAGTCTTTAGGAATTTATGAGAATAAATCAAAGAATACAGTTTTTTTTGTGTGTGTGTTTTAAATTTTTTAAACAAAACCAAGAAATACCTAAGTTGCTAATTACAGTTTCCCAAAGATACCAAGTTATTTTAAAGATTTTATTAAATTAAAAAGATTTTAAAGATTTCATATTTAATTAATTTTATTTTTAAAGATATTATTTTAAAGATTTTAATTATTTTATATTTTATTAATTTTATTTTTAAAGATATTATTTTAAAGATTTTAAAGATAAGATTTACCAAGTTACCAAAATTAGTTTTCTTCAAGTCAATATATTAAAATATTTATCTAATTCATATGCTCTTTTTTTTTTTAATGAAAATAATGTTCGATTTTTTTTATGTTAATTTAAATGCTCGGTTATATTCTTTGAAGAATATCTTATGACGATATTTAATTTTCCTTGATTGTTGGTAAAAATAAATGAAATTTGTGGACTGAAATAATTTCTCAAAGTTTTAAATTTGATTCTTTCAAATTTACATTAAGAAATACAACGAAAATAGAATTGTTTAATATATTTTCTGAGGGAGCCATAATTATATTTATCTGTTTTCATGTAATGATGTTTCAGATAACAGTGAAATTAGTTGGTTATACAAGGTGTCTCAAAAGTCCTTGACACATTTTAAAATTCAATAAAAGATCAAGTAATTGGCGTACGAGAATGCGGTTTGGATGAAAATGTTTCTTATGATCTGATGTTTTGTTTAAGCAAATAAAAAAATAAGTTACAAAACTTTCTCACAGATGGCGCTGTTTCTGGAAAGTTACCGAATAGGTAAAATGTCTTTATGCATAACAATGGCTAAGACGCACAATACGTAATCACAGTTTTTGTCCAAACTATGGCAACCCACATTCCAGAACTTAACAATACGCGTCCTCCTGAATTCGATTAGACGAGTGAGGATGGATAGACGAGTATTGTTAATTTATGGAATGTGGGATGCCATAATTCGGACAAAAACTGTGCATCGGATTGTGAGTCTTTCGCCATTGTTATATATAAAGGTACTCTACCTATTCGGTAATTTTCCAGAACCAGCGCCATCTATGAGAAAGTTTAGGAACTTATTTTTTATATTTCCTTAAAAAATTTTAGATCATAAGAAGAATTTTCGTCCAAACCGCCCTCTCCTACGCCAGTTGCTTGATCTTTTATTGAATTTTAAAGTGTGTCAAGAACTTTTTGGACACCCTGTATATTTGTAAACTATAATTGAAAAAAATATATAAAAACTCAGATATTCTAGTTCAGAAACTTATATTAAAACAGCAATAAACTGTATTAATGGCTGGTTATTCTTCTGATTCAATTCACAGTTTAAAAATAATATTTAAAACTTCCACATAAAAATCCACGACAAAAGCTTGTTTTTGTTTTTTTAAGCACATTATTTTGAAGCATGTTTAACAGTTTTACAAAATATCCAACAAACACAATTCGATTGGCAAAATGCCGCATTAAGCTACATTCAAGTCACGGTATTAAAGAATGGAGAATTTCATAAACACTATTTTTCATGCATGAAAAATTATACATGAATAAAATGTTAGTTATAATTTTTATTTAAAGTTTTATTGTATTCATTGAAGCATGTTAAATGTTGAAACTTTATTTACCTCTGACAATTTGCAAAAAAATAAATAATTAATTAAAAGATAAATATTCGCAAAATATGAAATACAATGTGAATGTATGACTTTATTTGCAATTTTTGCGTAGTTTTATTATATTTTTACACTCTTTTATTTAACTTAACTTGGTTTTTGTATGTAAATATGTAATTTTGTAATCAATTTTTCCTTTTTATCCGGGTATGCTAGAATTTAAAAATAATGTACTCAGGTGTGTTTCCGATGACAATACAACATTTTAATAACTTTCGCACTTAATTATAATTAAATGAATTAATTTTAAGGCATTTTCCCGTTAGCCGAACGCAAGTGATAAATGACCAAATATTATTTAGGATTACAACAACAACATAGTTAATGATCTGCTACACTACGCTACTTAAAATATGCCAACTGTTTGTGAAAGTGCAACAATGAAATATTTTAAACACAAAAAAAAGTAGAAAATAAATTAAAAATAAAGAGTTTAATATATATAGTTATACAAAAAATATGCTTTTATTTGCATATTTACATATAGTAAAATCTACGATGGCGTTATGAACATTACACCCTCCACCCCCCCACCCAAAAAAAATAAAATAAAATAAATAAAAATAAATAAATAAAAATAAATAAATAAATAAAATAAAATAAAAAATAAATAAAATAATACAATGGTTATATAATTCAAATACAACAAATTTTCTAAATTAATCTATGTTTCTGATGGTGTATAACACTTTTAAACAATCTTCAAACAAAAATCAAACATAGAGGAAGTACAAGTCCTGAATTATTTTAAAACAGTCAAAACGTCTTAGAAAAATAAATAAAATTCTACTCTATCTGGAACCCTAAAATCAATAGTTAATTACCCATCTTCTTTATAAACAGCAAAGGGGCCTTTATTTCAAAACTTTTTCCATAAACCGTGAAAAATCTCTTGTTTCATTTATTTATTTATTTATTTCTGATTTTTTTTTTTTTTACAAACGATTTCTGGAGATCACAGAAAGTTTACCAGAATCTCAGATAATGTTAAGATTATATTGAATTTTCGTGAACCTTCCTGCTGTGTTAGAGCAGGTTTTTTCAACTGTCTGCAGTGCACTTGAAACACTCCACTTATAAATTTATAAACTAATTTTGAAATAAAAACATTTGTTCTAGTTAAAGAATCAGTTTTAAGTCAGAACAAAATATATTCTTATTATTTTTTTTAGCAATTCCTAGTTTTAAAAGAAGGTCGAATTCAAAAATTTTACCTGTCATTCAATAATACATTTTTCTTTGCATAAATACAGGTTTCACATTTTTATATTATAGATTTTATTCCGTTTTCACATTAAATAGATGTATGTACCATTTGCGTCACGATATACAATGGAGAATGCCTTAGGGGCCTAATAACTCTGATAGTATCCAAACCAACCATTACCACAGCATTAAATTCAATGTTCATGACACTAACCTTCTTCCAAGGTAACATAATACGCTCCGCTTTCTTTTGTTAACAACGGGAATATTGTATAATAACTATTATGAACTGTTCACAAAATTTGTTAAGAGAAAAATCCATTAAAGGTGGACTGGAGATAATTGTGTTAGTTTTCGATTGTAAGTATTAAATGGATTTACAGAAAGATATATTCGAGTTCCGTTTGCAAATAGGTGGAAATCAAATGAGAACAGAAATTTTGTTAGAAAAGGAATTTTTTTAGGATTGTTTGGCGAAATTATTGGATTTATTTATTATCAATTTAGTCTGTTTTCATGTTACAAGAAATTTTCGCAGTGTCGCTGAATGCAGAAATATATTATATTCAACCGAGTGTATCAATTCTTTGTATTGAGGACAATACAAAGAATTACAGAAACAACTAATTTTGAAAAAAAAATCGAGTTCAAAGGATGCTTTCTTCCATTATTGTACTGACATTTGCTTCATGCACGCTAATTTGCGGGATTTATTGGAAGTGATTTTTGGCACGGCAGCGTAATTTTTGTGGCGACACTTTATTGCTATTGTTCGTGATTGTGTTGTTTTGAATAATACTCTAAATAATGACCAGGTTAAACTTCACAAAAACATGCATTAACAGCTATTTACAAAAAATACCATATTAATTTGCGTATACATAATTTTGGGATACTTAACACATTAGTGAAATATGCTGTAGAAAATGTAGTAAACAGTGAGTAAAACACGGATGCGGTTGAGAATTCTATTCGTTCCACACATCTCGGACAACAGTTCCAGAAGTGAAAGTTGAAGTACATTTTTTAATCGTAGAAATTATCATAAGGGCGAAATATGCTATCAAGCATACTTCTACCACTAATTTTAAAAAGTTGTTTGTCCTATTTAATCAGTGTGACTATTTAAGAGAAATACCTTTTAAAATTAGTGGTGGAAGTTTACCTGATTTGTCCCCGTTAAGTCGGTACCTATGGAAGTTGATTGCGGCTCAAACATTTTAGGTTGAAGTTGTAGTATTGGATGGAACAGGTATCAACGTTCACTTTATATCACATTTGTGAATATCGCTTATTTTAATGCACGCTAGATGATCCTGTATTAAAATCTTTAGCATGTTCCAACACTAGTGTGCGTGAACAGTAATATATATATATATAGTGTACATATTTCTGACACAATGAAATTTGTTGGATTCGAACTATATTCTCTCACATTTCCTTGTTGGTTTTCACTGTGAAATCGGTACCTATGATTGTGCAAAATGATTTGAAAATGGATTTAAAATGGTTTTAAAAAGGAATTAAATACCTAATCCTACGTCCGATTTGTACAAAAACCTATATAGTTCTTACGACAATAGTTTATCATATTCTCCATACGGGAACTCAATCGAAAATACCGTTTTGGAATTATCGCACACATACGCAAATTATGATCTCTTTACACTACGTGTTTGAAAAATTAAAACGTTAAGTAGTGCCGTGTAATATGTGCCTTAACACGATATTTGAAATTCGTAATGACTGGCGAGTGTTTACGGAAGTTGTAAGGCTGTAAAATAAAAAATAGAAAGAAAGAAAAGGAAAAAGAAAATGACAGGAAGACAATCGTGTCATTTTTAATTCCTAATGAAATATATACGCGGCCAAAGACCTTTTCTGCCAAAAAATGTAAAATAGCCGGATATTTATTATTTTTAAGAGTATTGTTGTCTATAGAAATAATTATTTGATTTGTAGAAGTGTTTCTCAAACTTTTTTTTATCTCGCTGCCCACTTAAACCGATAGTCAAACTTTCACGACATACTAAAATTATGAAATATATTCCTAACCATTTTCTGAAGTCTGAGTGATAAAAATAATCTGCAATTATTTTGTTCCTTTTATAAAATTGTGAATTGAGTTAAACAATTAAAACTTAATTCCTCAGCCCATTTTTTTTGCACGTTTGTTAAATTTTTTTATGAATTACACCACACAAGTTTTGTTATAAATAGTAGGGGGAAAATATGCGTACATAAAAGTAATATAGAGTTTTAATATAACGAAAGAATAGATTACTTCGATTATTGAAGATTGCTTCGGTAGTAGACAAATTGTGCAATTAAATATAAACCACCATATATCAATTTAACACAGATAATATTACATTTTGATAATTTTTAATATAGCACAGACGAATGGATATTATTTGTACAGTACTATTACAGTAAACACAATTGTACATTGATAGAAAAATGGCGAAATGTATGTTCGATAGTTTTGAAGCAAGAAACAAAGAACTGAGATAGGTTCACTTCAGTTCATTTTTGAGTTTATTTCTTGATGAGATGGACATGGAGTTAAATATCTTTCTCAGAAAGCATAATATCCAACAAGTTTACCTTTGGTTATAGAATACATTTCACCAATGTAATGATCTGAATTTATTACCTTAATTAATCCCCTATTATTCTGGTATTGACTGATGTTTCAGCCTTTTCCTTTTACAGACGTTCTAGAAGATAATTCTCCATTCTTCTGTTTCACGTGAATCATGAAATACGACGTCATGGCTACTTCTAGTTTGTTAATGAATATTTATTTTATGTTTAATTAATTTATTAACATCATATCCTACAAGTTTATCTTTCTGTTGTAGAATTCATTTCACAGATGTAACGATCTGAATTTATTGACTTAATTAATCGCCTTTTATTCTGTTATCGACTGATATTTCAGCTTTTTACTTTTACAGTCGTTCCAGAAAATAATTCTCCATTCTTCTATTTTGCGTGAATAATTAAATACAACTTAATGGCTATACTTGAATCTTTATTTTAAGTTTAATTAATTTAGATTGTTTCAGTAGTTCTTTTAGGAATTTATCTGTCTCTTAGTTCTTATTTATTTAGATTTATTTTATGTTTAATTAATTTAGTTTGTTATAATAGTTCCTTTGAGGAATTTATCTCTCTTAATTCTTATTTATATAGATTTATTTTACGTTTAATTAATTTAGATTTTTTTTTAATAAATCCTTTGAGAAATTCATCTGCTTCTTAGTTCTTATTTATTTAGATTTATTTTATATTTAACCAATTTAGATTGCTTTAATAGTTCCTTTGAGAAATTTATCTGCCTTTTAATTCTTATTTAATTAGATTTATTTTTTGTTTAATTAATTTAGATAGTTTTAATAGGTTCTTTGAGGAAATTATCTGTCTCTTGAGTTCTTACTTATTTAAAAATTCTACTCAACAGATGCTAATTAAAACAGTGATAAAATATGACGAATTTTATTATAGTAGGATGTTCTGATTACTATTTTTAGCAACATTACTGTTGATAGAAGTAGTAATTATTTCACTATTCTATGGCATTTGTAAACAATTACGAGCCATTTTGTAGTTTTAAAAAAATAGCTAAAATTATTTTTTTCTTTTCTAAGATTGCATTTTTAACTATCTATAAAGTCGCATTAATAAAAAGCTCAATAAACTTTCCTATACTGCATAGAAACCCGTTATATTGTATTTGCATTGTATGACATCTTTTGTTTTTTCGGGGGGAAAATAAACCTAAATTTCTTCTACGCGAAAAAAATATATATATTTATAATTTTATTTTTATTAATTTTTTTATTATAAGAAAAAAATTTAAAATGATGTTTTAAAATTCAGTTTAACTGAAATTTACGATTAATTACATTTTCCAATTTACGTGATTTTGATGCATTTATAGAAGAGTTTCTTTATAAAAGAACTAGGTGTTACCCTTGACGTCGTTCCCGTAACATTAAAACAGAATAAAGACCTTAATTAATCAAAATATCTCACTCCTGACAATTAAAAAACATATATAATTAACCAACGCTTTATTACTTTTTTATAGCAGACAATATGGGATTTCCTCCTCATTTTATCATTTGAGTTTTCACGATATTTCACTGGTCTTTTCATATGAGTTGCCCTATAGTATTGACTATCAAATGATGACAAATCGCGCATGCGCAGCTAAAAATTATTACATACAACTACACATATATCCTCAAATATTCAATGTATTAAAATTTTAATTACAGTATACTATTTGTACGATTTTTGTCAAGTTTTTGGAAAGCGGTGTTAAATTCGGCTGAAAACTCTGCATGCTATAGAAAAAAAAACCTTTCGAATTTTTCACAGAAACGTTAACATCTTCACGAATATACGTGCTATGCTTAGACAAATGCACACAAATGTTGAACAGGACCTACATAGTCATTTTCTACAGTGACAGACCATTTTTAGCATTTTATGTTACTTGGGGGATCGAAAATATTATTTTATTATTAAAATTATTATAGCCCCCCCCCTCCTAATTGTCCTCGCGACAAAATCTTCACTGAAAAACATGAAGTCAAACATGTTCTTTACATCCTCAAAATTCAAGGCCATTTCAGGCATTTCCTCACGAGTTTCAGTAGTTAATCGACGAAACGTCGGAAATCGGTCACTGCCTCTTAATTTCTTTACACCAGTGTATTATAATAGAAAAGTTCCAGGAAATAATCCTCCAATCTTCTGTTCTGTATGCATCTACTAGAAATACAAAATAATGATTACTTCTAGCTTGCTACTGTATATTTATTTAATCTGTAATTGAAATAGTTTGTGCCTTTCATTCAAAGAATTTATCTATCTTTTAACTTTTATTTCTTTAGAAATCTGCTGTAATCCTTTACTCTTAAAGGTGTTTCGGGCTATAATTCTCTAGTCTTCTTCTTTGTATGAATCCCGAAATAGAATCTAATGGATACTTTTAGTTTGTTAGTGAATAGTATTTATTTGATCTGTAATTGAAATAGTTCGTTTGGGTATCTCTTTTAAGGAATGTATCTACCTTTTCATCTTTTATTTCTTTAGAAATTGGTGTTTAAAAGCAGAAGATAAAAGGATAAGGTGAATTATTTCACTGTTTTATAATGTTCAGATAAAACTGACTTCGAAACATTTCACGAATTTGAAGTTATAAAAACTAACATCAATGTACTAAATTGTAGCTGTTTACAAGTATAAAAAAACATATACATTGCCCAATTTTCGCTATTTTTAGGTGCGTTCGTAGTTATATAAATACGTAGCACTTATTGTCATCGTCTGGTCCGTCCGTCTGTCCGTCCGTCCGCATATAACAACGCAAAAACTACCCAACCGAATGGTTTGAAATTTAAGATATATTATCTTTGCAGAATTTTGTCGAAACATTTCAATTTTTTTTAAAAATCGAATCAAAACTTTAGAAAATATTAATAAAAACATTTATTAAGAAATTTGATTTTTTTTTTTTTTAATCGGTGCTTTCTTCTTATAGGAGCTTTCGAAGTTTAATCGTCAAGCGACCGAGATACTTATTTTATTACGGAAATTAATCTGCAGACGATAGAATTCATTTCACAGAATTAAAAATCATCAAGATCTGAATATTTATATAACTAGCTATAGTACGAACGCACCTCGTTTGACGTACAATTTCCAACTAGTTTACGCTTGTATTTAAAATTTCCCAAGTAGTAGAGAATTGCATATCTTTCTTTAATTCTTGAAATCATATAATTTCCTTAACAATTAGAAATCTATTATCTTAATCAACCTTTTAGACTTGTTATATTGACTGCTACATTAACTGTGCTGTTTATTGTTGTTTTGTTGCCAGTTAAATAATAAATTAGCATGGGATTGAAATTATCGTAATTCTTCACACTTTATTACACTATTTCTATTATAATTTATTTCTATTATAATTTATTTCTATTATAATTTATTTCTATTATAATTTATTTTTATTTTTGTTCAGAATAAAAAAAATCCTCAAAAATAATTCACTGGCATCATAAATTTGCCATCGTGGAATTAAGTAAGTTTTAGAAAAAAATTCAATATTTTCTCTCAAAAAAAAAAAAAAAAAAAAAAAAAAAAAAAAAATTAATCGTTAACTGCAATAAGTCTCTTTAAGCTGGTCTTCTTCTATGTTCTATCTGTTAGTCTTCTACTATGACCAGAAATTTATTACGCCATCAATCTTCTAGACGAGACATGTCGACTGATACAATAGCTTTTCCCCTTTTCCCTTATTTGTTTATATTTGACGTTTAAATAAACATAAGCATTGAATTCAAAATAAAGGCATTTTCAAAAGACAATTTACCGACTTGTCTACGTTCTATCTGTTAGTCTTCTACTATGACCAGAAATTTATTACGTCATCAATCTTCTAGACGAGACATGTAGACTGATACAATAGCCTTTCCCCTTTCCCCTTATTTGTTTGTATTTGACGTTAAGTAAACATAAGCATTGAATTCAAAATAAAGGCATTTTCAAAAGACAATTTACCGACTTGTCTACGTTCTATCTGTTAGTCTTTACTATGACCAGAAATTTATTACGTCATCAATCTTCTAGACGAGACATGTAGACTGATACAATAGCGTTTCCCCTTTCCCCTTATTTGTTTGTATTTGACGTTAAGTAAACATAAGCATTGAATTCAAAATAAAGGCATTTTCAAAAGACAATTTACCGACTTGTCTACGTTCTATCTGTTAGTCTTCTACTATGACCAGAAATTTATTACGTCATCAATCTTCTAGACGAGACATGTAGACTGATACAATAGCCTTTCCCCTTTCCCCTTATTTATTTGTATTTGACGTTAAGTAAACATAAGCATTGAATTCAAAATAAAGGCATTTTCAGAAGACAATTTACCGACTTGATGAAATTGTATTTTGGCAAAATAGATGAATTTTACATTAAATTTGGACGTCCATGTCTTGGAAATAGGTACAGGGTGTCCAACAAAGGATACCCTGATTTTAAAATTAAATAACTCGTAAGAGGAGATCGATAGCAGAATGAAACAAGTGGTACGTTTATTTTGAAAGCCGTAAAAATCTGATACAGAAGTTTCAAAATTAGTTTCAAATTTTGTCGATAGATGGCTCTGTATGCTGTAGTTACAGATTCCAAGAATTAGGCTTCAAACTGTTCTTTGGGAGCAGGGGTTGCAATGATATCGCAATCAAAATGTGCACTTTTTGCATCACTAGCATGGCGCAAACGAAAAATGAAACTTTCAGTCACCCTTCTTTCATTCTTCGTTTGTGTCATCTTAGTGACCCTTAGCTATTCAGTTTTTATAGGCTTTAATGTACTTTGTTCAGTCAAACATGTGAAAATGGTACCTCTTTATAAAGGAATCCTGTCTTATATCTAAAAAAATGTATAGTGTATACGGAAGGAATATCAAACAATCATAACTGTTGAATCGGAAACCTCTCCAAAACGAAATTTTTCTTTCGGTCACTAGTAATTTTGCTTTCAGAGATTTTACTGTATAATATTATTGAGAAATTTAGTGCAATAAAACCTACTTAGACGGAATTTCAAGCGACCTGAGAAAAATTCCGTTTTACATAGGTTACCATCTTATGGAGTATAATTGCAATGCATTCCTTCCGTAGAGAACATGATTATTTTACATTTAAGACAGGATTCCGTTATAAACAGGTTTCGTTTTCATACGATTTACTTTATTTTTATGTTCCCATTTGCTAGCCGCTATATTGATTTTTCTGTCCCGCTTTTTGTGTCAATGGACCAGGGACGACGCAGAATATATAAAAGTAATTACTTAGAAGATGTTAAAAAGTAGTTTGATTTAAGTTTAGACATTTAGGATAATTAAGAATTTGTTAGATAAGGATTTAATTTATTTTATTTAAAAAAGAAAACGAAAAAAAATTCATTGTAATTTAATTTTAATTTTTTTTTAAGTTAATATTTTGTAAGAATGATTTTTTTTTTTTTTTTTAATCCAATACCACTTGTCTTTGTTAAGATTACAGTCTCTTTGAAGTGATGAATTGAAAGAACGAAATTCTATCTAATGACAGCTCATTTTAGTAAGACATGTTCCAGACTAGTCATTAAATGAAGTACTTTCTCGGTACATTTTATCTCAAGAATATTTCTAACTTTACTTTAAAGTTTTTTTTTTTTTTTTTTTTTTTTTTAAGAAATGGTTTTTAAATTTTAACCAAATGCAAAATTCAAAAATATAATAATATTTTCATTTTCAATTTTTTTCCTATATTTTAATAATAAAAAAATTAGTCTTTTAATAAAAATACTTCAAAATTATATCAATGTTCTAAAATATCTCCGAGTAGAAAAAAGCAAAACGACAGAGAGGCGGTGGCTTATATACCTGCTGCGGGTATAGAATACCAAAAAGCAACCAATGAGAAGAAAGCAACTTTAAAAAACTGAGTGGACAAGTAGACACACCATAGTAGTTCAACATAGGTTCAACTTTTCATCAGCCACTATTCTTCAAAAATGTTCTTCTAATTTTGATGTTGAATTTTGTGGAGCTTACCACATCATTAAAAATTCTCACTCCTTCGTCAATGACTTATCTAGATCTCTAGTACTCCAGATTTTCCAAGTATTTGGAAAGCATTAATTTAATTTCCCCTTTTTTGGTTTTCTTATGTTTCTTTCGTTCTCCAGTAGATGTTGTCCACTCAGTTGCTTCATGCTGCTTTCTTCTCATTGGTTGCTTTTTGGCGTTCTCTACCCGCATCGGGTATTTAATCCACCGCTTCTCTGTCGCTTTGCCCAGTCTTGCTTTTTCTAGCACGCTGTGATTTTCTCTTTGTTGCACTGAAGAAGAATCTCGCTTGTGGATTCGAAACAGTTGTTTTCTGCTTTGTATTATTTGTGCAGTTTTAACGTTGGTTTTCTGCTTTTTAATATTTATTTTGTAGTTTATGTATGTATATGTTATATAGTATATGTTTTATGATATAAGGGATCTTGTCTTCTTTTGATTACTTAAATATTCGAAGAAAAATATAAAGAAAAACAGTTCTCAGAAACTCAGATGTAATTATCTTTTAGAATAACTAGCCATCCATGACTTGCTGTATCTAAGATTTAAAGAATAATTAATGCGTAATTAAACAAAAAATTTCAGTCCCCGATTATTGTTGTTGTCGTGTCAGAGAAATCTGTTGTTGTTGTCGTGCCATGGCACTTCTCTGAAAGAAGGGGTGCCAGAGCCTCAAGAGAGGTTGGAATTTCAGAATTAGTCTCCTAATTTTGAACCACTTCTAGATAAGAGACCTGCACCTGGATTGGCACGCGCAGAGGTATCGTTTTCAAACTTGGAGGACATTGGAGCCAGGAACAGATTTTACGTGCACCAGCTCTCATTAACGTACAGGGTCCCACAGCAGCTGCAGTCGAGAGAAGTTATCACCCTCCCAAGCACTGACCATGGTCGATACTGCTTCACTTTCGGTGATCTTGACGGGAACCGAGCTTAATCGTCTGCGATCATTCACAGTCCCCGATTATTAAAACATATTAACTCATTATCACATTTTATAGTAGACAATACTTCTGAAGATCAGTTTTGTCTATTTATATTGTTATATATACTAAAAGATAAAAGCGGGATTCGGGTTTTACAGAATGTAGGTAAACCCTCCCCCCCTTTTTTTTTTCTTTAACTAATAGATTTTTTACATTTGATACATTTTTTTTAGATTGCCCACCAGAAACACCAAAAAGCATTTTTATATGAAAAATATAAACAATGTATTCAAGTAAATTTTTGAATTTTTTTTTAAAGCGATATTTTTGTATTAGCTGCATGACAAGAGTTAACAGTCGAAGATATTGACATAGATTTCATTTCATACAACAACCTTTTTTTTCTAATTTCAGTGGTTGAAGCGCGTGGTTGGATTACATGTCTGTTAAATATGTATTTTACTTATATTTAATTTATTTATTTATAGATAAGTTTTAATTTCTCTATGGATATTAGCTAGAAACAAATACTGAGCTATTTATATTGCTTTAAGTGCAGACGTGTTAATCTTTTGTAATCAGGCTGCACGCAATAGAGATTTTTTTTTTCAAATCATGCTTGAAAATTATTTAAAACCTTAAAAAATCAGCAAATTGAGATACAATTTTAAAGCAAATTGTATTTAAAAATATTGCAATAAAGCGAAATTAATTGATCAGGTTTTGCCACCATAAATATGACGTCAGTATCACTTATGTCATATGTTTTTGCTTTATCATGTAGATTAAAGTTTTAATAACAAAATTAAAGATAGAATAAGACAATTACACAGCGATTCAATAGGACATAAAAGTGCATTTAACTCGGTATTCAGAATAGTAGTTTACATATATGATACTTTAAATGTTACAAATTCTGTAACAATATTGCAAATTCTATATTCACTTGGGTATTATTATCTTGAATATCTATCATTATCTTGCATAAAGTTGTGTTTCATAAATAAGGTTGGATTTTCGTTTTGCAAATTACTGAAAGAAACAACAGTTAAGCTTCTTATCGTTGATAATTTTTAAGCTTAAAAGTAAATTGAACCTTTTTTCAATAATAAGTCATAATTCTTCTGCTTGATATCTGTGACCATTGTTTCTAAAATAATGAGTGATAGGGTGGAGCGAAAAAAGTGATTTTTTTTTTACAAAAAACGGGTAGGTGCCAAAAGTTGCTTTTATACTAGTACATCAAATATCTGAAATTTTAGCGCTAAAAAAAAAATGCCTTGAGTCTGCGCTTTTGGGTCCAAATGTCGAAATTATGGGTAAAATTTGACAATTTTTCAAAAAAAATAAAAATTTTCTGTAGAACTGGTTATGATTTAAAAGTGTCATTTGAACCTTTATTAATAAAGATTTAAAATATTGAAACGATAAAACGATATCTTTATTCTGTATAGCTGGAGCAAAACTGGCAAATTTCGGTAAAAATGGGGTATTTCCATTCTGGTACAGCATACAACGACTCGTTAAAAAAAAAAATTATAGAAAGAAGATTAAATAAAGAAGCACCGCAATTAGAAGATGCTGCATGTGAAATTGAAATAAACGAATCAGTATGCAATGATTCAATAATAGATAAAATTGAATTCCCATCTTTATCCTCATATACCGAAACTCGAATGAAGTTTGAAACTTTTTCTAGGAGCATGTGATAGCTATAGAATTTCTGATCAGTCTGCTGTGGTTCTTGCTTCAGTGGTTCTTCAGTATTGTGTACGTACAGCAAATGACACTGGAAAACATAATGTACCCGTACCCGTTACAGATAGAAGCAAGGTAAGGCATGAAAGCCAATCGGCTTGTTCGTTTCAACGTAAAGAACAGAACCCTAACAGAAATAAGAGCCTTATATTTCGACTCCTCAAAAGATGACACAATGTGTATAGAAAAGAGAAGTGATAAACATGCGTATCGTAGAATTATGAAAGAAGAACGTGTTACTATCTTAGAAGAGCCTGGCTCCAAATATTTGGGGACTAATTTTGCTTAACATTTCCTCATCTGAAGCATCAAAAGATATTTTTAAATGCATATTAAAGTTTTTAAAAGATGAAAATATTGATTTGTCTAGCCTCTCATGCTTGAGTTGTGATGGGTGTCCGGTGTCCTGTGAATACGGGGAAGCATACTGAAGTAATCCGTCGAATGGAAGAGAAGCTTGCAAGACCATTGCAATGCCAGCTCCAGTTAAATGAATTGCCTCTGCATCATTTGTTAGGCATGATCGATGCGAAAACTTCTGGCCCAAATGTATTAGGGAAATCCTTGTCCACGTGCCATTCACTCCTTATTGCAGTTTTTGAACCTATAAATAGTAATTTAGAAAACATATTTCCTGAAATCAATGAAAAGGCACTCAGCACAGACCAGAAATACCTGCTGGGCATTTGCAAAGCTATTTCATCAGGATATTGCTCTAAAGAACTAGCGAATTACATTATAATGTGCAATCACATTAAACAACTAGCTTCTCATCTCATAATAGATGCAAGAGGTAGAATAAATGATGACATACGCAAATTTGAAATACTGACAATCAACATTGAAGCAGATGATTATATAAATCTAATTGATTGGAAAACTATTGCGGTAACAGGACCCGCAATCACTATGCATTTATCGAATGCAAGCTTGTTGAAGATAATAGACGGCTGGATAGATTCTCATACTAACATCCCCAATGAGTTACTTTCATGCCTTCTCATACTCAAGAAGTGGAAAGATACGTGAAGGAAGTGTCTGTGGATATGAAAGAAGATATGAATACACCAAGACTAGGTATCAAGACTAGGACAATACAGAAAACTCGTGCCAGTCTGATAAAAAATCGCAATTCATTGTTTAAAAAAAACATTGTGCTCAGATGGTAGGGTGGTTGTGCTGGTTACGGGTGGGACATGATATGTACCCACCTCCACTCCTGGGTAGTTGTAAAAGCACTTAGCGAAGAGCTGCATTCAAAACAACGATTCGTTGTATGCTGTACCAGAATGGAAATACCCCATTTTTACCGAAATTTGTCAGTTTTGCTCCAGCTATACAGAATAAAGATATCGTTTTATCGTTTCAATATTTTAAATCTTTATTAATAAAGGTTCAAATGACACTTTTAAATCATAACCAGTTCTACAGAAAATTTTTATTTTTATTTTTGAAAAATTATCAAATTTTACCCAAAATTTCGACATTTGGACCAAAAGCGCAGACTCAAGGCATTTTTTTTTCAGCGCTAAAATTTCAGATATTTGATGTAGTAGTATAAAGGCAACTTTTGGCACCTACCCGTTTTCTGTAAAAAAAAATTCACTTTTTTCGCTCCACCCTAATGAGGGACGAATTAGGTTCCCCTGTAGGCCTGTTGCTTGCCGCTTCTACTTTGAGTTACAAATTCTATTCTGTTATATCTTGTATGTCATTTAAAAGTTATGTTTGATTTTTTTTCTTCTATTAATTATACTGAAAGAAAACACATTTAAGCTGCTTAACTATGAAATTTTGTCTAAATGTAAATTGAATTTTTCTTATTATCTAGTCTACTTATATAATTCTACCGCTTCAAATACGTGACCATTGTGTCTTAAATAAAACTCAGAAAACAAAATTTGCACTATTTTCTCAGTTTATGTCAGTCAGTTTAAATAAATGTATTCTTTGAAAAGAAAAAAAAAAGGAAGAAAAAGAAAGAAAAGAAAAGAAAGAAAAGACAGTTCTAGTTATCTTTTAGAATAACACAATTACCTTTCAGTTAAATGCGAGAACTAAAGAATGCAATTAAAAGAGATAACTTGTCTTTTAGTTGCATAGGCTTTTAAATAATTTCTTAGGGTTTTCTTTTTCTTTTTTAAATAAACGTTATTTTATCTGTATTTTTAAACGTGTGTTTTGTTATGTTACAAATGTAAAGTATTAGAATGAAAACTACTGGGATAAGAAATGTGAAATTATAAATTTTGAGAAGATTTTGTAGATGAAAGGCTTTAAAAGAAATGGCATTTGTAGCTATATATAATTACAACTCTTTTAATAATGCAATGGTGTATCTAAGTGTTCATTAGGCTTGTATTTTATTGTTTTATTATGGTACAGGCGTGAAGTTAAGAAGAAAATATACATTGTGTGTTTTTTGTTAAGCTACAAATTATGTTGCATTATAATTAATTAATTGTAATTATGTTACAAATGTGAAACTGTGTATCTTGAATAGCAGAAAATAAAATCTGCATTATTTTTTTATTCTGTGTGTAATGCAGTTGTATTCTTCTTTCTGCAGATGTATTCTTCTTTCTTTTAAAATAAAAATGAAAGAGTTCTAGTTAGCCTTTAGAATAACACAGTTACTTTTTCAGTTAAACGCTGGAACTAAAGAACGTTACTAAAAGAGATAATTTATCTTTTGGTTACATAGATTTAAAAATAACTTCTTTTTTCTTTTGTTGTTTGTTTGTTTTTTACATTTATTTATTTAAATAAACGTGTTTTTTCATTCGTTTGTTTAAGCGTGCGTTTTGTTATGTTACAAATGTAAAGGATAGAAAGAAAACTTACTGGGATAAGAAATGTGAAATTATAAATTTTGAGAAGATTTTGTAAAGGAAAGACTTTAAAAGAAATGGTATTTGTAGCGATATATAATTACAACTCTTTTAATAATGCAATGGTGTATCTAAGTGTTCATTAGGCTTGTATTTTATACAGGCCTTTGTTTTATTATGGTACAGGTGTGAAGTTAAGAAGAAAATATACATTGTGTGTTTTGTTATGCTACAAATTATGTTACATTGTAATTAATTAATTGTAATTATGTTACAAACGTGAAATTGTGTTTCTTAAATGACACTCAGAAAAAAGAAATCTGCACAATTTTCTCATTTTGTGTAAGGCAATTAAATAGATGTATTCTTCTTCTTTTTTTCAAATCAAAATGAAAGAAGTTCTAGCTATTCTTTAAAACAACACAATTACTTTAAAAGAGATAGCTTATCTTTTGATACATAAGTTTAAATACAACTTCTTAGGTTGTTTTTTTTATTATTATTTTAAAAAACGGATTTTTTTTGTATGCTTAAATGTGTATTGTGTTATGTTACAAATGTAAAGCATAGAAGGAAAATACTGAGATTTTAGATTTGTTTTTAGTAGATTTTTTGTACTTTTATATTGAACAGAGCAATTCGCATATTTCTTTCAAGTTCGTCGGCGATTTTAAACCACTCATAAAAGTACCAAAATTCAATCTTTTTTTTTTTTTGTCTAATTAATAAAGTTTAACAATATAATAAATTATAACACCTTGTAATAATATATTCCTTTTAAATGCTAAAGGTGTAAATTACAACATAATATAAATTAAAATAACTTTTATTAGTTGTTTTACATGTTTCGACTATTTCCGAGTCATTTTCAAAAACAAAATGAGAATATTCCAAAGTTGCACGGGCTTTGAAGTTATTATTTTCATGTACTTTTTTAAAAATTACGCACGTTATCTATTATTATTTTATTATTATTATTTTTATTTATATATATATATATTTTACTTGGTTGTTTATTTTCATATCTATGACCATGGAGTAACTCTAGGCCCTGGCAAGATTATATCAAGAAGAAACCATCCAAATAAATTTCAATGAAAGTAAAATAATATTTCCTTCCAGTCTATACTATCCATCCATAATAAGAGAAACCATAGAGATACTAATACGCAAAAAATATAATATGTAACGATGCGGCATCTTTTAATTTACCGAAACTGTGGCTAGAGTTACTCCATGGTCACAGACATGAAAATAAACAACCAAGTAAAATAATAATAATAATAATAATAATAATAATAATAATAATAATAATAGATAACGTGCGTAATTTTTTTAAAAAGTACATGAAAATAACAACTTCAAAGCCCGTGCAACTTTGGAATATTCTCATTTTGTTTTTGAAAATGACTCGGAAAGAGTCGAAACATGTAAAACAACTAATAAAAGTTATTTTAATTTATATTATGTTGTTAATTTACCCCTTTAGCATTTAAAAGGAATATAATAAAGTTTATTCGAAATTCGGACTGCCATTTTCAAATTTCTCACGATTTTGTTTAAACGCGTCGATTTTACCGAAAAGGATAAGCTTGTTTTTTATCTACGAATTTCTATTTCATGCCTTATCCGTTCAATCTTATATTTTTTATTCCTGTATGGAGCAGATTTTTAGAAATCGATTAAAAAAATTATGAAATAGGTTTCTTAAATTAATTATTAAAGAAAAGAAGGCCACTGGTTTTTGTCTGATACACTTCGAAATTGCAACTGGGGAACAGTTCCAGCATTGGTTTCCCAAGTTTTCTTTTTTATAGTTAAAAACCGTTGCTGACACACTAACTTCACAGTCGGGATCTTTTTTTATTCGCTTAAGCTATGTATTTAAATTAATCCCTGGAAACGGTAAGGTAATTTTTGGTATATTTAAAGTTATTATCTCAGGCTCGAACAACGCCGGACGTGTCTGCTAGTATATAATCAGCAATCATTGAATAATGCAAAAATGAATGTAAATATATTTATTAGATATGTATTTTATATTTTCCTAGTATTTTGTGACATAACCCATTCTTCCATTTATAATATATCTTTATTTCTGTATCATTTCCATGTAGGTGCATCATTTAAAACAAAATATTTGGTGTATATAACTTAGTTTAATTTAAGATCTAAGAATGTCTTATAAATCCTTAAAATATGCGTTTGCTTTAAATGAACAAGTCTGGAATAATTTATAAATATATTCATATTTTAACCTCGCTTTTCTAATTTAAAGCCGTTTCAGAGCATAAATAAAGTTATTTATGCATTCAAATATGCATTTTTTAAATTTAATTTCATCTTGAAGCATTACATTTGAAAGGGTAATATAATAATTTTCTCCAGATTTTTAAGTCCCTTTCTTAAATGTATTTCTACATAAAAATATCCTTTTAGATAAATTTAATTTTTCAAAATGCTTGGAATGATTATTGAGATGTTATAATATAATAGTTTAAGTATGTATTATTTTATTCTAGAAATAAACGTTTTTCTATTTCATATATTTACAACTTTATCCTTTTATGATATTTTGAATCATGATTAAGGGAATAATGTAAGCGTCCTCAAAAGGTTTTTGGATTTTATGCATTTAAAAGAGTATTACAAAATTTAAAAGCGTATTTAATTTAAGGCGACTTCTTATTATCTAACTAACTTACATTTGAGAAAATAATAATAGAGTTTTCAACAGATTATTCGGTTCAGCAAATAGGTTTTTACATTTTAATACGTTTTTAATTATTTCGCTATCTTTTGAATTATGTCTCAAAGGATAATATAACAATTATACGTTTAATTGTAGAATAGGTTTTTCCATTCTACAATGCAATGCATTTCTGTACTTTTGAATTTTCTTTATATAGGAGAGCGCAATAGCTCAGGCTTTTAAATTGCACAAATAAAGTATTCCCGGATCTAACTATATATTTTAATAGAATTTTCATGTTTTTTAAAGAATCGCCGCAGAGGTAATTGCAATAATATTTAAACTATCTATTTTAATAAAATTCCACTCTAAAGTTTCGCTGTGTGTGTGTATCTGTCCGTTTGTTTGTTTGTTGGAGATGGCTAGCGAAATGTACCGCACCTAGAACTCTGAAAATTTGGGTGATGATATTCCAAGGCAGGTCCTGATGCACCTGGGGTTCAAATTTAATTTTTTTATAATTAACCGATGTATTAATTAAAAACGCCTGTATTTCTTTCCGAGCAGCCAAAAATGCGTACGCATGCCCAGAACCCGATTTTCGTATCGGGAGGAAATGAAGAATCGAACACGCGGTATTTTTCATGTTATTTCGTAGTTTTATTTTAACCTAAATTGGCCAAACAGTTCGGTACAGTTAAAATTGGAAGAATATTCGAAAAGATCGTACTCTTGCTTCTCAAATGCCGTAACCAATTAAAAAAATATCGTTTTTAACCCTTTACAAAATATATTTCTAAAAGGGCCGTTTTCCCCTCTTATGGAAACGCCCCTCAATGGCGCAATTTTAGATGTACCGACAAACCAAAAATATGCTCTTAAAGCTGAAACAGTTTTCTAATGGACGGTGCAATAGGTTTTGTAAAATACGTCATAAGCACCGGCGAACGCAGGTCACTTCGCTCCTCACGGAGACGATCTTTTTTCTACGCTAAACGTAACTAAACGTCCGTATTTCGACAAAATATTTTCTCGAACATCTCAGTAGACCAAATTTACATCACCTACAAAATTCTTGAAACATACGGACGTGAAGTGATATTTAAAAAAAATAAAATCTGAGAAATTTTCGAAAAAAAACGTGAAAAAGTCGAGTGTTTTGACATGGCTACGCTCAACTTAGACTCGTGTTTTCACTACTAAATATGCAAATTTTTTCAAAAAGTTTAAAGACAGAATGAATACAGTTATATTTATAACCGATTAAAATTTCAGAGAGTTCAGAAGGTGAGAACTACTTTATTAATGTTATGTTAAAAAAGCTGGCGCGAAAACAACAACAAATAATAATAATAATAATAATAAATAATAATAAAACATATTTATTTTACAACTATAGATAACAATATTTGTTCACAAAAGTTTTACATGGGCTGTAAAACCGTTATATTTATAACCGATAAAAATTTCAAAAAGTTCGGACAAAAAAACTTTTTTTTTTTTTTTTTTTTTTTTTAAATGAAACGACACTACGTGAAAAAACAAGAAAATGTCTTTTTACAAGCACTTTTGCCATTAAATATCAATATTTTTTCGGGAAATTTTTATTTACATGCATATTTTCATACAAATTCCGGTTTAAAAATATTAAATCATACAAACTGTTGGTTTGTTTAAATTTATTATCACGGTCCCGGGCAACGCCGGGCGGGTCAGTTAGTTACATAATGAAGTTAAATCAGCTTGCTCTTTTATGTTATTTATCCATTCTTCTTTCTTTTTTTACATTTACAAATACATCCCATATTTCGTACTTCCTGTATAATATCTATTTAACACAGTAAATTTACTCATTCCCTTTTTGACAAGTTCTTTGACAAATATTTGACAGTTTGGATTTAAACCGGCTGAATAAACATTTTTCTAACTTCTTTTACCCTTTGCTTTGTTTTTCCTGAGCTACAGCTGCATTTTATATGCAAATATATTACAAATAGCTTTTTCCGGACTTTTACATTTTGGTAATGACCTTTTACTATTCCTGTTTCATGTATGCGATATGTTTGCCTGCGTAAATAGCAGTGATTTAAAATGTGTTTCATTCATGGGATATGCATTACATTTCAGAGTTGCAAACTGATTTTAAATTTAAATATTTATTGAACTGCTCTTTATTTGAAGAATATTCTAATGAGAGTTTTGTCGAGTATTTTTTAATAGAATGAAAGGAAACTTTTAATCAAGAATGGCAACGATGCAGATCATATTGATACATGAGCAAAACAATTTATTTCTTCATGCGCAATAGGTGACAAATTTTTCAGTGATATTAAACTTGCTTTTTAGCTGCGTTCGTAATTATATAAATACATAGCGATAGCACCTATACTCGTCGTCCAGTCCGTCCGTCTGTCTGTCCGTCTGTTTGTCGGTCTGTCTGTCTGTCCGTCCGTCCGTCCGCGTATAATAGCGCAAAAACCACCCAACCGAATGTTTTTAAATTTAATATGTATAATCGTTGCAAAATTTTGTCGAGTCATTTCAAATTTTATGAAGATTGAATCAAAACTTAAAAAGATATTAATAAAAGTTTTCATCATTCTATTAATTCCTATCATACGTAATTTGTATAATAAAAGCGCAAGTCTTAGGAGAATAAATACGGACTAACCATATATTTTTCATATGCCAAGCGGCCATTTTTATTCAAAATTATTTTTTCGAATAAAAATGCATAAATGTTACATTTTTAAAAAGATCGTTCAAAAAATTGTTTGCTTGAGAGAGATGAGTTACATTAAAAAATGTTTAGATTCTGAGATAACTTCAGTGTAGATTAGGTTAAGAGCCGAATATCTCAATCCATTAACGTCAATAAACAAAAGAGATTCATTCATCGTGAGTCATAGAAATATTAATCCATGGAGGTAATCATTCGCAAAGCAAGATCCCCATGGTGAATTTTCCAGCGCTGTCTGGTGTCGAAAATAAATCGCATCTGTAAACATGGCGTACGAGAAATAAGAAAAAAAAAAGCCATGCTTTCGCTCATAGCAGACGATATAATTTATTTCACTGAAATAATAAGGATATTTTTTTTACGTTATAAAACTGGTTATAGCATGAACGCACCTCATTTTTCACGTTTAACGTACAATTTCCAACTTGTTTATAGTATAAATTAGACATCTGTTTGTTTTAAAATATACAGCGTAAATTTTTTCCATAGATGGAGGTAGGTTTTTATACTGACAAATGGTACATACCACTAATCTGTATATATTTATTTTTCAGTACATTTCACCTTTCTATGGTTAAATATTAGTATTAGAATATTTTTCTTTTACAGAGTAAAATTTTAAAAATAAATGGCACATTAGTTTTTAAAATGTAATCTTTCAAAAATTTAAAAATACACAAAACACGAGCTACAGAAGTTTTACTGCACTACAGTTGCATTTTATGCACAAATGTATTACAAATAGCTTTTTCCTGACTTTTACATTTCAGTAATTATCTTTATTATTCTTGTTTCATGCATGTAATATGTCTGCCTGCGTGAATTTCAATGAGTTAAAATATGTCTCATTCGTAGGATACGTATTATATTACAGAGCTGCAAGGTGATTTTAAATTTAAATATTTACTGAACCGCTGTTTCTTCGCCTAAGAAAATTGCAATGAAAATTTTCTCTGGGTATTTTGGGATTGAACGAAATTAAATGTATGGTCAAAGGTTGCAACGATGCGAAAAAGTAGACTTGATTAATGTAAAGTGTGTATTTTACACTGATGTGACCAATTTTGCAGTAAATTTACTAAACATAAGTTCCGAAAATGTTTAGAATAGACGGAGTAGATATGATTTTCTTTTATCGGAAAAACATTGTTAAAAAAATTTAACACATCCTGATTACGAAAGATTTCTTAATTTAAATATATATACTTGTTAAATTTGTAGGTTTTTATATCATAATCTTTTAACAAAACAAATAATTATATTAAAAAATATATATATATAATACAAATTAATCGGGTTAAATCACGTTAAAGATTCAGAGAAATTTAAATTCTTAGTGGAATGTGTATTTAAAACGGAAAGAAAAACTATACGTCAAGATAGAGTATGAAGCATTTCCAGAATACTTTAACGAAACCTCGCCATTTAATAAGGTAAAAGAAGATATCTAAGATTGAATCACGATTGAATCACGATTAAATCTTGAAGGCGTGAGGGAGACGCAAGCATATTTACATGGCTTGAGCTTTTTAATTGGTTTTTAATCTTTTAAATTTGGCACTGATGATAGAGCTTCAGGGGCTCCGAAACAGCTGTTTGCCATTTTATATATTTTCATTTGTGCTATTTTACGTTGTTCGTTTATTTTTAATATAACGGCACAAAGTTAAATCCACCAACTTACATATATCACAAATAGCTTTTTCCGGACTTTTACATTTCAGTAATTATCTTTATTATTCTTGTTTCATGCATGTAATATGTCTGCCTGCGTGAATTTCAACGACTTAAAATATATTTCATTCGTGGGACATGTATTATATTACAGAGCGGCAAGGTGATTTTAAATTTAAATATTTACTGAACCGCTGTTCCTTCGCCTCAGAAAATTAGCATGAGAATTTTCTATGGGTATTTTGGGATTGGATGAAATAAAATGTATGATCAAAGGTGGCAGCAATGCGATAAATTGGGGTTGATTAATATAAAGTGAGTATTTTATGTTGATATGACCAATTTTGCATTAAATTTACTAAACGTAAGTACCGAAAATATTTAGGGTAGACAGAGTATAGATATTTTTTTTCATTTGTCGGAAAAACATTGTTAAAAAAATATTTTGAGACACCCTGATTTCGAAAGATCCCTAAAGTTAAATGTATATATATTCAATAAATTTTAGAATTTTGAATACAAAACTGTGATTACTGTGTCATAATCGCTTAAAAGTAAATAAATAAATAAAAAAAAATTAACGGTGGCCAATCACGTTGAGAGAATTTCGGAGAAATTTAAATTCTCAGTTGAATATGAATTTAAACAAGAAAGAAATATTATGCGTGAAGCATAGATTATGAACCACTATCCAGCACTTCCAGAATAATTTAACGACACTCCATCGTTTAAACCGAAAAAGAAGATATCGAAGTGAACAATTTAAAAAATGTATAAAAAAAATTTGAACTATTTAAAAAAAACTTATTTTAAAAAAAACTTATATTTAAACTATTAAAAAAGGTTATAATAAGTATTAATTTGTTAATTTTTCAAATATTAACAATTAAATTAACATGCGATGTGTTCTTTAAACCCTTACATTAAAAATAACAACCCATTAAAATCCCCCCTGAGGGAAAGTTCATGAGCCTTGGTCATATAATTTACTCACTTCTAAATCAACGTAAAATTGAAGCTAAATTACTATTTATATATCTATATAAATATTTTTATATAAATCTATTTTACTTCTTCTCAGGAATTTGAGTGGAAAAAAGATAGCATACCACCATTTTTAATTAATAATAACTAATAAATTAATTAGTATATTTCTTTGAAATTTATAGGATGAACCCTCATCGACTGGACCTACAATCGATAACAGTGAACATTTCTCTAAAATCGAAAGTTTTTTTAAATAAATGAATTTTGTTGTTTTCTCAACATTTAGATCGGCTGGACTGTTATTCTTTTTCCACTCACTCGTTTAATTTACTAACGAGAGAGACTTTTTGATTTTTTACGAAACTGTACGTGACAGATTTTTTTTTTCAATATTTCCGAGAGGGTTAAAATATTATTTTCAGTTTGAAGAAAAAATTCATCGAAGGCTTGCCTAATCATTATTTTAAATATAGGGATATATAATTATTTTATCATATTTAAATCAGTATAAATAACATATCCTTTAACGTGAAATAAGGACAGGGTAATTGAGTGTCTCAAGTAATAATTTAAATATTTGTGTTGCATTAAAATGTAGTTATCTTAATGCAAAATTGTCTCAAGAATTCTGGCATTCGCGATTGTTCCCACGCCTTTCTACGAAAATGGCTTCTATTAAAATTGCTCCAATGAATAATGTATTATTTTGAACGGATCCCACAGAAAATTTTGGCATTAACTAAATGCGTGGTACGATACGGTATTTAGAAAGAGATTAAGTTTTGACATGCTCTGTCTGTATTAACTTATGACGAACATTTCTCTTCGATTTTAATTTTCATCTACTTTTATTTACTTAATTGGTTTATTTAAATTTTATATTTAAAAAGGTTCGGTGCATAGCATGTGATGCACACGGGTGCTTCAGGGCAAGAGCCGTCACAGAAATGTTTACGGGTGATGCGTATACTTTTTCAATCTTTGCAAATATTTTTAATATTTTCGTTTTTCTAATTGATAGGAATGGGCGTATATGTAATTGAATTAATTCATTCTAAGAAGTAAATTCTTATGTAATTGAATTAATTCATTCTAAGACGTAAATTCATATATAGTTGAGTTAATTTTTTCTAAGAAGTAAATTCGATGTGTTTGATTACCCAAGAAATTTGGACGATTAAATATAGGACAAATTAATTATTATCAAAATTTTGATTGAATTTGTAACAAATAATATGTATATGTGGTATTTGAGTTTAAAAGTAAAAATTAATTATTAGCGAAAATTTATGTCTCAACAGTTAAAGCTTGAATTGCACTAAATCACATCTTATTTAAATTTGAATTTGACGCTTTGGTTTTTAATTGTCGTTATTCGTTTTATTTTTTATTTTTTATTTTTTTTTAATTCAAAGCTGAAGAGGTTTATCTACTGCTGAGAAGATTTTTAAGCAATTTTCGGGGGTTCAGGTAGAATATTTTAAATTCTACATATGTTACTCAATCTATATTATACAATTAACTCTGATAAAGTTTTGATAATGTAAGTGTTCGACTAAGTTTATCTATATTAATATATTGTTGAAATAGAATGAAAAATAAAATAGTAGACTTTAAAAAATATATAGTGTAATATATATCCTCATCAAGTTAGAAATTCATCTTTATAAAAAAAAAAAAACAATAAATAAAAAAAATTGTATTGTTAAAAAAAGACTTTGCGTTCAACAAACAAAATAGTACGAGTTGTTACACAAAGCCTTAGGCAGATATTTAGAAGCCCTGATCTACATAAATGCATCAGCAATAAAACTAAAATCATCCCTCTAGACGCTCCCTTATATTTTATCCCAGGCAATGTTTTTGCTGTAGCAGTATTTCCTCACGCTTTTTTATGCATGCTACAGTAAATATAAATCTCAACTTCTGTATTTTGTTACAGATCAACCACTGTCATATTGTGTTTACTGACCACTCCAAATCTTGATCCGTATGCTAATAAAACATCCACTCTTTACTACTTTACACACCCTTATACTCCGTAACTCCATTCCATACTGAAATCACGTAAAGGGAAAATAGTTCTCATACCCTTCTCTCTTTTTAATTATCTTACTGAAATATACGGCTGACATTTTTAAAATTTATTCCTTAGCTTTTCTGGACGAAGTGTCTATGTAATTTTCCGTAATAAAGCCTATATACATGATTGAATTCCAAGCTATATCCCACCGAAAAGAATAATTGATAACCAAGTATACTATAACATCCCTTTTTCTAAATAAATAAAAAACACAGAATGATAAATAAGATACCATATGAAAGGACTTTGAAGCGGTTTCTGACATAGTAAACTCACATTTCGTTAAAACATGTATTCTGATAAAAAAAAATGCAATTAATTAAAAATTAAATAGGCATTGTTTTCATAAATAAAACGAAAGATTTTTCTGAAATTAATGTTGCAACAAAAATATAATACTATAACAGTGATTATAAAAAAACTGTTCAATGAAGATAAAGTGGACCATAGTTGTTCCACGGATTTATTTTATATTTATTTATGATTAAAAAGCAAATTTTAAATTCGAATGCTCAATTTATTTTTCTTTATCCCATGTTTTTTTTTTTTTCCCGAAACAGATGATGTCGCCCTCTAATGCAGTTAAAATACGATTGATATTTTTTTCTTTTTTGCATTTGCTATCTTCAGTCAGTTTTTACTGCAACTTTGATGGAATAAATGAGATGATATTCTGACTTAACTAATGTCGTCTGCAGATATTTTTAGTCTTTACTTATTTTTTTTTTTTAGAAGTTTAAACCTGTATCTACAAAATATTAGAAAATGCTAAAAAATATTAGACTACAGTGCGAAATCTTCGCACGGGTCCTCTGGTAGTGATAAAAATTACTAATGATGAAACCAAAGTTCCATCCACCCACACTTCGGTCTGTCCAAAATTATACTGTTCTCTTTCACTGCTAGTTTGCTTCTACGCGCCATACTTGAGATAAAATTATGCAAAGAAATATGTAATTCAATGTGCAATATAATATATGGTAAAATAAATGTGCTTAGTTACCCGTTTTGAAAAAAATTCCGAGATGAAGTACATACTTGAAAAGCAACTACATAAAAAAATTGATTTATTTTGGTCGAAGAACTTTGTATAACGTAAAGAAGAAAAAATTGCGAATCCCACATTCTTCTGTGGACCCTCTGACTCTCCTAATCTACATAGAACATCGGCAACGAAACTCAAAACATCTCTTTTAGAGGCCCCTTATATTTTACCCCAGGCTACGTCCTTGCTCTGGCAATGTTCAGACTTAAGTTTACTACATCACTGTTTTTTATGCACACTACATAAAAAATAAATCTTAATGTCTGTATTTTGCTATAGACCAATTATCGTCACTTTTCCATATTCTGTTTACTGACAAAGTCTTGATCCGGAAGCTAATGAAGCACCTACTTTTCATTACTTTAGACGCCATTATATCCCGTAACGTCTTTCCACACTAAAATCACGTGCTAGGAAAATGATTATCATGTCATTTCCTTCCCCCTTTTTTTAATTCACTTCTTGAACAAACTAATTGCACATTTTTTATTATTATTATTCATTAAAATTTCTAAATATTCATTAAAATTTCTAAATCTGTGAAATTTATCTCTAATAAAGTCTACATCCATGATACATTTCCAAGCTGAATGCAACAGAAGACCACAATTCATAATCAATGTATTATATATAAGCATTACTAATGGAGTAACAAAAGTTCTAATTCCCTTTTCGCTCTTCTTAAATATACCCCCCCCCCCCCCCACTAATATTTCCTCTGCGCGTCTTTTTAATGATTTATAGAAAGAAAGGGAGTTCAGCGTAATGTGATTAAAATAGACGATAATCTATGTATACAGTTACACATTTCGAAAATTTTCCAAGTAAAGTTACACAGTCATAGAAAAGTAATAATGGATAGACACCCCTGAGAGTTAAGCATTACAGATATGTGGCTTTAGTTCAAGGTCGAGGGCCACACATATTAAAATTCAATTACGTTCAATTGTACCTGCTGTTTTACATTAATGTTGACGTTCGTTGCTACATTTTATAACAATTATATGTTTCGCTTTATATGTACATTTTTACAGACAGGAAGGTTACGATTTACAGCGTAATAATTGAAACATTTTTTATTTAAAATTACAATTACAAATTAAATCTACACAAATGTATTTCCACCATGATAATTAATATAAACTTTCTATACAACTATCCAATTTTAGTAGTGTACCAAAATAAGATAAAAAGAAAAACAAAGACTAACCACACTCTAAAGACGACATTTTCAAAACTGAGCAAAAAATACTCAAATCTGAGTATATCGCATAGTCAAAATGACACCGAATCAAAATTACTCAAGTTTGAAACATATATTCATTTCTGAAAACACTCAAGAATAAAACATCATGGAATCATATTTGAGTATGTCCATGTTTCGAAAATCAGTATGAACTGACTTCTATGTGCTCATTTTTGAGTATGTCCATGTTTCAAAAATGAGTTTGAACTGATCCTAATCACTTTTGAGTACGTTCATGTTTCAAAAATGAGTATGAACTGACCTCTATGAGCTCAGTTTTGAGTATGTCCATCTTTCAATATTCTGAGTATTTCTGGTATTTCAGAATTGAAAGCATATGCTCGTCCTATTTGAAACAAAAAGTTTCATAACAAAATGAAAACATAGATTTACTCCGATTTGAAAGTGTCATTTTTTTCTGTACAAAGTAAGAAGAGAAATTACCAATATATACAATAAAAAAAAAATTATAACAAGTCAAAGAAAAGGATACCACACTGTGACAGAATATTATGACGGAGTAGAATGTTACAATGAAGAAGGACAAAGATTTTGAAAAACAAGTTAATTAAATTGAATAAAATTTATGCAATTTGAGATTCAAGCCATGAGGACAGGCCTGATGAGAACTGGTTGATCTAGGATATATTTAAACAAATGTAAAGTGAGAGATGCAAAAAACTTTTCATGCCTCAAAAAAAAAAAAAAAAAAAAAAAAAAACGCATTGCTTATCACATGTGGTCGACGAGGCGTCAGATGGGATCCCTTATTTTCATAAAGCATCAGCTACAAAACTAAAACCAACCGTGATCTCTTTTAGAGGCCCCATATACTTTACCCCAGGCTATATTTTTGCTCTAGCAACATTCATACTTCAATTTCATCGCTGTTTCTTATGCATACTGCTGTAAAAATAAGTCTGAGCGTCAGTATTTTATTACAGATCAACTGCCGTCATTCTGTCATATTCTGTTTACTGACCACTCTGAATCTTGAGTAGCATGCTAATGAAGCATCGCCTTTTCACGATTTTACACACCCTTATACCCCGTAACATCATTCCACGCTGAAATCACGTGCCGGCAAAATGGTTCTCATGTCATCTCCTTCCCCCTCTTTAATTCCCTTCTTGAAAAACCGGATTGCACTTTTTTTGTTATTCATTTATTCATTAACTTCTCTGAATGAAGTATCTGAAACTTACCTCTAAAAACAAGCTTCAGACAGGAAAAAAAAAAAGATTTTGAAAGCCAAGGTTGAGGTTGCCTTTGACCTTAAGGAATGCTTAAGATTTTTTTTTTCTCTGTGGGATTCGATTACGATGATAGTTATTAGTGTTTTTAGGACAATGCTTAGGGACATGTGGACTTTTGATTATTATGGCACTCTTTCCGTTTCTTTCTTTCCTTTTTTTTTTTTTTTTTTTTTTTTTTTGATTAGAACATGTTGTTGGGAGTAAGTCGTACATTTGCATGTAGGTCATGTTCTTGTATGCGACAGGATTTGAAATATGTGACGGAGTAAAGGAATTTACTTTTTCTCGTGCATTTTAATACTTATGGGATATTTGTATATCACTTTAGGCTGTGAATTCAATTGCTGTTTATTTTAGAATGCAGCGTATGTTTATTTGATAAAGGTAGACATGTTTTATGATAGCAACCGGTACATCCTACTGATATGTATATGTTTGCATGCAATAAACTCCATCATTCTCCGCTTAACCGTTTTCATTAGAGGTTTCTTGTTTTGTAGATTTTCAAGGTTAAAATTTTCAAAATAAATACATGTTATTTCAAAAAAAAAAAATTATTTTGCAAAAGTAAAAAAGAGGGAGTGCTGCTTATGATATTTTTTCTCCCTGGGATACGATTACGATGATAGTTATTAGTGTTTTTAGGACAATGCGTAGGGACACATGGACTTTTGGTTATTATGGCACTCTTTCTGTTTCTTTTTTTTCCGTTTGGACTATGTTGTTGAGAGTCCGTCATTTGCATGTAAGTCATGCTCTTGTATGCGACAGGATTTGTAATATGTGACGAAGTAAAGGAATTTACTTTTTCTCGTGCATTTTAATATTTATGGGATATTTGTATATCACTTTAGGCTGTGAATTCAATTGCTGTTTATTTTAGAATGCAGCGTATGTTTATTTGATAAAGGTAGACATGTTTTATGATAGCAACCGGTACATCCTACTGATGTGTATATGTTTGTATGCAATTGTAATAAATTCCATCATTCTCTGCTTAACCATTTTCGTTAGAGATTTCTTGTTTTGTAGATTTTCAAGGTTAAAATTTTCGTAGTAAATGCACGTTATTTTACAAAAAAAAATTATTTTTAAAAATTATTTATGATTTAATACCAAAAAATAATTACATTTCTGTTCATTTGACTACTTGTTCAAAAAATTTGTAGTTTAGTTTATTAAAACAAAATCATTTCAAACAGATCTGTCTAATGAGACAAAATGTCCTTTTTTCCTCCAAATACATGGTGTACAACTAACGCTTGCAAAAATAAAGAAAAGAGGGAGTGCTGCTTATATTTTTTCTCTCTGGAATACGATTACGATGATAGTTATTAGCGTTTTTGGGACAATTCTTAGGGACATGTGGACTTTTGTCTATTATAGCACTCTTTCTGTTTCTTTTTTTTCTCTCCGATTAGAATATGTTGTTGGGAGTCAGTCATTTGCATGTAGGTCGTGTTCTTGCATGCGACAGGATTTGAAACATGTGACGAAGGATGTGTGAAGGAATTTACTTTTTCTGGTGCATTTTGTTATTTATGCGATAATCGTACATTACTTTAAGGTGTAAATCGAACTGCTGCTTATTTTAAAATGCAGCGTATGTTTATTTAATAAAGGTAGACATGTTTTATGTTGACAAAGCATACATTCTACTGATATGGAGATATTTGTATGCAATTGCAATAAATTAAATTATTCTCTGCTTAACCATTTCCATTAGAGGTTTCTTCTTTTGGATATTTTCAAGGTTAAAATTTTCGAAATGAATGCACGTTATTTTTCGAAATTTCATCTTTTAAAAATGTATATGATTTGCCAAAATACCGAAAAGTAGTTATATTTATATTTACTTAACTACTTGTTCAAATGCTTTGCTGGTTATTTGATTAAAACAAATCATTTGACAGAGATCTGTCTAATGAGACAAAATGCGTTTTTTTTTTTCTTTTTCGTGCATATACAGGGTAACCACAAGCACTTGCGACAATCAAAAAGAGGAGTGCTTAATGTACAGCAACAGGATTAATATTTGTCATAAAATGCAAATCATGGGTTGAGGTTGCTTTTGGCTTTAATAAATGCAGTTTTTTTTCTTTTTGGGATTGGAATACGATGATAGTTAGTAATGTTTTTAGGAGAATGCTTAGGAGCATGTGGCTTCATGTTCATCCATTCTTTCCGCTCCTTATTTCTTTCTATACTTTTTTCAAAGTTGCTGTTGGGAGACGATGGTATATTTTTTGTACTTTGCATGTAGCTCATGTTCATATATGCAACAGGATTTAAAATATGTGAAGAAAGGAAAAAATATTTTTTCTCGTGCATTTTGATGATAAATTTTTCAATGATAATTATGATATTTTCAGATGATAGTTTATGATATAAATTGAACGGCTGTTTATTAAAGTAAAAGGAATTACTTTTATGTTGCGTTTTGGTGAAATTCATGTGTTTATTAGTTGATTGTTTTATATTATAAATTGAAGAGATGTTCCCCATAGGATTCATCAGTCATTTTTTTTTCATAGAAGTAGATATATTTTTATATTGACAGCAGTGACTGATGTGAAAATACTTATTTTCCGTAATTAATTAATTAATTAATTTTTTTTTAAGAATTAGCATTCGAAAATTTGATGTTATATATTTCCAAGGATGAAAATTAAAATAATGAATGACTCATTAATTTTCTATATTTCATAATCCTTGAAAATTGTGATATAATATGCAATAATATGCCTTGCTAAAATACCTAAATGTAGTTAGGATTGTAATCACTATTCATATGTTTTGTTGGTTTCAGCAAAGCAACTCGTTTGAGAAACATCTAATTAAAGACATCTGCTTGCGTTTTACAGCAATTTTATAAGAATACGGAAAAAGTCTTGGTAATCAGTTTAATAGTAGAATTTCCATATTTTTAGAAAAAAATAAACGACAAGTGAACAAAAAGATAAGTGAAATTGATTTCGTGAATGAGAAAAAAAAGTAGCAAATAGAAATTTGTGAATATATTTGACACATAATTGCTGAAAGTTTAGTTAAATTATCGTTTTCACTAAACGAGCATATTCCGTGAAAAATACGTAAGCTATGTTAACAACTCGATTAGCAGTACAATTTAAGTATTTTTTGCGGAAATTTTTTACATCATATTCGCAAGCAGGACGAATAATGTTCAGAATAGAACTTAATCAACTTGCTTATTGAATAATGTAAGATGTCTCACTACAAGGTTATCTTTTTTTATTATTATTTACGTAATTATACTTTATAAATATGAATTTAACTTTTTAAGTAAGTAATATTTATGTTAAAGTAATGGCGATCCTGATAAATAATAACAAAAATTATTTAACTGCGATACGTTTTATATATTTAAAATAACTAAACCTATTATGTCTGAATCAGAAATTTAAAATTAAAAAGATATTTAAAATAAGATATTTAATAAAATTAAAAAACAACACATTAATATAACATAATAAAATGAATTACAGAAAACGTTCCAAGCTTTGTAGAAGCTCTTTATGAATACAAATACTAATCGACAACAAAGCTGTTGTTTACATGCAGAATTTTGTGCATGAATATGTGTAAAAACCTTTTTGCTTTTCGATTTAGTATTTATACTGAGATGGAGCTTGTATAAAGCTTGGAACATTTTCTGTAATTGGTTTTATTATGTGATATTAATGTGTTGTTTTTCAGTTTTATTAAATGTCTGGTTTTAAACGTCTTTTTAGTTTTATATATTGTTTTATTTTAAGTTATATCTCGTTTTATAAATATGAATTTAAAATTACAAATCGTGTTTATGTTGACATACTGTTTCTTCTCTTTCAGGTAAGCCAGCTGTTTTATTCTTCATTAATTCTCGAGATTTTTTCTCTTAAAGGTCAGTAGAAAATACTTCTATTGCTGTAAAATGATGTTGTTATAAATTATCTCTACGTTTATTGAGAAAATAAAACATGCATTACACGCAAATCTTCAAATTGCGTGATTTAATTCAGAGAACAAAGAAAATGTGTGTTAAAAAGCATTTGTAGTTCAGTTTCCTTATAGCATGTATGATGCAATCATATGCTGTTCATTCATAAACTACTTTCGGATAATGCTTGACGGAATTATTTATCATGCATAAAACTGTAATGAGTTTTGAAGACGCAGAAGTAAATTATACAGTTTATTATTAATAATTAATAATGGAATATACAGTTTATATAAGTAAGTAATGTTTTAAACTTTTTAAAATATACTTTATGCAACCATATACAACTAACACTTGCAAAAATGAAAAAAAAATAGGAATGATAGTACAGAACAAAATTTACCGCATAGAATTAGACTGCAATCTATTTATTCCGGCAAAACCACAGGTATCTATCTGTACCACGGGAATATTGGGCCTTACCCGGATTTTTTTCGCAACTTTAACAATATTGAAAAATTTTACGATTATTTCAACAAACTTAACGTGCTCAAAGTTACCAAATATTATGTCTTTTTTTTTTCTTTTTTTCTTTTTTTTTTAAAAAAATCAAAACAACAAGTTTTGAACCGAAAAAGTTATTTAATAAAATTTGTCCTGCTTCTATGTGGAACTTATTTGTTTAAATTTATTAAGTAAAATTTATGGTTCAAAATAAGTTTATTTGACTTTAGAAAAAGCGTAAAGTTTGGAAGTGTGGATATAGCCATCAACCGCATCTAAACAACATGGAGATAGACCTTCCGTATTTCGGAATATAGCTAACAGTATATGCGGTGTCGATGACTGGTCACATTTAGCACTTCTCACAATATAATCATATTTTAAACAAAGCTAACTAAGTGAGGAATCTATCTTCATTACTGTTAACCTTATGAACGAAAATATAGGTTCCACTTGGTGTGCTATATTATGTTTATTCGACTGGATTAGCTTATTGCAACCTTAGATTATGTGGCAAATATTTCATGTCTTGTTGAATACTATCAGTCTTCCTTTTACAAAATATTTGTTTACATTAAATGTGAAAGAAGTTCCCTAATATTTTTCACACATTGTATTATCTATATTACATATTATTCTACGATTCATAGAGTTTAAAAGTAAATTTTATTAGTCCAGTATTGCAGTTAGAGACGTTGGTTCCCGCTTAGTGCTTTGCCAGGGCCCCGCGGTATCTTGTGCCGGGCTCACACTATCACAAGAGCTGTATAGATTTTCGTATGAATTGTCCGAAATATTGGAGATTTAATCCATTTTTAAACGATATTCAAGCCATTTTGCAATCGATTCTATAAGGAAAGTCACCAAGGAGATCGGACAAAGTATAAGTGATAAATATCGCACCGATATAATCAACATTGTTACATTATTAGTGTAGATGTAACTTTTATAGTTTCAAAACGGAATGTCCAGAGTTCGAATCCAACCAATTCCATTATGTCAGAAATTTACATACATATATATATATATATATATATATATATATATATATATATATGGTACGGTAAATGTGATCACGACTAAAATTGGTAAATGAAATAAATTATTAAATATTTATTAAATTTACCAGTTAGTTTATAAAATCCCCAACTCGTAATGGGCAATGTAATAAAAGTCCATAATTTTACTAAAATACATTCTAGAGATTGCTGTATAGCGAGTTTCATGCATCCAGTGATGTTTTTTTTTCTTTCTTTTTTCGGTTAATGTACGCGAAGCGTAACATACATAAATTACTGGCCGTTGCGTGAATGAATTTCATGCATTCTAGAGATTGCTGTACAGCGAGTTTCATGCGTCCAGTAATTTTGTTTCGGTTATTGTGCACAAAGCTCACATACATAATTTACTCACCAATTTACTCTCCAATTCACTTGAATTATACATAATCACCGGTTTATTACATTTACCGTAACATATATACAGTAAAAAACCACTAATCCATACTGCTTGGTTCCAGGCATTTTTCAGATTTGAGACTTTTTGCGGATTACAAGTCATGTCCATTTAATCTTTGTTTACAATTTTTTTATTCATACTTTCGGCAAATTTAGATTGTTAATGCTTAAAAAATTAAATAAATTAGACATTTAGTCATAATAATTTATTGATTTTAAATTTGTATCTTGCAATCTGTAAATAGCCACATTTTTTGCTGAATCATAAAATTTTGTTTTTGATATTTCCAATATCACTGGCTGAATATTGTAAATTACGTATAAGGATCAAATATGAATTAATTGATTTTTATATTTATTAATTTTGATTTAAGATATTATTTGCCTGATTTTAGAATATTCTTACTATCATTTTAAACTTTAAAAAGGAATATTAAATGATATATGATAATATAATCAGAAATAAGTTTAAAGCTGGAGAAAAAAAAATAAACACTCACCAGCAAATTATTTTTTAAGTATTAAATTTCTCAGATTACATTCGTATATGCAGTGCGGATTACAGGTTTTTGTGAATTGCAAGTTTCTCGATTAACGGTACTCTACTATTATATATATATATATATATATATATATATATATATTACTTTTTGGACATCATCAGTGTTTGGAAAGTCGAATGAAGCCACCCCAGATTTTATTTTTCTCGCAAGGGTTTTCAGACGCCACTGTATAGCTTTGTTTTTCCACTTTCGATTAATTCCTGTACATGAAATAAATCAAATATGAGCATTCGCTTTGTATATTTTGTGAAAAATAGTTTTCTAAAATATAACTTTTTTAAAGATATTTTTTTCTTAACTTCAGTTCTTTGTTGTTATCACGATATTTAGCATATGGACCCGTAATGAAATGTAAGATTATGCTAAAAGTCCTTTGAACCTATAGCTTTAAGTCATGCTTATGTATTTTAATACGTCAGAAATTTTATACTTGAATGTTTGCTCAAGGATGTGTGTAAACACAAAATACAGTCATTGTTTAAGAATCTCGCGCTATATAAACGAACCCTTCAATATGTCGAACGTTCTTGAGTTCTGAGATGTAAAAGTTCTCTCTAGTCAATTTTATCTGCCGTTGGAAAAATTTTAAATCTATTAGTAGCTTCAATTGTGAAAGCATAAAATTGTTCCTTAATTTTACTAACTATAAAAAAAAAATAATGATGATGAAAACTTTTCACTTTGGTATTTTAAAATATGTTATTTGTAAACAAATTAGACATTTAGCCAAAATAATTTATTGATTTTTAAATATATTTTTTAATCTATTCACAATAGTTGCTTGTATTAAAACATTTCGTTTGTGTTTTTGTATTGTATCTTGCAGTTTCTAAATATCCATAATTTCTGCTGAAGCATAAAATTTTGTTTTTGATATTTCCAATATCCTTGGCTAAATATTGTAAATTACACGTATAAGGATCAAATATGAATTAAATGATTTTTATATTTATTAATTTTGATTTAAGATGTTAATTACCTGATTTTTGAATAAATGATTTTATTTTCATCTTTATATTTAAATTGTAATTATTTCTATATAAGAAAATAAACATATTGTTTAAGTAACCGCCTTTCAAGACAAATACTTTTCTAAAAGAGTATGTTTTTATAAGGAAATATATTTTTTAATTTACTTTAAATTTACTTACTTAGTTTCTAAATATCCATAATTTCTGCTGAAGCATAAAATTTTGTTTTTGATATTTCCAATATCCTTGGCTAAATATTGTAAATTACACGTATAAGGATCAAATATGAATTAAATGATTTTTATATTTATTAATTTTGATTTAAGATGTTAATTACCTGATTTTTGAATAAATGATTTTATTTTCATCTTTATATTTAAATTGTAATTATTTCTATATAAGAAAATAAACATATTGTTTAAGTAACCGCCTTTCAAGACAAATACTTTTCTAAAAGAGTATGTTTTTATAAGGAAATATATTTTTTAATTTACTTTAAACTATTTATGAATTTTAATAATTATATTTTGATTTCATTTCATTTTTTTTTTTCATTTTGCTAATCAAGTTGTGATAGTATGGAAATTTTTATTGAATTATTTTTTTTTTTATACACTTTCAAACAATTGAAATCATTTTGCTAAAACTAAGTTTGTCTCAGTTACTATATATGTAAATATACATAAACATTTTTTTTTTTTTTTTAATGAGCACTATAAACAAATGCATTATTTTTACGATCATACTATCGAAGAAAAGTATATAAAAAAAACAAATGCTACTAAAATATAATATAGCCACGAACGAAAATATACAAAAACTTCTTCCGAGTTACCCACGATTCCGAAAAAAATTCTTTATCTTTAGAAACCTTAGAAATAAATATATATTTTTAGATCTATGGAAGTTCTTATAAAAACAAAGTTTCTTTTGGTGCCACTGATTTTCAGAAAAGTTTCCGAGTACTTATTATAATGTATTAATCAGTTTTCTCAAACCGAAATATCGGTTTTGGATGCTTTTTAGGATGGATACATTTTCAGCTGCGTAATTGAATTTATACACGCAAGAAGAAAATAATAATAATTTTAATGTTAATGTTAGTGTTGTTAATTTATCATGTTTGTCTGTAAAACATGTTTGTTTAACACAAAAATGTTTACTTGAGAATTGATAGAATATAAAAAAACCTATATTCCGGATTTTAAAAAATAACCTGATTAATACACTAAAAAACGACTTGGAAACGTTTTCGAAAATCACTGGCAGCAAAAATAATTTTATTTTTATAAATACTTCTTCAAACCTTGAAGATAAATTGGTTTCTGAATATTTTTAAAGAAAACTTTTCGAAATCGTGGGTAGCTCGGAAGAGGTTATTATATATTTTTGTTCGTGGTTACATTATATTTTCCTAAATTGAAAAATATCTATCGTTCTGTTACTGTGTAAAAGAGTAATTCCGTTAAAGTTATTTTGATTTAATTCTAAAAATGTTTTTTTATAATTTTAATGAAAATTTTTGATATTGCATGTTTTTAAAATTATACATACGTTTATTATAAATATTATCTCGCTCATCTTTTGCAATCAAGTTCATATTCGGTTAAACTAAATTTTTTTCTTCCGTTAGTCGTAGTTACGTAATTATTTACATTTTTTAATTTTATTTAAAAGGAAGGTATTATAATTATTTTTCTATGACTATGTCGAGGAAAAGCGTATAAAAGTGTATTTTTTATATTACCTAAGTTACTATTCTTTAACATACAAAAATAAACAACTTATAAAATATATTGTTGCAGAATCCCAATACAAAATAAATTTTCTCTATATTTTATCCACTAAATACATTCTTCGAGAAATTTCAATATTAAGAATTTATCTGATAATATCAGAATACTAAGAAAATTTTTAATTCAATTTTAGAAAAGCGTAATAAATTTTTCTCGTAAATTCATTTAAATTCAATTGCATAAAATATTTTTTATAAAACAAATTTTGGTACTACCAACTAACAATTGAGATCTTATTGGCTAAACCTATTTTATCTGGGTTTACCCTATTTACATATTAGTGTAAAATTTAAAATTTTGCTGTAAATAAATGTATCTTAATCAGGTTTATTTATCTTAGGGCGATACTGTCGGAGGAAACAGCGTAAAAAATATTTTATTTTTATACTGCATTTATTTTTTATACTGCTTCTTAAAGTTTTAAAAAGAAACAACAACTTTGAAAAATATTTTGTTGCTTACTGAAAAAATAACTTGCTGTATATTTAATGCGTTAAATATATTCTTAGAAGAAATTTACATGAGATTTTTTTTTTTTTACTTTAAAGATATTTAAACAATAAAAACAGCTGAAAAAAATAAATTTCTGTTTAACCTGTCGAAATGTGTGCTTAATCCGTTAATACGTACATCGAGAAAATTGCATATTTCGTTTTATTCTAATATTAAATGCAAACAAACATTTTCGTTCAAGCTTAGGGAAACGTAATATAGTAGAAGTTTCTGTTGAATAAATTTTGCCTCGCTTCTATAAAGTGTATATATTTTTTAAATTTTAATAAATAAATTTCGAAACCAGAGGATTTTAAAAAAACTGTTATTGTGTTTTATATTTACTAATATTACTCTTTCATCCTCAAGCATTTGTGATAACATTTACCATATTTATATACTAGTTGAAAATTTAAAACATTATTTAGAAATCTTCTTTATACGAACGGACTGTAATCAAATTTATTCGATACGATAATACTATCGAGGAAAGGAAACATAAAAATTTCTTATTTTAAGGTTGTATAAGATGTTTTTATTTTAATATATAAAAGGAGTAGCCGAGAAAATAATTTACTCTTTATCCCAGTATGAAATGAGTTTGTTGTATGCTTAATCCGCTAAATACATTCTTCGGAAAAGTTTAATATTTTATTTCATCACTGTAATAACATTAGATAGGAAAAACATTTTTAATACAATTTTACAAAGGAGTAATAAAGGTTTGTACAAAAATTCCTTCGTTGCTTCGTTTTAGCCTAGCTTGATGTCTTTTTTTTAATAAAGTTGATGGGGGTGGGATTTTTTTTTTTATCTTCTTCTCAGTCTTTCGAAAATTAAATATTCTCTTTTTTCTGCTTTATGGTTTTTTTTTGGTTTTTTTTTTTTTTAATATTTTGCTTACTTTTCCCTCTTTATCGTTTCTTTTCTTTTCTTTTCTACTCACTGGAAGGTGAAAATAAAAAATTGCTAGATGCGGTATAAATATTTAGGTTGAAATATTTGTAAATGCATTGAAAAATTAGGTTTTCTATTTATTATTATTAATATTATTAAGCTTTATTGGTTTTTTATGAATGGAAATATATGTTTTTACAGTATTTGATTTATAATCTTAGCTTTTTTAATTAAGTTTTTGCCTAATTTCAGCTCTTATATTTTCATAAAGTTGATGGTGGTGGGATTTTTTTCTTCTCATTCTTTCAAAAATTAAATTTTTTTTCTGATTTATATATATATATTTTTTTTTCTTTTTTTTTTACTCACTGGAAGGTGCAAATAAAAAATTGCTAGATGCGATATAAATATTTATATTGAAATATTTATAAATGCTTTAAAAAATGTTTTTCTTCTTATTATTATTGTTATTATTAAGATTGTTAAGCTTTATTGGTTCTTTATGAATGGAAAGATATGTTTTTACAGTATTTGATTTATAATTTTAGCTTGTTTAATTAAGTTTTCGCCTAGTTTCAGCTCTTATATTTTCATAAAGTCGAAGGGCTTGGGATTTTTTTCCTTCTCATTTTTTCGAAAATTAAATATTCTATTTTTTTTTTCCTGCTCTATTCTTTTCTTTATCTTTTGCTTACTTTTCCTCTTTATCTTTTATTTTATTTTCTACTCGCTGAAGAGTGGTAAATAAAAAATGCTAAACGAGATTATGAATATTTAGGTTGAAGTGTTTATAAAGGCTTTCAAAAAATATATTTTTTAATATTATTAAGCTTTCTTGGTTCTTCATAAGTTGAAAAATATGTTTTTTTTTTGTTTGTTTGTTTGTTTTTTGTTTTTGTTTTTTTGTTTTTTTTTTACATTATTTGGTTTATAATCTTAGATTGATTAATTAAGTTTTCTTGGTATTTTTAATGAGGAAAATATATAGATGAAAATCAGTAGTTGTAAACAAGAATAAAAAAGCCTTACATACTTATTATCTGAAACACCATTTTATCTTATCATTAATATAATTTTAGAAGTAGTAATAAAGAATTGTAATAAAATTCCTTCGTTGCTTATACAGTTTTTGTGCCTGATTTTTATTTATTATTTTTTTTTTTTTTTTTAAGTTGATGGGGTGGGATTTTTTTTCTTCTCACTCTTTCGAAAATTAAATATTTTATTCTTTATTTTCTACTCTATGACTTTCTTTATTTTTTGCTTATTTTTCCTCTTTATCATTTTTTTTTCTACTCGTTGAAGGGTGGTAATTAAAAATTTCTAGACGAGATGTGAATATTTAGATTGAAGTGTTTATAAATACTTTTAAAAAATGTTTTTTAAGATCACGAAAATGTATTGGGTCTTTAAAAGGGGAAAAATATGTTTTTTACACTATTTAGTTTATAATCTTATCTTGATTAATTACGTTTTCTTGATATTTTTATGAGGAAAATATATAGATGAAAATCAAAGAATAAAAATTATCTTACATACTTATTTGCATCTTATAACATACATAAATGCAACAAATTTCGACACATTCAATAGATATAACAACTTTTTTTAACGAATGAAAGTTATAGTTATTAATGGGAAACCTTCCTTAATTCCGATTGATGCAAAAGTTGGTAGTTTTAATTCATATTTCATATGAATAACATACAGAAATAAATCAGTAATCTATTATCTTTCATAATATAACAATGGTACGACAATAGCTTCGTTTCATGATCTAAGTGTTTTTGTTAAAAATGACTGTTTTTTCTAACAATTAAAAGACATAAGCAACTCTGACATTTAATAAACAAGGGTATTTCAGTAGCTGCATAATTTTCCTTTTGTACATGAATGCAACAGCTTTAAATAATATTACAGGGGTCCCACTAATCTTGCTTTATAATATCACTATTTTGAAAGTTGTAATGGTATTCTATAACAAATATTATAGAAACGAGAATTATTGTTTCAAAAAAGTGGTATTCAAAAAACGGACCAGCTATTGCTGGACTAGCGTTTGAATGAGCTGAATACTTTCCATTATATATTATTTATATACAATATTATTTTGAAATTATTGCATTGCAATAAAATGTACTTAACATACTACCAATGGAAGCAACATAAACACGCATTTTTATTTCCCCCTTTTTACATTGTTGTTTTCCTATTTTGAATAGTATTTGAAAATTTTAGAATAGAAAAAAAAATTGCTGATTTTTCCCAGCATAAAATGTTATTACGTCAGTATGCTTTATCCCTTAAATAAATTATCGCAGAAAATTTAATATTTAGATTTATTCTAATAACATTAGAAGGGGGAAATAATAAATTTTAGAAAACAGTAATAAAAGTTTGCTTTATACTTCCTCCATTTTTTTATTCAAATTTTGCAATTCTTCTGTTTTTAGGTGCGTTCGTAATTATATAAATACGTAGCACCTATAGTCGTCGTTTGGTCCGTCCGTCTGTCCGTCCGTCTGTCTGTCTGTCTGTCTGTCCGTCTGTCTGTCTGTCCGCATATAACAACGCAAAAACTACCCAACCAAATGGTTTGCAATTTAAAATATATTATCTTTGCAGAATTTTGTCGAGACATTTCAAATTTTATTAAAATCGAATCAAAACTTTAGGAGATATTAATAAAAATATTTATTAAGAAATTCGAATTTTTTTTTAAATCGGTGCTTTTTTTGTTATAGGAGCTTCCGATGGATGTTAAATCGTCAAGCGACCGAGATACTTATTTTATGACAGAAATTAATCTGCAGACGATATAATTCATTTCACAGAATTAAAAATCATCAAGATCTGAATATTTATATAACTAGCTGATACATATATATCTGAATATTTATATAACTAGTTAAGATATTTGTATGAAGAGTGTCATAAAATATATACTTAACTAGCTGTTTAACCCGTTCTACGCACGGGATATCATGAATTTAATTCTAAAACGTGCGTACGAACGCACCTCGTTTGTAACGTTTGACGTACAATTTCCAACTTGTTATTTTAATAATGTAGACGACATATTTTCTCGTAATTTTCTTATGAAAATTAAACATTTTTGTTATCGTTTTCTCCCTTCTTTCTTTTGTTTCTATACTATTCTTTGGCCTTTACTTTTTATATTTAATTTACTTTCCGGGTTTTCGAATGGTGTTAATTAAATTTAAAAGACCTACACTGAGAAAACTGACACTTTCAAATCTGAGTAAATCGAAGTTTTTATTTAGTTATGAAACTTTTTGTTTCAAATATGACGACCCAATGTTTTCAATTCTGAATACTGAAACTCAGAATATTGAAACATGGATATCATCAAAGCTGATCACATAGAAGTCAGTTCAAACTCATTTTTGAAAAATGGAAATACTCAAATAGGAGCACATGATATTTTATTCTTTAGTGTGTGCATGTTTTCAGAAATGAGTATATAAATGTTGCAAACTTGAGTAATTTTGATTCGGAGCCATTTTGATTATGCGACATATTCAAATTTGAGTATTTTTTGCTCAGTTTTGAAAATGTCGTTTTTAGAGTGTGCATGTTCATATCCCTGAATGAGTTACGAATATGTAGTTCTAAGACTTTATAAAGGTTTTCAAAGATAAAGTTAAGCTCGCTAAGCATTCTTCGTCCTTTCTACATTAAGAAATGTACATTTGCACTGCTTTTAATTTCTATACTGCCGCCGCTTAATTAGGAATCCTTATTTAAATTAGAAAAAAATCAAATTAAAGCCAGCAATAATAAATAAATAAGCCTTTTTTCTATGGCTGCGTAATCTTTCTTTTATCTACGGATGATAGATATTCGTTTAATTAAAATTATGTTTTTCAAATTAAATCAGCCAAAATTTGCAATTTTTATAAAATGTTTTTTTTTTAAATCTTCAAAACTGAAAATTATTCTATTCTAATTAAATTTATTTATAAGACTGTGAAAGAAAATAGCACAAGAAGAATCTTTTCCATATTTCTTTAATTTCTGAAAATTTAGATGTGTAAAAAGGCAGTGTTGTTTATCTGATTAAAAAGTGTATTTGCTGTGCACTGAATTCATTACATACAATTTTCGAAAAAGGTTTATTTTAACGAAATCAGATGAAAAGAAATTTATAACATTTTATAGAACAGAAGTGAAAGTTTTTATCAAAATTATTCTGTTAGTTTTAATAAAGTTGAGAAAAATGGAAATTTTCTTCTTATTTATCTCAAATTTTAATCTTCTTAAATTCATAAAGATACAACTAAATGTAAATATATTGCTTGAAAGTGCGTAAAAACATACATAAAACATTTAAAAGCACATTAAAGTTATTTTAAAATTTCAAAACGTTTTCAACCGAACTACTCGGTCATCATCAGTGAAAAACTAATTGTTGAGATGAGTTGTTGTCTCTTCGCGTTTTCTTGCTTGCCCGGAATAAACTATTTTACTTCAAGGATTTGGAATATAAGGTGGGATGGGAAAGGTAATCAATGATGTATTAATTCATTCCAGACTGCGGGGATATCATATGATAATACATCCTTACAGACTATTTCTTTTTTAGATATTATTTCTAGAGACTCTCTTATGATAGCTTCCAGGTGATTATTTGTGCGGAATATAATTTTGGATCCATTGAAATCTACTTTTATAGGTTCAGTTCGTGCTAATCTTGCTAACGCAGTGTGTGGTCTATTTAATCTCAGATCTGCATCATGTTCTTTTATTCCAAACCCTTGAAGTAAAATAGTTTATTACGGGAACGCAAGAAACGCGAAGAGACAACAACTCAACTCAACAATTAGTTTTCACTGATGATGACCTAGTAGTTCGGTTGAAATGTTTTGAATTTTTAAAAGGACTTTAATGTGCTTTTAAATGTTTTATGTATGTTTTTACGCATCTTCAAGCACTATATTTACAATTAGTTGTATCTTTATGAATTTTAGTTATTAAACAAGGTGAATTTGCACTGAAATTTTAACTTTTTATTTAATCTTTCTTATTAATTTAATTTCTACTCGTTTTTATTTGGTATTTGTTTACTTTTGTATTTAATTTATAATTATAAATTTGTAATTTTATATTTAATTTTTTGCTCTCTGAAGAGTGGTAATAAAAAATTATGAAATTAAAAATTCTTAATACTAAGAAAGGTTTCTTTAATGCAGATAGATATACAGACAACGTTTATATATCAAATTTCCGTGATATGTAGTGACTATTAAAATGAATGATATTGAGTAAAACTATCTATTCTTAAATGTTTCCCTATGTAGTTAACTTAATGAGCTTTTCCTGCTGAGATACATGTATCTTTATGTTTATATACTAGATTATTTTATCTTAGAAAAGTTTAAGATGAAAAGCAGTTAAGTGATACCATTTTCGTACAAAATTATATTTCTCTATTTTATATTACGTTTCCCTCGCTGTCTAAAATTTTAAATTACTGATCAATTTTTTTTTCTTATTCATTTCTTTCAATATAAATGTTTTTTTAATGAAAAATAAGACAACGTTTTGTATGAAATTTTTTATCTGTTTCTAAAGAAATAAACTAACATTGGATCGAATTTATTATCAATGTTGTTAAATTGGCTTTTGGATAGCACAGTTGCTGCTTTTGAATTTTTTCAATAGTATTTGTGCCTTTTTTTAATAGCATAAGATAAAGCCAGGAGAGATGGCGCAGTCAAAGAGATTGCGCAAATAGAGGTTCGGGGGGAAGGAGTGGAGTGAGCGCACAGCGACTCCAGGTACTTGTACAATAGCAGTAGTGGAGTGTCAACTTGAAAGTGCACGTTGATTGTTTTGAGCGTCTAAGATAAAGCATTGCTATTTTGTTTTGTTTTCCCAAAGTAAGTGATTGAATTTTCATATGTATTGATCAGAATTTCTATACAATGTCAGTAATACAAAATATTTTAAACGATTTCTCATAAGCTACTAAACTAGAGTAACAATGTGAACATCAACGGTTCGTTTTAGTAGCGGCCATGTTTAAATAAAAGTCCGCGCAATCTCTCCTACCGAAATTGGGGAGTTTGCGCATCTGCTACTTAGGAGAGATGGTGCATTGTTCCCATTCGTTCCCATGCTAGGAGAGATTACACAGCTTATTGGTAAATTTGCATAAAAACATGAAAAATGAAAATGGACTAATTTTAAGTTAAACGTGTTATTAAGTAACTTAATGTTATTTTGTAATCTTACCTGGACTTGCTTTTTCTGATTCTTTAATTTTTTTTTCATTTAATTAAAAATTTTTAATCATTTTTAAAATTATTTCCTTTTTCTGATTCTTTAATCATTAGGTGGAAATATTCACTCCTAATACAATAAGATTTGTTCACAAAAACTTTACATCAATGTCATTTAAGTGTAATTATTATTGTTAACAATTTAATTGTAGCTATTATTAGTAACAATCTCTCCTACCCATGTGCGCAATCACACCAACCCGGTAAGGACAGATTGCGCAAAATAACTTTTTTGGTTTTATTACAACTGTTCTATTAAATTGCAACATAACAACAAAATAGCAATGGAAATGCATAAAAAACAAATGAAGTAAAAATTTTTCATAGATAGTTATATATATATATATATATATATATATAATTAATATTTAGATTTTTTATTATTATTCTTTTGAATTGTGCGCAGACTCTCCTAGCTTTATCTTATTATATATTGTACGGAAGAATTGAAATTTTTTTCTTATTTAACTTCTTATAAACTTCTTATTCTTTTAATTTCTACTAATTTTTATTTTCTGGTATTTCTTTTCTTTTGCATTTCATTTATAATTATAAAGCTGTAATTTTTTTATTTATATTTCTGCTCTATTGAAAGGGATACTAAAAATTTATAAAAATTAGGATTTTACTCAATACTAAACAATTTTTCTTCAATGTAGAAAAACACACAAGGTTTAGATATCGAATTCTTGCGATATGTAGCGACTATTAAAATAAATCATATTGAGTAAAACTATCTATTCTTAAATGTTCCCTGAAGTAGTTAACTTAATGGGCTTTTCCTGCTGAGATACATGAAACAAATTTTAAATTTTTTTTTCGCCGTTGGCCTCATCAAAGCTATAATTCTGTGTAAATCCCATTATTTTAAATTATTTTCTCGTTCTAGTATTTAGATTCTCAAAATTCCGCCTAGCTAAAAATGCTTTATTCTAAATTCATTCTCTTAAAAAAATGGCTCTAAGCGCTGTTCTGTTAAAATTACACACTTTTTGTTTCATTAAATGAACGCATCCTAGAGTTTAATTCTTTTAAATATCAATCTCCCACCTAAAAATATTTCAATTCTCTTGAAATAACAACCTATATATTTTTATTTTTATTTCCCTATGTTTTCTGACAAAACAATATTCTTTCTCAAAAATATAAAAGCTAATTTCAGTTTCAATGTAAAAATCTTATCTTGGCATCCTGCCCATACTCGGTAAAACCTACGTATTTTTTTTCTTTCTTATTTGTTCGAAGGAATTAGATTGTTCCGTAACATTCTAGAAATATTTTCCCGCACTTTTCAAGCCTGCGGTCTGATATCTTCAAAATCATAGTGCCAGAAAATTTAGTTCCGTAGCGCTGATTGGTCGAAAAACTGTTTAACGGCACTGTATTCATGAGCGTTATATAATAGTTATACGCTGATTTTTCCCGCGTAGCAGCAGATTGTTCCTGGAGCTCGATGTACATGTAACCCCGGCGCGTACTTCGCGACTGTGGAATAATCTCCTTGGCTGCCGATAGACAAGACGACGCTGACCGTTAAGATCTTATGTCTTCTTCAAGCATTGAATTAATTCACCAAGTCTCTCCATGGTACTAAAAATCATTATTTATGGAATTATAATTTTGAAATAGTAAAGCATGGCCTCAACGTTTCTCTGAATTCTAATAAAATGTGGATTGGAATCGACTGCCTATTATTTTCCTTCAGTACGCACACCATAAATTGGATTCTCGGCGCTACGACTGCAAACTCCTCGGTGGAAACTCTCGCCTTGATAGTTTGATTTATGAAAAATAAGGTGATTCAAGTGAAAACGTGACATACATGTATCTTTATATTTAGTATATATACAAATCTATAGATCTTATACAGGGCTGCACAAAAGAGTTCGGATAGTTTTCCGAATATTACTGATAATTCCTGAAATTGGATTTTTAAACATGTTATACGTTTTCCAATCACATAGTAGTATTTAGTGCTGCTCAGTAGGATTGGTAAGTTGTATTTTCGGAATTTGTATTTTTGGAATTTTGTATTTTCAGAATTTGTATTTCAACATTACATAGTATAATTATTGCTCAATATCATAAAGTATAATTTAGTAATTCTCAGCATAATTAAGTAAACCTGCTGGGCGGGGCTAGTTGAGCTTAAGCTGAAAGGTAGGCCTCCCCACCGGGTTTGACCTTAACCTTGTCTACTTAGATATATTATTTATCTAACTTGGCTCGTCCAGCATAATTTGATAGCTTAGTGATTGCCATTGTAATCTTTGACAGTTAATTTTCAATAGTGAGGGTCCCCTTCCCGGGTGGTCCTTCCGGGCATCTCTCCCCGGGCTGTGGGCTTGCCGCATAGTAAACAAACCTGCTTGATGCGGCTAGTTGAGCTTAAGCCGAAAGGTAAGAAACCCTTCCCGGTTTGACTTTGTCTATTTAGATGTCATCTTTCACCTTATTAAACGGTAAATATGTGTAAAATTATTTGGAAAATGTTGGAAAGTGTTACATAATCTATGCTTGATGCATGATTTTGGTTCTTGTTTTCTGTTTCTTTACTTTTGCATTTCATTTATAATTATAAATTTGTAATTTTATATTTATATTTCTTCTCTCTGAGAAGAAATAATAAAAAAATTATAAAAATAAACATTCTTAATACTAAACAATGTTTCTTCAAAGTAGATATACACATGACGTTTGGATATCGAATTCTTGCGATATGTAGCAACTATTAAAATAAATGATATTGAGTAAAACTCTAGTTATTCTTAAATGTTTCCCAAGATAGTTAACTTAATCGGCTTTTTCTGCTGAGATACATGTATCTTTATATACAAGATTATTTTACTCGAGAAAAGTTTAAGATGAAAAGCAGTGAAGTGATGCCATTTTCGTACAACCCTATTTTTCTCTATTTTATATTACATTTCTTAATGTTCAAAATCGAAAATTATTGACCAAATCGTTTTTCTTATTCATTTCTTTATTATAAAAAAAAATGCGTTTCTCTGTGATGTTCTTAACATTAAAATCTTCAAGATTAATGTTTTAATGAAAAACAAGATTAGACCCGTCAAAATTTGACGGCAAACAAATTAAGTTCTTGACAGATAATAGTGCTAAAAGTCTGGTTAATTTGTCGTTTTTGCTAAGGCTTTTGGGATTTTTTAAAAATACTTTTACACTCTAAAAAGAATTTTCGTATCTTTCCAATACAATTCCTGTATTTTTACGGGATTTTTTTTCTGTTTCAGTGTAATAATAAAACTGAATCCCACAGCTTTATATTAAGTGAAAATTTAGCATTATCTGTCAAAGATATTCTCAAATACATACTTTTCCGTGAAAGTATAGAAATTGTACTCCCAATTTACAATGTATTTATTTATTTATTTACAGTGAATGTTGTCATATTGGCGAAAGAACGCACAGTTCCTGCTTTTAAATACGACTATTTCCTATTGGTATTTATCATATGTTATACTTAATTATTTACATATTAACATATAAAAAATACAGTGTTATTATGGAAGCCTAAAAAAATAGTAATATAAATGAAATGAATTAAAATTTGCTAAAAAAACCCTATAATTCTAAGCTTGTTTAACACATTAATGCAATCATCAAACAAAAAACCATCAGAGAGGCAGTAAATAGGCATCCTAAATTATATCAAAACAACCAGTGCATCTTATAAAATAAGAACAAAAAATCATGCATCAGCCATAGATTATGAAACACTTTCCAACTCTGACACAATTATAATTAAGAAATTTCATTTTTCCATGCACTGAAATCTACCATAGTCTGCCCTGTAACCGAATTCTTTTGTGCGTCTTTGTTAAAGAACGGTAAGTGCTATACACTCCGCAATGTATAGAAAACGTGATGTAGTGCACCTCAGGTATCCTTTTTAATTTCATAATGCTTACATAATTGCATTTGTATTTTGGCGCCATCTACCGGCAGATAATACAAACAAATTTTTAAATTTTGTTTCCTTCGTAAATAAAATAATTTTTTCTTGTGAAACGTAATTAAAATATAAGGAATAAATAGTACCGAGTAATTTCCATTTAATTATCTACTTAAAATAAAATACGAAGGCAAGAAAGTGTAGCTAACCATTCCGATGGTGACCACTCTGGTCTGCGAATAGACCGTAGTTAAACGCCATGTTAGGCTTAATGAAAAACCTATGCTAACATATGACAGCTATATGATAATATATTCTACTTGAAATCATGTCTGTTCAGCATGTTTTCCTATAAAACATGTATATCATATCCTATTATAATGTTTTAAGTTCTTAATCCAGAAAATCCAGAATAAACATCGGAATCCCAGATATAAAGAAACGAAGACTGTTATCCAGTATAATATTACGCTTCTGTATTAAAAATTTTGGCGCCATCTACCCACAGATAATACAAACAAATTTTGAAATTTTGTTTCTATCGTAAATAAAATGATTTTTTCTTATGAAACGTAATTAAAATATAAGGAATAAATAGTACCGAGTAATTTCCATTTAATTTTGCTTATATAATCGAAAAATGAGCTATGTGGTGAGTCAAGCTCTTTAGAAACTCATTGATAACACTTTTTACAAAAACTTTCGCACATGGATTATTTTTTAATATTTAATTTGAATGTTTTGTCCAATCATTGAACTACTTAAAAATTTTAATATTGAGTAAAAAAAATAAAAAATTCACATCATTTGTATTTGTAGAAATCATTTGTCATTTTTACAATACATACCTTTCAATAATAAAATCTTCATGCTGTTTGATTATATGAAGTCTTATGAAAATGCAGTGCAGATCAACTATCTGTCATTTTTGACGGGGGTTATAAACTAGTAACATTAATAAAATGCATCGCAGACACTTTTTAACCATAGATCATAATGTAATGGAATTCTTTTGTGCGTCCCTGTAAACGAACTATTTATATATTTTTTTTATATTCCTGAGAACGCCTTTTTTTGTCCACTTCAATGATGCATGTCTATTTCATTATGTTTGCTGTATTTTATGCATCGAAAATTATTTTTCCCCATAGATAAAAATGTAACGGTATTATTTTGTGCGTCCATGTAAACGAACTATAAATACTACACACTTCATTTTCAATACCGAAGATTCTATAGTAAACCTCAATAACATATAAAAGTTATATGCTTATCCGAATATATTTTCGAAAGTGAGAGCTTGGACAGGCGGACAGACAGGCAAAATGAATTCATAAATACTTTTCAACTATATTGAAAAATGTTTAAAAGATCATATATTTTTAAGTCTAATGGGGAGAGGGAAAGCAACATCTAATGCTTATCAATTCACCTACTTTCTTTTATACAGGGTGATCCTGAATTCATGGTACAAACTTTAAGGATTGGTATAAGACACTGTAACAAACAATTTTTGTATAGGAAAGCAGGGTCGGAAATTTATTTATTTAGTCAAAAATACAGGGCGTCTCACTCCAATCCGAAGTCGCGTTTTTGTTCATAACTTTAACAGTAGTGAATATATTTTAGCGAAATATTTACAATATGCTTGCAGTTCATACAAAGAAGCTGTTGCGAATTTTGTTAAAATATCTTCACTGCTGTTAAAGCTATGAACAAAAACGCAACTTCGGATTGGAGAGAGAGACGCGTATTTTTGACTGTATAAATGAATTTTTGACCCTGGTTTCCTATAAAATAAATGATTTTTACTGTGTCCTGTACCAACCCACTGTAAAAATCATTTATTGTACAGGAAACCAGGGTCAAAAATTAATTTATTTAACAATATAATACAGAGTGATCCTGAATTCATGGTACAAACTTTAATGATTCGTATAGGACACTGTAACAAACAATTTTTGTATAGGAAACCCTATTATATAGGATTGCAGAAAAAAAGAGCATACAGCTGATATTAAATATAATAGAAATTGCAGAAAAAATAGCATATAGCTGATATTAAATATAATAGAAAAACTACAGCCCTGGCAAGATTATATCAAGAAGAAACCATCCAAATAAATGTCAATGAAAGTAAAATAATATTTCCCTCCAGTCTATACTATCCATCCATAATAAGAGAAACCATAGAGATACTAACACGCAAAAATACAATATGTAACGATGCGGCATCTTTTAATTTATCGAAACTGTGGCTCGAGTTACTCCATAGTCACAGATATGAAAATAAACAACCAAGTAAAAAATAATAGATAACGTGTGTAATTTTTTAAAAATTAGATGAAAATAATAACTTTAAAGCCCGTGCAACTTTGAAATATCCTCATTTTGTTTTTGAAAATGACTCGGAAAGAGTCGAAACATGTAAAACAACTAATAAAAGTTATTTTAATTTATATTATGTTGTTAACTTACACCTTTAGCATTTAAAAGGAATATATTAATTTATTTAGTCAAAATTACAGGGCGTCTCATTTCAATCCGAAGTCGCTTTTTTGTTCATAATTTTAACATCAGTGAAGATATTTTAACAAAATTTACAACAGACTCATTTTTGTATGAATTGTAAGCATACTGTAAGGATTTCGTTAAAGTATCTTTACTACTATTGAACTTACGAACGAAAACGCGACTTCAGATTGCAGTGATTTTTGATTATATAAATGGATTTCCGATCCTTTTTTCCTATATATATATTTTTTTGTTACAGTGTCCTGTACCAACCGTTAAAGTTTGCACATGAATTTGGGATCGCCCTATATATTTTGTTTTTCAAAATATCTGATGCGTATCACACGTGAATTACAAGTTTTAAACTTTTTATTGTTAATATAGAAGAAAGAGAAAGGAAGACCGAGCTATGCTCGGTCAAAATTAGCTTTGAGTTCAAATATCCTGACGCATGACCAAAATGACCCACTAATCAAATTTTCTCAAACATGTGACCTAGCCCAACAGTCTTCTCGCGCCCGAAAACCATAAGATGCAAAATTTAGTGTAATAAATCTGAGTAGTTTTGTATGATAAAATAGCTTGACCCATAATGACCCATGACCAAAATGACCCACTAATCGAATTTTCTCGAACACATGACCTAGCCCAACAGTCTTCTCGTGCCCGAAAACCATAAGATGCAAAATTTAGTGTAATAAATCTGAGCCGTTTTTATGATAAAATAGCTTGACCCATAATGACCCATGACCAAAATCACCCACTAATCGAAATTTCTCGGACATGTGACCTAGGCCAATGATTTTGTCGTGTCCGAAACTCGTAGGACACAAAATTTAATCAAACTCGTTAGAGCCGTTTTTTAGATAAAATTAACTTGACCCGGGTTGACCCAAAAATGACCCACTAATCGGAAGTTCTCGAACATGTGACCCAGCCCAATAGTCTTCTCGTGCCAGAAAATGGTACGATACAAAATATAGTCAAAATCGTTGAACCGTTTTTTAGATAGAATTAACTTGACCCTGACCCTTGATGACCCAAAAAGACCCAGTAATCGAATTTTCTCAAACATGTGACCAAGCCTAATGGTTTTCTGGTGCGCCAAAACGATAGGATACAAAATTTCGTAAAAATCGTTAGAGCGGTTTCTAAGATAAAATTTGCATATATATATAATAACACACAAGATTTGCTATAAAAGGAGGAGCAAACGCTTTTTAAGGAGACTTTATAAAAACTTCTATTTATTTGGAAACTTTATTTTGCTTTTCGAAGTACTTTACATTTAGAATAAAAATATTTTATCAAAAATCAAAATGTAATGACTGTCTATTCACAAATATTTTATACAATGTTTTAATACATTTATACAGTTTAAAAACGTACCGTGGAAATTGGATTACTCAGGGTTATTCTCTAAAATTTGAGATTTTATTTAAATACATTTCACTGTTTACATTTTGATTTAATTATGTTTTCATAAGTTAAAGTAAAAATCGACGTACTTTCATTTTTTTTTATCTTCTTATAAAAAAGTAAAACTTGAAATAGCTTTCAAATATAAAAACTTCGATAAAAAAAAAAAAAAAAAACTTCAAAAGTCGTTTTATAATATTTACAGAGATTTATTTTACATTAAAAATGCATTTTGTCTGTTAAAATAGTCCATGCGTATCATAAGAGGATTGTAAGTTTTAAAGTAGCCAGTTTTTTAGAAGACTTTCTAATATTTGTGGTTAGTTTAAATTTTTTATTTTTCGTTTCAAAGTACTTTATATTTAGAAAAAGAAAGTTTTAATCTCTGAAATTATGCCGTAATACTGTTTGTTCTTACTTTCTCAATTTTTTATGTACTTACTTTATTTATTTATTTATTTTAGAGTTAAAAGAACTACAATGGAAACTTAATTTAGGCGTATAATTTAACTAAAGTTTGTCATTTCATTTAAATATTTTTGACGTTTTATAAGTAATCTCACTATGTTTTTGATATAATTACATTTTCAAACGTCAAAGAAAATTTCGCAACATTTTATTTTATTTCCTCGTTTTATTGTTATTTTTTTCTTTTTGCTGATGCATTTATGCTTTTTTCCTTGCGCAATATGATAGTTAAAATTTCCATGGAAGAATTATGTCTGTTTAGGTTTCGAAATTTAGATTTTTTTTTATATGGTATTTAGAGACACTAACGGGTCCATCCCGAGATTTCCGGGTTCCAGAATAGAGGTGAAAAGTATTTTATTATTATTATTATTATTATTATTGATTACGCTAATAGAATTTTTTCATTTAATATATATTTTTTTAGTTTGCCGACTAAATACACCAAAAAGCATTTTTATATGAAAAATATCAAGTATGAATTTAAATAAAGTTTTGAAATTCATTAAAAGCGATATTTTCGTATTAGCCGCAGGTCAGGAATTAATAACCAGAAAAATCGCCGAAGATTTCATTGTTTACAGCAGACTTTTTCATTCAGATGGTTTAAGCATGTAGTTTAATTGTATGTATGTTAAATTTGTGTTTTACTTATATTATTTTATTTATTTATTGATAATATTTTAATTTTGTTATGGAATATAAGGCGGAAACAAATCCTTAACTATTTATACTGTTTTAAGTGTAAACGGCGTTTGTAGCTGGGTTACACGCGATCAAGATAGATTTTTAAAAAAAAAATACATATTGAAATTTATTTTAAAAACTATTTTTAAAAAATCCGTAAGTTAGGATACAGTTTTCAAACAAATTGCATTTATTTCCTATTAGACGGTGTAAAAACGGAAATTGTGCGATGTTTAGGGATTAAAATTGCAGGGAAACCAAAAATTACTGGCCAGGTGTTGCCACCATCCGACGCTAACGAAAAAGAAAGGCTACCACGGTGCTTTACGCGTATCTTTTTTTACAGACCGCCGGAGTCACGTGATGCTGGAATGCACCAATGGAGGTGTACGAAAAGAGCATCACGTCAGTCTAGCGGTCTGTAAAAAAAGATGAATGCACCGCGGTAGCCTGTCTTTTTCGTTAGCCTCGCCACCATCAATGTGACGTCAGCAATGCTCACGTACATACTTTTCTTTATAATATAGATTAGAGCTGAAATATTTTTAAGCTGTGAAAAAAATGCAGGCTTTTTTTAGTGTTTTTTTCCCCCTACATAAATTTTGCAATTTTCACTTTTTAAAAATTTTTCATGAAGATGAATGCAATTAAATAGTAATGACAGGAATGATCACATGATCACACAAATGTTGCATCTACAATTAGAATGAAAATGATTTAAGCTCAAATTTATAACATCATTCGAGTTTAAAAGTAATACAACAGTTTTTATATAGTATAGTATATAATATAATAGTTTGCCAACTGGGAAATTGGCTTATTAATATTATTATTATTATTAATTTCATTTAAGAAAGTTTGATGCTATACATTTCAATGTTTGATATTTAATTTAATTATATTTCCATATGTTATAATGAGATCAGCATATTTTGGTATTCTTTTATTTTAATTTCATTTCATTTTTTAGTAAAAAAAAAAAAAAAAAAAAAAAAAAACACACGTTTTACATTTAAATATTTGACATTTGATTTAATTTTATTGTCTCAAGTAGAAAAAAAATAATAATAAATAAATCAGGATGCTTAGAAGTTTTATTTATTTCCTTTTATTTTCTGGTGCATTTATTTTTTTTCCTCGTATTTATTAAACACAAAAAAAAGTTTCCATATAAGATTTATGTTGACTTGCGTTAGAAAATTCGGAAAAGATTTTAAAATGCGTTATTTAATTACATTAAGACTTAGGTACTCTTAGTTTTTACAAAAAGAAATGCCCTTTTTTAGGGTTTCGTAACTTAAAAAGAAAAAAAAGTGAACCCTTATAGGATCACCGTGTTGTCAAATAATAAAGTCTACAGCACCATTGTTTTGTAAAAATGTCGAGATTCTAACTCAATGCATTAAAAGGTTACAGCTTCAAAGCAACGTTTTTTCATACAAACTCTCTCAAAGCGTATGGGGTACTTCCCGTTGACCTAGAATCTTGAAATTTTACACGAAAGGTCTTGCAGCGTTAAAGAGATATATTATAGATTTTAAACACAGAAACACCGGAGCCCAAAAGAGAGCGGTCATCACAAACAAATTTGGTTACGATTTAATAGATAATGAAAAAAATGACAGCTTTCTTTACCTTACAACAATTGCAAGAAGCATCTATACTGAAAAAAAAAGTGCTGATTTTACTATTAATTTTATGGTATAATATTGGCAGCTGAGATGCTAGTATTATACTGTAAAATCAACACTTTTTTTTGCAGTGTAGGTATAAATATGGCAGTTCTTATTTTTGTATATTTGTAACTAAACTAGGTACTTACAAAGTTTCACGGTAATAATACATGACGGTACGGAACCGTCAGGGTGTGAGCCCCACTCGCACTTATCCTTTTTTTATTTTTTTTATTATGTAACAATCGCAATTTTCATTTTTTTTTTATCATGATGAAAATGGATACAATTACAAAGTATGTTCGCCCATTTTTTTCACAATTTTCATGGCACTTAGGACTATTTTAGATTAAATAGTTGTGTTTTAAATGTTCAATTTGAACAATATAATTGAACAATAATTAAATTTATTCTGAACTACCTTTCTACACCGTAATTTCCATGATAATATTGCCTTTTGTAGTTTTGGAAGAGGTAATTTGGCCTATTCAACTTGAAGAGATTTCCAAAATCCATGAAGTGTTAATGGTCGACGTTTGGAAAACGCGCTTTTTAAAAGTCCAAAAGCGCAAATCCATGGGTGGTGATACATCAGGAAATTTAGCTATGGTATATCAGTGAGGGATATAGCTCTGATACCCGTTTCTAGTTCAATTTTTTAAAAATGGAAATTAACAGTAGGTTATATGTCTGCTTGCACTGAGAAATATGACACTTTCAAATCTGAGTAAATCGGTGTTTTCATTTTGTTATGAAACTTTTTGTTTCAAGTAGGACGACCCAATGCTTTCGATTCTGAAATATCAGAAATACTCAGAATATTGAAACATGGACATACTCAAAACTGAGTACAGAGAGGTCCGTTTATACTCATTTTTGAAACATGGAAATACTCAAAAATGAACACATAGAAGTCAGTTCATACTCATTTTTGAAACATAAACTTAGTCAAATATGAGCACATGATGTTTTATTCTTGAGTGTATGCATGCTTTCAGAAATGAGTCTATACATGTTTCAAACTTGAGTAATTTTGATTCGGAGCCATTTTGACTATGCGACGTACTCAGATTTCAGTACTTTTTGCTCGGTTTGGAAAATGTCGGTTTTAGAGTGTGCTTTATCTTGATGCAATTCAACAAATTTATGGCACTGGGGTTAAAGAGATAGTATTTCATGTTTGAGGATTGGGAATAAAATATGTTTCTGATATGTATGTGTTGCTGATCATAGCATTTTTGAACACTCTTTTTATTTTTAAATTGCCGTTATATGCAAAGCCAGCAACAATCATAAATCCTTTGCTAAAACTTTCTTTAAATACCTTGAACATGTTTTAAGATTTTTTTCTCCATTTTGGTGATAATAAACGGATCTCTTTTTATTACAATCATTTCATTAAGCCCCAGTTTCCTCTACTGTAAGAAAAAAAATTACATTTTTATCCGAATAAATGCTTCTCTTAAATAATTCTGTATTGCACCCAGAAAAAAGTTTTGTTGAATCAACAAAAATTTGGTTGACCCAACAAAACTTTTTGTTTAAATATAGGTCAATGGAAATTTTGTTTGAATGAACAATTTTTTTTTTTTTTTTTTTTTTTTTTTAATTCCAAAAAAAATTTGTGTATCGTCAGCAAAAAATGTTTTGTTAATTCAAGTAAAATGGTTCAATTTTACTTGGATTTTGCTAAAACAACCAAAATGTACTCAACAAAACATGTTTTGTAGTTTTAATCAATTCTTTTTTCTAGGTGTGTCTAACGCTTTTAACATTGTAGACATTCTTTAAATTCGCCCAACTGTTACATGCTTATAATAAATTAGGAAATTAAATTTGTTGATTTGTTTTAAATTCTTTATTAAAAGATTCAAATATTTCTTAGATTGAAATTTTTATCCAGTTTTCATTATATTTTTGATTTTCTTTTTCAGCTGAAAATTTTATTTTGTAAAAGCACAACAAATGTTTTGTTAGCACAATGCGTTGCACATCAAATGTTTATTTACCGAAATGTATTTTGCATTAAAAAAAAATATTTTGATTACTAAAATAGCTCAAGCATATCTTGTCTTAAAACAGCCAAACTTAGAAACTTGCGGTTACTTTAGAAAATTTCGTTACGCTTCAAAGTACTTTATCTTTAAAATAAGAATGTGTTAATCTCCAAAATTATAACATAATATTTTATATTCGTAGCTTCTCAAATGTTTATATATTTACTTTTTTATTTTTTTTATTTTTTATCAATTTAAAGACCATAATGGGAAAAAAGAATAATATAATGCAATTTTCTAAAACTCGTGATTTCATTTAAATATTTTTGACGCTTTATATATTAATCTCACTATGTTTTTTATTTAATTACATTTTCATACGTTAAAGAAAATTTCGCCATATTTTGATTCTCCTCCACCCTCTCCCCTTTATTTCCCTGTTTTTGCTGATGCATTTCTGCTTTATCCGTGGGCCTGCTGAGCTAGATAATTAAAATTCCCATGGAAGATTTATGTTAGTTTAGGCTTGAGAATTAAAAAGGCTTTTAAAATATGGTATTTAAAGACATTAGGGCTTAAATGCTTTTAATGTATGAAAAAAAAAAACGTTAGCGTTGTCTAGGTTTTTTTTCTTTTTTTCCACATAATAATTCAATTTTCATTGTTTATCTTGTTCAAAGTAAATGTAATTAAATATTAATATACGGTCTAACGCTTTTAACATTATGCACGTTCTTTACACAACGCACAAATTTTACTTATTTAGAAAAAAAAATTAACTTTATTGATTTTATTTTGTTGTTGTTGTTAAATATTTATTCACTCACATTTTTACAATAATTATTTAATGTAATTTTCAAAAATTCGTGATTTTATTTTAAAGAACATCACGTTTTACATTTTAATATTGCATATTTAATTTAAATATATTTTCCAAGTTAACAAAAATCAACATCTTTTGATGTTTTTTATTTATTTATTAATTTTTTTGATGTGATTTTTTTTTCACTTGTTTTTTGTGTTTGATAAATACCATAGTTAAAATTTCAATGAAAGGTTTTTTTCATTTAGGTTTGAAAAAAAAAAAAAAATCTTCTAAAATACATTATTCAAAGGCGATAAGGCTTAAAGATTTTTAATGAATGCGAAAAGATAAATGTTAGTCTTTACTAGGTCCTTTTTTTTTTCAACATAACCTTCTTAGTTTATTATTATTTTTTTTAATAATGTAATTAAGTAGTAATTTATTGCTTAATGGTTTTAACAGTAAACACGTTCTTTCAATACGCACAGATGTTGTGTTTATGTTCAGTATGAAAATGGTTTAAGATCAAATTTATTAGGTTACTACACTTTGAAAAATGTAACATTGGATGCATTTAAAGTAATTTTCTCAAATTCTTCATTTCGTTTAAACAATTTTTGACACTTTACGTTTTAATATTTGATATTTAATTTAATTCTATTTCCATGTGGTAAAACAGAGTCATCATATTTTGAATACATTTTGAATTAATTTTATTTGTTGATGCATTTAAATTACTTTCCTTGTGTTTGCTGAACACAATAATTAAAATTTTCGTAAACGATTTATGTTACCTTACGTAAGAAAATTAAGAAAGGATTTCAAAATGTGCCATTTAAATACACCAGATGATCGAACCCGGGTTACAAAATATACTGCCCCGTGTACACAACGTAGGTGAAAACCAATTTTTCAGTGTAAGCTATAAAAATGTTACATTTAATATATATTTTTTAAAGATTGCCCAGCCCACTAACAACACAAACGTTTTTTTTTATGAAAAATACCAATTATGTGTTCAAATAAGGTTTTGAAAATTTTTAAACAGGATTCTTTCGTATTAGTCTCATACCAAAGGTTAATAGCCGAAGAAATCGCCAAAGACGATGGGACAACAACTCAACTTAACTATTAGTTTTTCACTGATGATGACCGAGTAAGTTCGGTTGAAAACGTTTTGAATTTTAAAAGGACTTTAATGTGCTTTTAAATGTGTTTTTTTTAATGTTTTTATGCACCTTCAAGCAATATATATTTACATTTATTTGTATATTTATGAATTTTAATTGTCAAAGATTTTGCTGCATTTTTAGCAGCATTTTTTATTCTGATTATTTCAGTGTTTAAGCAAGTGGTTCGATTACATGTCTGTTAAGTTTGTATTTTATTTATATTATTTATTTATTTATTGGTCAAGTGTTAATTTCGTAGTGGAATATTAACCAAAAACAAACGCCGGACTTTATAGGATTGTTCTAATTAAATTTTCAGCAGGACTGAAACTACGCCAGAAATTAATGACACTAACAAAGGATGAGAATTTTCACTTTGCTACACAGCGTACAACTAACAGAGCAAAAAATGTCCAGGCCGCGGATCGAACCTGGATAATTAAGTAATAAAGCACTTGGTGCGCTATACCAGGGTATCCGGGTTCGATCTGCGGCCTGGAACATTTTTAACTCTGTTGGTTGTGCGCTGTGTAGCAAAGTGAAAATTCACATCATCTATTAGTATATAGGATTTTTTTAAGTGCGAACAGGTTAATCTGCCGTAATCAAGCTGCACACAGTAGATATATATATTTTTCTTTTATTCTAGCTATAATTATTTTAAAAATCACAAAAGAATCAGCAAATTGAGATACAGCTTTCAAATAAATTGCATCTGAAAGTAAATTTTTTCTTTATTCGACGGTGTAAAAAAGTAATTTAGAAGTAATTAAATTTGTGAGATGAGGGAAATGGACTGTTACGTAGTTGTAATAAATTAGAACATCATAGTTTGTTGATGTTTTTTTATATTCAGTCAAATGCGAAAATGAATTATTTAATGTAATTTTCAAAAATTCATGCTTTCATTTTTAAAAATCACTTTTTTACATTTTAACATCGCATATTTGATTTAATTATAATTTCTGAAATTAAAAAAGAAAAATCCACACATTTTGAAACTTCGCTATGTTATTTTAATTTATTTTATATTTTTGTTTTTTGCTTGTTTGCTAATGCATTTATGCACTTTTTTGTGTGTTTGCGGGAAAGGGGTGGGGGGTGATAAACACGATAATTAAAATTTCTCTGGGAGATTTGCGTTGATTCAATTTAGAAAAAAAATATATAAAATGCGTTACTTAAACACACTGGGGCTTAAATCCTTTTAATGCATACGTAAACGAAGATGATGGTCTCGTCTAGGTTTTATTTTTTTTTTTTTTCTAATTATACAATTTATTTTTTTGTCTTGCAGAAAATGTATTTAAATAAATAGTAATTTACGCGCTTGCACATTTTTTAATCGTACACCTTTGTTTACACAAATGTTGAGTACTAATAAAAAAATTAGGGTTTTGAAGTTGTTGAATTTTTAAATTTCTTTATTCGTTTAAACATAAACATATCAAAATATTTCTTGAGTGAATCTTTTCATATTTTCTCCCCCCCCCCTATTTTCCTCTCTTTTCTTGTATACTTGCTCATATTACTTTCATGGATAGTGTATATATATTTTTATAACGAGCGTATCTATGTTTCTTTATTTATTAATAGATTAAATATACGTGATTTAAAATTCGGAGTTAAGCATAATTATAAGTTTAATAAGTTATATCCGTCATATATACTTTCAAGAAAAATGCTTTCTTGAGTCTTATAACATAAGTAAGTATAAATAATGGTGATGCAGGATTTTTCGAAAGGTAATTGCTATATTTCACGTTTAATTGTACAGTGAAATATTGTACAGACATCTTAATTGATAATTTATTCCATTAATATTAATATATTCTTTTACAGTGTCAATATTACTTCGAAGGATATTGTATATATATTTTTAAAATGTGCGTATCTATGTTTCTTTATTTATTAATAAATTAACTTAAATATACGTGATTTAAAATTCGGAGTTAAGCATAATTATCAGATTAATAAGGTATATCCGTCATATATACTTTCAAGAAAAATGCTTTCTTGAGTCTTATAACAGAATTAAGTATAAATAACGGTGATGCAGGGTTTTTCGAAAGGTAATTATTGTACAGACATCTTAATTGATAATTTATTCCAGTAATATTAATATATATTTTTACAGTGTAGATTAAAATAACATATTGCTTTCATAAAATTATTTTTCTTTACATTATTATTTGTTAAGAAAATACGTAACTTTTAAAATAGACAGTGTGACAATGCCTATATTTTATCTTCAACGAGATATGTACAAGGTACACAGACATATATGGTACGTGTCTGGCTTATTTAATAATGATTAATGATAGGAAAAATTATAGATAATGTCTTAAGCAAAAAGAGTTGAAAGAACAAAGCTTCCTGTTCGTCTGACAATTTTTTGTTTATTTATAAGGAAGTGAACAATCAAACTACAAGGTCGTAATGGAAAACAATGTTTTCTTACAATCATTTATCAAAGTAATAACTTCAATTACTTTAACAGTTAATGAAATAGGAAAATATTCAATAAATAATGTTCAAAGAAAAACAATAATCAAATGAAATCTATAACGGTACTTTATTTGAAATTGCCTTTCGGAAAATCGTGAATCCTCCATTATTGTATCCTTAATCCGTTATTGTAATCGTACAGTCGACAAAAACAAAAGAAAAGAAAAGGAGAACACATCAAACATTTTAATCATTGTATTGTCGCAGAAAAAAAGACGGAAATAGCCATTCGATTGGAAATTATGACTTATCTCAATTTATTTATTTATTTATTTGTTTTTTCTTAAAAAGGTTAAGTGGAAAAATTGTTCTAAAATTGTACCAAACTCTGAAAATTCCAACACAAACACTCAATTTTGACTTCCTATTTGAATTATTTGGTACATTTTACAGTAAGATACCAAACGAGAGGTTATTTGGTCAAGTAGTTTACAAATTATGAGGTTTTAAACTTTCAACTCCTAATGTTAAATTCATTTGTAATCGTTTCAAAGCAGATAGTTTTTTAAGCATAACTCAAAAATTTCTCGGCGGAATTAGCTGTAATTTTGGATTCGCATATTTAAAGCTTCTAGAAATCGATTTCTGTTTTAAAAAAATTAAGTTACAATTCATATGTTTTTCGAAAATTAATTTGAATCAATATATATATTCGAAAAACAAATATGAATTGCAACCTGTAAAATTTTTTAACAGAAATCTATTTCCAGAAGCTTCAAATATTTTAATCCAAAATTATAGTTCTTTACATCGAGTAGTTAGTTCTTGAGTCATGATTAAAAAACTACCTGCATTGCAATCTGTTGTGAATGATTGCAAATAAATTTAACATTAGAGTTCAAAATTAATTTACAATTCACATGTTTTTCGAAAATTAATTTGAATCAATATATATTTTTGAAAAAAAAATATTAATTGTAACCTGTCAAATTTTTTAACAAAAATAGATTTCCAGCAGCTTCAAATATATTAATCCAAAATTACAGCTCATTACACCAAGTAGTTCTTGAGTTATGCTTTAAAAACTATTGGCATTGCAATCTGTTGTGAATGATTGCAAATAAATTTAACATTAGGAGTTCAAAACTTTAAACCTTCGTAATTTCTCAACTACACGACCAAATGATTTCTCGTTCTGTATCTTAAAGGGAAATGTTACCAAAAAATCCAAATATGATGTCAAATTTTGTTCCCATAAAAAATTTCTGAGTTTGGTACAATTTTAGTATGAAGACAAACTCCTAAACGTCTTTAAAAAAAAAAAAATGAAAGAAGACATAATTTTCAGTTAATGTCTATTTCCCGTTTTTTTTTTTTTTTTTTTCTGGAGCAATTTAATGATTAAAATGTTTCCAGTGTTCTTTTTTTTTTCTTCAGGCCGACTGCATGTTGAATAACTTGCAAAAACAATTATTATATTATGTTTAAATTTCTGTCCTAATTAAGTGTTTTCTACTGAAATTTACTTATTTATTAATAAGTAAATATAAACACACAAATTTTGGAAATAAATAAAATGTTTTCAAAATATATTTTTAAACCTTTAATAAACAAGAACGAAAAATCATACATCAAGCATAGATTATGTAACACTTTCCAACGCTTCCAAAATAATTTTACAAATCATTACTGTTTAATAAGCTGAAAGATAACATCTAAGTAAACAATTTGGAAAACGCATAACATATTTAAAAAAACGTAATTTCAGGAATTTCCAATATATATTTCCAACATATACAATATTCGGAAAAATATCCGAATACTTTTATTCAGCCTGCTGTATATGATCAATAGATTTGTATATATACTACATAGGATGCTAAATTTTAGTTTAGTTAGGAAACGCGTAGCACAGTTTAAAATTCTCCTTCTGGAGTTTCTGTCAATAAACGGAAATGTGTTCGCGAACTTTTGTGCTGACCTGTATATGATCTACAGAGTTTATACACACCAAGTAATAGACTAAAAGTGAGTTAAATTTAAAATCGCGTTCAGCAACTTAAAACGCACTTCCAGGAATTATTGTTAACAGACAGTAGAGAATTCTTTTGTGTGTCCCTGTAAATGAACGATGACTGCTATACACACACTATTCTGTAGTAAGCCTCTTGTAATGCACCTTAGTGATATATATAAATTTCAATGCGTTTAAAATAGTGAAACATTATTTAAATAAACCGCAAACGATTTTTCTCCATAGACGTAATGTAACGGAATTTTTTTGACTGTCCCTGTAAAGTAACTATAAGTGCTATGCACACCCTATTCCATATTAAGCTTCTTGTAATGCACCTTAGTGATATATATCAATTACAATGTGTTTGAAATTGTGTAACGTCATTAAAATAAACCGCAAATGATTTTTCCCCATAGACCGTAATGTAACGGAATTCTTTTGAATGTCCCTGGATAAAAACTTTAAGTGCTACACACTTCAGTTGAAATAGGGAGCATGCTATAGATAACGGCAATAACATATAAAAATTTCAGGGCAATCCGAGCCTATTTACGGGAGTTAGAGCACGGACAGACGGCCAGACAAACCGAAGTTATAAACACTTTTCAACTAGGTTGGAAAATGTTAAAAAGAAGCAGTAAAATTCAGCTTGTTGTATATTAGGATTCATTTATTTATTATTAAGAAAATATAGGTAAACAAATTTTGAGTAAGAATACTGTTGTTTTTTAAATGGAATTTTGAGCTATAATGCAAATGAAATCTGTTGCGATACTTTATTTGAAATTGCTTCGCAGAGTATCGTAAGTCCTCGTTACATCTTTTCTTAATCTGTTATTAGCCTTTAGCAGCTTTTATTTTTCTTTATGCTTTGCATAGCTTTCTAACCTGATAAACGTGTTTAATTTTTCATTTTAAAACCCTTGTTCTATATTGAGATTAATTTATTTTTAAGAAAATATAGGTACACAAATTTTGAGAAATAGTACTATTGTGTTCGAAATGAAGTTTTAAATTATGATGCAAATGCGATAAATATATATAAAAAAATTCAATGTGATTTAAGACTAAAAAGAATTCAATTATTTTAAGAGTTAATGGAACAGGAATTTTTTTAATAAATAATGCTCCAAGAAAAACAATAATCGAATGAAGTCCATAACGGTACTTTATTTTAAATTGCCTCTCGGAAAATCGTGAATCCTCAATTATTCATTCTTTATCCGCTATAGGCCTGAAACATTTTTTTCCTTCAAGGATGTGTTTTCTATTGTGATTAATTTGTTTATTTAAAAGGTAATATAGAAATATAAATTTTGAGAATAAATACGATGTTTTTTGAAAAAAAAATTCTTTACTATAATAAAAGTGCAATAAAAGGAAAAATAACGTTTTTTTTTAATTTCGTTTAACAAGAAAATAGTTTTAGTTGTTTTAACAATTAATGATATAGTAAAAATTTCAATAAATATTCCTCGCGGATAAACAATGAACCAATGAGATCTATTATCAACGATTTTTTACGTAAAATTACCTCCCTAAAAATCCATTAGTTTGCCATTATTGATTCGTAATCGTGTTATAAGCTTGAAACAAGCTTTTATTTTCCCCAGCATGTGCTAAGTATTACTTATTAAGCTGATTTTTATTATTATCAATTCATTCCTAATCACGTATTTTCTATTAATAAGTAAATATTGATACTTAGTTTTTTAAATTATAAAAGGTGGTTTTGAAAATAAAATTTTCATCTAGTATAAATGATAAATGACAACTAATGTCTTTTTAGTATAATTTAACGGAGAAATAACCTTAGTTACTTTAACAGTTAAAAGAATAGACCAAAAAAATTAATAAGGAATACTCGCAGATAAACAATAATCAAATTATATCTATAATCAATGGTACTTTATTTGAATGTACCTCCCGGAAAATCGTGAGTCTTCCATTATTCTTATAATCCGTTATAAGCTTGGAGCAAATATTTATTTTCTCCTTCAAAGTACTTGTTGAATATAATTTGCTGAACAGATAATTATGCTTAACTTTACATCATAAATCAAGTGTTTTTTATTCGAGTAATTTATTTATTTTTAAATTAGTATAAATACACAAATTTTTAAAATGTATACGGTTGTATTCTAAATAAATAAATAATAATAAAAATAAAACTCCAGTAAATTTGACTAACCATGCATTTGATATTCGGAAGGTGCGGTACAGTAATGGGGTAGTGTGAGTGTTTCACATCAGGCCTAGGACCCGGTTCCCTTTTGGGATCCCGGCAACGAAGCCGTGGCTCACTCTCGCTATCCGCCCAAGTGTGAACCTAGTGGCCCTTTTATAAGGTGCCACTAATGTCGCTTCGACCTATATGTCATCAACTCACTTGGGAAAGAGAGTTTGAAGTGCAGGTAGGCGTACGCCCCAGCTTCGCTCTCCGGCCGAAGAGCACCACCTAGAGGGTCCCCGGGTAAACTGGATCCCTCCTGGTCGTGTCTCGTATGGGCTCTCCTAGAGCCTGGAATCGGCGGATGATGCGCGACTGCCTTCGGCAGCCGTGACCTCTGTCTAACCATGCATTTAAATCCAAAGTCTGAACAGATAATTATGCTTAACTTTACATCATATATCAAGTGTTTTTTTATTCGAGTAATTTATTTATTTTTAAATTAGTTTAAATACACAATTTTTTTTAATGTATATGGTTGTATTCTAAATAAATAAATAATTTTAAAAAAAACTCCAGAAAATTTGACTGACCATGCATTTAAATCCAAAGTCGCTAATTTCTGACATATTCACGAAGTCGTTTTTATTTGAAAGTGCATGAAAGGTGTATGTATTTTTATTCAGATATTAAAAGATAGAATATGGCGGGGGGGGGGGGGGGGGGCTAAAACGTCAAAGGATGTTTCAGAAAATGTTCTGAAAGCTGATGATATATATGAAAACTGATGAAAAACTGATTTTTGATGTAGTCAGAGAAAAGTCATATGTTAGGCGCAGTCGTCTATAACTCGATACGTACTACATTTAGTTTAAATTGAAAAACGCTATTAGATTACGAAGCACTTAAATAAGGTTTACAAACACACTAAACGTCATCTTATTTGAGAAAGTAAAATACTGTTATATTTCATTTAGTTCTATCATTAAATTTAAATAACAGAAAAATAAGTCAAGCTAATTCTTTAGACTTTCGTCTAAGATTATTAAATAAATAAGAACTTCGCTTTGTTTGATGGATGCATCATATAGAATTATACTAGAGAAATAGAATTATATCAGGAAATGAATGAGAAATCGATTACGAATTCCATCTTTACGTACAAAAACTAAATTCAGCTAAATAACAAAGTTTACAAACACACTAAACTTCATATTATTTGTGAAAGTGAAATACTGTTATATTTCATTTAGTTCTAATCATTAAATTTAAACAACAGAAAAATAAATCAAGATAATTCTTTAGACTTTCGTCTGAAATTATTAAATACTAAATAACAACTTCGTTTTGTTTGATGGCCGCATCGTATAAGGAAAATATCTGTGAGAGTAATAGGAATTAACCGTGGATTTTCTTCATTTCAGTTCACTGGGTTTTGACATTAAACAGCTTATATGGTTGACAATCGCCAAATCTTCATACAACGTGTGAAACTGTGTCTTGTGCTGCATTTTAATTAGACTAATCCACAACATTGTGTTGTGCATCAGTGACAACGCGGAATAATGCATAGCTCAAATAAGGGTGCTCATTTTAATAATGCGATTAGTTTCAAAATCATATGCAAAACTTACGATGTCTCTTTTTAAAATAGATTTTCCCATATTATGGATTTTAATATTTATTGATAACATCATGTTTTTGTTTATATAGTGCGAAATTATATATATTTGAAATTATTAATTATTTATATGAGAGTTTATTGTTGAATTATTTCTTATTTATGTCATGTTATGAATACTAATTCGGCTTTGGTACCTATATTTATATGTCTGAAATTATTCAAATATAGGAAATGTGTAGAACTAATAATGTTTATTTACCTTTTGTAGAAAACATAATTTGAATATTTCATAACTGATAAATATGAAATCAAACGCACAAGGAACCCTGAAATCAATATAAATGCTTTATTATATCATGAATGCAAATACGGTTTCGTGATTTTCCGAACCATAATTAACTAATCAGCAGCCATATTTTTGAAAAATTTGCTATTTAGCAAAAATATATGTTTGTTATTGGATAATCTCGTTTCACAAAATTATGAAAATATTCTTGGATTCCGACTAGATTCCTGTCCGGTCGGATTGAACACGACAAAAAAAAAATGTCAGCTTGAACCCGAAATATTCAAACCCGAACCTGAAAAAAGTTAAAGAAAATTAATCCATATTTTAAGATAATTATACAAAAGTCATTTACAATCATATCTCTAATATTATTTATTTTTTTTTTTTTTGTAAAAAAATGAACACATATACACTCATTAATATTCAAATATAGTTATTTTCATTAAAAAAATATTCAGGACTTTCTTTTGAAAAATCGGGTCAACCCGAACTCGACCCGAAATAATCAAAACTTAACCTGAAACCGACCCGAGCCCGAAACATTTAAAGTCAATCCGACCCGGGTAAGATCTGATAACCCAACCGGATACAAGGACTCTAATCCCTACATAAATTTCATTTTATGCACTACTTCTTCTTCTTCTTCATAAATTCCTTGTGAAATAACAAATTTTCGTTGAAAGTGGTTCAGTCAGAAAATACTGCTTGCAATGAAAAACATTTTGAAGGAAAATTTATTGCAGGTGTAAATTAAGTTTTTATATTTCAAGCAGTATTTCATATGCAAAACTATTATTATATCCCAAAACTATTTTAAATTTATTCAAAAGATTGATAAAAATGTTAGAAAGGACATTTCCGTGCATAATAGGACATTTGTAAAACACGATACAAAAATTCCTACTCATAATTGTTTAATAGCCAGAACTCATACTGTATTTTTTGTGCATACACATATACACACTGTAAATACCCCTTATATCATCATTCAAGATTTTCCCCATATAGGTCTTTTTATACACTCGATGCTACTATTCAAACTATGATTACTTTCTTTGTCAATATCGTATTTATTAATTGTTTATCGTTCAATAAGGGAGCTATTAGTATTGTTTTGTATTTAAAGCTATCTCTCAACTTTAATTATTATCTTGTAAAAACTCTACATCTCCTTATATTTATTTACAATCACAATTGTTTATTCAGCCCATTATTGCATCCAACTTGGCTCGTCAAGTATAATTGGATAGCTTTTGTGACTGACTTTGTAATCTTTGACTGTTAATTTTCAATAGTGAGGGTTCCCCTTCCCGGGTTGTTTTTCCGGGCATCACTCACTGGGATAAGACCTTGCCGCATAGTAAACAAACCTGCTGAGCAAGGCTAGTTGAGCTTAAGCCGAAAGGTAGGCCTCCCCGCCCGGTTTGACCTTGACATTGTGTACTTAGATATCAATTTTCCCCTCATTAAACGGTAAAGCTTTTTTAAATATTCTGAGAGCGTTGGAAAATGTTTCATAATCTATGCTTAACGCATGATTTTTCGTTGATGTTTATTACTATTCTAGTCTTATTTAAATTGTTAATTTTGAAATATATTTTATCTCCTTTAAATCATTCTCAAATATCTAGATCACATTTTCTGAAAAAAAGAAAATTAGTCAGTTATGTGCAAGAACAATATTTTATACATACACACATTAACAAATGTACATATATTGATAAATATACACATATTAAATGCATGTTGCTAATTACTCGATATCATATTCTAAATCACGTCTAACATGTTATGTGACTTGACTTGTTTACATCTATGCGCATAAATAAATTCGATCTCCATAAATTATTTAATCAAACTAATAAATTTGATCTCAAATACTTCCTGTCATCTCTAAATATTTAGTTCAATCATTGTCACAAATAATTTAATAAATATGATAATTTTTAATTAAATATCTTTACGCAATTACGCAAAACACCAATTTTGATATCTTGTTAATTTAAAACGAAACGGGAAACCTTTCATTATGTGAAGTCTTTGTATTCTAATTATGTATGTCTTTCTCTTCAACATCATAGAGACAAGAATATGAAAATTAATTAATTTTCAACGCGTCTGAGAGCATTCTTCCTTGTATTAACATTATTAGGTTAAAGAACAAAAATGAGTATCACTCTCTTTGCTGTTTAAAAGTACTTTATTTCGTGATGTAACGCAGTTTGGAAATTTATCGTTTTTTTCCTTTCGCGTTGCCATTTCCTGTAACTAAATTATTGGTAATTGAAATCTTCGGCTGTTGTTATGTATTTAGTTAGCTGCATTAGTTTGTTTTACTGCTGTTTGAATGTCACATTGTCATTTTAATTTATTAAGTACTTAATTTCTATGAGTATGTGAATTACTGGAATACTTAGGAAGAAAGTGTGTTAATATATTAACGTTATTGGGTTATAGAATAAAAAGGAATTTCTCTCTCTTTACTGGATCTTTATTTCGTGATCTAACGCAGTGATTTGTCTTTTTACTTGCGTATTGCCATTTCCTATAACTAAATTATTCTTAATCTATTGTCGTCTGCTGTTATATGTGTTTAGTTAGATGCCATTGTTATAATTCTTTTTCAGTGTCACATTGATAGTTTAATTCATTAAGTATCTGATTGTGTTGTGAGTATATGTAGTGTTGAAATACTTCGTGCTGGAAAATTGGAGAAGTGTCTTCTAAAATAAGCTTCGAGAACTTTTAATATTTCGAATATTTCAATAGGATGAAAATTTTATGATACTATTATTGTTATTAGATAAAGAACAAAAAGTAACTATAACTCTTTTTATTGTTTACAAGAGTTTTATTTTGTGTTGTAAAGCGATTCCAAATGTGTTTTTTTTTTCTTTTTTTCTTTCGGTTGACATTTTCGATAACTAAATTCTTAGTAATTGAAATTCTCTGCTTTTATATGTGTTTATTTAGCTACTATAGTTTGCTTTACTTCTGTTTGAAAGTTATCCCATTTTAATTCATTATCTATAGTTATGTTACGGTATTGAAGATTTTTTGGAAAAACAAGCAGTTGTTATTTAAAACTAGATTCGAATATGTTCCAGTATTTTAATAGGGAGTAAATTTTATCATCTTAACATTATTAGTTATAGAATAAAAATGAATATTGCTTTCTGTACTGTTAAAAAGAACTTTATTACGTGATGTAACTCTATTTGTGAAATTGTCTTTTTTTCCCTTCCCTGTTGCCATTTCCTGTAACTAAATTATCAGTAATTGAAATCTGTTGTTATCTGTATTTAGTTAGCCACTATAGTTAGCTTTACTTCTGTTTGAATGTTATCTCATTTTAATTCATTATCTAATTATGTTATGGAATTGAAAATTTTTTGTAAAAATAAGCCGTTGTTATTTAAAACCAGATTCAAATATGTTCCAGTATTTTAATAGGAAGTAAATTTTATCTTAACATTATTAGTTATAGAATAAAAAATGAATATTACTTTCTGTTCTGTTAAAAAGAACTTTATTGTGTGATATAACTCTATTTGAGAATTTGCCCCTTGTTTTTTCTTTCGTGCTGCCATTCCCTGTAGCTAAATTATCGGTAATTGAAATCTGTTGTTATCTGTATTTAGTTAGCTGCTTTAGTTTGCTTTATTTCTGTTAAAATGTCGCATTATCGCTTTATTTCATTATCTAACTGTGTTATGAGGTTGAATTACTGGAATATTTTATGGGACAATGAAGATGTGTGTTATGAAACTAGATTTGAAAATATCATACGATTTCGAATTTTTTAACAGGAATAAAGTTTTATAATATTAACATTATTGTACGTTACGGTACAAAAAGGAAAGTAATTATCTTTTCTGTTTAAAAAAGCTTTATTTTATAATATTGCTCAATTTGTGAATTTGTTTTTTCTTTCGTGTTAGTATTTCCTGTAACTAAGTTATTGGCGATACAAATCTGCTATTGTTATATGTGTTTAGCTAGCTGATTTAGTTTGCTTTACTACATTTGAATGCTACGTTGTCATATTAATCTAATAGATCTCTGTCATTATAATAGTCATTGTAATATATTATAATAATCATTGAGGCTATATACATTATACACTTACGAAACTATGCACAATAACTATAATACTATAACCAGTGGCGCAGCCAGGGACCTCATCTGGGAGAGAGTTTGAGCCATTGTTACTCATAAAACGAACAATTTTGTTCTTACATGTCCATGAGGTAGTGTTTAGTAAATACGTGACGCATAAAAACCGACGTAATGAAATGCACAAACAACCATAATAAATTTAGCATTTATGTGTTTAAAGGTTTCATAAAAGAGCATCCCTTTCGATCTTCAGATAAAAGAAAAAGAAGAATAAAGGGAGAAAAAGCAGTAGTACTAACATATGTACTATTTTGCTGCTATTTCTCCTTTTTCTTTCATAAATTTTGTGTTGAAATAGAGGCTACTCTAATTATAAAGTCTTGAAACAGTTGAATGGTAAGAGTTTTATGCTGTTTATGCTTTTTTTTTTAGTTTGGTTTTCACACAGCATATTTCTATCTTAACACAAAGGGTTTTGTATGCATCTTATCAGTTTTAAATGCTCTAGCTGGTGTTTTAACCGCCAAATTTCTCCCTTTCTGTGCCAGTGCTATATTGGTTTATCAGTGCTCTGTACGATAACGGAAAATTTAAGCAACAGGTGAGTTTTATAAGATTCACGTTTCTGAATCAAAATTTTATTCATTTCGATGGCTTATTTCAGTGTAAAGCACTACCTCACTTAGCTCATAGGTCAGCTTGCTGGCTACAGATGTGTAAAGTTGGATGCGGACAGTCTCAGGTTGTAACCCGGAATGGGATGATTGTCTAATAATTTATGGCTTTTGCTAGCATGAAAAGAAGAACTTATGACACTTTCTTCTCAAAAGTCCTCCATGAAAGCGTCTTAATATAGCCAAAAAGTGACTACTATTTAATAATAATATCTCATTCATGATACATCGATAAACGTCAAAAAATAACATTATGCTTTGTATACTGTTTTCAAACAATCCATTAGTAAAAATCACAGATTCTACTCTTATTAACCAATAAATCGTATAACCGTCTTCTATTACACAGTCTATAAATATTCACTTATAATTAAGAAACTGTTTTCATTTATTAAACAAGACAAAAAGAAACGTCGTAGTTACTAAAAACAATCAAAGTTCAACCAAACTGATTCATTTATATCATTTACATTTGACACTTTAGTATCGTCAAAGCGGGTGCTTCTATTAAAGAAACGAAAATGTTTGAAATAACAAAAGTTAACTGAAATCTGATAGTGTATTAGGAACCCTGTTATTAGTTTAGACTATTATTATTATTATTATTATTATTATTATTACATTGCATCATGTTTTATAGCTAAAACGGATATTTGTTAAATTATAAAATCAGTAACAAACAAGTGACAATCAATGTTGTCAAACAATGCAACCAATACTGTATGACAAAATTCATCGTTGCAAAACGAGTTTTGCTGCGATTTTGAAGTGCAGGTTCTCTATTTTTGAGACGTCATTTCATTTTTGTACTGATTATTACGTTTTCTCTCTATTATACTTGAAAAAAAAAATTTTTTTAATTAAAAAAATACAGTAAAAAACTCAAAATCCATGAATTTATCATATTTTTGTTATAACTTAATATATATATATATATATATATATATACATATATATATATATATATATATATATATATAAACTTATTGCAAAAATTAACCATATATATATATATATATATATATATATATAAAGTTGTCGTGGGAAAACTGCTGAAAAACAGCAGTGAGATAATTGAGCTTAAAATTTTGCCACCGCAGGTGTTGCGGTGGCAAACTTGCGCGGCAATTCAACAACTGCGCAAAATTGTCTGCGCGGCTGAACATTTACTGTTCGTACAATCGTAATTTTAAGAATTTCCCTATTGAACCAAATGTACGACATTCGTAAAGGTTCAAACATTAGAAAAAAAAACATTTTTTTCGTCTTTTCAAACTTTTCTGGGTTTTTTAACCAGTGATTCGTATAATACTGCAAATGCTAAAAACATTCACTCTTAATGAAGAAAATGCTCTTCATTTTACAATAAAAATAAAATATACATCGTAGTAACAGAAAACAATGAGTTTTATCAAACTGAGTCATCAGTATCACTTTCATTAGACGCTTTAAGTATCGTTTTCATACGAAACAATGTCACTTTCGTTTTTAACATTACTGCGGCGTATCTATGACATCAATTGCAATGAAAAAGTATATATTTTCTTAATACACGTAGAAACTCTGTAATGCAAGATTGGATAATCTTCCTAGACATTTTTCGACGAGTCGACATGCGTAACAATCATGTTTTAACATTTTGCATTTTTTTTTAAACTTATATAATAAACTCATTTTTATAACATTGTGGCTTGGATAGTTTCTATGCATAGCTGAAGAGAAAGGTTAGAGTTCCTTGAAAACGTTTTAGCTCTACAATGCTGTACTATGCCATTACTTAGTATTTAATGTTTTATATTCTCTTTGGTTTTATATTGATTATTAATTAATTAATTTTACATAATTTTAGAGTTATTAAATTTTAAATCAATGTATTATTTTTTCTTTCATATTTATTTATACTTCTTAAAAAAGAATATCGCTTAAGAAATGATCTGCGTTCTTTGATTTTTACGAATTTCGTATTTAAAAATGTAAATTTATCAAACTACTGCACTAAAATTATGAAGTATCTAGATAAAAAATGTTTTTATAACGGAAAAATGTAACACGTTTCAAATTATAGAAGATGTTTTATTTCCGAATCACAAAGAGAAAAGCAAGGATTACGGATTCATTACAGACCGGGGGGGGGGATAAATCATCACTAATTGAAATTTATATTAATAAAAAAGGTATGAAATAATAAAATTTAATAGACCGCGACTAGTAAAATAAAAATAGCATAAAAAATATTATTATTATTATTATTATCATTATTCAGAAGATCAGAAGTAATGAGAAACCGCATTGAAAGTTATAAAAATAAAAATAATTTGATGAAAAAGTTAGTGAGAATTTTTAAACAAGATTAAAATAACCTTTATTTATTTTCTACAAATACTATGAACCGCTCCTAATTAAATTAAATATTTACGAACACAATCATTTGTTTATAAAAAAACTTTTCATGAAAATATGTGGATAAATTTCTTTGGGATTGAAGCTGAATTAGTGAATAAATTAAAGAGCTTTTGCAACTGAAGCTTATTTTTAAGACCCTTAGATTTTTGAAAAATAACTCTCCCTACAATAATCTAATTAGTCAGTGAAAAATATATTTTTTTCAGATAACTATTCATATTACTTTTCAACATACGTTTTAAGAATAGTACATGCAGATAATTCTGTTTTTGTTTTTGTTTTCTTTATTTATTTTCGCTAAAATATTAGATCTGTATTTACGATGCATTTAAAAATAAATACAAGTTTATCCGATAATATTCCTTATGTCCATATATTTAAATCAGTTTATTCGAGATGCTTATAAATAAAACTAAAGCAATTTCACTTCATGCAGCTTTTTTTTTTCTTTTTCTAAATTAAGCATTGGTCTTTATAAAGCCTGAAAGTAATACAAAAATGGAGTCTTAGAAGGAATAAAGTCCAATATAATTGTTGTAGTTAATAAACAGAATTTTTCAATTAAAATAAATTACACTTTAATAACTCTCTGATAATAAAAAGGCAATTACCCTCACAGCACCGTGACCAAAAAAACACCAAAATATGAGTTCATCAGGTGAGTACTCTTATTTTCGTCGTTGTCGTCACGTGACGTCAAAGATGGGTTATATCAAAGCCACTGTGTCGTCGATATGTTACATTTTCTTACAAGTTGAAATTATTAAAAAAATTGGTCATAATAATTCCTCAATGGAATCACAAAAGGGTGTCACATGTCATAATGTGACGAATTAAAGAAATACCATTTTGGTCACCGTTGTGACTATGACACTTGTGACAATTTATAATGTCATAAGGACGTCACATCGACTACCTATGCTATTAGGGTATTTTCATTGGTACTCATTTACACTGTGTATAGAATCAGAAAATATGTTTGAAACTAGAATTCCTCAAAAAGATTAATTTTATGTATAATTTATATAAAAGTTATGTTGTTACAGCAGAAAAAAAAAAAACTTTTCAAATAAATTTTGATTAGACACATTTTTAAAATAATGTTTAAAATTTGCTTAACCCTTTCGGTTCCAATTTTTTTTTTCTATTTAAACATGTAAAAGTGTTGATCTCAAAGGCAAAAATTAAGTTTTATGAAAATATTATTAATTTTTAAGAAATTACATTATGTACTACTGATAGTACAATAGGCTTTCGAGGGGAAAAAATGTCATTTACAAACGTTCTATTATTAGTACAATGAGCCAAATGTAGTAGAATTTCAAATTAAAATTTTGAAAGATATAATAAAAAATATCAAAGTGTTAAACTAGCACATAACTGTGGTAAGATTTTGTATTATTATTAATTATAGAATAATGATATTACATAACAATGACAAAAAGAAAGAGAAATATTTATGTATAACAGAAATATTCACCCTCAATTACTACAAATCTTATTTTCAAAAATTAATACATACAATGTCCATATTTTGGTAAAATTAATTCTTTTAAATTCCACTGTACTACTACTACTACACATATTCAAACACTGGTAAATCACAACATTCAGTTGGTTTTGATTACAAAAATTACATCAAACATTAGCTACAATAACTTATTATACGAAAATAACTTCAAACAATAATTCTAATTGTTTAGAATATCAGTTATAAGAGCAAATGCAAAAGACGTGTCGGCTTCAAGTGCATTCGAAGTTTCATCCATCTTCAATGAGTATTCCTAGACATATAGCGCCATATTTTGGTTAAAAAAAAATAAATAAAAGTACGTTTTTGGAAGAAGTCTTTAAAGTAGATCATGAAGTTACTTAAGAAAAATTACTAAATATTGAAAAAATAAGTTAATTGCAAGATGATGTACTGTTAGTAGTACGCCGGACCCGAGAGGGATAAAGATTATTATTATTATTATTATTATTTTATGTATATATATATATATATGTAAGTAAAGTCACTTGAACATTCATCACTTTAAAAAGAAAACATTTTATTTTTAATAATATTTCTATTTTAAATAAATGAAACTTTATTATGGTACACGGTTAAAATCTTGAGATATTCATAGAGGTTTACTTTCAAAGCAATTTTTAATTAATACACAAGTTTAAGAAAAAAATCCCTTTCTTAATTTTCTCTTTTTTTCTTACTATGAAACTTTTATTTTTCCTTTTTAACTTATTTTTTATATTTCTTATAGCAAAACTATTGACAATATCTTGGCTATATTGTTATTATATCCAATATTGACTATATTTCGGCCCAATATTGCACTAATTAACCTTCAAAATTGACTCAATATTGGAGTATTGACATTTTTCCAATATTGGCGCATTATTGGGAAGAAGTATTTAGCCAACTCAGCTCTAATAAATCCAATATTGGTGTTTCATTGGAAATATTCCCAATGTAAAACTTTTTTGCTTTCCATTAGAAATATTCCCAATGTGAAGCAAATGTTTGGCGGTATTTCATTGGAAATATTTTCATTGTGATGTCAATATCTGTGCAATACTGACGTTCCATTAGCAATATTTCGTATATAAAGCCAATATTTGTACAATATTGAGGTTTCACTAGAAATATTTCCTATGTAAAGCTAATATTTTTTCATTATTAATATAGCATTTTAAATATTTCCACTTAAACGACAATATTGTCCAAATATTGACGTTACATTGGAAATATTTCCAATGAAATATGATACCCCAATATTGAGTTTATTCTCTTTACATTGGCTAAATAGTATTTCTGACCAATATTGGCGAAGTTGTGGTTTAGAGATAAAGATTCATTATATAAAATGAAAACATAAATTTCTGATTAAAATTTATGTTTGTAAAAAGCTATCAAAGTGTCAAATTTCATCGTCCCTTATCAAGTAATTAAAATGTAATTAATTCAGTAACTGAACATGATAAGATAATTATTTATTTATTATACAGAAGCATCAAGAGTATCCATTAAAAGTGATAGAAATGTAATTAATTTAATAAATTGAAGGACATTACTTAAGATAACGTGAAAATGTTTATTTATTATATAGAAGCTTTAAAAAAATCCCATTAAATTGATTCATTATAAACACTTTTATCTTTTATAATTTAATAAGCACAGTGTTTTTTTAAAGCGGATTTTGATAAAAAACATTAATCACATATATTTCTTTAGGAGTTACTAAAGCATATTAAAGGACCCATTCAATAAATGAAAAGACTTACTTAAAGCACATTGAAGCTTAAAACCTTAAACATTTTTCATAATTCTTCATAAAAACTAATTAATTCATACAGTTTAAATGGACTAGTCACACTTATTTTTTCAATGAAATATTTCATATAAAATTTACTTTAAAAAATAATAACTTTAAAACATACAGGATCTGTTTTTGTTTTTGTTTTTGTTTGTTTTTTTCAATTATTTCAAGTTTTAATAATTCTTTCTTGATATAAAAAAAAAGAAAGAGAACGGCGTTTGTATGTGTGATGCATTGAAAAAATACTAGTTGATTAAGTAATACGGATTTTCATTTAAATTAATAAATTAATTTATAAAATATCCTTGTGAATTAAGAGACTTAAGATAAAAACGAAAGTAATTTCATTACATACAGCTTTATAATTTATTTTCATAAAATACTTATTTGAAACTAAAACACAAAATGAGGAAAAATAAGTGTTAAAGTAAAAAAAAAAATAATAATAATAAAATCTACAGAAACATTGCATTTCATAAATATATTTTTTTTCTCGCTTTCGTAGTGGAATTTAATTTTTAAAAAGTCTGGGAAATATTTTTTTATTTGAAAATACGTTTTTGTTTTAGATTCTCTAGCGTAAATAGGTTTCAATACAAAATGAAATTAAATTAAGGAAAGTTTTTATCTTTCTTACTTTGAAAATATAATTTAAATTATTATACTTATTTCATCGGAGTAAAAATTATTGTAAAATATTTATAATGGTGTAAAATGTTACAAAACTTCTTACTTTTTATATTTATTATAGCAAAATTATTGATTATATCCAATATTGAATATATCTTGACCCAATATTGCACTAATTAAACTTCAAAATTGAGTCAATATTAGGGTATTGACATTTTCCCAATATTCTCGCATTATTGGCAAGAAGTATTTAGCCAATTTAAAGCCAATAAAACCAACAATTGCGCTATGTTGGCGTTTCACTGGAAATATTTCCACTGTAAGACCAATATTTATGCAATATTTGTTTTCCATTACAAATATTCTTAACATGAAGCCAATATTTGTCGGCGTTTCATTTGAAATATTTCTGTGTAAAGCCAATGTTTGTGCAACATTGGTGTTTCATTGGAAATATTGCCTACGCGAATAATTTTTTCATTATTAATGTAACATTTTAAATATTTTCATTTAAACGACAATATTGTTCAAATATTGACTTTACACTGGAAATATTTTCAATCATGTATTCATTGATATATTTAATACAGATTCCCCCCTTTACATTGGCTAAATATTTTTGACCAATATTGGTGAAATATTGAAAAAATGTCAACACCACAATATTGAAATACTATTTCATGACAGGGATCCGTTCAATATTAGGTCAAGATATTTCTAATACTAGCTGATCCGTCGTCCGGCGTTGCTCGGAAATCAGATATTTTCTTTTGCATTTTGGATAAAAATAGTCATTTTCAGCACGCATTCTGTTCTAAACAAAACTCTTTCCGAACGAAACTCCCCCACTCGTCCTCGCTGCCTGCGGTGTTGTATAGCAGACGTGCTACGCACGCGCTGCAATATCGTTTAGTTTCAATTTTTACCGCTAGGGGGCGCGAAATCATCTTACTTAGTTATTTATATCTTAATTAGTTCATGTTAAGTTGAATGAACCAATTCCCGTTGAAAATTCTAAAAACTTTTTCAGAACACTTTGGTCGAATTATGAAAATGCCCTAAGTCGGCCACTTTCAACCACCAGATACGCATCTCCCCCACAGCAACCAAAATGCAACCACTATAGTGCACGATGGGATACTCGAGGCTACTACCACACAAACACCAGTGGTCTGCGTTGGGTAGTTGTGGCTGCAAAGTGAATTATAGAGACAAACACGTCTATTTATATATATATATATATATATATATATATACATACACACACGCACAGACAGAGAGGTGGAGAGAGAGAGAGCGTAACCATTTCGTGGACGAATAAAATGTTATATATGTATATTAACTTCTTATTTTTATAGTGGCGAAACTATTGCATATCGACCGAATCAGATTTTGCGTTTCCTTCTTATATAGAAGATTGTATACACTCAATAATTCATAAAAATTACACACTTATTTATTTAACTTTTATACAAAAATACTTGAATCAATTTCTTAGCTCAAAATAAAAAAAGAAAATACAATGCATAACTTTTTAAAAATGTGAAACAAATTAAAGGTAATTGGAGAGTTTGTTTAAATCTTTTTAACACTTTCCAACCTAGTTGAAAAGTGTTTATGACTTCGGTTTGTCTGGCCGGATGGCCGTCTGCCGTCTGCCGTCTGGCCGTCTGCCGTCTGTCCGTGCTCTAACTCCCGTAAATATGCTCGGATTTCTCTGCAATTTTTATATGTTATTGTCGTTATCTATAGCATGTTCCGTATTTCAACGGAAGTGTATAGCACTTATAGTTTTTTTACAGGGACATTCAAAAAATTCCGTTACATTGCGGTCTATGGGGAAAAATCATTTGCGGTTTATTTAAATAATGTTTCACTATTTTAAACACATTGAAATTTATCTATATCACTAAGGTGCATTAGAAGAAGCTTAATATGGAATAGGGTGTGGATAGCACTTATAGTTACTTTACAGAGACAGTCAAAAGAATTCCGTTACATTACGTCTATGGAGAAAAATCGTCTGCGGTTTATTTAAATTATGTTTCACTATTTTAAACGCATGAAATTTATATATATCACTAATGTTTATTACAAGAGGCTTACTACAGGATATTGTGTGTAGAGCAGTCATCGTTCATTTACAGGGACACACAAAATAATTATCTACTGTCTGTTAACAATAATTCCTGGAAGTGCCTTTAAGTTATTGAACGCGATTTTAAATGTAACTCTCTTTTTGTCTATTACGTGGTGTGTATGAATTCTGTAGATCCTATACAGGAAAGCACAAAAGTTCGCGGACACATTTCCGTTTATTGACAAAAACTCCAGAAGGAGAATTTTAAACTGTGCTACGCGTTTCCTAACTGAACAAAAATTTAGCATCCTATGTAGTATATATACAAATCTATAGATCGCATATACAGGGCTGAATAAAAGTATTTGGATATTTTTCCGAATATTGTATATGTTGGAAATTCCTAAAATTATGTTTTTAAATATTTTATGCATTTTCCAAATTGTTTAATTAGATGTTATCTTTTAGCTTATTAAACGGTATGATTTGTAAGATTATTTTGGAAGCGTTGGAAAGTGTTACATAATCTATGCTTGACGCATGATTTTTCTTTCTTGTTTTATCTTAATTTTCATAAAATGTATATTAAGAAGATTATCACGGGGACACAAAAAACATCACTAATTAAAATTATAATTAATTAAAAAAAAAACTATCTCGACATCAAGTTTATCGACCCACATAAAATAATAAAATGTAATTCATTCAGAAACTTGAGAGAAATTAAAAGAAAATATAGTTATTTGTTGTTGTAAAAATGAATCAAGAAGCCCCATTAAAAGCGATAATTGATTTTAAAAATTGAAAGGAGAAATCTATTTATAGCTAAAAAATCAAGAAGTGCTATTAAATTAGTTTATTATGAAAACTATTATTAAAATAGCTGAAATTTTTTGATAAAAGAGGAGATGATATATTTCTTTTACAAAAGCGTATTGAAGCAGACTTATTTGATTAATAAAAGAAATGTACTTGAACCAGACTGTAGCAGCACGTTTTATTTTTTTTTTTAATTCTTGAAACAGTTTTCAATAATTCTTATTGAAAATAACTGAATTAAGTTATTGAAAGAGAGCTATTAATATGTTTTCCCTCTTTTTTTTTTTTTTTTTTTTTTTTAATAAATCTTTATTTTTTTTTTTTTTTTTTAAAGAAGAAAGATAAATTTTATAACATTCAGATTTTATTTTTTCAAGTGTCCTTCACTAAAGTGTAGTACGCCTTTATAACGATGTATTGAAAAAAATACTAGTTTATTTACTAATACTCCGTTTTATTTAAATTTGAAAAAACTTTTTATACGAAAGGCTTAATAATTAAAATATTTAAATAAACACTGATGTGGTTTCGCAATATACTCTTTGCAGTTTACTTTCGTTATTGAAATTTCATTAAAAAAAAAAAAAAAAAAAAAACTTCTACAGAAATGTATTTAATAATAAAAAGATTTTATACTCATAATTAAATTTTATTTTTTAAAATGCTTTTAGTGAGTAAAAGATAATCTTAAAAATATTCATTGCAGATTGTATAATATAAATATGGCTTAATACATAACGAATCAAATAAAAGAATGTTAAAAGAATGTTGTTTTTATTACTTTATCTATTTATTTATGTATTTTTATTTAAAAGTTGCTTAAATTATATAATAAGTTCAACACAGTACATTTTTCATGTTATAATAATAATAATAATAATAATTATTATTATTATTATTATTATTATTATTATTATTATTTTACCGTGGTATAAAATATCACAAATGTTTTTTTTCCTTATTAAATTTGTGCTTATAATATTATTTTTATTTTTTAGTTATTTAAAGAAAATTATATTAGCTATAAATTTTATAGTTTGTTCTATTCATTGTAATGACCTTTGTAATTCAGTCATTTTTATTAATGTTAATATTTAGATGACTGAATACATTCGTTGGTTCATAATTATTATACAAGTTGTAAAATTCAACCATTTGGAAATCGTACATTAATACACGCACATTGATGAATGACTACAGTGGTCAATTTAATATGAAACAATAAATAATTATAAAATATTACAATATATTTATTATTTTAGTTTAGTAATTAAATTATTTATAATGTATTAATTTTAATTTTCTTAATTAAAAATGCTAAATAAAAACCAGTCGTAGTTTCGCCAGATACAGTTGATTTTCTTCATTCATATTTCAGTGTCTTAAAACGATCTAGTCCAGGGACTGTGAACCTTTTCACATCCGCAAGCCAAATTTTTCGAAAAAAAAAAAAATATTTTTTACGTGATTATTACGTGCCAACAACAAAATATGGATCAACGATCAAATAATAACAAATGAAAATTACTTAAAAAACATTTTGGGATTAATAAATATGTACAACATTTGGTGTTATGCTTTAGAAAGTATAATTTAAAAATGCTATTTCTGTTGTTCCATCTTAGGTGTCAAATACTTTATATCGGCTTCGTACGGTTATTATTAAGAGTATGCGATCTGAACTGGAATCATATGCTAAAGTCGGTTTCTTCGTATTATTATAGTCTATAAAGTTTCTCCATGTTATTCATTTCCGAAAATAATGACTAGCGCATGAAATTGTAAAAATGGCAAGTGCCAGCTTCTTTAAACTATTTTCTCGTATCTGGAATCGAATTCTAAGTTGTCACAATTTTATCATCGAAATTCTTGCTTATAATGCTTTATAATTTTTCCTTTATGATAAGCTCCTAATCCTCTCTTAGTCTGAAACAAATTTTAGAGTAATTTTAAGCTAGATTGGTATTCATTCAATTGCATTTCAATTTCGCCAATCTATATGATAATGACAACCAATCAAAACAACCTAGACAAACTCGGCTTGTCTAAACTGATATATTTTGTTGTAATTTCATTATATTTTGATTTAGAACATGAATCTATGCCGTACCGGAAATATTCTATTGAGTGCCACCAATGACACGCGTGCCATAGGTTCGCTGTCCCTGACTGGTCCCTTTAGGCGATTTAGATGAAAAATCTTAAAATTAGCTGTCCCGAAATTAAAATTGAAACCAAAAATTGGGACGCCAACAACTCTAGCCGCATACCTCCGGAAGTATTTTTATTTATGGTTCTTTATAAGCATAACTGACATAAAGCATTTTACTGCTCATAAAATATCATCCGATATAGCATTTCACAGGATTACAAAATAGAAATTGTATGTATCATTGAACTGACACAATAAATGCAGCTGTAGCTGATATTTAAAACTGTCATGAGATTGGCAATTGAATATATCAGCGAAAATGCTAAAGAAAGGGTAATGAACTAACAGGTGTATTTATGACGTTACAAACAGCAATACATCCACCTGTGTTGTTACTAGATGTCTAGTTTCTTTTTCATTACACATAAAATTTAGCGTTCATTGATCATATAAATCTTTCCGGATATGACTAAGTAAAACGAATCAGCGAAAAAGGATACTTTGGTGCATAAAAAAGATTCACGTGGAATAATGTTATTTACTGCATTGCCAGCTGAAGTTAAAAAAATATTTTAAAAATCATAAAAACTCAATAAATTGAGATACAGTTTTCAAACAAATTGCTTTAAAAAGTACATTTTTATTTCTATTCGATGGTGTAAAAATTCCAATTGTGAAATGCTTAGAAGGTAATAATTTTGCAAAAAAAAAACGAAATTGATAGTCTAGGTTGTTGTCACCGTCGATATGACGTCAGCGTTACACTCTAAAAACGACATTTTCAAAACTGAGCAGAAAATACTCAAATCTGAGTATGCTACATAGTCAAAATGGCTCTGAATCAAAATTACTCAAGTTCGAAACATGTATATACTCATTTCTGAAAACACGCACACACTCGAGAATAAAACATCATGTGCTCCTATTTGAGTATGTCCATGTTTCAAAAATGAGTATGAGCTGACTTCTGTGTGTTCATTTTGGAGCATTTCAATGTTTCAAAAATGAGTTTGATCTGATTCTAATCATTTTTTAATATGCCCATGTTTCAAGAATGAGTATGGACTGACCTCTATGTGCTCATTTTTGAGTATTTCCATGTTTCAAAAATGAGTTTGAACTGATTCTAATCATTTTTGAGTATGTTCATGTTTCAAAAATGAGTATGAACTGCCCTCTGTGTGCTCAGTTTTGAGTATGTCCATGTTTCAATATTCTGAGTATTTCTGGTATTTCAGAATTGAAAGCATTGGGTCGTGATATTTAAAACAAAAAGTTTCATACCAAAATGAAAACATCAATTTACTCAGATTTGAAAGCGTCATTTTTCTCAGTGTATTCATGGACATTTCTTTGCTTTATAATATGGAAAAAAAATTACAAATGACATACTTGCTTCTAAAGTAAGGAAGGAATTAACAGTTCCATACTAAATCTGTGTAAAATAAAAGAAATCTCCACTTTACTCCATGGGTTTTTTTTTAAACATATTTTTAGATAAAAGTAAAAAGAAGACAAGTGTTTCTTAATCTCCGAAAATATAATAGAACCACGAACGAAAATATACAATAATCTATTCCGAGGTTCCCGCGATTCTGAAAACCGTGATTTACGTTTAGAAACCCCAGAAATAGAGTTGCAAAGACTAGAATAAACCCGGGTTAAACCTGGGAATAAACCGGGTTTTTTTTAAACAAACCTGGTTTTTTTAACACAAACCATTTCTTTTGGGAATAAACCTGGGAATAAACCCCTTCTTTGCAACTCTACCCAGAAACCAATATACGAAGGTGGGCTGATAAGTTCTCGGCCTGACAGTGACAACACAAGATTTTTGACAAAATTTCATATTATTTTTCAATGTAGTCCCTTTACAACTTAATACATTTAAGACACACACTTTTATGCGAATTCTTTAGTGCAGCCCTGTACGAATGTGGTTCGAAAAGTTCTCGGTTTGACAAAGAAAATACAAGATTTTTGACAATATTTCATTTTATTTTTTAATTTGCGACACAATACATTTCACAAGACCATTGTAAAATGTTCATTCTTGGGCGTTTTTGGTCGACGTTCAACAAACGCGGCACGCATCGAGCAGAAAGCTTCTTCTTACCCAAAACATCGTGTAAAATGTAGTGGATACGGTCTATCGAGACGTTTGCAATGTCAGCAAGTTCCCGTATCTCAATCGGTGATCATAAAAAACGGCATTGTGAATTTTTGAGACGATTTCGTCGGTCGTAGCGGTTTTTGGACGTCCTGGGGGTTCATCATCGTGAATGGACATCCTACCATGTTTAAATTCAGCAGCTCACTTTTTTATCATCGAATATGAAGGACAATCCTTTAAGAAGGGAATCCTTTAAGATAGAATGTAACTCTTTTTATATGTCCGTGGGTGTTAAACCTTTTCTAACAAAGTATTTTATGACAGCTCGAACTTACATTTTTAGAAAATGTCAAAACTTGTTTACTTTACTTTATCGCGAAGCAATAACCAAAAAACCCACGCGTCTGAAACTCGGCAGCGTGTCATCTAAAGGATCATTCTTTACAAACATCATTGTCATTTGGTCATACTTGTTCCATCTCTGTGTCAGGCCGAGAACTTATCAGCCCACCCTCGTATTTTCGAAATTTAAAGAAACATTTATAAAAACGAGGTTTCTTTTGCTAACACTGATTTTAGGAAACGTTTCCGAGTAATTTTTATAGAGTAATAATCAGTTTTCTCAAACCGGAATATTGTTTTTTGGGATGCTATCAATTCTCAAGTAAACATTTTCAACTGTGTATCAGAATTTATCAGAAAAAAATAATATTAATTTTAAAGTTAACGGTGTTAATTTTTCATCTTTGTTGGTGAAACATGTTTTTTAAACTAGATAATGTTTACTTTAGAATTGGTAGCGTCCGAAAAACCGATTTTAGTAAACTGATTAATTCACTATAAAAATGATTCGGAAGCGCATCAGAAAATCAGTAGCAGAAAAGAATAAAACTTTTTTTTTATAAATGAATCACTACATCTTAAAAAATATATTGGTTTCTGAGTTTTTGGAAGATAAAAAATGATTTGCGGAATCGTGGGTAAATCGGAAAAGGTTGTTATTTTATATTTTCCTAGATTAAGAAACGTCTGTCTTTTTTGTACAGTGTAATTAGTAATTTTGCGTGTTATTTACTTTTACTTTTCGGTTTCTTTTTAATTTTTTTTTTTTTTTTAACGGAAAAAAATTAATTCTTCAATAATTCTTCAATTAAATAGCTTAAAATTCGTTTAAAAAAATCAAACATTCTTTCAAAGTAAAACGTAGTAATCTTCGTTGTTATTTTCAATCTTTTTAGGTGCGTTCGTAATTATCTAAATACGTAGCACCTCTAGTCCGTCCGTCTGTCTGTGTGCCCGTCTGTCCGCATAACAGCGCAAAAACTACCCAATCGAATGGTTTGAAATTTAATACATATAATCGTTGCAGAATTTTGTCGAGTCATTTCCAATTTTATGAAAATCGAATCAAAACTTAAAAAGATATTAATAAAAGTTTTCTTTATTCTATTAAATCCTATCATACGTAATCTATATCATAAAAGCGCAAGTCATGTGACTGAGGAAAACAAATACGGGCTAACCACCTCTTTTTCCATATGCCAAGCGGTCATTTTTATTCAAAATAATTTTTTGAATAAAATTGCATAAAAGTTACATTTTTAGAAAGATCGTTCAAAAAAAAAAATTGTTTGCTTGAGAGATGAGTTACATTAAAAAATGTATAGATTCTGAGATAATTTTAGTGAAAATTAGGTTAACAGTCGAATATCTCAATCCATTAAAGTAAGTAAACAAAAGATTCATTCACCGTGAGTCATAGAAATATTAACCATGGAGGTAATCATTCGCAAAGCAAGATCTCCATGGTGAATTTACAGCGCTGTCTGGTGTCAAAAAAATTCGCATCTGTAAACATGGCATACGTAAGAAGAAAAAAGAAAAAAAAGCATCCTCATTTCGTTCATAGCAGACGATATAATTTATTTCACTGAAATAATAACGATGATTTTTTACATTGTAAAACTAGTTATAGCATGAAACGAACGCACCTCATTTGTCACGTTTAACGTACAATTTCCAACTTGTTTAGACTTTGCACTGCACACTACTATCTCGGAATCTATGAAGATCTTTCAATCTATAGATCTGTGAGGAACCAGTGAAATATTTCTTCCGTCTATTCTATTTAGTTCTGTACATGGCTATTACGCAGCCTGGTCATAATCGATATTTGTTTTCCAAGGGTCAATGGAATGGTTCAGATAGTCAATAAATCCTGGAATTGGGAAAATAATTCAATTCCCGATATTGTACTTGATGTCCAGTTTCCTATTTTGGCGAAGAATTCTGATTAATTCGACAGCGTCATATGGCATACGTTACGTAACATTAATTAATTATACGTTAATGAATTTTGATTATCGATTTTTTCTAATTCATGAGGAATTGGTTACGTGTTTGTTAATTAGTCTTGAAATGACAACCGCATCTATCAATTATTTTTAACGATAAATATGATTGTCACGTAGTTTAATGAAACAATTCTATAATGTCCCCTTAATATTAAATATACTGTATTAATAATACTAAATACATTTAATAAAAGTATAATAGGAATGGTATTTGTCGAGTACTTTTATGGATAAATGTAATACAAATTTAATAATTTCTTATAATAAAATTTGTCAAAAAAATTAATAAATTCGTAATATATTATCTTTATGATATTAAATGTATTAAAATAATGCATTAAAATATGCATGAACCTATTAAAATAAGAAATATTTATTGTTTAATTAACATTTCAACGACAACATCATTGTAATAAATATTAATAAATGTCTGATGAAACACTGAGTTTATATTACAAAGTATTTAAGTACAAGTAAACATGTAATAGTAAAATACAAATTTTCTTAATCGGCTAACAGTTTTCTAGTATATTGGGATTTTTATTTAAATGAGGAAAATTGACTGAAGTTTTACCGTGTATTGGGAAGACTGTAATTAATTTAGACTATACTTCTTTTTGAATTTATTAATTTATGTTTTATAATATTTATATATATATGTGTGTGTGTGTGTGTGTGTGTGTGTGTGTGTGTGTGTGTGTGTGTGTGTATGTGTGTGTGTGTGTGTGTTCGTGCGTGCGTGCGTGTGCGTGCGTGTGTGTGTGTGTAAACAATAACAAAAGTTTTAATATTGTACTGCACAATTAATCTTGAAATATTAGTTTTTCCACGATTTTGATGGCCAGATTCCATACTTTTGAGTCTTTATTTCTTCTTTATACTACTGCTTATTATGTTTTACCTCGATTATACTGGAAATAAAAAAATAAAAAAATATATGTGCAAAAAATTTAAATAATTATAAATAATTATAATAAAAAATTATTTTAAAAAATTATAATTAAAAAAAATAGAATAAAACATTCAAAATCCATAAAAATGCATCATATTTTTTTGTTATACTTGAAAAAATAATTTGTTTACTTGTTTTTCAATTACAGTTTGTTCAGAATTTGATTTTTTATTTAAAAAAATCGTACAAATCCGTTAACTGGTTCACAAGTTTTCCGCTGAAACACCTTTTCGAGATAATTGAGTTTTACATTCGCAGGCATCGCCGGTCTGCGAGATTCAACGTTTATAGCTAGTACGAATGTAATATTAGGAATTTTCCTTTCGGACCAACTATACGACTTCCTTATGTTCCTTAAGTTCAAATATACGTAATAATAATAATAATGATGATGATAATAATAATGAATACATTTTTTCGTCACTTCAGACCTTTCTGGTCCCTTTAAATATAAAATATTTGTTCCTAAAATGGAGAATATAATTAATTTTCCTTATTAACCTTCTCACCGCCGCGACCTGATATATCCGTTCACTATGCTGTAGGTTTCACAGCAATACAAGGTTTGTTTAAATTAATATAATTCTACAAATATAATGCATTTTTAAAACATCAAGTAATGATTGATACTCTGAAGGATTATACTTAAGTACGTAAGTAAGTTTTTTATCTCAAGCTTGAAAATTCAGATTTTTTAAGCATTTAAAAAAAATTACAGGGAAAACAACATTACAAATTTGCCCTTTTGCTTTCCGGTCAGGGGGTTAAAATTACGTAAAATTAAAATAAAGCGTATAATTTTCATTTTTACAGAATCTAGCGAATTTTTAGCAAAATGTGATAACATAGCATATTTAAGGAATTTTGTTTTTTTACATTTCCCCTTTCAATCATTTACAGAAAATTGAAAAAAAAAACTCTTTTATAATAACAAAAAACTTTTGATTCATTTTAAAAAACAAACTTTAAAAAAATAAAGTTAGGCTTGTATTTCTTTTCATTATAGTCAATATTTTAAGCTCTACACAACGCATTCTCAGAATCTATAAAGACATCAATTCTTGGATGCAAGGAGAATATTTGTTCCTCTATTTTATTTAGTTACGTGGCTATTACCAGGCCTGGTCATAATTGATATTGGTTTTCCAGGGGTCAGTAGAACTGTGCAGAGAGTCAATAAATCGTGGAATCTCGAAAAGAATTCATTTTCCCGTATTGTACTTGTTGTCCAGTTTTCGATTTGACCAGTTTTCTGATTATACTTCACATCATATGGGATTCGTTGCATAATTGTACATTAATTAATTTTGATTATCGTTTATTTTCTAATTCATAAGGAATTGATTAAGTTTTGTTAATTAGTTTTGAAATGATAGTTGTATTTTTCAAGTATTTTTATCGATAAATATGTTTGTTAAGAAGTTTAATGAAACATTTCTACAGCATTTTATTGGTATTAAATATACTGAAATGCTAAAATAGAAATAACATTTTTCGATAAATTTTATACAAGTTTGATTATTTTAATCAATAAAATTTGTCAAGCTGTTAAATAAATCTGTTCTAATATCTTCATGATAGTAAATATATAAAATTAGTGCATTAAAATAAACGTGAATCTATTAATTTAAGATTTATTATTTTCTGTTAAATTGAAATATCAACACCTTTATTGTATCTTTATTGAAAGAAAGGTCTGGTAAAACACTAAATTTATATTGCGAATTATTAAAGTATAAAAGTGTTTATGTAATAATAAGATAGAAATTTTCTTATATTCCAATTTACTTATATTTTTAGTCTATTAAATGAAATTTGTTAGTAAATTGGAATTTTAAGGTACAATATTAAAAATCAAACGTTTGTTCCAAAAGCGACAATTTTTTTTAATATTAATTTTGTGTAAAATAAAATATATATTTGACTTTCTATAATTTTTTGCAGCGTATAGCAAATTTTTAAAAAAACGTGAACTCTTTAATTTATTAACAGCAAAAGGAAAATAAACACATCCATATTAATAAGAATTTTCTGTTTCATTAAAAAAAAATCAAACTTTTTTTCAAAACAAAACAATTAATCTTCTTTACTATAGTCAGTATTTTTTTAGATTTTACACACCAATATTTCGGAATCTATAATTGTTTTCAATTCATGCAATCAAGTGAATATTTTTTTACTCCATTCTATTTCTACACTCTATACGGGGCTATTACCATGTCTGACCATAAACTATATTGGTTTTCCAGGGTCAGCAGAACTGTGCAGTGAGTCAATAAAACCTGGAATCAGGAAAATAATTCATTTCTCAGTATCGTGCTTGTTGTCCAGTTTTCGATTTCGCTTGATTTACGATTATTCCTCTCAACACATAGGATTTGTTGTACGTTAATTAATTTTGATCATCGGTTATTTTCTAAACCATGAGGAATTGGTTTCGTGTTTGCTAATTAGTCTTGAAATGGCAATCTGTCAATTATTTTTACCTATAAATATATTTATTAAGAAGTTTAATGAAACATTAATACAACATTTTATTTTTATTAAATATACTGGAATTCTAATATTAAATAAACTTAATAGAAATATAATAGAAATACTATTCGTCGATAAATTTCTTACAAATTTGATCATTTTTAACGATAAAATTTGCCAAGGAGTTCAAGAAATCTGTTTTAATATCTTCATGATATTAAATATCTAAAATAATGCATTAAATCTGACGTAAATCTAATAAGATAGAAATTATTATTTACTATTACATTAAAATATCAACAACAACTTTATTTTATCTATATTTAAAACCCTTTGAGCGTCTGAGGGCTTTCCCGCATTTTCATACAAATATTTGTAAAACTTAAAATAATTGAAATTTTCTTTCCCCATTTGTTTCTAAAATACACTTCATACGTCTTTATTTTACATATATCTTAAAACACAATTTTATTAAAAATATTTTTGTCTAGAGCCGATTTAGTTGTTTTTGGGAAGCGGAAAAATACGGGCAAAACTCTTAGAGGGTTAAAAAGTTTGGTCGATGAAAGTATATTGCAAAATATTAAAGTAAAAGTAAATATGTAATAATAAGATAAAAAATTATTTATATTCCAATTTACGTATTTTTTCAGCCCATTAACCGAAGTCTGCTAACATATTGGAATTTTAATGTGCGATATTAAAAGTCGAACGTTTGTTATAAAAGTAACAACAAAAATTCATTTTTATATTAATTTTGTGTAAAATAAAAGATATATAACCTTCTGTAATTTTTTGCAGCGTACAGGAAATTTTTAGAAAAAACTGAAATAATAGTTAAAGTACTTTGTTTTTAACATTTTCTATTTCATTTATTAAAAGCCAAATGAAGATCAAAACATTGATATTATCGTAAAGCTTTTGATTCAGGAAAAAAAAAAAAAAAAAAAAAAAAAAAAACGAACTTTTTTTCAAAATAAAATAATTAATCTTTTTTATATAGTCAGTATTTTTCTTTTTTACTTTTTTTTTCTTTTGGTTTTACGCACTAGTATCTCGGAATCTGTCAAAATTTTTCAATTCATGGAAGTATGTGAATATTTTTTCGTCTGTTTTATTTAGATCTACATTATCAAGCCTCACCATGATCGATATTTGTTTTCCAGGGGTCAATAGAACTGTGCAAAGAGTAAATAAATCCTGGAATGTCAAAAATAATTCATTTTCCGGTATTGCACTTGTTGTTCAGCTTTCGATTTGGCCAGATTTTGGTTATTCTTTCGCATCATATGGGATTCGTTGCATAATTGTACGTTAATTAATTTTGATTATCGGTTATTTTCTAAACCATAAGGAATTGGTTAAGTGTTTGCTAATAAGTTTGAAATGGTAGCAGTATTTGTCAGTTATTTTTATCGATAAATATATTTGTTAAGAAGTTTACTGAAACATCGGCCAAAATTTTAATTTTCCAATTGTCGCAGACATCGACTTGAAATTATGCCTTTTAGGTAGCTTTCAATACAAAAAAGTATAAAGCTACCTATTGTAGCCGTTCGGAGGAAAGCAATTCCGGAAAATTTCGATATATTTCACCGATCATGACCCCCAGACCCCAAAACCACCCTCCGTTCAAATGTTGATTTATATATATAGATATATCCATATATATATATATATATATATATCTGACCTATGTCATACGATAACGCTCGTATTTATAAATCGATTTTGATGAAACTAATTGTGTGTATTAAGGTCACCAATGTCTCGACCGAGTTCGTTGGCCAGCTTGGTCCGCCATTTTGTTTCAAGATGGCGGCCATTTAAAAATTTAAAACTAAAATAAATATACAAAAAAATTAAAAATTTAAATTTATTTTTTAATTACGTGTTAGGCCTTGATACAAGAATTCCAGAGCATTTTTTGGTTTACCTCTATCTTAAAAAATGGCTGAGATAGAGCAGTTTGAAATTCTAGGGTGGCTGACATTTTGAAACAAAACAGCACATTAACGCGATTACTCGCAAATTATTTTCTTTCATTGTTGTAATAATTTTCCCAATCATACGCATAAAACTATATATTCATATCCGTTAGAGCAAAATTCTCGCCAAAATTGGCGACATTTGCCGAAATATGCCAAATTTAGCGAAATATCGCCAAATTTGGAGACCAAAATAAGTCTTCATAAATGAAGCCAATTTGGCTATTGCTCAATAATTTGTCGAATTTCTTATTCAAATTCAGTATTAACGAATCTTTTATAAACGTTTCTTTGCATTTTAGCTTGCTGTTTTCGTGTAACATTAGCTAAAATTTTAAAACGAAGATATAGGAAAGCTACCTTTTCCTCCCGGTACAGGCCGGAAGGACTTTTTTCATTTTAAATAAATAAGCTTAGGAGTTATCCTCATACTGAAGTTGTGCCAAATTCTGAAATTTTCAATACGAAAACCTACTTTTGACATCATATTTGGCATTTTAGGTAAATGTTACCCTAGGATACCAAACGGAAAGGTCTAGAAGTTTTAGGAATCATGAAGGTTTAAAAATTGGAACTCCTAATATTAAATTCATGTGTAATCTTTTCAAAACTTATTGCAATGCAGATAGTTTTTTTAAGTTAGCAAAATGAATTGTAATTTTGGATTTGTATACTTGAAGCGATAGTCGATTTCTGTTTTTTAAAAAACGCTATAGGTTACAATTAGTAATTTTTTCGAAAATTTACTTGAAAAATTAATTTTTTTAATTAATTTTCGAAAAAAAAATATAACATGTAACCTATGAATTTTTAACAGAAATTTTTAGAAGCTTCAAATAAGAGGATCCCAAATTACTGCTCATTTCGCTAAGTAGTTTTTGCTTAAAAACCTAGCCGCACTGCGATTTGTTTTAAAATGATTACACACCAATTTAACATTAGGCGTTCTAAACTATACACCTTAAAAATGCTTATACTTGACCGAATGCCTTCCCGTTTGATATCCTAACGTTAAATTTAGCGAATAAGCTAAATATGATGTCAAAATGTTAAAATAATAAGGCGTTCAGATAGAAAATGTGTAGTTTTGTGTAATTTAAGTATGAAGACGACCTCTAAGCTTTTTTTTTTTTTTTCAACGTAAAATGAAAAAAGGACATAATTTCCAATCAAATGGCTATTTCTGTTTTTTTTTTCTTTTTTTGTGGCAATATGGTAATTATAATGTACGAGGTGTTCTCTCTTTTATTATTTATTTATTTATTTGGCCGACCGCTACTTGATGTTCATTTTCCGATTAGTCCAGATTTCTGATGATTATTCTCGTGGTATACGATGGTTTCCTAATAATATGTTATACTTAAATTTGATTATAAGTTATTTTCCAATTCATATGGATTTGGCTGTATGACCGTTTGGTAATTAGTTTCGAAAGTGGAACTGCTATGTGCTGATTACTTTTTTTGATAATTATATTCGTCTAGCAACTTAATAAAACAGTTATATAATATATGTATGATAATATATCTAATTGATGTTATTAAATAGACATTAATGCATTGAAACAGAAAGCCATAAAATTATTCGTAACAATAAAATAATATGATAAGAGTTTTAATTAATGTCTGAATTTATTTTTGTACTGTTCGTATGTATATTTTACAGCATAATTACTTCATTATATATTATATGCCTTTTTCTCAATATTATAATTTAATGATTTGTATATTTTTCCTCCCGATGCATATTTATATTTGTATTCATAATTTATTGTTATTTTTTTCTAATATTTTCAGTTTCATAATTTATATATTTTCTTCTTTTAGGTAAGATTACTTTTAAAAGATTTTTCAAGCCTTCAGGTCAGAAATTTATTTTCAATATTTTATTTTTTCATCGACATATAACATTTTACAATAATGCACATTACATGTTAATCTAAAATAGACTAAATGTTTTTAAAATTAAGTAACAACCAAAAGATGACAGTTATTGAAGTTTTTCTTGCGCGAGAGTTACGTATGAATTTGGGAATTTCTTTACTAAGATTCACTGTTTTTGTTCCAAATATCACTGATAGATGTCGCTATGCTGTCTCACACTCTTCGAACGCTCAAACTAACATATAAAATTGTAGTACTGTTCACCCAGTAATTAACCTTCACCCTGTTTAGCTATTTAAATGCAAAATAAAATGATTTAGAAATTGTAAGGTTGTTTGGAACAGTATTACTGTTTAAAGCAATGCAGCGCCATGTATCAGTAATTTTCGGAACTAAAACCAGGAAGCATATTAAAGAAATTCCCGAATTCACAGTTTAATATATTTTAGTAATTATTAAACTGTAGTAATTATTAAACTTACTAAAATTATTTAGTAATAAAGTTTTTATATAATATAGTAACTTCAATAGCTGTTTTCGTTTACATGACATTGAATTTTAACCTTTACAAAAACAGACGACGTATACTGAGTCCTCCACTCATTTAGAAGACAGTTGAAACTAACTCCCAAAGTAATTACGTGATTAACACCTGCATCTCATTTACTCTCTTCCCAAATACTCTCCAGCAGTCAATCAATGTTTAAATTTGAAACTTTCATTTTTTTTCTCTCTTTCATTATTTGGATTGGTAAGTCACCATTGACGTACGGAATACGCTGACCGTGTATTTGTGTAATTTATTCCGAAAATACGTGGATGCAAAATACATTCTTTATAAATGTTTCTTTAAATCTCGTTTGTTGAGAATTTTAAAGATAAAGAAAGCTTTTCGTAATCGTGTGTAACTCGGAAGAGGTTATGGCATAGTTTCTTTCGTGATTATATAGGGTGGTCATAAAGTCTTTCTCTGATTACAATAATTTATTGCAGAAAATCTAATATATTAGGCATATGCTTGTTTCAATATGTTGTAAAGACATGGATGAAGTTTTTAATGCATGTAATTACGTCAGTAAATTTCGATGTGAGCACTCTTGGTAGCTCGAAGAATGTCAAGGCGGTGTTCCATTTCTTACCACGTATTGCCCAACATTTGGGCTATCACACTAGACACACCATCTGTGATCCTGACCTTGAGTGTTTCAATATATTTAACTGGTGTTGCAAACACCCTGTCCTTTATGTACCCAGAAAAGAAAAATCTAGAGGAGTTGGTCCATCCCGACCGATCCATCTTCTAGGAAATTTGTCATCAAGGAACTCACGAACGACGGTACAGACTAGACTAAAAAAAACTTAAGAACATGACTTTTTCGTAATAAATTTTTTACAGTGTTGCATTCAATGGTTATTTCGTAATAATTTTTTGTAATCAGAGAAAGACTTTATGACCACCCTGTATTATATTTCTCTAGATTAAGAAACATCAATGATATAAAATCATTTATACATATTTATATTCAAAATTATTATCTTCCTAACCTATTTTTTAATACGTTAATTAATATTCTGTTCGCTAAAATATATCTTTATTCTAAAACCTCAAATGTTATTTCCTCGCCTCATATAAAATCTTTAATAAATGCGGCATGTACGTTAAAATTCTATTTTTGATTTCAACTGTGGTTATATCTGTAGAAGTAATGTTTTCCAGACGTTCATTTTTACAGCTGCGTGGCCGTCCTATCTCTTTCTGTCCATAAACAATTGTGGAAATTAATGCAATTTCGCAGATGCGAGTTAGCCTGTTTTCTTTGTCTAAAATCTATTCCCATGGGGTTGCACGCAGTTGTCTGCCAAAAAATTCATTAAAATTACCATTTCGTCAAATGTGGTAACCGTTTCAATCCTCCCGCTCAAATAGTTACATTAATTACCCGTAACGTATAAAGAAATCGTTCTTATGTGTCTGGGATCTGTTGGCTCACTCTCAATCGAATGTTGGCGATACAAACTATTACCGAAAAGATCAGATCACTCCGAGCTCTCTGCCTGCAAAAACTGTTTGATTTTCCGATAGAGAGGCCACCCCCATTCTCACCATCTTACGTCTTCTATTTGTCTAAATAAAGAAACTTTCAGCTGAGATGACTTCGTCTTAATTCAGTATTTTATAAGTCTGTCTTCCGCCTGGATCTTCGAAGCATGTGTTATTAGCAGTTTCAACGCATATAATGTACGAATTTACGGCGCGCGTAAATATTATTCTAATTTATCGTTAAAACCTAATCACTTCGGTAAAATTTTCCAGCCTAAGAAAATCATCACCACAATATCTGCCTTTTAGGTAGATTTCGTAAGAAATACTACCTATTACATTCTCCTCTAAGTTGGAATTTTTGAAAAATTTTTGCAGATCTACGCCGATCATGACTCCCAGAACCCAAAACCACCCCCAGTTCAAAACTTTATCTATCTATCTATCTATGTCACTTTTTTATAGACACGATAACTCGAATAATTCTTCACAAATCTCTTCCAAACTGATACATAAAATCAAGGGTCATAAAATCTCGGTCAAGTTCGTTAACGGGCAAAATCGAACCAAGGGGGGGGGGGGGGTGGAAATGGGGGGATTTTTGTGAAAACAGACAAAAAAACCGTAACGTCTGAATTATAATGCGTATCGAATCCGTTTGAAGTTATTATTACTTCTAGGAGAAGGGCCGAAATTTTATGTATGACAGATTTTTGATATCATTAAAAATGGCCCCAAGGGGAATGGGGGAGTGGGGGTTTTAGAAGAAAAAAATTATCAATTTACAAGATATCAAATCCGCTTGAATTTATTATAAATCCTCTTGCTATTATCTAAAACTTTTATATTGACAAGTTTTTTATAGGACCAACCCTTATAGCAAAAAAAAATTAAAAACAAAAAAATCCATGCCGACTCCGTCTGCGAACAAGTTAGATTTCGAAGTGGGCGGTCCCTTATGGAACCCATCTGCGGCATCATGGCAAAAAAGGTCATTTCTTCCGCAATTCCCAACAAACAGGCGCCCCACGGTCTGCGTCTTCGAAATCTACCTGTGCCTGTAGGCCGAGCCGTCAGGGATTTTTTTTATAATGTGTACATGTATGTCTTTTCCCGTATATTTTTATTCGTTTCGCTTCATACATATTTTTTTTCCTGCAATGCATTACTCTGAATGTTATTGCGCACATATACATACTGAGATATTACTCCGTTGTGGGAGGTTTATAGCTCCTATATTTATGACCGTCTTTCTTGACGCCTCATTACTTTTGAAATATCTTTTCGGATGTATCATAGTGGTTTTCCTGCTCATCATCATTTCCTGCCTTGATGTAACGGTGAAATCGTCACTGTACTTTTTCTTGTGCTTATGCAAACAAGTACTATTATTATAGAATGGAAAAGCGTTATATTTGCAGAGGATCATTTTGATGAAACATTTTTATGATTTTGCACTATATAATGATAACTTTGATTGCTTGAAATTCTTCTGCATTTATTTGACTGTCAGTGTACTGGAAAATAAACTGAAAGTAGAATTTTTTTCAATAACTTTTTGAACTTAAATTTTTTATCCCTCATGGAGTACGACACGGGTCGGGTTGTATCCGATCCAATCCGAACCCGATATTTCTGATTAAAGTCAACACGAACACGAACCCGACAAAAACATTTTCGTCAATCCGAAACTCAACTCGAACACGAAGTGAAAGAAAATTATTCCATATTGTAATACATTTAATGAAAAATAGCTTACAATTACATCTCTAATACCAATTTATCTTTTTTGTATGAAAATGAACACATATACGCTCATTAATATTCAAATATATAGTTTTTTTTTTTTTTCATTTGAAAAATATTCTGGACATTCTTTTGAAAAATCGGGTCAACCCGAACCCGACCCGAAAGAGCTAAAACCTAACCCTAAACCTACGCGAATCCAAAATATTTAAAGTCTACCCGACCCACAACGGAAAAAAATAGCGTCAACTAGATTCAACCCGAACTGCCAGGCGGGTTGGGTTCGAGTAAAATTGGGTTGCCCGACTCGATGTAGGACTCTAATATGAAATTTATTAGTTAGGAGACTGGTGTAGATATTTCAGAAATTTAATATCTGATTTTAGCTTCTTAAACATAATATATGTTGTAGTATATACAGTGATAATTTTGTGCAGCCTCAAAAGTAATTTCGTTAAAAACGTAAACACGTAATAAATTAATACTTTGTATTTTACAGCAAAAGTTATTTTAATAAATCTATTGTAAAAATAATTTTGATTTATTTAATTTCTCATATAAAAAAACTAAGTTTGAATCGACAACAGAAAATAATAATTCCTACACTTAAAAAATAATAGCGTTTTAATAATAGCGTTTTATCCATTTTTTAGTAACAGTTAAAGAAGAATATTAAAAATATATGAATATTACCAACACAGGAGCGATAAATACAAGTCATAAATAGAAATATTTAATATGAACATTTTTACATCATTAAAAGTTATAGCTGAAAAAGTTTTGGATTCTTAAAAATATATTAGAAATCTGAATTATTAATTTATTCTACGTTTCGTACACAGTTATAAAAAAAATATATATGGAAGTAATTTGTGGAACAAATTTAATAAAATGGAAAATGTAGTTATTGAATATCCCAATTTAGAATACTAGAATTTATCAAAAAACATTTTATTAGCTTAGACTTCTCCGTTGCATATACGTTATTATATAATGCTTTCATATAAAACTGGAATAAATAATTCACCTAAAATTGCTACAATGTTACAAGTTTATTAATATTTCACGATAAGGGTTATGTATTATTCACGTCATCATAAAAATTTTCAGAATACGAATTATTAAAAGCTAGAAGAAAAGCTTTAAATAATATTAAAATTTACTGTTCTCAATTTTATGTAATGTGATTCAAAAAGATCTGACAAAAACAAAATATACATTCTCAAAAAATAAATAAATAAATAAACATAAAAAGTACCGGCAGCAAGTTGTCGGAACATCCCTGTTATTAAAAGAAATTTTTGGTTATTTGAATAAATTTCAGTCTTTTGACTGGGGAATTGCTGTAAATTTTAAGATTAGGTTCGGGAAATTTTTGCATTTTAAGAGAAAAAGGACATATGTAAAACTTCCGTTTCTAAAGCAAAAAAGTACTAGGCAGCAGAATTGCCGGAACATCCCTCTGATTTGACGAAAATGCAGCTTTAGATTGGAAAAATTCAGGTAATTTTTACCTTAGACTTTTGAATTTTCTATATTTTGGTGAGAAAATAATCAAGTCAAAGTAGAAATTCTCGTATTTTAATGAAAAATAATCAACGGAAAAATTTGTTTAATTCACGGATTTTTTTTTTTTTTTTAAGCGCATATGTAATTTGTTCAAAAATTGCATGCATATATTTACCTTTTTAAAATATGTGGAAATTCTCATTTAAAAGTAGTAGAGATATTTGTAAGGCGATGTAGTTCGGTTTCTATAAATCATACTTTTTTTAAATAATAATAATGATGCATAATTATTCCTATTTGAAATATATCTTTTTTATTATTTTTTAAACCAATATAAAAATGAGAAATGGTAAAATAAAAGTATCACAAATGTTGTCCGATTGAAGAAAAGTTAAGAAAAAATAAAGTAAAATAAAAATAAAAAACTCTTGTTTTAATAACACTTTCCAACTTTTTGGATGATTCAGTGGATAAATACAATTTCCGTAAGGAACAGCAGAAGCAACAGGTTGCCAATATCAAATACATTTTTCACAGATTACCTCAAAAAAGAAATACAATATAAAATTGTAAACCGATGATGTTTGTCAGTAGACGAGAGGTATTTCTTATGAAATATTAAAACTGTGTACACTCGATTTCTAAAGTATAGCGATATACCTGCAAAAATAGTATATTTTAGAAGAAAATTGTTCTGCAGTTAGAGGAAACCGCTCAAAGGTGTTAAAGAATGGGTATACAGCCTTAAGAATTGTCGTGTGCCCTCACGTGTTTATTTGACGTAGTCAGTAGTGAATTTTAAAGAGCCGACAATAGTGAAGACAACTTGTCAAAGGTTGTGAAGAAAAGAAATGCAGAAGAAATAGTGTGAAATACCGAAACTACGAGAATAAGCATGCAGGAAAATGCTGCAAGGTTACTATGAAAACCTAACCGGCATCTATTCGCCGCCACGTTGCACAGATTTGGCGTCATTAATTTATAATTTTCTGTTGATATTTCAGAGATCGGGTGTCGCAAGATAACAACTGAACACCTCCAGACCTCCAACATGTTATCATAGACAAAATTGCCCAGGTCCTGCCTACAGCCTTTTGTTAAATAACAGAAAGCTTTGCATTAACCATTCGCCTCACTGAAACCACTGATAGCAAGCATATCAAATACATTTTCCACAGACTACCTTTTACCTTATGAAAAATATTTTGGATTTAAAGTGCCACATCGTAAATCTTTCTCGAGTTAAAGTTTATATTGCGCCGTGAATAACTTTATGGAAAAACTCACAATAAAATAAAATAGCATTGACGGCAAACAACATATAATCTTTCTTCGGTTACGCAAGTACACAACTTTTAAAAAAGGCAACAAAGCCTACGTGTATTACTTTCACGCTGTCTTTTTACTTACCTGAAGAAGGACTTGTTATATTTTTCCGTCCAAAACGTATACGCTATTTTTTATTATTATTATTATTATTATTAAGTTACATAGTGTTGTTAAACAAAGTACCTTATATTTCTATTAACTGACTCCAGTTTCTTTGTTCTTCTTTGCTTTAGAATGAAAAAATACCTTTAATCCTATGTAAATCATCATAATTTTTATTTATTTATTTATTTATTCGTGAAATATATTTATCCTTTAGCTTCATAAGACTACCTTTAATATCGCAGACATATCTTTTCAAAAATTACTTATTCTCTCCTCTTACCAAACTAATGTTTTTGTAATAACAATGAAGAATGAAGATTTCTGTGTAGACTTTTATTTCAAACCTGCTAGAGAGTCATTCGACTGCACAGGGGTGTGTGACCAATTATTTCAAACACCTGGTAGATACATTTCTTTCTATAATGCTTGGCCTTGATTTTCATGCGTCTTTGCGTTTAAACGTTTCTTTATCACCACCCTGAGGGAAGGATGCTGCCATCACCTTGAAACAAAAAATTTGCCTTCGGGAGAACAAAAGCATTATTAATTGGACACTTAGCAGTACGAAGTTGAATCTTTACATTATTTACGAAATGTAAATAAAATTCTACTTAGAATTTTATTTGTAAATTTTCTGTAATGAAGATATGGAAAATCTAGATTATAATTTATTATTTGCGTTTAAACGTTTCTTTATCACCACCCTGAGGGAAGGATGCTGCCATCACCTTGAAACAAAAAATTCTACTTAGAATTTTATTTGTAAATTTTCTGTGATGAAGATATGGAAAATCTAGATTATAATTTATTATTTGCGTTTAAACGTTTCTTTATCACCACCCTGAGGGAAAGATGCTGCCATCACCTTGAAACAAAAAATTTGCCTTCGGGAGAACAAAAGCATTATTAATTGGACACTTAGCAGTACGAAGTTGAATCTTTACATTATTTACGAAATGTAAATAAAATTCTACCTAGAATTTTATTTGTAAATTTTCTGTGATGAAGATATGGAAAATCTAGATTATAATTTATTATTTGCGTTTAAGCGTTTCTTTATCACCACCCTGAGGGAAGGATGCTGCCATCACCTTGAAACAAAAAATTTGCCTTCGGGAGAACAAAAGCATTATTAATTGGACACTTAGCAGTACGAAGTTGAATCTTTACATTATTTACGAAATGTAAATTAAATTCTACTTAGAATTTTATTTGTAAATTTTCTGTGATGAAGATATGGAAAATCTAGATTATAATTTATTAATTAAAATATAATGCTTTAGTATTTGTCTGATTTTCACGAAATTATATTGTTTACTGCATTTTTTTACGTAGTAAAACCTGCTAAAACAGAATTGCAAGGTTCATAAACAATTTAATTTTAATCAATTTTCCGTTTTAGCAGGTACACCTCAGATAACATACGTTAGCAGGTTTCGTATAAATTAAGTATCTACTTATCGGCAGAATTGTGAAAATTTTCCTTTTCATTGAGGGTGCATTTTCACAAATTTTTCTGTATTGTTTACGCTTTTGCAGTTTTTAGATACATCACTCAAAAGAATCAAACCTTTCTACCATTTACCAACATCCAAATTTGTGTATTTTTCCAGGTCAAATCGATTTTGTAATAGTATTTTTTTCTTTCTACGTTTCTTCATTAAAAATTTATCTTCTGCCAATCACAATACTTCCAATCCAATCTTAGTTTCGTCTCAGCCATTGGTTCATTAACTCATTTGCATCATTAGCATATATATGTGTGCATTTCAGGAATTTATTTTTTATTCAGAAATTCCGAATCCATGCCGGGTCCCTAAAGAAGAATTTTTATTTAATGTAAACACTAATTTTTTGTTATTAAATAAAGCAAAAATTCGAATTCAGATATTCTAGTATAAATTCAGAATTTCCAAAAAAAAAAAAAAATAAATAAAATAAAAAGAATCTGAAATGCACGTTTTTATGCTCTAATGAACGTGTTAATTCGAAATACAAGCAAATTGGTGGAAAGGTTATTATTATTATTATTATTATTATTATTATTATTACTTTTGTTTGTCTTATTTTTTAACAATAAAAAGAGAGAAAAATAATCATCACCGATGGTCGATATGTTTTAAAGTTCATAAATTTTCAGCTTATATCACACATTTTATTCCTTGGGGATCTTTCAGAAATTTTAGTTGAAATATTAACTATTAAGAATTTTGTAATTTTAGTTTACTTTCTTGGTCTACTTCTCTTGGTTTAATATTTATCATTTGAAAAGGAACACTTAATGTTTATGAAACATGTATATTATGAAATGTTTTCCAGTGAAAGTGTATATTTTTGAAGAATGCATAAGGCATGAGAATGCTAATTTATTTAGGGGAGAAGCAGAGATTTCTACACATAAGGGGATAGTAAAACTTCCCCTCTATTATGTAGTTTGCCTTTTCTTACCCTTGTCTTAAAAAATAATAAATCTATATTAATTTTCATTATTTATTACGACGTAAGCAATAATTTTACTCATCATCTAAAGCAAAAAAATAATTGTGATAATAACTTTTTTTTTTCAACCTATAGAAATTATTTAATTTAATTTAACGTCTTTCAGATCACGTTTTCTTATCAAACGCTAACACATTCAGAGTGTTTTGTTTAGTTCCCAGAACTGTCTGATCGAGAACGATTGTTCCAATTAGATAATTACATGCTACTACAGATGTAAACCTCAATACATCAGAATCATACACATGTTACACCATTATACCGAAGCCATCCACCCTTTTAATACGTTAAATACCATGTAACACTTTCAACACGTGGGTGTCAGAGATACCCACTTCTTCCTGTAACCTCCTGTAACCGCCCATTTTGAAAACAATTGCTTTTGAGCTTGCCTTTAAGATCGTTAGATACACAGTGATACAGAAGCGTGAATATGCAGTATGATACAAACTGGAATAAATGGATTATCTAGATAACTTTCAACAGTTGTTATTTTACTATTAAGTTTAGAGGTTTCAATAAGCCCAGCTGCTATTATGCTCGATTTTACGACCATAGAGGATTAGAATTTCTGATACAAATTTAAATAAATTGATTATCTTGATCAGTGTTTCTCAAAGTAAAGAACGCTTACCCTTTTGGTGGTGCATGAAGTTCTAGGGGTACGCAACGAGCCTGTGTCGACTATATGCTGCAATGCAGCTAAATTAGTCAGCCTGTTCGGACTAAAAACTGTGAACCAAATTGTATCTATTTGCGTGAAGAAAATGTTTGACTGTTTGAAAATATTTAAAGAGAGACCGACTAGCTAGTTATTAAAGATAATTTACTACTCCACATCAACACATTAACACCAAACTTTCTAGAAATACTCCAGGGTAAACAAGCGCACGCGTTACGATAAAAAAAGGAAACTTGATGACTTATAACGCCTATATTACATGTTAAGTAAAAGTTATATTTAGTTGTATACATTTTTGCCCTTTTTATTCATGACTATCCCAATTAAAAAGGAAGGGGGAAGAGGTACGCCAGGTATATGTAATACTAGTAGTCCCGCAGTGGCGCAGACGTTTAAGCTCGGTTCCTGTCAAGATCGCCGAAAGTGAAGCAGCATCGACCATGGTCAGTGTTTGGGAGGGTGACAACCTTTCTCGACTGCGGCTGCTGTGTGATCATGTACGTTAATGGGAGCTGGTGCCCGTAAAATCTGTTCGTGTCTCCAATGTCTTCCAAGTGTGAAAACGATACCTCTAGGGGTGCCAATCCAGGTGCAGGTCTCTCATCTATAATTGGTTCAAAAATTAGGAGACCAGCTCTAGAAGTCCAACCTCTCTTGAGGCTCTGGCACCCTTTCTTTCAGAGAAGTGCCATGGCACTTTCTCTGGTACGACAACAACAACAGTAAAAGTTATGTTTAGTTGTATTCTTTTTTGCCCTTTTTGTTCATGACTATTGCAGTTAAAAAGGAAGGGGAAGAGGTACGCCAGGTACATGTAATACTTCAAGGGGTACGCGAGGCATAAAAGTTTGAGAACCACTGATTATTATATCATTAGTATTTATTCAGTATTCGTTGTGTTTGCGCGGGGCGGGGGTAGGATTCGAAAATGTAATTTTTTGGACTCATTTAAAAAATATTTTTTATTTATGCATAATATTCAGGTGACAAAGAATCCAAGATTTATTTTTTGTTTGTACATTATCATGTTTTGCCAATTGTTTTAAAACATCAAATTTTGACAGTATTTCTTGACAGATATTTTTGTTTTATTTGAAAGTTGTAAATGGTATTCGCTTCCTTAGAATATCAATATTTGCAAATTACGAATAAAATACTGAATATTAGTTACGAATGAAAACCATGTTGTTACGGCTTCCCTTGGCCTTGCAGACGACTTTAGCGCATTCTATCATAATTTTGTTTTTGCCGCATGGCAACAGTTTGTCTCTCCCTCTTTGTTGTGATATTCGCACGAAAAATTCAACATGGCATAAACCGCATAAAGGAGCTATTTTATTAGCTAAAATAACCATGGGGTCATTAAGTTTAGTAATAAGAAGTCATTTCTTAATCATAGTAAGAATAATATAGTTATGCCATTTCTTAATCATAGTAAGAATAATATAGTTATTATGTTCTTCAAGTGGTATTGTCCGCTGATTCATTATGATATTGTTCGAAACTGACTATGGTGTCAGCACTTTGGATTTAACCTAATGTAATGTAAATATGTATATAAACATTTTAGTAATTTAGAGACACTTCGCATTATTCGCTTCAATGCATTACATTTCTTTCTTAATATAGTCCACTCAGTCAATAACTTTAGCGTAGCGTCAAAACACTAGTTGATTCTTTTTATAATCTTAATTAGTTTTAATCAAATTTTTTCTAAGGATTTAAAACGACATATTTTTTGTGACGATGCAAAAAACAATCAGCAGAATTGTAAACATTGGAACAGTGGAAAATCTAAGAAAAGCAAAAATTGCAGTATTACTGGAATTTCTCATTGTGAGTAATTATAGTATATAAAAAAAGTGAGAATAGTAGAATTAGTGGTTTAATAAAAACAAACAAAAATATTTGAATCAAGTGTTTAAATTAATCTATAAAACTTTTAACTATATTAATTTAATAAGAGCAAGATTTTTGAATAAAAGTTATTAAAATAATTAATTGATTCCCTAAAGGCCTTAAATAAGAAACTCAAGATAATTATTGACAGATTGTTTACAACGTTATTAAAAGCCATTAACAAAAACTTTTATATTTTTCTTATTCACTAGATAAAAATAATAATTGCATGCTTTAGAAGTGGTTTTAAAAGAATTTTTCAAAAAAAAAAAATTTAAAATTTCAATTGAGATAATTTTTTAAATAATGATATGTTCATGCTCAATTACTCAATTATCTCATTCTGTTGTAATAAAGGAAGCTTTCATTTGGAATAATGAGCAATTATTTCGAAACTGGCAATGTATAATTTAAGAAATAAGCATTACTAATGAATACAATTAACAGAGCATAATGGTTTCTGATATGAATATTGCATGAGTTTTGAATTATTAGAAAACAGGTTTATACACATAAAGTAAGAATATTTTTAAAATAGAAGTATTGTCAATGGCATCAAAAATGAAAGGAGGATTTTTATTGTTATCTGTTTACGCAATTAATAATTCTTCTCTTAGGTTCATACGGGTGCTTGCTTTTGGATGAGTATTTATAGTAAAAATATTTATTCCATATTGAAAATTTCGCTTAATTTAATCGACAAATCTTATAATTTAATAAGGTAAAATTTAATTTTAGAAAATATTGGTACACAAAAGTAAGTACCCGTACGAAACCTAACATTGAAAAACTAGTCGTTGGGGGTCACCATAATACTTACACCACCATAAATATGCATAATATAAAACATGAAAACAAAACATGTGTAAACTATTTATAAAATGGATTGCAATTCGAATAAAATCGTGGCTTGATGACGTCATAAACTTGAAGTGCTCTATAACTCCAAAATTGATAATCATATTAACTAACGATTTACTGTGTAAGATTAAGAGTCTCATTTCCAATTAAAACATATATTTTAATTGAAATTTGAATGAAATACAGGGTCATGAAAAATCGAAGAGTGTGGGAAATAGGATTACAAATATCTCGGCAACTCATTATCCGATAGACTTCATTCTTTATGCAAAATTTGTTTTTTTATTGTTTTTTATATTCACTCCTTAAAATAAACAATTTCGAAAATTTTTGTATCCCTTTTATCAGAACGAATAATTCGGGAATCCGAAAAAAAAAATAGTTCCGGATAATCGAAGTTACTGAAATTCAATAAGCTCTTTCCCATTATTACATACTAAGTACATACCAAATTTCAAGTCTCTATCTCAATTTGTTCGGGAGATAGAGCGTTTACAGACAGACAGACGAACGGCAAAAAAAATTTTCTAAAAATATGTTTTTCCTAATCTCCAGTGTCTGAAACGTGTAAATCCGTCAAAAAAATTTTTCGATTTTCAAAACGATTACAAGACCTTATCCTATACTTACGTATGATGGGTAAGTAATAAGGCAAAATTTAATTTTAGAAAATTTTGGTATCCAAAAATAAGTATCCGTACGAAACCTGACATTGAAAAACAAGTTTTTAATAAAATTAAAATGCGAATTTCTTCTATAAAACGTGAAATTACTTAAATTTAATAAATTCTTAGAAAGTACGCAAAATAATCTACATATGCATTTGCGATGGATTTATAAATTGATGGAGTTTAAAGCTCTTTCAAGAAATGTGCCAGTTATATTCAAAGGATAGGTTTTTTAGAGAAGTGTATAAGGGATACTATAAGCTCGATTTTAACTTTCTTCTATCTTTACAATAAGAAAGTGTTGTAATCATGAAAATTTTCGTCTTCCGGTTTTCGACGGATTTATACGTTTTAGAAGGTCCTGAACACGACTTGACTATTTTTAGAAAATGTCTGTGTGTGAGTCTGTCTGTCTCTGTATGTGACAAAAATTTTGTGGGCACTCTATCTCAAGAACTAATGCACGTGATTTAATAAAATTTTATATTCAGTTTGTCCCTGATAAAAATTGGTGGTGATTAGTTTTTGGGGTAAATCGCGCAACAGGTGGCGCTGCTATGCTGCATTTTTCGCGATTTCCGCAATAGCTTTATCTCAAGAACTAATGCACACAATTTCATTAAACTTCAGATTCTGTTATACCTTGACATAAATAGATGTTGATTACGCTTTGGTGTTGTGGTAACGTGGACACATGTATATATAATTAATGAAATCCATTTATCGTTTGAAACGGAAAAACTTTATTTTAAATTAACACATTAAAAAAAAAAAAAGTAAAAATGAAAAAATAGGACAATCATCTTCGTCTTGTAAAATTACGATGTCCGAAAAACTCAGATTCTCACGTCCGCTCAAAAAAAGACCTTTCTTCCATCTCGTTCAACCTCCAACTTGTTCAACATTCAACTGCCGTCTGCAATTTGACTTCCCAGGGGCTTTCATTGCATCCCAGGAATTTCTCAGAAAGCATTACCTCCACTACCACACCTGCTCCCGTCTGCTTATCTCCAGGTGACAATGACAGACCCCAATCTATAGTTCTATCTTTCATTCTTAGGAGATTATCCCCTTTTTCCAAGTAATTGATTAGTTGATTCACGTCCACCTGTCACCCTTCTGTATAGCACTCTTACTTGAATAGTGACAATTCATAAAAGGCCTTTCATTCCTAAGGGATTATCTTTATCTTCCAGGTATGTGAGCATGTGAAAATTTCAACATGTCACAACTCCTCCCCCCTAAGGAAAAATTTCAGCAGGAAATTTGGCATATACAACAATACAATAAGCTCCTTCAATCAACTTCTAAAGGTGTCACCAAAGTATAAAGGAATTTAGAATAACACATGAAATCCCTACCGAATATAAACACATTCCCATACTCAGTATTTGATAGACCCCACTGTCAATAGGATTTACTATAATCCCTCGCTTACAATACCAAAGTATAATTCCAGGAATAATTTATACTATTGATGCCCTAAGAAACAATTCTGAAATATTTCACATACATATAATACCAAATACAGATTACAATTTACATGATTCTAACAAAAAAATAATAATAATAAAAAGAAAGAATAGATCCATATATAACACAATGCCTAACACGATTTTCCTAAAAAAAACACCTGCATAAAAACTTAATTTTGGACACTTCTACAAACAAAAATAAAACATACTGAATTATGCAATTATTAAATTAATTAAGTTTTCCTATTACGAAAATATTAAGCATTAAATGATAAATAAACCCAATATAGATATTACAATAATGAGTACTCCCAAATTTAGAATAAAACTTAATTTAGAGAATTCTCCCAAAAACCCATATCTAAATTACTTCTATCAGAAAATCTTTTCGACAATAAATTTCGCTTTACGACCTCATGATCATAATTTTTCCTTTCAAAATCTTGTTTGATTTTAATAAATCTTTCTTTATGATCCGTTTTAAAAGCAGAATGCTCCATTCTTTTTAACTTTGAATTCTTTGAATTTCAATATCCACTTTCTTGGCATTTAGCCCCACAATTTACTCTATTATTATCTTTCATCCCAGAGTTAATTTTTCTGGCCACAGTCATAGGTGAACTCAATTTCTTTCTAATTCTATTTCTAACACGCTCAACTCCCATACTACCAACAAAATACCTGTTTATATTTACAGCATGCTCAGAATTCTTTTCCCGAAATTGACCTCCCTTATCTGACCTTTTATCATTATTCGTTTGAGTCGCATCATCTTTGGTATCGATCAATTTAGACACTTTTGCCAAATTCTTATCAGTCACGTCTCCCGATGAATTTACCTCTATCTTATTAACTGACTTATTATCCCTTTCACAGATTTCATTCACAACCATTTTTCTAACAACCCTTTGCTCATGATTGCTAGATAATCTGAGGGTTCCCTGCCCATTCAATGCTCTCTGATTCTCCACCTGTTTACACACTGAATTTTGCTTATCCCTATTTCCTAAATTTAATAATTTATAAACAACGGGTGTTATCAGTGGAGGAGAATTTAGTTTTCTCACAACTGCAACCACCACATTCTTTTCAACGTACCCTTTTTCATCTTCTATCAAAGCAATCGGCACGGACACCAAATCCGCCTTTTGTCTATTTCCGAGAGCCGGTATAAGAAAGACATTTCCCACTTTTTTAGCACTCCACGGAATGTCATTAGCATCAAAAACCGCAATTTGCGCACCTGTGTCCTTAATCGCTTTTACTTTCTTACCATTCACGCATAAATTAACCATAGGCAATTTGGTTTCCACACCTTCCCTATTATTTACACCTTTCCCATCACTAGTAGTAATCCAAGCTATGCTTTTATCTTCATAATTGGATTTACTTTTTAACAATTCCGGACAATTTGGATGGATGTGACCCACTTCCAAACAATTGTAACATTGGACTTGTCTCTGCTTTTCGAAATCATTGTCCTTCTTAAATTGGTCAGTTTTCCCATTCTCTTTCGTACTCTCAATTTCCGATCTAGGTTTACCTTCATTCTTAATTTTAGATTTAAAGTTATCCCTTTAATTATCCTGAACAGGTTTCTTTTCCCAAGGTTTTGTATCCGACCTCATAAATTCCCTTCTTATACTCTCAAACTTATCCGATTTCTCCGCGAGTTTAGAAGCAATCTTTATTTCCTCCCAGTCATCCATAAATTTTTCTTTTATCTCAAAAGGGACACGTTTTTTTAATTGTTCCGTAAGCATTAGTTCTTTTAAGGATATAAAATCACTCACTTCTAATGAATCTAACCAATTATCAAGATAACCCCTTAACTCATAAATCAGATCTACCCATAATTCACCAGATTTTCTTTGATGAGTTTCAAATTTCTGTTTTAAGGCGCCTGTACTTAGCCTAAACCTATCTAACAAAACTTTCTTTATATACAGAAAATCATCACATTTGTCTGCTGGCTGTTTTACTATAATTTCGGCAATATCAGAAGGTAATAAAGGAATTAATTGACTAACCAAATCTTCTGAGAAACTTTAGCTTTCTCGGCTTGCCTTTCAAAAATCATAAAGAAAAGAGTTATATCAATTAATTTAGAATCAAAACGCGGAACCAAATCCTTTAAATTTACCTTAGGAGTTCTATGAAAATCTGCATTTGATTCATTAGATGAAACGCTTACAATATACGCAGAATTTTGAATACGCAATTTTTCTAATTCAAATTACTGTTGTTTCTCAAGTTTTTGTAATTCCAGTTGTTTTTCGAGTTTATCTGCCTCAAGTTGTTTCTCAAGTTTATCTACCTCAAGTTGTTTTTCAAGTTTATCTAACTCAAATTTCCTAAGTTTATCTTTTTCCTCTTGCGCAATCCTATCTAATTCAATTTGCCTCTCTCTTTCTTTACGATCTTTTTCAATTTGTCTCTCTTTTTCTTTACGATCTAATTCGATTTGTTTTTCCTGTTCTTTCCGCTCTGCCTCCTATTCAAGAATATTTTGCAAGCGAAGTTTTGCGTAACTTTCTTTATAATCTTCAGCACTAACAATAGCTTGAATTATAGCTTGATTTTTACACGTTTTTGACACACTGGTCTCAAATTCCTCTGCTAATAATAGCAAGACGCTTTTATTATATTTTACTAAATAGTCTGCCATATTTTCCCCCAAAATATAATAAATTTCAAAATATTATATATATTCAATTTACAATAATACAATAAATACAGAAATAGAATTTTTTTCACTATACGTATAATAATGTATTTAAAAACGATACACTTTTACTATAGCAAATTATCATGCAACAGTGACGTCTTTCAAACTGAGTATATCCCCCAAAATAAATTTTATACCCAACAGTACAGTATAACATCAGTTTATTTTGAAACATTAATCATAATCATTCACAGCATACCCATAAAATTAAGCTATAACATTATTACTGTAATAAATAAAATGTATATAAACAAAACTCTTATTTCCAAAAGTTTTATACAAAATTATGATTAAAATATCCAGATTAATAATCTCAATTAATCAATAACAATTTACTATACCCCAAGTAAATTTTAACATATACATAAGTATATAATTTTCTTAACCCAATATTATACCAAACAGATACTAGAAAATCAACAAACATAAAAATTTCTAAATAAAAATTTATGTACCAAATTAATAGCTTCCCTAGAATTCTTAAAATTTTCATAGAGTTTTGTTCCCCAAAATTAGAATTTGTATACAAAATTTAATTTAAAACAGACCTCTATAGAAGATATCATAAAAGAGCTTACCTTCAGATGCAGATATTTCCTCCACACTGATTCCAGGCTTCCAAGCACTTTTAAAGATAACACACACAGATTTTTGAAGATTTGAAGACACTCAATTCACTGATGAGGCACTAATTTCACCTTAGATCCGTATGTAGACAACTTAGATGGTACACCGCATATCTTCATTCCACTGATATATTTTGAAGCACACACAAATAGCACCAAGTCTATAGTTGACTGATCATACACCTCACAGCTTTAGTCGATAAAGTTCTTTTACCAGTTCTCTACTTGCTAGAACTCCGAGAAAAAACCACGACTCCAATTAGACTTCACGAATCCACAACTCTGCTTGTCCGTTTTCCACTGGCTCTTCGTTTCATCCGGTTAACATAGATCCGTAATCTAATTTACTCTAGATTACATATCCCAGTTGCTGCCACCAATTAATTATATATACTATAGCTGTGGTAACGTGGACACATGTATATATAATTAATGAAATCCATTTATCGTTTGAAACGAAAAAACTTTATTTTAAATTAACACATTAAAAAAAAAAAAAAAGTAAAAATGAAAAAATGGGACAATCATCTTCGTCTTGTAAAATTACGATGTCCGAAAAACTCAGATTCTCACGTCCGCTCAAAAAAAGACCTTTCTCCCATCTCGTTCAACCTCCAACTTGTTCAACATTCAACTGCCGTCTGCAATTTCACTTTCCTGGCTTTCATTGCATCCCAGGAATTTCTCAGAAAGCATTACCTCCACTACCACCACTGCTCCCGTCTGCTTATCTCCAGGTGACAATGACAGACCCCAATCTATAGTTCTATCTTTCATTCTTAGGAGATTATCCCCTTTTTCCAAGTAATTGATTAGTTGATTCACGTCCACCTGTCACCCTTCTGTATAGCACTCTTACTTGAATAGTGACAATTCATAAAAGGCCTTTCATTCCTAAGGGATTATCTTTATCTTCCAGGTATGTGAGCATTCTTTGTAGTATATAATATACAAATCTATAGATCATATACAGGGCTGCTTAAAAGAGTTCGGATATTTTTCGGATATATTGTTGGTAATTCCAGAAATTGGGTTTTAAAATATGTTTATACTTTTTCTTGCCCGTCATACGTGGTATAGGGTAAGTCTTGTAATCGTTTTGAAAATCGAAAAAAAAAAATGACGGATTTACACGTTTCAGACACTGGAAATTTTGAAAAACATATTTTTAGAAAAAAAAATTGCCGTTCATCTGTTTGTCTGTGTGTCTGTAAACGCTCTATCTCGCGAACAAATTGAGATAGAGACTTGAAATTTAGTATGTACTTAGTATGTAATAATGGGAAGAAGCTTATTGAATTTCAGTAACCTCGATTATCTGGAACTATTTTTTTAGGACTCTCGAAATATTCGTTCTGATAAAAGGTATATAAAAATTTTTCGAAATTGTTTATTTTAAGGAGTGAACATAAAAGAGAATGAAAAAACATACATTTTTCATAAAGAATGAAGTCGATCGGATAATGAGTTGCCGAGATATTTGTAATCCTATTTTCCACACTCTTCGATTTTTCATGACACTGTATTTCATGCAAATTTCAATTTAAAGATTTATTTTAATTGGAAATGAGACGCTTAATCTGCAGTAAACTGTTAGTTAATATGATTATCAATTTTGGAGTTATAAGGATGTTTCTTTTACGCAATTCAGTAATAGAGCATTTAAAGTTTAGGACTTCATAAGTCACGATTTTATTCGAATTGCAATGCATTTTATAAATAGTCGACGCATGTTTTATTTACGTATTTTATATTATGTATATCCATGATGGGTAAGTATTACGGTTGCCCCCAACGACTAGTTTCCAGTTGGGATGGGATGACAAAGGATGACCGCCCTGTGGTTCCCAAGCGATCATCCCTTGTCATCCCATCCCTTGTTTATCATCTTCCTTGTACATCATCTTCCACCGTATTAAACGCTAAATATTTGTAAAAGTGTTTTGGAATTGTTGCATAATGTATGTTTGATGCATGATTTTTCGTTCTTGTTTGTTATTGTTTCATATTTTAAATCATTTTCTAGCATCCCGTTAAGATATTACCTATTACTTATAAAATTATCCATGATGTAATATATTAAACCCTCTTTTTTTCATTGAGATAATTTTAATTTAATACTTATAGATATGAATCTTACCTGTCATAATTTCGAAATCAATTTTTTTTTATCAGTTTTAATAGTTACAGTCATTTTATGGCATGTTGCTTGACAATTTTATGTGATTTAGGAAATTACCCACGACATAATGTAATTTCTCGCTTCTTCCGTTTGTTATTATGGCTGCAGAATATATAAACAAAATTAAATTTCCGGGCCAAAAAGTTTCTTAATAAAGTTAATGGAATAGAAAAATGAAATTATTGCAATTCTTGTAATAATGTCAAAATACGATCATGTTTTTTTTTTTTAATTTTTATAATCCATTTCAAAATTGTTATATGCTGATAAATTCCTCGTAATCCTTTTCTGTGACAATGTATAAAAGGATATCAATTATTATTTTTTTAATAATATTGATTTTTTAATGATTAATCTCACTACTTAATATTTTTTTCTGTTTTTTTTTTTTTTTTTTTTTTTTGTCTTTGCTATAAAAATAACAATTTTTCTAAAATGATTAATCCTACTAGTTAATATCTCCTTTTTAGATTTTTTTTTTCTTCATCGTTGAACTTTCGCACTCAATTTTTATATGTCTGTATAATTTTATGAATGTACATTTTACATAATCAGTTCGCAGTCTATCATTTGCTTTGTTTGTTTGTTTGTTTGTTGTTTTGTTTGTTTATTTTTTATAGTTTAGTCATTTTCTAGCATTTTATTAAATTATTATGCACGATTTATAAAATTACCCATGACGGAATATATTACGACCATTTTTCTCATTCAAACATTACATCAACATTTAGAGATAGGAATATTTATTATTTCATAATTAAACCACAGTCTACCTTTCCCTTTTATCATTTTTAATAGTTATACTCATTTTGCAGTATCCTATTTGACTATTTCGTATGGTTAATGAAATTACCCGTGACATAATAGTTTATCCCACTTCTTCCGCATGCTATTATATCCACGGCATATATTACCAAAACTAAAGGGTCAGGGTCCATAGAGGAATCATGGGTTTTTGGCCCATGAAATAAGACTAAAATTCGACCTTGTTATATTGACTTAATTTTTTCACTTTTTAATATTAGAAGGTTTATCCTGTGCGATTTCAACAATATTTTTTGCATTTTGTTCGGATTTATCTAATTTACCACAAGCTCAAAGTTCGTATTATTCGTAGTTTTTGATGAAAAATACGCAATTTCGCCTAATTTTACCTTAATTATTAATATATTTTTTAATATTTTACTCTGAGCGCAGCTTTTCAACACTTTTATTTTTACATATATCGTACATTTTGATGTAATTTATAATATATGTAAAGAAGAAAGAGTTGCACGATTGCGCTTATATAAATAATTAAGGTAAAATTAGGAGAAAATGCGTATTTTTCATCAAAACTTCGAATAATACGAATTTGAGCTTGTGTAAGTCATGTACATCCGAACAAAATGCAAAAACTATTGTTGAAATCGAACAGGATAAACCTTCTAATAATAAAAAAGTGAAATAATTAAGTCAGTATAACAAAATCGAATTTTAGTCTTATTTCATGGGCCAAAAGAGAATGCTTATGGACCCTATGATCCTTTCCTGATCAAACAGTTCCTTAATGATCTTAAAGATATGACAGACGAATGGAGTAATTACTACTCAAGAAATAATGTCTAAAGATGCGGTAAATCCACACAGAAGATGTCATATGCTGATAAATTCCATTCAATCCTATCTGGGTTATAAAAATAATTATTGTAAGTGGAATTTTTGTTTTAGTTAATATCTCATTTTTTTATTTTCCTGAATATATCTTGTTCTAAAATATGTGCACAAATTTTTACATCAGTATTAAACTATATAAACTAAGCTATTCAACGCAAGATTCCCTTGCTACAGAATATTGGTGGAAAACATTTTCTTTCTCTCTCTCTCTTCTTTTTTCTCTAATACTTTTTTGACATTTAATATATTTCTTTAGATTGTCTGCTGACAACACCAAAAAGCATTTTTATATGAAAAATATCAATTATGTATTCAAATAAAGTTTTGAAATGCATTGAAAATGATACTTTCATGCATATGAAAGTATACTTTTCGCCTGTCAGGTGAAAATAGCAGAAGAAATTGTCAAAGATTTCACTAATTACAGAAGCCTTTTTGATTCTTATAATTTCAATGATTTATGCGAAAAGAAAATCACAGATTTACACGTTTCAGACACTGGAGATTCCGAAAAACATATTTTTAGAAAAAAAAATGCCGTCCGCCTGTCTGTGTGTCTGTAAACGCTCTATCTCCCTATCTCCCGGACAAATTGAGATAGAAACTTGAAATTTGGTATGTACTTAGTATGTACTAATGGGAAGAAGCTTATTGAATTTCAGCAACCTCGATTATCCGCAACTATTTTTTTCGGACTCTCGAAATATTCGTTCTGATAAAAGGTATATAAAAATTTTCGAAATTTTTTATTTTAAGGAGTGAGTATAAAAGACAATACAAAAACATAAATTTTGCATGAAGAATGAAGTCGATCGGATAATTAGTTGCTGAGATATTTGTAATCTGTTTTCCACACCCTTCTATTTCTTATGACCCTGTATTTCATTCAAATATCAATTCAAAGATGATATATTTTAATGGGAAATAAGACACTTAATCCGGCGCAATGAACCGTTAGTTAATGTGACTATCAACTTTGGAGTTATAAGGATGTTTCTTTTACGCAATTCAGTACTAGAGCATTTAAAGTTTATGACGTCATCAAGCCACGATTTTATTCGAATTGCAATGCATTTTATAAGTGGTTTACACATGTTTTATTTTCACTCACGCACAGAAAAAACGATTTGGTTAAAAGAACAAAATTATAGTTGTACCAACCAAATTTTTTTTTCAGTATAGCCCCGACAAAATGTTTGGTTGGTGGGACCAAAGTATGATTTAGTTGTCGTAACAAAATAAATTTTGTTGAAAGAACCAAATTCATTTGGTTCTTTCAACCAAATCATTTTGGTTAATACTTATCATAACCAAAAAAGTTTGGTTAAACGGACTAAATCCATTTGGTTACTGCAACCAAACTTATTTGGTTGATACTTATCGTAACCAAATAAATTTTGTTGCAGTAACTAAATTCATTTTGTTCTTGCAACCAAATAAATTTGTTTAATAGTTAACATAACAAAATGAATTTGGTTGCAAGAACCAAATCCATTTGGTTGTATCAACAAAATTTATTTGGTTACAATAAGTATCAACCAAATAAATTTGGTTCATAGAACCAAACTTTTTTGGTTATGATAAGTATTAACCAAATAGATTTGGTTGATAGAACCAAATAGATTTATTTATTACAACCAAATTAATTTGGTTAAATGCTATTATAACCAATTGTTTTTGTTACAAAAACCAAATTGATTTGGTTCTTGTAACCATAATAGATTTGAAACAGCCAAAGGGATTTGATTGTATCAGTAACCAAATCAATGTTTATTGCAACGAAATCTAGTTGGTTAATAGTTATCGCAACTAAATAAATTTGTGTTTTGCAATTGCAACCAGCTCTATTAACTAACAATAAAAAAATAATTTACCTAATCTTATTGACTATTTTGTGAATTTAAATATCAGAAAAACTGGATTTTCAGAATTGGTTGGCTTACTATTTTTCATTGGATTGACCAAATGAGTTAGTTTTAACTTTTGCATTATTTTCTGCATTTAAAGCAGCAATAACATTTTAAAGAAATTAAATGTTAGCCAATCTTTCCTTTTTCTTCGTTATATGCAAAATTTGGTAGATCCACAAACCTTTATTTGATGGCTAAAAATAGATTACTTTTTAGAGTATATTGTAATATAAAAACTAGGACAGAGAAGTACAAATTTTCCTTTTTATTTAAATGAATTTCCTCTACTTTAACTCTAAAAATTTGAAACAATTTTAAAAATAACAAAATTTGTCTGAAACACTATGCTATTAGTAAAAAGGAAAGAAAAAAATCATTTATTCTTTTGAATATTTATAAATGAAAACATCAAATTTAATTACATCTTTCAAAATTATTTTTAAAAGAAATGTTATCAAAATTCGTGTGACTTAAAGGTTTGTTTTAAAATGCAATTAAAATTATTTTTAGTTTGCAGTCTTATACTTTTAATTTTCCAATACACTGTGGGTTTATGAAAAAATACCTGAAATTTTAGCGAGGAAACATTTCTGTATGGAGAGAGGGGGGAGGGAATATATAATTTAATAGAGAGAGGTCATATTAAGAGAAATATGAATTTTAATTCTATTTAGCAATCATATGAAATTGATATTTATTTTAGTGTTATTTTGTGTATTTAACTAAAAACTGTATTTTCAGTACTTAAAAAAAAAAAAAAAATCTGAATTCAAGTATATAACCTGAACGCAATCACTCCTGACACTGTTGAATTTCACACTTTAAGTGTGAGCCATTGAAATGAATTTATTTCAATAAATTGATCTATATTTTACGCCAAAATGTCCAAAATTTTATATAAAATTGATATTGAAAAGGATAATTTATTATGATCTTTTTTTTTTGGTTAATGATGAGGGGAAACTGAAAATTTAAATAAGTTACATTGACATAAGTTTCAATTTTCAGATAAAATTGTTTAAAGTAAAAAAAAATTAACAGATAAAAAAATATAATGAACAATTGTTCAACAATATGTACCAGTATAATTTCAAATACAACTCAGTTGTTCAAAATACAGTAGCATACATAATTTTTCAGATTCAATTCAGTAGCTAAAATTAATGACAAGCAAGATGAGCATTTGAACCCCATGCTTTGAATGTTGTTTATTCATATTATGGCATTTAATCATCATTTATTTATTTTATTTCAAATTGCAATTACTGCATTGAATTTATTTTAAAATCTTTCTTTTCTTTTTTTGAAAAAATTAACAGATTATTGAGGGTTAACATAAGTTTTGCATTCATCCCTTACTAATTTGTCCAATTTTAGCAATGTCTACATTAGCAGTGTTGGAAATCTGAAAAAGAATCCAAAAGATACAGACACTTGATGAAATTATAACTTTAAAATCCCCATCTGTGAAGCATCTCTCTTCATCTTTCAACTGTACGAAAAATTCATGGTTACTCACTACCATAAATTGGAAGTGGTTGCTGACTCTGTATAGAGTTTGGATCGTGCCCTCCCCTTCCCCCCACTTTAAAAAAAGAAAGAAAATGAACATTAAAGCAAAAACATGCGCCAGTTCAAGAATTTGTTTTCGGCTAATATTCCATATTGAAATTATATTTTAAAATACACTTGATTTCCCATCCGTGGGCGCCTGCAGGATAGTTTTATATCATATATTAAAATACTGTTTCTGCTAGGCTTACTTTAACAGAGGTGCTGCCACAGACAATTGTTATATTTTTTAAATTGTAACTTGGTATTTCTAAACAATAAACTACAACGAAGAATCCTTTTTCAAATATAGTAATAGGGGGAGAAAAAAATTCGCCAATGGCAGTGCTGCATTAACTGAAATAAAAATTATCACAGACATAATGAAATAGTAACACAATTTAGTTGGTTTGCGGTATATGCCGCTCCATTTATTGAAAGTGCAAATTATATAATTATAAGATATATATATATATATATATCGGATTTTATGAATATAAGTACACAGTTTCAGATGGGTACTGCACACCATCTGCCCTATTTAAAAAATAGCTTCCTTCTTGCACAAATGAGGATCATAAAAAAAAAATTGCAGGATTCTCAAGCTTGATAGACTTCAGGCTGTATCAGGTTCCAGAGTTGGGTAAAATGGAACTGCTCCAAGCATCTGGTTAATTTCTCGACCTGTTTTAATAATGAAAATAGAAAATTATCAGCCATAACATAATTTTACATAAATATTGAGAAATATAATGAACAAAACAATTAAATTTCACACAGTGAAAACAGTCAAAATTATATATACCAAAAGGTGACAGTGGACGATATTTTTTTTTTTTTTTTTTTTACATTTATAAATGAACTGCTATGAAGCATTGCATAGTAAAAGCTGAAAATTAACACTCCACTCCCCAAGCCACAAAGGAAGAAAAAGTTCTACAGAAACTTCTTTCTCTGGTTACAAGAAAGGATTAAAAAGGAGAGGAAAAAAATAATTTCAATAATTGTTAAGGATGAAATACATTTTACAGTGCTTATGAAGAGCTAACTTTTTCCCTGACAGCACAATTTCAAATCATTAATTTTCTAATCCTAAACCTTTTCTTGAATTTTCTTCAGAAATTTTAAATTTCTCTGACTTTTTCTCAAGAACGGTAAATTTTACTGACTTTTCCAGGTTATCCAGGTGGTTAAACACCCTGCAAGAACTTTGTTAAGAAAGAAAACAAAACATTTAAAATGCCTTGTGTAAAAGATTTATATGTTCAACTAGTAACCAATAAAGTGTAAAAACAAATGTAGAATTTACACAATGCTATAGATAATATAGTCAACTACATGGTAATTAATCTCAACTTGAATAGTAGCGATATCAGTAATGGGCGATTCTGGAAAAATCGAGTATCGATAAACATCAATATCTTATAAATCAGCATCGATCACAATAAGAGTCAATTAACAAATTTTAGTATCGAATGTTCTAGAATGGATATTACACAGATAAGCTTAAAAACAGTAATTCCAAAACTTAGTTGCATTTCATAGCATTTATTGCTTCGATTTTACTATTTTAGAGGCAGAGTTGCTGTCAAATTTCATAAGGGCCTTTTTCTTTCCAAGTCAAATTGTTATATTTTCAGTTTACAGCCTAGTTATTTGGGTTACTAGTTTATTAAGTTGTATTTTTCAAGTTTGTCCCCTGCGCACCAAACCATAAATTTCTGAATTATTGTCCAATGTGAACAGAAAATTCTTGACGTTCTTCCCAAGTCATTTGGTGAATTATTAACCCTTTCAGGGGCAAGCCTTTTGTGCTCCTGTAACGGTGAATTCCCACCGGAATTTAAGAAAGTTTAAGAAAGAAGAATTTAGTTCAAAATAAGAATAAGCAATTTTTCACCTTTTTCTCGTCAAAGTTAAAAAAAGTAAAATTTAATTGAAAGTTTCTGGTTTGAATCTGATTAAAATTAGGTGGTATATAATATATACCACCGCCCCTCAAAGGGTTAAACATTGATTATTATTTCTGCAATTCTTGGTGACCACTATTTAGGAACAATAATAAAAAATTTCAGCTTTTTTACAGTTCAAGCATTCCGCCTTTAAGCTGTATCTCTCCAGTTTTGTCTCCCCCCCCCCCTCCCTTCTCACCAAATCATAACTTTATATACAAAATATACAAAAAGACAAAATAAGTAAGTAAAAAAAAAAAAAAAAGCGATAACTAAGATTACTTTTATAATTGCAGTAAAACATGAATTGACTTCCATTCGTTTTGAGTTGTTGGTTGGGTTCAGCTGAATTATTGCGGGTTTGAAATATGTTGGGTTACAGCTAGAAAGTTATTTCGTCAGGTTTGGGTTGGTAGCAGGTTGACCTTAAATGGAACTTTCAAGGACTCTCTAGGGGGGGGGGGGAGAGAGAGAGACTAACAAGAACCCCGAGTAATGTGTGGCTTTAAATCATAGATAGAAATGTTTGAACTGTAAAAAATCTGAAAATTTTGATAATCGTTCATAAATAATAATCACCAAGAGTTGCAGAATTAATATTAATGTTTTTAGTAAGTAACCAAATGACTTGGGAAGAATCCCAAAAAAGGTCCCATTAAAATTAGACCATAATGAAGAAAGTTATGATTTGGGGAAAAGGGGACGAACTTGAAGAATACAACATTTTAAACTAGTAGCCCAAATAACCAGGCTCTAAACTAAAAATATAACAATTTAAGAGGCTACTTCACTCATGCGAAAACACCCACTCACTGATGTTCATCCTACAGGACAGTTATTTTATAACATCTCATTTGCATTTCAAAATTTTTAAAGGTTTTTTTTTTCTGAGCTCCATTGCTATGCTGGCCTTTTTCTACTTTTTTTTTACTTTGTTTGCAGATTTTTTTTTAATGATAATACTTTCACTTTTGAAACCGGTTCTGAAAGTGAAAGTAATGCTAATAAAAAATACCTGCAAACAAAATCGAAAAAGTAAAAAATAAAAGGGCCTGCATAGTGATCAATCTTAGCTATCCAATGCAAAAAATCATTTTAAAATATTGAAATGCAAACAAGATATTAAAAAAGAACTGTCCCATAGGATTAACATTAGCGAGCAGGTGTTTTCACATGAGTGAAGTAGCCTCTTAACATAAAAAGAAAAAGGCCATTATACGAAGTTTGACAGCAGCTCCGCTGCTAAAACAGTAAAATTGAAAGAATAAATATATTGCTAAGATAGCACAAAAATATCGGTCTATCCCCGTTAGCCTCTCACGAGGAAGAGAGATCAGTATACAATGACGATTTTAAGGAAATTAAAAATGACAATACTACATGTATCGAGGTATCGACTGTAGTGACAATTTGAACAAAAATTTAAATGAGCAATATAATACCCGTATCAAAGTATTGAATCGACGACATTGCTGATTTGAAAGGAATAAAAAGATGAACAATACATTTTGAAAGAATCTCTAGAGTACATTTATTCAAGATCTCAAATTCTATGGGTTAATCCTCGCACAACTTGGACAGTTTGTCTTGGTTTGTTTACTACTACCATCACCATCATTTAAGTTCTGGTTCTCTCTGCTAGAGGCACTGTAATTTTCTGTTTCATAGAACACAGACCATTTGTCTTGGTTTGTTTACTAAACTTTTAAAAGTGGGAAGAAAACAGGTTTGAAACAGGTTTCTCCTTTGTTTCAACCTGTTTCTTCTTCTAATTTGTACTTTATGTTGTTCATGCCATCTCAGTGTGCGGCCTGCCTAAGAAGTCTGTATAAAAATTGGGTTGTCTCTCCAGCACTTAATGCAGTTTCAGGTGGAGGGCATTTCGTTCCTGCACAGTATCACCATAGGGGACAAAAAGTAGGTACATCATGTGACACCTGAAACGAAGCGAACAACAATTTCATGGAAACACCCCCTTGTAAGAAGTTCAAGATAATGCCACCTGTGAAGAAAGTGATGGCCACAATCTTTTGGGACCACCAGGGTGTGCTGTTGGTCGATTTCCTCACTAGTGAATCGACTGTGAATGCTACCAGTTATTGTGCCATGCTGGATCGGTTTTACAAGGCAATTCGCAGAATGACAGAGACTGCTTTCAAAAGGTGTTGTGTTGTTGCACAACAATGCCTGACTGTATGCGGCTATAGTAACGTACGATTTGGTACTGGCACAAACGATGAGATGTATTGGAACATCCACCACAGAGTCGTAATAGTAAATGATTCAGAGTACTTTCTATTTTATGATTTTGTATATAATTTTATAAATGTTCAAGTTCATATTAAAGTGACAAATGAAATGTGATGGCAATTCAATTTAAGTAAAACTAATATTGAGGTAAACCTAATATCTTTTTAAAAATCAATCTGTTTTAAAGTATTTTGTGTTCATAAAGTAAAGATAAGATTTAAAGCCAAATATATTAAATTCCATTTCAAATTCCAAAATACTACTGTTTTCAATTTCTCTTAGATATTAATATTTTATTACTATTGTATATCTATTATATTTTTTGTTGTAAACCTTAATCTTATTTTATACAAAATAAGTACACGAATCATTTTTATTGTTATGTTCACAAATGTCATTAAAACATAATTAAAGTTTAAAAATAAAATTTCAAACATGATCTATAACGTAGTGCTTTGCTTCTGAACTGCAAGTATACTACATTTATGTAATATAAGCCTGAAATGTGACAAATGGGGGAGTATGGTGAAGTGTGACACTTTGTGAAAAAGGGGAGAGGGGGTCAAAAATATTGAAAAAAAGTGTGACATCATTTATGGATAGCCCCTAAATTTATTGATATACCGACATTTCCATCTACATGCATTAATGCAATAAGAATACGTGTAAGGTAAATTAACATATGAACAAGCAGAAACAAATAAAATGGCAATAGATATCCCTTCACACTATCATTTTTCAATTTAACTACTACACTCTGAAATATCTAAACTGATGTTTACAGTATTATAGTATATTATTTTACAACTTAAATTACAAGGAAAAATAAAATACAAACACAAAAAGTAGTCAACTTCAGTTAATAGATGATGCATAGTACCTAGTTCAATAATAATAATAATAAAAAAACAAGGGATTCCACTTTTGAATGTAATTCTCATATTGATATAATAAAACTTTTTTTCACAAGTAGAAATTGATGATACCATCACCAAATATGCATTGTTCATACAAGCAGTTAAAAATGAAGGCACATCATATCGCAAAGTTTTCTGATATTTTTTTTTTCAGAGACCATAAACATACATTGCAATATTCTCCAAAATAATAAAAGTTACTCTTGTGCTGCCTGTCATAGGTGTACCTTGTGAAAAAGACTTCAGCGCCCAAAATCCAATAAAACCTAAATTCAGAAATTTCAGGGCCTGAAATTCCAATTTTTTGTAGGAGGGGAGTCTCCCTCTCAACATTTATAAATGGAGGGGAGTTAAGCTGCTTGGGTGGGTGGGGGGTGGGGGGGGGGCAAACATTTTTTTAAAACCTTGTTATTATTTTATATGGCTATTTAAAGAATTACATTAATATAGACAATACAAAATACCATTGAAAAAATTTAAACAACTCAATAATATACAAAATGTTTTAATGGCTTACTTTGATTAAATCTTTTTAATACAGGCTGGTGTGCAAAACAAAAATCAGTTTCCTAAAGATGCCAGACTTTGTAGTGAATCCTATGGGAATAAAAAAATATATCAATAGACTGTCTTTATACTTAAATATGATTTTTGGCAGGAATTTAATAAATAAAAAGGACACTCTTGTGCCTGTTCAAAAAACATTTTGAAATGGTTTATTTAAAGTCACTCTCTTTTGCGAACTTAACTATGTATTCAAGGGTCAATGCAGGGTTTTTTTTTTCTTGAGGCCCATTTGGGGGGAAAAAAAATGTTATTTTTATCAAATTTATTATATTTTTGTGAAACATAACCTTTTGTAACAAAAGTATAAGTCCAGTTATTCAACTTCGAACCAAGCATTTATTAACATAACAAACACTTTTAAAAGTCTTCTTCTATATTATCTGTTTCATTTCTTTTACTTGTGTACGTTAATGGGAGCTGGTGCACGTAAAATCTGTTTGTGATGCAGGTGTCTTCTCTGGAATTGGTTCAAAATTAAGAGACCAGCTCAAGAAGTCCAACCTCTCGAGGCTCTGGCACCCTTCTTTCAGAGAAGTGCTATGGCACTTTCTCTAACACGACAACAACAACTCCTCTGCTTTTCGGATTTTGGATGTTCTTCCATTCCTTTTCTTGATAGATTTTCTTTTCTTGTGGTCAGTTTCTTCTGCATTCTTTACGCACTTTTCTATATTTGCTTGACTGAACTTTTTCTTACCATCACACTCTTCAACGCCCAACCTTTCAAAAACAGTTCCGTTTGTTATAAAACCTCACCACTCTTGCTCTGTACTCTTTTTCGCATTTTCTGTGAATTCTCAATGATTAAAACAGTATTTACAGATGGAGTGGGAAACAGTTTGCAGTATTGCTTTCTTTAAATCTTTTAAGAGTAAGTCGAGAGAAACTGCTTCAGAAGATACAATGTGTACTTTCAATAGTTTTCTTAATATAATTTCTTGGCATATTTGAACAATAAAAGACAATGTAAAAATTAATATCAGTAATAATTTAAAGTGTTATTACTTATTAAATTTTTTTTAGGCGGGGGGGGGGGGGTTATCATTTTTCTCTTTCTAAACTATATTTAGAAAATAAAATTAAATAAATTGTTTTTCAGTGTTAAAATTACTACCTAGGGTTATAAATAGTCATTTTAATATAAAATATAGAGCATTAGACATTTACTAAAGTTAACACAGAGGTAAAAAAAATCCCTTTCATACAATACTACTCTATTACTTCTTTAACAATAATAATCTTTCATACAATAATCTAGCCTAACCACACCCCCAAATTACCCCACCTCAGAAAACAACTCATAATAAATAGAATTTTAAAATTTATTATTATCTTTCTATGCAGATTTGTTCCTCTACAAGTCTGAACTAAAATTAATTTTTGCCAGTTAATGATTTTAGAAGCAAGTTCATCAGCAGCTTAAACTAACATACCATATGCAATCAGCACAAACAAGATAGTTTGCAGGGATTATTCTAGAACATAAAAAAGGGCAGGGTGCACATTACATAATAAGGGCAATTTTGTTGAAAAGAGCACATCATTTCATAAAAAGTGCATATACCAATATACCGGTGGGGAAGGAAGTCTGGCAATAGCTTAAAGTACTCTTTAATTTAAAAAATCAAATAACATTTCTAATTTCCATAACTTCACCGTTTGAAAAGTATTAAAAATAGCAAAATGAAACTTATGTTTTCAATTTTTATTGTAAAATTGTTTATTACATTCACAAGTCATTTCCCCCTTTTCCTACAATAGTCAAAAACTTCTCTAAAACTTTTATTCACCAGATAACTTTTTTCCAGTTTTAGCATAACTGGTTCTGAAAAAGCTACAAAATAAAAGTTCTAAAGCTACTTCTCAAATTTTTTATAGAACTTTTGTAAGTTATCATGTGGTCAAAGGCCAGAATGCCTGATATAATACTACATTTCAATAGAGAAGATAAAATTAATCAATGACCTATATTTACCCTTTATGTCTTGTTCAATGGAGAATATGATAAATGGAAAGATGAATCACTCAAAGTCAAAAATTAGACATACCAGGGCATTTCATGGAGAAATAAAGAGGGAAAGAGGAGTACTCTTGATGTACCATACTAGCATTCTAAGAATAAAAGATAAGTAAAGAATTTTTGAAAGTACAATACAAACAAGGTAGTATTCTACCAAGGGGTAAAAGGAGAGTAGAATTCTACCTGAAAAAAGGGCATGAGGGTAGGCTGCCCCTCTGAAACTCCCTAGAGTGATCCCTGTAGTTTGTAAACATTAAACTTGTTGGCAGTTTCTAAAATTAAAATAGGCCATAATCTCAATATATGTCTCTAAAAAAGAATTAACTAAATATCTTAATTTAAAATCAGAAAATATGTGTTTTTCAATATACCGCCCCCCCACACACACACACACTTTCCCCCCACCTGACCCTATATTAATTTATCAAATTCATTTTTAATAAACTTATTAAAGTAAATAGCTTTAGAGCATTATACTGTTTTAATGTCAGATGTTACGTAAAAAATAAAATTATGAAAAAGGTAAAAAAGCTGCTATTTGTTTGCTAAGTCTAACAATATTAACCATTTTACCCAACATATTTTTTTTTTTTATCTAAAATATTACTTTTATGTTATTTTGTAATACAAAATGCAGAAAGTTAATCCTGAATAAGTGTTTTATGCTTATAAAATGGATATAAATAAGCTTAAAATAATTTATTATTTATTTTAAATGTAACCCATTTCTCATTATAACAACAAGTCATGTCATCCAAAATTTTAAAATGACAACCAAATATAATATATTTGGTTGTAATAATTTATATTTTATTTATAATATATTTTATTATTCATTTAAAAATGATAACTAATACTTTTAATATGCTAATTTTGCAAAAAATTTTAAAATTTGTATTTTTATTTATAAAATAATTTTTGAAACCTACCTATTTTTACATCTACCTGACCCTAGCCAAGAAGGGCCCGCCAGGTGCTGTGTCCCACAAATTGACCTAGAGATATATATAAGACTTATAAGATACACTATAAGATAACATTTTTCAAAAATAATGTAATGAGACCATTAAAAGACAATATATATATATATCTTTTTCTTAATAAAAGTCTATAAAATGAACAATTTAGTATATATAAAGCTTGGCTTAACTAGAAAAATTTTATGTCCCCATTTGGGTACCAAGAATCCTGAAAAATAAAAAATAAAAACATTTTGCAATATTTTATGCCTTACATGCTTGAAAAAAAAAAGGGGTGGGGGGAGAGAAAGAGGAATTTACAATCTTGCTGTTACTATATGGTTCTACTGACACAAAAATTTTGAAGGAGAAAAAAAGTAACATTTTTCTATTTAGACATAATTTAATAATCAAAAAGTTCCAAACATCGGTGCATGAGTGTAACACATCTGTTCCATAATTATCTATGTGTTTCATAAAAGGTATTTTTTTTAATTAAATTTTCTCCCAGATAGACATACAAATAAGGGTTAATTCTTTGTTTGTAGAAAGATAACATACCCTAGCAGGGGTCGATCTAGGAAAAATTTGGGGCCTGTTTACAGCCCCTTCACAAAAATCTATTTAATAAAATGGGCCTTTTCACAAAAATCAATTTGATAAAATGGGCCTTTTCACAAAAATCAATTTGATAAAATGGTCCCCTTCACAAAAATCAATTTGATAAAATGGGCCCCTTCACAAAAATCAATTTGATAAAATGGGTCCCTTCACAAAAATCAATTTGATAAAATGGGCCCCTTCACAAAAATCAATTTGATAAAATGGGTCCCTTCACAAAAATCAATTTGATAAAATGGGTCCCTTCACAAAAATCAATTTGATAAAATGGGCCCCTTCACAAAAATCAATTTGATAAAATGCCGCCCTTCACAAAAATCAATTTGATAAAATCGGCCCCTTCAGAAAATTCTATTCTATAAAAACTTACTATTTATTATTTATTTTGTGATATTTTAAAACGTGTAATTTGTAAACAAACAAGTCATCAAAGCGGAAAACTTCAGCAGAAGGATTTAAAAAAGTTTTTGTTTATAAATGCTTGGTTCGAATTTGATTAACTGGATTTCAACTTTCGTTGCAAAATGTTATTTTACACAAAAATATAATAAATTTCACAAAAATAACCTTTACTTTTCACAAAATGGGCCCAAAGAAAAAAAAAAAAACCTGCATCGACCCCCGCCTAGTATCAAACATGAAGTAGCACATATGCTAGTGTTTCTAAACCCGATAAATAAAAATTTGAAATCAGCAAAGCAAAAAGTTAACAGGAATTTTGTTTATAGCATTTAGGGGTACTTTTATGTTAGACGGGTGCCAGTGATATATATTCACATATACAGTAAACAACAGACTCCCCCAAATACACAAATTCCTAAAATCCACACATCATTTCCAATATAAACGATGAAACTTACAGTTCAGATGCAAGTACAAAATTCACTTTAAAAAAAAATTTTATATCATGCTGTACACATTTTAATACGTAATTTTGGTTAATATGGTTTAACTCATGTTTTATCATGAAAGAAGTATAAATTTATTTTTGAAATTTTTTAAGATAGTGCTGATATTAGTGGCGATTGTGATATTTTTACCAATTTTATGTATTAATCAAGCTTTTTTGGTTATTAAGTATGGCTAAACATGAAATAAAACTTTGTTTATTTTAAGATTTTGATGTGAATTATTAGTGTACATTTATAAGGCGAGTTTCACTGAATAATTCAAGAAAAATTATCTCATCATCATTATGCAAAATTAATTATTTACTTGACCTTCACTTTTAATATTTTGAATGTTTCTTTTAATTTTCTTAATTTTTGTTAGTTTACTTTATTGTAAGCATTCATTATAATTTTGAGTGCATTAGTAAAATCAAACTGTCGTTTAAAAAATGTAAACAAAACAGTGACCAGAAATCTAAAATCTGCACAACCTTTGGTTTTAAGCTATGCATATTTAAAGGAGTCTACTGTATACATAGATATATGCATGTATTGATACATATATTATATCACTAGCGCCCGGCTAACATAAAAATACCTATTTAGTAAATTAATTTTGTACAAGACAGAGTAAGCTGCTAGTTATCAAGAAAATGCTAATTGAAATACAAAAATAGTTGATTTAACTAAAAATAAAACTTTTGGCCAGATTCAGATTACTGTGCAAGTATTACTGCTGTCTGTTAATTACCCCAGCTACCCTACTCACCTGATACTCAATAGTTATTATGCTGATCCCCCCCCCCCCCACACACACACAAAAAAAAAAAAAAAAAACCCACAGTGAAATATTTTTATTAAAAAAACCCACTCTAATACTACATCAAATATTTCACTAAAGTCAATTTTTTTGTTTTGGTTTTCTGCATCATTTAGAATAATAAAAATAGTTTAAAATACGTAAGGAGTGCTTATTTAGTTTAAAAATAATTTAAACTAACAATTGCAGAATTCTGGCAAAACATGAGCTTCATTTTTACAGATTTTTTTTTTATAATAAAATTTTAGAATATCTACATAAAGTTTTAATAACCATTAATAACATTTAAACCATTAATAAGTAATAGGTACTTTTCGGTTAGCCGGGCGCCAGTGAAATTTATATATCTATGTATACATATATATATACATACACACATTTATATATGCATGTATATATATATACACATACATATATGTGTGTATGTATACATATATATGTATATATAGATATATACATTTCACTGGCGCCCGGCTAACCGAAATTTACCGTAATAAAATGTATCACTTTTCGCTGATTATGTCAGCTGTGTTTTTTTTTTTTTTTTTTTTTGTATGTGTGTAACATGGTTAATTTTTAGAAAAGTGTTTTTTTTTTTTTTAAATTCTCGCTTAATTGGCTGCTACTTTGTAATACAGTGATGAAAAATGCTCAACATTAAAATCTTAGTCAGTACAAGCTGTAAAAATTTAGCCATGTTTAATTTTGTCAAATTCTTTATTATACTTTATATAAAGAAATTTTCAAAAATGGGGTTTTCTTTTTTTAGAGGACAGTACAATACCAGGGCCCGATTAACCTGTGAAGCTATGGGAAGCAAAAAGTGTCATTCTCCCCCCCCCGAAATATGTGGAAAGGGTTAATTTAATGCTGATTATTTTTAAAATAGGTACAAATGCCACTAAACTATTTTTTAATGTTTCAAATAAAACTGAAGGGAAAGTAAATTGCTATGATATAGTGCACTTTACAAATAAATTTTATACTCATTGTAAAATTTAAGTTTTATATATTTATAAAATAAATTAATATTTTAAAAAGATTTAATGCAGCTATTGCTATACTTGAGGATTAGCTAATGATTTTCAAATTTGTTGGTTAATAGTCTTAATTTCTTAGCGCGGTCCCTGTTTAAATAGTTATAAAGATTCTGATCACATTATTTTCCGTCAAAATCAGGCAACAAATAGCAATTTAAGACAGACACTAGTTACATACAACATCGCTAATGACATAAAAAAAAAGACACTTAAATTATTTATTTACCATATATATATGCCGGGGTGGGAAAATACATTATTTTACTCGCCACTGACGAGTGGATTTTATAATGGAGCGAGTGATTTTGAAAAACTGCAGGCTATAGAAGATACGCTAAAAACTTTTTTTTTTTTTTTTTTTTTTTTTTTTTTTTTACTATTTAGCGAGCTGTATGTTGAAAGTTTACAAAATTCTGCGATGTAAACATTGTACTAATTTCTATCGTACAGTAAGCTTTCCTCAGTTGTATATTATTTTTTAATTTTATAGAAAAAAAATATATGAAAATGCATTGCAGTATACACGCTGGAATGCTTAAAATAACATAGGCATTTTGTTCATCTAATATGTAAAAAAAGAATTTTAATAACATTTATAACTTTTAAAAAAGGAGATTTTAGTCAATATATTAACATGTATTATGTATGTTTATACATAATACATGTTAATATTGAACATTCAAATATATCATTTTAATTTTCAATTTAATAAATCATGTGCATTGTTTGAAACCTGCAGGCTTATTTTAAAAGTTATGAATGTTATTAAAATTCTTTTTTTTTTTTTTAATATTAGATTAACAAAATGCATATGTTATTTTAAGCATTCCAGTTGTGTATAACTTTAGCATCATACTAGCGTATGTAGTCATAACTTATTTTAAATGTTTATTTTGCGAACTAGACAATTAATCAATGTTTACATACTATTAACAAATTAAATAAATTTGTGAAAAATTACAACATCCTTATAGGACAACCAATACGGAAATTTATAATGTTACGCTAAATCAGAATGAATGATTTTAACTAAAAAACTTTCTTTTCACGGGTAAAACAAACTGAAAAAGAATCAAATTTGAACAGATTTTAGCTCTAATAATAAGGGTAATAGCAAATAGGTAATTAGCAGACGTAAATAACAAACAGAAAAGAAAAAAGAAAAGAAACAAAAAAGAAGATCATTAAATTATTCAAACAATCATAATCAGTTTCCTTACCTTAAATATTCTACTGAGATTGCTTATCTTCATGGCTGGCGTGCTGGTGTAATCAAATCAATGGCGGCCTTCTTCCTTCTCCTTCCTTCTTGTCATGCGCGGCGAATGTGTTGCGCAGTGTTAATGCGCAGTGTAGCCATTTCCGACTTCCAATCGACAGTCAACCAAATAATGGCTGATTGAACTAAATGAAATTAACCAAACTATTTGGGTGAATCAACTAAACGGTTATACTTGTCACAACAAAATTGTAGTTCAAACAACTAGTGAAAACTATCAAACACTGCAACCAAAAAAATTTGGTTCTCGCAACCAAATCGTTTTTTCCGTGCGGACATGTTTTTTTATTTTATAATATAGATATTAGAACTTTACATAATCAATGCACAATCAGTATTTTTATCTTAGTTTTAATCATTGCCTAGAATTCTGATTAGTTATTTTTTTTTTTACATGTTATTTTTAAAATTACCCATGGCGTAATGCATTAACCGCTCTTTCTTCTCATTCAAAAATTTTACATGAATATATAGAGATGTGAATCTCCATCTTTACATAATAACACCGCAATTTACCTTTTCTTTTTATCCTTTTTAATAGTTGTATTCAGTTTACATCATGCGGCTTGGCTTGACTATTTTAGATGATTTTCGAAATTACTCATGACATAATATACTACCTCGCTTCTTCCGCAATCTATTATCTGTGCAGAATCTACACACAAAATTAAATTTCCTGACCAGAAAGTTTCTTAATAATGTTAATGGAATTGCGAAAGAATGAAGCAAGTGCAATTCAGGTAATAATGCCTATAAAGATGATGCCACATCTATTTCGAGAATATCATATGCTGATAAATCCTTCTTAATCCTTTATGACGTCGATATAGAAAGTGTCATTATTTAACTGTTTTTATTATGATTACCATAGTAATTGTTTCATAAAAGTAGAATAAAGGAAACATTTTAGGGATACCTATTATTATGATTATAATTTTGGTTAACTTTATTAGAATATAGTGGACATATTTTTAAAAAGAAACGCCGACTATTTTCAGTCTAAGTAAAACTATAAAAACGTTTAGTTTCTTAAATTATTAGCTATTTTAATTTGTTATCACTTTTTACCGTGATTTTTAAATGATGCCTACATAATAATGCCTATAAAGATGATGCCAGATCTATTTCGAGAATATCATATATATGCTGATAAATCCTTCTTAATCCTTTATGATGTCGACATAGAAAGTGTCATTAGTTAACTGTTTTTATTATGACTACAATAATAATTATTTTGTAATAGGAGAATAAGGGAAACATTTTAGGGATACCTATTATTGTGATTATAATTTTAGTTAGCTTTATTAGAATATAATGGACATATTTTGAAAAAGAACCGCCGAATATTTTCAGTCTAAGTAAAACTATAAAAACGTTCAGTTTCTTAAATTCACTATTTTAATTTGTTATCACTTTTTACCGTGTTTTTTAAGATAATAATCCCTATAAAGATGATGCCACATCTATTTCGAAAATGTCATATGCTGATAAATCCTTCTTAATTCTTTATGACGTCGACATAGAAAGTGTCATTAATTAACTGTTTTTATTATGACTACAATAATAAATATTTTGTAATAGGAGAATAAGGGAAACATTTTAGGGATGCCTGTTATTGTGATTATAATTTTAGTTAACTTTAGTAGAGTATAATGGACATATTTTGAGAAAGAATTGCCGAATATTTGCAGTCTGAGTAAAACATTAACAATAATCAGTCTAAAAATATAACATATTATAACACCATGTAATAATACACTTTTAATTGCTAAAAGACATAAAATAAAAACATTTCAGAAATTAAATGATGTTGTATCAAATAATAACCTCAAGACCCTATAGAATATAATTATTTGTTTGGATAATGGCTCCGATGGAGTCGAAACATGTCAATAGTCTAATAAAACTTATTTTATTGTTTATAAAGTTTTTATTTTACGCGTTTTAGCAATTAAAACAAATTCAATTTGTGAAATTATTAGCTATTTTAATTAGTTATTTTTTTACCGTGATAATTTTTGTTTTTATTTTATGTATTATTATACACTTAAAATACGTATAATTGCACCTACTAACAATCTGACGAACTTATTAATATTATTGAGAAAGCATAGGCAGAGTGTCTACAAGCTGGTTGTTACTGGCCTAGCATTATTTAATTTTAGTCTAATTACACTGTTAAAAAAGACATGTTTCTTAATCCGGGGAAATATAATATAACCACGAACAAAAATATACAATAACCTCTTCCGAGTTATACACGATTCCGAAAATTATTCTTTATCTTTACACTGCAAAAAAAGAAGTGTTGATTTTACAGTATAATACTGACACCCCAGCTGCCAGTATTATACCGTAAAATTAACAGTAGTAAACAGTAAAATAAGCAGTAATGCGCTACCGCACATGCGTGGTAGCGTAGCAACGTTTCTTGGCAAACGTTGAAAGTAACTCTAAAACCGCCAAGTGGCCGTTATTAGCAGCACTGGCTGTATTACCCTCTTTTACTTTAGACTCTCCAAAACATCCGTGAATTGACGATCTATTTTTTGTTACAATAATAATAAAAAAAGTCCCCCCCCCCCCACCTAAAAAAAAAAAAGCAAATTTACCGATTAAACGTAAACATTACCTGAAATCCTAAAATCTAAAACTGCATTTTTGTAAAATCACAGGCGTGATCCGGCAACTGTGCTGCATGTTACTTTTTCGTATTAGAAACAGAATTTTTGCATATGTCCCTTTTCCCTTATAACACGAAAAATTCACAGACCGAAGCTCAAAATCCCCTGAAATTTTTCCATCAAAAAACAGAAATTTATTCAAATAACAGAAAAATCTATTAAAATCACAGGGGTATTCCGACAACTTGCTGCCTGTTCTTTTATGTTTTTTGATGTTTTTTTTTTCTTTTTTTTTTCTTTTTCCTTTCTTTTCTTTTCTTTTCTTTCTTTTTTTTCAATTTTTTTTTTTAATGTACCTTTCGTTTTTGCCAGATCTTTTCTAAACATCTTACATAAAACTAAAAACAATAAATTTTAATATTATTTAATGTTTTCCTTGTAGCTTTTAATGCTTCGTATTCTCAATATTTTTATGATGACGTGAATAATACATACCATTTATCATGAAATATTAATAAACTTGTTACATTGTAGCAATTTCATTTGAAGTATTTATTCCAGTTTTATATGAAAGCATTAGGTAATAACTTAAATAAAATGAAGAAATCTAAGCTTATAAAATGTTTTAATAAATTCCAGTATTCGAAACTGGGACATTTAATAACGATATTTTCCATTTTATTAAATTTGTTCCAAAATTACTTCTATATATATTTTTTGATAAGTGTGTACGAAACGCAAAATGGATTAATCCTAAACTTTTTAGCTATTACTTTTAATGTTGTAAGAAATGTTCATATTAAATGTTTCTATTTATGACTTGTATTTATTGCTCCTCTATGATCGTATTCATATTTTTTTTTTGTCTTAACTGTCATTAAAAAATGGAAAAATGAGTAAAACGATATTATTAAAATTATTAATTTTTAAGTAAATGAATTATATTTTATTTGTTGTTAGTTCAAACATAGTTTTTTTTTAATATAGGAAAATAAATAAATCAAAATTAGTTTTCTAATATATTTATTCGAATGACTTTTTTTGCAAAACACAAAGTATTAATTTATTATATTTTATTATTTCAAATTGCAACTTAGTATAATTTATATAATTAACAGTCATATTTAATTTAAAAAATAGCAAATGTTTAATTTTTTATTTCGCGTTTCATTAAATCTTCGTAATATTTTGTGTTTTATTTATTTAGATAACGAATTTAAAGTAATATAAAAAGCTAATTAAAAGGATTTTCCTTGGGTTAAAAAAATACATTCAATATTTTTTCTTATATAGAACTAATTAATGTTAATTAAAATGGCATTAAAGCAATTTCTAGCACGTTCTTAATTAACTACATTCTGGAAATTTCCATCTAAAATAAAAGTTTTTATTTATAACTAGAATTTGCTGCGTATACTTTTCTGCAAAACATGTTTTATATAAAATTAATTTTCATTAATTTTTATGTTTTTGAGAAATTTATGATTATTTTTTATCTACTATATTCACAATAACTCTTATGATAAATGAAATAAGAGAAACGATAATAATGTTACTTTGTAACCAAGTTAGTTGAACTATTTATTTCAATTTAATATGAAATTATTCGATAATAACTGCGATACAAGAAAGAATTACATGCAAATAAATTGCTTTAATAAATTGTAGCATTTAAAATTGTATCATTTTCTTTAATATATGCCATTTTATTAAATTTATTTCAAAATTACTTCCATATTGTTTCCGAAAAATGTGTGTATCAGAAAATAGAATACATTAATAATTTGGATTTTAAAAGTTTTCAGAAGTTATTTTAATTATTTATTCCAATTTTAGATGAAAGTATTCAATGGTAACTGAAATACAATGAAGAATTCTTTGCAAATCAATCGCTTTAATAAATTTTAGTATTCAAAATTGTATCACTTTATGCAATATTTGCCATTTTATTAAATTTGTTTCACAAATACTTCCATATTGTTTCCGAAAAGTGTATACATCAGAAAGTAGAATGCATTAATTAATTTGTAAGTTTTCAGAAGTTATCGGAATTATTTATTCCAATTTCATATGAAAGTATTCGGTAATATCTGATATACAATGAAGAATTCTATGCAAATGAATTGCTTTAATAAATTTTAGTATTCAAAATAGTATCACTTTATGCAATATTTGCCATTTTATTAAATTTGTTTCAAAATTACTTCCATATTGTTTCCGAGAACTGGGCGCAAAAAGTAGAATGCATTAAAAATTCAATTTCTAATACACTTTCAGAAGTTAACTTTCTCCAGTTTATACGAAAGTATTCTGTAATATCTGAAATATAATGAAGCAAATAAATTGCTTTAATAAATTTTAGTATTCAAACTTGTATAATTTTATGCAATGTTTGCATTTTATTAAATTTTTTTCAAAATTACTTCCATATTGTTTCCGAGAACTGGGTGCAAAAAGTAGAATGCATTAAAAATTCAATTTCTAATACACTTTCAGAAGTTAATGGAAATACTTTCTCCCGTTTATATGCAAGTATTCTGTAATATCTGAAATACAATGAAGCAAATAAATTGCTTTAATACATTTTAGCATTCAAACTTGTATCATTTTATGCAATATTTGCATTTTATTAAATTTGTTTCAAAATTACTTCCATATTGTTTCCGAGAAGTGTATTCATCAGAAAGTAGAATGCATTAATAATTTAGATTTTTATCAAGTTTTCAGAAGTTATTGCAACAAAAGTTTTCAGCTTTCCATTTCAATGGTATAAAATACGTTCAAATTAATTAGTTTCATTTTAACTTTGATTTTACTGACCCATAAATCAATCTACTATGACGTTTGTTTTTTTTAATTGTCGTGGAAAAAGATAGAAAAAATAGAAAATGAAAAAAATATCACTGAAATTATAAATTTTAAAATCGATGAAATACATTTTCATTTGTTATTTATTCCAATACACTTTCTTGAGTTATAAAAAAAGTAAAGTAGTTTTAATATATATAACGAGTTTCCAATAAAAGTAGCTTATCCAAAAATCACGAGAATGGGGTGACAGTATAATAGTATTTTCTTCAATAAGTACTTATCTGTTACAAAAAAAAGACAAATGTTTCTTAATCTACGAAAATATAATATAACAACGTACAAAAATATACAATAACTTCTTCCGAGCTCCACACGAATCCGAAAACCATTCTTTATCTTTAGACACCTGGAAAAAAATATTTTCGTGATTTAAATAAGCTTTTATAAAGAAAAAAACTTCTTTTGATGCCACTGATATTCGGAAACGTTTCCGAGTGGTTTTTATATTGTATTAATGAGTTTTCTGAAAACGAAATATCAAATTTTAGGATGCTATTGATTCTCCATAACACATTTTTAGCTGTGTAATTGAGTTTATAGCTCCAAGAGTAACAAAATTATATTAATTTTAATGTTAATGTTGTTAATTTATCATGTTTGTCTGTAAAACGTGTTTGTTGAACATGAAAATAAATACTTGAGAGTTGATACCATCCTAAAAACCTGTATTCCAGGTTGAACAAATTTATTAAAATGCACTATAGAAACTACTCGGAAACGTTTCCGAAAATCAGTGGCAGCAAAAGAAACTGTTTTTATAAATATTTCTTTAAAGCTCAAAAATATATTAGTTTCTGTAGTTTCTAAAGATAAAGGACACTTTTCGGAATTGTGGGTAACTCTGAAGAGGTTATTGTATAGTATCGTTTTTGGTTATATTATATACTAATTAATTTTTCACCAGAGCTGAAATTACGCTGTAAATTACTGAAATACAAAGTATGTGAATTATCACTTCACTAAACAGCGTACAACCAACAGACTGAAAAAAATGTCCAGACCGGGGTTCGATCCTGGATCCCTTGGTGTAGCGCACCAAGTGCTTTACCAATTAAGCCATCCGGACGACATCCGGTGTAGCATTCTCTCACTCTTATATAGCACGGCTACAACCTTGCAGCACAAGATGGAACGTCAATCATGAGCACAAATCCTAGTGGCATACATGAGACAAATTAAACCCAGTATCGGTGAATATTTATATACTAATTAATTTTTCAGCAGAGCTGAAATCACGCTGTAAATTACTGAAATACAAAGGATGTGAATTATCACTTTACTAAATTTCTTTTTACTTTATTTATCTTTTTTTACAATTTCACATCTCTCTTGAACTGTTTAACTAAAAACATCTCATATCCCGTTATGAGGTTAGAACGATTTGGTCGCCCAACAAAAATCATGCTTAATCATAGATTTTTTTTTTTTTTTCATTTTGGAAATTGTAAATTCTGGAAAATTTCTGGTTTTGTTAAGAATTTTCATTAAAATAAGAAGACTTCAAAGTACACAATATCAATTAATTATACTTCATGATTGTAAATCATAGCTTAGTATAATTTAAATTTAAAATAATTAATAGTTATATATAATTTATAAAACTGCAACTGTGTCTTATTTTACTACACATTTTATAAAATTTCCTCAGTTTTTATAAAGAAAACTAATTTAAAGTAATGTAAAAAAGTTAATTAAAAGGATTAAATTTGAATTATAATTAAAAAGATTGAACTTGATGTGAAACAGTTACATTCGGTATTTTTTTTTTCGTAAACAGAACTTTTTATTTTAAGTTTTTAAATATTGCTTTCAGTAATTACTGACGCATCTTTAATAAACTACATTCAGGAAATTTCTATGTAACATTTAAAACTGTATTTATGATTAAAAATTTTATGCGTATATTTTTATGTAGATGATTTATATGTAAGTAACATAGTATAATGATATTTTTATTTTAATTTCTTTTCCATGTACCACATTCTCAATAACTTTTATGCTCACTATATAAGTCTCTTTGTCGGCGAAATGTTAAGAATTTTACATTGTAACAAATTTAATTTAATTCTGCGTTTTAAATTTCTGTAAAATTATTAGATAACAATTGAAATTCGGTGAGGAAAGACGAAAATAATACGTTTTAAATAAATGTTAGTAGATAACATTGGAACATTTAATAATAGCGTTTGAATTTTAATTAAAAATAGCTCCGCTGTTGTTTCTTTTCAGTTTTCCATAAGTCTTTACAATATGTGGAATTTATTACTAATTACATTTTCTAGCTGCGTTTCGCAAATTATTGCTGCAAAACTTTTCTGCTTTTGCCTTTAGTTCAATTACAGTCGATCAAACTACAGTCCTGCACGGATCAGGATGGCAAACCTGAAATTTCTGCTTAAAATGAATCTGAAACCCATTCCAAACCAGACAAAAACATTTTGTCAAACCTTCAGTTCAATTACAGCCAATCAAACTACAGTCCTGCACGGGTCAGGATGGCAAATCTGAAATTTCTGCTTAAAGTGAATCCGAAACCCATTCCAAACCAGACAAAAACATTTTGTCAAACCTTTAGTTCAATTACAGTCAATCAAACTACAGTCCTGCACAGGTCAGGATGGCAAACCTAAAATTTCTGCTTAAAGTGAATCCGAAACCCATTCCAAACCAGACAACAGCATTTCGTCAAACCGAAACTCGAGCAGAACCTGATACACTTCAACACGACCCGAACCCGAAGTAAAAGAAAATTAAGCCATATTTTAGTATAATTATGAAAAAATGGTTTACACTTATGTGTCTAATATCAATTTTATCTTTTTTTGTATAAAAATGAACACATATACGCTCATTAATACATACTGCAAATTACCAGCACACATTGGGAACACATTTGGAACACTTTGATTCAAAAAAAGTGTTCCAGTTAACTTAATGTGTACGAAATGTGTTCCCTTAATGTGTTCTGAATGTGCTCTGCTATAAAGAATGTGTTCTGAAAGTGTATCGAAAGTGTTCCGCTCAAGATATCTGTTAAATCTAAACTTGGAAACACATTTGAGAACGGATTGAGAGCACATTTGGGCACACTTGTGAAATCATTGCTTTCAAAATGTGCTCTAGAAAGTGTGTTGAACATAAGAAGTGTTCTCAGAAGTATTCTAAAAACTGTTCCAAAAAGTGCATTTGAAAGTGTTCTAACAAAGTTGACAAAATAAGTGTTCTAAAAAGTGTATAAAGATTTGCAGCGTATTCAAATAGTTTTTTCATTTGAAAAATATTCAGGACTTGCTTTAGAAAAATCGGGTTAAACCGAACCAAACCCGAAGGGATCAAAGCCCAACCCAAAACCGAAACATTTCAAGTCAACTCGAACGGCAAAAAAATAATTACAACCCAACACGACTCGCCCCAACCGCGAGTCAGCCCGAGTTCGGATTTGGGTAAAATCCGATTATACTCGACCCGATGCATGACTCTAGTTCAAACTAAACTTTTATTTTGGATATTAGTGTTTCATATTTTTGAAAAAAGTACATAAAGTATATATGTTTCCGGACAATTAGCATAGTTCCTGTTTTGATTCAAGTTTTCAGCTTTCCATTTCAACGGAATAAAATACGTTCAAATTAAAAAGTTTCATTTTAACTTTGATTTTACTGGCCCATAAATTAATTTAAATCAATCTATTATGATGTTGGTATTTTTTAATTGTCAAGGAAAAAAACAGAAAAAATAGAAAAGGAAAAAAATATTATTGAAATTATAAATTTTAAAATCGATGAAATAGATTTTCATTTGTTAAAAATTAACAAAAATGAGCATTCCTATTTTTAAAAAAATCGAGGGCAGACGGTCCCGAAACTCTAATACATGCATAACATTAAGTAGATGATATTAGCTAATCCATAACTAATCGCATTTTTATACCATGATAAATAATCGGTATCTTTTTTTATCTATGCCAATACATTCAATTTTATATGCATCAGTTTTTATGAAAATTGCAAAAAAACATTTCCGCAAAACCTGAAAACATTCATAACCCTTTTTTTTTTCGTATACATTGTTTAAAAACAACAGATAAAAATGAAACCCTTTTAAAAATTGCATAAAAACGGTACTTAAAAATACTTCATTATTCAATTTTTTTTCCTAGTAAAAATTTAGATTGTAATTAATTTATTATAAAAGGAAATGAGTATTTAAAAAAAGGGTATTTTTTTTCTTTTATATTTTTTTCAAACGTTATACAATTTGCAACTCGCAATTTAATTTAAACCAGGGTAACTGGCCCTAGAACATTCATCATGTGAAAGTAATCAGAAATCGAGTCTAAAATAGGATTAAAGGAAAATTATTTTAAATAAATTGAAAAAAAAATGTTAGTGTAAATATTAAGAGAATAATTTTACATCATTTTGATATTCAAACTGCTCTTTCACTATCTCCTTATTTCTGTTCTAAGAATTTAATACAAGAGACTTAAATTGAAAATAAATTAAAGGTTTAAAAAGTAATTAAGAGTATTTTTATTCAAAACCATAAAAACACTTTAAAATCCAATGTAAAATAAAGAAGAATAAAAAGAATCCGTTTAAAAGATCAATCGTAATTGTTTCGTTTTTATACAGACACATGTTTAACAAACTCTTTATTTCAAAAGAAAATACATTTTTGTTTTCTTTTCTCGAAGTGTTTAAAGTATAAACACATACGTAATCACTATAAATAGATATTATTTCTTTAAATCATATTATAGGTGTGGCCAGTTAACAATAATTCCACGATTGGGCGTGGATTATACTTGTACTTGAATATAAGAGCGTCGCAATGTTTAATAAGTTAATCAAAAGAAAGTTGTTTATAAATATTTAGAAGAGAAACTCATAAATAATATATAGGAAAACGTTTTAATGGATTGCTCACTGTAAAAAACGATAAATGTTTCTTAATCGATAACTGTTTCTTAAAATATTATACTAGTAAATCTGCAGATCAGGAGCCTCAACGTCAGCTCTGAAAGTCATTGTTTTCTAACCTCACTTTTCATATTATTTAGCAAGTTACAATCCGCAATTTAATTTATTTTTGGTACTTCTCTATTATCCCGTCGACCGCTTTTCATAAGAAAAAAGTATCGCCAAACTGTAAGATTAAACGCCAAAAATGCAGTCCCATTTACTTGATGTCAGAAGCATTATACGTGTTTGTTATGTCATCAAGTGGCTTTTAATTCGATATTTGTGTGTGTTTTTCATTATGTTTTATTGATTTATTAGTTATTTCATTAATTAAAATAACAATTGTGTCCTTAAATTCTTATATTTTATTTATTTATTTATTTTGATATTCCATTAGCAACGTTCTCTCGTTTATTTGGCGTTACAGTTTGGCGATAGTTTTTTGTTATGAAAAGTGGTCGACGGGATAATAGAGAAGTACCTTATTTTTTTTATCTTACATACATATTTATAGACATATAAAATACTTCGGGGGTTTCAGAAATTAGAAGTGTTAAATTAAACACGATTTATGCAATGATATTCTGAAATTCTTATGAACTTCTTATTCTTGTAATTTTTTTAGATAAAAAATACATTTCTTATTTGGATATCTTTTAAATGTGGTTGCAAAGCAACTAATAAAATAAAGACGAAAGAAAAATAAATGCATTTTAAAATTTGTAAAAAATAAGAAAATAAAATGTTTTATATTTCCCGAACAGTTGCAAAAAATATTCCAATAATTTAAACAATTAATTTCTAAATTCTAATAGATGTATCAGCAAATTTTTAAAGCTATTGCATATATATGAAAGATCTCCATAACAAAAATTTAGTATCCGGAATTTTACGTTTAAATCCATTATTCAAACATACGATTTTCATTACAGTTAAAAATGAAATTTGAAAATCGTCTGCGTTCCCATAGGAAAGCACTATGAACTAAAAAGAAATGTTCTATATTTTTCGAACGAATGAACCAAATGTAACCAAAAACTATACAGCTAATTACGGGTAAATCATCAATATACCCACGAAAAATCAACCCAATCGGATATTTTTACGGCAGTTATCCCGGAACAGACAAACAGATGGAAACCAAATACTTTTCGGGTCTCCACAGTGAGCGTCAACTGACGTTTCGGCAATAACCATGTACCAAAATTTTAAAATAACCTCTTCCGACTTACCCATGATTCCGAAAAGCGATCTTTATCATTAGAAACCTGTGAAACCATTACATTTTCGAGATTTAAAGAATCCTTATTTAAAGTTTCTTTTCCTAATGCTGATTTTCGGAAACTTTTCAGAGTGATTTTCATAGTGTATTAAATCAGTTTTCTTAAACCAGAATATTTTTTCTTTATCTTATTTATTCTCAATTAAACATTTTTAGCTGCGTAATTGGGTTTTATATATGCAAGAGTAACAAATAATATTAATTTTAATGTCAATAATTTATCATGTTTGCCTGTAAAACATACTTTTTGCACATGAAAATGCTTTCTTGAGAATTGATAGCATCCAAAAAATCTATATACCGGGATGAGAAAATTGATTAATATTCTGTAAAAAATACTCGGAAACTTTTCCGAAAATCAGTGGCAGCAAAAGAAACTAAATTTTGTAAATGTTTCTTTAAATCTTGAAGTTGTATTTGTTTCTGAGGTTTCTAGAGATAAAGAACGCTTTTCGGAATCATTAGTTATTCAGAAGGGGTTATTGTATATTTTCGTTATAATATATTATTCCCATATTAAGAAACATCTGTCTTTTTTTATAGTGTGCACAGAGTTTCGTTTTCAGTATTCAATTTAAGTTAGATGGATCTATGATTGTTGCTTATATAGATTTGCATTAGAGAAATTTATGATTCAATACCAACATTAATATTGTGCAATATTGCAGAAAGGGATCTAATGTTACGCAAACATCTTACCAATGTATGTAGATGTTATTTTACTGGGTATACCTGGGTAAACGTTTAAACCTTCATATCCTGAATTAATTTTGCAGCTACTTTTTAATTGTATTTTTGCATCATTGGATAAATTTTGGTGCAGAATAAGCATAGAAAGAGGAAAATAATTTTTATAGTGTTTTAGTGCGGTTAATTATGCAACTGTAACCACCATACATTTCTTACCCTATGATATAAAATAAAATAGTAAATTTCAAATAGTAAACTTCAAATAAAATATAGGAAATGTTCACCTGTAGAGTATAGAAAACAATAGAAAATAACAGTACTAAAGAACCGGTAATAAACCACTAAAATTACTCAAATGAAGAACAACATGCATGTCAATTCTATTGCAAAATGGACTTCGAATGTAGCGTGGCAAATGTAAAATCCCTACAATGCAAAGAAAGAGGATATGTGCTTGAATTTGCCATCTCCTACCTGCTGTCAGAAATATACTCTTTGTGCCATTGTGAATACCGTTAGGGAAAACGGTCATATTACGAATATATAGGTGTTTTATTAACCGCTTGGGGACGAGTGACGCATACGATGCTCAGAATCCTCGATTATTCTCACCAGTAACTTTTTATTGTAAGTTGTGCCTTATTTAATGATAGCATTTCTGCGATTCAATTAGGCGAAAATTTCTGTTTTGAAAAACCGGTGGTAAAAGATTAAAAATTCTGTAAAGGACGCTCGTCGCGAAGAGGTTAACCCTTTAACGGAAGAAGCACTTCAATTGCTAAAATGTCGAAATAAATGATTGACACCGGAAATTATAAACAAATTTATTTTTATATAATAAAAAAGCGATATTCCACATGCATAATAAATGGAAAACATTTCTATTAAAATTCTGGTGTCATTGTTCAATTTCGTAATTAAAGTTTTGTGGTTTCCTAGGGAAACCAATGAACGTTAAAGGGTTAAAGTGGTACTTATAAGTACCGTCAGGATAAAAAGGGTTAAACCATAACTGCCAACTTTTACGCTTTTTTCCTACCACTAAAATTTTTTAGTAAATTGTAGGTTATTAAATCTCCGAAATCAGGTGATTCATTAAGGCATAAATTTCTATTAATTTTTAGTGGTAACAAAAAAGCGTAAAAGTTGGCAGCTATGGTTTAAACTCATACTAAATTTTTGCAATAGAATAAGTATTTTTACTCAAATCTTATTGAAAATTAACAAATGAATCCTGTCAAAAACCCACCAGAATTGGTGCAGTAATGTTAAAATTTTACAGGAATCTGCTGTAAAAATGTATTGGGTTGTCCGGAAATTTCGTGCCGTTTGGAAAAATTAATTGGTACGGGAAAATTCTGCTCGTTAATTACTGGACATTAGTTATCGGAATTAATGTCTAATAATTAATTGATAGAATTTTCCGGTACGAAATAATTTTCCTAAATGACATGAATTTTCGGTACAACCCAATACTTTTCCAATAGAGAAATCTTCTATTCCTCCTTTAGAAAGTCCAGCAAAAAATTGGTGTAGTAATGCTAAAACTGAACATGATTCTGTCTGTAGAAATGTACTTTTCGGATAGAGAAATCTTGTTTTCCCTTTAGAAAACAAGGCCTCAAAATTGTTATAGTAATGATAATTGATGCAGTAACTCTAAAACTTTACATGATTCTGTCTGTAAAAATGTACTTTTGAAATGTACTTTTGAAATGTACTTGAGAAATCTTGTTTTCCCTTTAGAAAACACAACAAAAAATTGGTGCAGTAATGCTAATTTATGCTAAAATTAGTGCTAAAATTTTACATGAATCTGCCTGAAAAAATGTGCTATTCATATAAAGAAATCTTCTATTCCTCCTTTAAAAAGCATAGCAGAAAATTGTTAATGCTAAAATTGAACAAATGAATCCTTTAAAAACAAGTCCTCAAAATTGGTACAATAATGATAATTGAGGCAGTAATTCTAAACCTTTATATGATTCTGTCTGTAAAAATGTACTTTTCGGATTGAGAAATTTTCTATTTTCCCTTTAGAAAACACAACAGAAAATTCATGCAGTAATGCTAATTTGTGCAGTAGGGCTAAAAGTTACACGAATCTGCCTGTAAAAATGTACTTGTCGGATTGAGAAATCTTCTGTTCCTCCTGTAGAAATTACAGCAGCAAATTGGTGTAGTAATGCTAAAATTGAACAAAATGAATCCTTTAAAAATAGGTCATCAAAATTGGCACAGTAATGATAATTTATGCAGTAATTCTAAAACTTTGCATGATTCTGTCTGTAAAAATAAACTTTTTGGATTGGGAAATCTTCTATTTTTCCTTTAGACAACACAACATAAAATTGGTGCAGTAATGCTAATTTGTGCAGTAGTGCTAACATTTTTCATGAATCTGCCTGAAAAAATATGCTTTTCCTATAAAGAAATCTTCTTTCCCTCCTTTAAAAAGTACAGCAGAAAATTTTTAATGATAAAATTGAACAAATGAATCCTTTAAAAACAAGTCATCAAAATTGGTACAGTAATACTAAAACTTTAGATGATTCCGTCTGTAAAAATGTACTTTTCGGATTGACAAATTTTCTATTTCTCCTTTTGAAAGTACAGCAGAAAATTGGTGTAGTGCAGAAAATTGGTGCAGATGAATCCTTTAAAAATATGTCATCAAAATTAGTACAGTAATGATAATTGATTCAGTAATTCTAAAACTTAACATGATTCTGTCTGTAAAAATGTACTTTTAGGATTGAAAAATTTTCTATTTCTCCTTTAGAAAATACCGTAGAAAATTGCGCAAACATTTCACCGTACTGCATTTGTTAATGACGTGTCATAAAATCTTTTAATAACAGCTGAATGTGTCCTTGGTCTTAATTACCTCAATTTTTATAAAAGCACGTTATCTGGCTGTAAAAAGTGGGGAAATTAATTTAAAACGTTTTCTCCCAAATATAAAACACTAAGGAGAACATAATCCATTTTCTGAAGTCACAGACCGTAATAAATTGATGAGACATTCATAGATAATATTATTACCTACCAGCGTAAAATTTCGAAGCAGAAGAAAAATATAATCACTTGTTAAAAAGCATATGTAATTTTTTTTATTTTAACACTGCAAAAGACAGTTATTCATTGTTCCGGATAAGAGAGCATTAATTTAATATAGCCAGATAGTTTAAATCTAGTTATTAACATTTTATTGTTCTAGATTATATTTAACTGAGGCATAAATTTTCTTCTTTGTGCAAACATTAAGTGATTCGTAGAATCATGATTTTTATTTATTTATTTATTTATTTATATTTTTTTTATCAATGTTTATTATTTTCCAAAAAAGCAAAATAATAATAATAATAATAATAATAATAATAATCAAATGATTTAAGAATCAAGTCCATTACAAATGCGTTTTTATAAATCTTTATTACTTCTAATTGTAAAAGTTTTTTCAGTGTTCATAAAAGAATTTGTCTTTAAAAAAAAATAAAAAAAATTAATAAGAATAAAAAAATAATTTTCATAGTACATCTTAAAAGCACATTAACCCATTAACGCCCAAATTATTTTCTTCGTTAATATTTAAATTTTAGATTTCACACCACTTTGCACACACTCTAGTTTTTAATGTAGGGTATTTTTTATATTATTTTATATAGGGATTTGTCTCGTGAATTGCTATATATTTATCTTCATATTTACTGGTGTGAAAGACGCTTTCTTGCCACTAAGTCTAGTGATCTAAAAATATGCCACTGGGCGTTAATAGGTTAATAGGAAATATTACGTCAAGCTTCAATTAAATTTATCTTTGATTAATTTTTTTCTTCCTTTATACATATTACCTGATTCACTTTTTAAAGAAAATATAATATATCAGGGTGGCTACCTATCAAAACTTTTTTTCAGGGAAAATATTTTCTTATTAAAAAAATTCCCCTGATTGGTGGCCTCCTTGTCTTGAATACTTCCATTTTAAAACAAGTTTTTTAACTCAAAAAATACGTATAAAAATCATTTTCTTATATGTATAAAACGAAGTAAGAAAAACACAATCTAATTTCTGAAATAACAGACTGTAATAAATTGCCGAAACATTCATGTTTAATCTTATTACAGAAATAAAAATTAAATGGGAAAAAATGTCATAATGCCATCTAGAAAAATATAGGTATATGTATTTTTTATTTCCACGTATTCAATATATGATTATTCACTGTTAAAAAGTAGCGAGCATTTCCCCCCCTTGAAATAGTCGTACGGTTCAATTTGTTTGATGCTGTAGATTTGGATGAAATTAAAGTGTAAATGCTTTTTCTTGTGTAAGAAATCTTCAAACATTTGAATAAAGTTTTTTATTGTTAATGCTTATTCTTATAAAATGAAAGAAAAATACTTTTTTTATGCATATAATTCTCAAAACAAGTGTCTAATGTTTAGGAGTAAAATGATTTTCTGAGATTTTAACAGAGTATTACATTTTTAAGAAATACTTTTAAATCAAAGTATTTAAAATTCTTTTTTATGCAAGAATCAATAAGCAAGTCATAAAATGATTTTTTTCCTTTTAATATTCTTTTATTACTTATGTTTTTATTTTTTTATCAGAGAAAGAAAAAAATGTTTGTATGCGAAAGAGCTGGAGTTAAAAGTAGCTGAGTAATAAGGGATTTTCCAGAAATTGTTACTATTTCATACAAATTCTCATGCTTTATCAAATATTTAATATATTTACATTCTAATTGCAGTATGTTGTTTTTACTATACTTCTCAAAGTTTCCTGAAAGTGATGTTCAATTTGGTTGAAAACCCAGCATGCAATAAACAAACCATTTACGGAAATTTCTTGATTTTTTTAAAGAAATCGTTATATTTCCATTAATATACGTACTATTCTTACACAAATGGACACAAATGTTATACAGCTCCCACATAGAGCTACAGCTACAGATCATTTCAATTTTCTTTTCTGATATGGGTTAATCGCGTACATACTTTTTTCTTTCTTCCATCTTTACAAAAAGAAAGTATTGGTTTCATGAAAATTTCCGACTTCCAGTTTTCAACGGATTTATACGTTTAAAAAGGTCCTGAACACGATTTGACTGTTTTTAAAAAATGTGTGTCTGTGATTCTGTCTGTCTGTTTGTCTGTATGTATGTGACAAAAATTTTGTGGCCGCTCTATCTGAATAACTAATGTACGAAATTTAATGAAACTTTGTATTCAGTTAGTCCCTAATATTAATTGATGCTGATTAGTTTTTGGTGAAAATCGCCCAACAGGTGGCGCTGAAATGCTACATTTTTCGCGATTTCTGCAATAGCTCTATCTCAAGAACTAATGCACTTATTTTTATCAAACTTTAGATTCAGTTAGACCGTGACATAAATACACGCTGATTACGTTTTGGTGTAAACAGCCCAACAGGTGGTGCAGCTATACTACTTTTTTATGAATTCCATGATAGCTATAGCTCAAGAACTAACGGAATTTCATCAAATTTCAGATTCAGTTAGACGTTGACATAAGTTGTTGTTGATTAGGCTTTAGTGTAAATCTCCTAATAGATGGAGCTGCTATGCTGCATTTTTCAGGTTTTAAACGATTTTATCGATAGTCCTATCTCGGAATGTAATAAAACTTCAGGTTCAGTTAGACCTTGACACAAATTGGTGCTCATTCGTTTTTGGTGTATGCAAATCCTGTGTGAGATAGAAGAAAGTTTTGGGATTGACACATCCGACTAGTTTTATTCAAGTTGTTGTTAGCACCCTGATTGACCGCGCGACTAAATCTTCACTTAAAATTTTGAGGTGAAACATGTTTTTTACATCCCTGAATTTCAAGAACAATTCATCAAGTAATTCTCAAGATTTCCGGCAAAACGTCTGAGCTTGAAAGTGCCCGGATATTTTTTATCAGATAGTGTATGTATATAGCGGTTTATGCAAGCGGAAAGATTTTTTACAAATGATAAAATAAGAAATATAGAATAGAAAAGATTAAAATTCAAGCTTCAATTCCACCTTATGACTGCAAGATTTCTGAGATGAAACTGCTCTTTGGTTCATTCATTTTTACGCTGTTAATCCCTTGAATACATTTGACATCTAAGACTCGTCAGCAGTGTTACCAATTTAGCGGATTTTTATTTATTTATTTAGAGATTCCGAATTAATACCAGAAATTTTGAAATAATCACCATATATTTCATGTTTAACAGAAGAATTTTTTTATCTCGCTGGGATTAAATTCATTTTATGTTAACGTCCATATACGAAAGTAATAACTAAAAATGAAGTAGCAGTTCAAAATGTAATTGGTCTATTTCAAACCTTACTACCAAAGACAAATATGTGATGGGACATTGAAAAAATCCATTGTCCCAAATTTCTTGAACCAATTTATAAAAAAAAAAGAATGAACTGATAAATCTATGCCATGAAAAAATGATTTTATACTTCGATATTATCTTTGACCTTACAAAATACGTTCTCTGTGATTGTGATTCAAATAATTGAAATATTGTTGTTTAAATATCTTTGTTCTTCATCGATTTGTTATTTCGTTTGTCAAGTGATTTGACATTTATTACTTGTGGTTTCTTTATTGTTGATGTATGTGGTATTGTGGTCATTAATTGGGGATTACCAGATTCTAGGTGGATAACAACTAAAGAGCAGCCGTAAAAGCTTGCGAAATTATATCGAATATAATCATCAGTTGTTTGTTTAACTCTTCTTCAGTAAGGCTTCGGAAGCAGTGACCTTCATTACTTATCATTTTGTTTCACGCTGTGATGTTTGTGTTTGTTTATTGATTTCGTGATACAAAACAATAATCGAAATTGTTTAACCCTTTCAGGGGTAAGGTATTTATGTTGCTAAAATGTTGAAATAATGTTGAATGACAAATATGTAATAATAAAATATATAATAACAAGTATACAATAATAAATTTCAAAGCGCATGACAAAGGAAATAACAAATATATGAAGAACAAAGATGCTTAAACAACAATATTTCGATTATGTGGATCACAGTTGGGCGCATTTTGTAAGGTCAATGATATCGAAGTATAAGGCCGTTTTTTCACGGCACAGATTTAACAGTTCCTTCTATTTTTTAATGAATTGGTTTACGAGGATTTACGATTTACGGACAAAGGACTTACGAACGAGGTTTACGGGGATTTACGATTTACGAACCAGTATTTATGAACTAATTTATTTGAAAATAAATAAAAGTATGTACATAAAAAAAAGATATACCAAAATGCGGATGCCATTGTAGAATTTGGGGATTAAACTTAAATGTTATTTGTTATGTATAGTATACAACCGCTCTTCAAGGGGTTAATAAATAAATTTGTTATTTAAGAAGTTGAAAAATGACATATTTATTGGTTATTTATTACTTGAATTTATCAATAATACATTTATTTAACTCATTAGTTGAAACAATTGAGTGTAAGTGTACGTGTACTAAATAAACCAGATTCCAAATCAGACTGAATTTACATGATGAAAAATCAACCGGTTATCAAATCTTCAATCAAGTTGCATCTAACTAAAGATCCCTAAAGCGTCTAAATGGCAAAACTTAAATCTTATTAGGAAAAAAGTATCTTTAAAACTCTTAAAACACGTGTTGATTGTATGGAAATTGCCGTTTGATCATAGCACTTGATGTATATCTTCTTTCCATTTCTCAGTTTTTAGGTGCGTTCGTAATTATATGAATACGGTCAGCATATAGTCAGCGTCGTGTCCGCCTGTCCGTCCATCTGTCCGTCCATCTGTCCATCTGCCCACATATAACAACGCAAAAACTACCCAACTGAATGATTTGAAATTTAATATATAGAATCGTTGCAGAATTTTGTCGAATCATTTCATATTTTATGAAAATCGAATCAAAACTTAAAAAGGTATTAATGAAAGTTTTCTTTATTGTGTTAAATCCTATCATACGTAATCTATTTTATAAATGCGCAAGTCATGTGACTGAGGAAAACAAATACGGGCTAACCACATCTTTTTTTCATATACCAAGCGGCCATTTTTATTCAAAATTATTTTTTCGAATAAAATTGCGTAAAAGTTACATTTTTAGAAAGATCGTACAAAAAAATTGTTTGCTTGAGCGATGAGTTACATTCAACAATGTGTAGATTCTGAGATAACTACAGTGAAAATTAGGTCAACCGAATATCTCAATCCATTAGAGTAAATAAACACAGGAGATTCGTTCATTATGAGGCATAAAAATATTAAAACTTGGAGGTAATCATTCGCAAATCAAGATCTCCCTGGTGAAAAAAAAATTCGCATTTGTAAACGTGGCATATGTAATAATAAAAAAAAAGGCATGTTCATTTCGCTCCTAGCAGACGACATAATTCATTTCACTGGATTAATGAAGATTATTTTTTTTTTTTTTTTTTACATTGTGAAACTAGTCATAAAAAGTACGCACCTCCTATGTCACGTTTAACGTACAATTTCCAACTTGTTTTATTAGTGACAGTGACAGTGTAGCTACTATTTTGATTTCTGGAAAAAGCGTAGTTTTGTGGTCATTAACCCATTTTCGTCCAAAGGTGCGTAAACGCACCATTTCAATAAATATATTTTTATTAACACTGTGACGTATATTTTTCACTAATTTTATTTTTCTGCTATTTTTAAGGGTTCTGGAGACATCTATAAAATATTAGTAATTCAATTGAAGTAATCACTTTCTGTTGAGAAATTTTCAAAATACGCTGGCGTTTTACTTGAAACGGTTATTGACAAATTCGACTTTTTGAAAATGTATAATTATTCCACTTGAGATTAATCATATGTTTCTATCTTGGCGTAAAGTTGTAAGTTGTGTAAATAAAATAAAAATAAAAAAAAAGCCATAAGAAAACTTAAAATTTTTTATTTAAATTTAATGGTAAATTATTAATGGTAAATTAATAATGGTAACGTCAAATTAAATTAAATATTATTTTTCATGCACGAAACTTTTTTGGTGTCTTAATGAATGTAATTTAAGCAAATTTCAATGCAAATAATACCACATTTTATAAAATTTTTATGCTTGGCCTAAAATGGGTTAATTAGAGATTACCAGATTCATAATGGATAGCAACTAAAGAGCAGATTTAAAACTTTCGAAATCAGGTTGAAAATAATCAATGGTTGTTTAATTCTTCTGCAGTAAAGATTTGTAAATAACGATCTTTGTTAAATATAATTTTATTTCACATTATAAAGTTTATGTTTGTATATCAATTTCGAAATATTGTTTGACTGATATATTACCCTAATTAGGGAATTTGAATTGATAGTTAGTCGTTAGAAGCTAATTTAATGAAGAGTTGACAATATTAATATTTAGTATGCTTACACTCAACTTCTTCGAAGGATCAGTAATTTCCAAAACTTTAAATAACAAGTTAACTTATTTAAAACAATGAATCAAACTTTAAATCGGCTGTCTACGATTCTGAATACCTCGTTTAGGTATGTTGCCTGTTATTTATTTTCTTTTTCATTTCTCCAGGGGTTTTGTGTTCTCCTTTCTTTGTTTATTTTATTTAACTACGTGCTTTATATGTTTTATTGAATGATGATGCATTTTATTTTTTACTCATCATACAATGCTACAAAACGCATGTGGATACATTAAGCTAAACTTATTTCAGTTATAGTATTTCTGATTATATTAATTTTAAAAACTATCTTCAAACATTTTTAATCAAAGGAAAGGAGCATCTACTTACAACAAAATCCGAAGCCAAGAAAGTGTCTGTAACCATTCCGGGCAGAAACACTCTGGTCTGAGAATCGACCTTAGTTAAACGCCATGTTAGGCTTAATGAAAAATTTATGCTAACATATCACAGCTATATGATAATATCTTCTACTTGAAATCATGTCTGTCCAGCATATTTTTCCTATAAAACATGTATATCATATCCTATTATAATGTTTTAAGTTCTTAATTAAAAATCCAGATTAAACAATCCTAAGAATCCTAGACGAACACTGTTGAGAACAATATTGTTTTGGCGCCATCTACCGGCTTTAAAATCTACTTTTCTACAATACAAACCTTTCATGCTGTTTGTATAAAGTCTTGTGAAAATGGAGCGCAGATCAACGATCTGTCATTTTTGACGGGGGTTATATAATAGCTTTATACAAACTTACTGTACTTAATTTTTTACAAGCATAAGGAATTACGTTATAAACAATTATTCAAAGCTTTTTTTGTTTATTCATAAGGTAAAATATCCATAGAAACTTTCCAAATTATGTTAATCTTAAATTTTATTGTTTTTTCTTATGCCATTTTAAACATTTAGTAAAATTATCATTTAAAAAAAAATCAGTTGATTTAATTCAATGATTTAAAGAAAATCAGTTGATTTAAATCATGATTTAATCCCCAATTTAAATCATCTGATTAAAATCGTAGACACCTAGATTGTTTTGGCGGCATGTACCAGCTTTAAAATGTACTTTTCTATGAAGTTTTATGAAAATGGAACGAAGATCAACAATCCGTCATTTTTGACGGGGGTTATATACTAGTCGTATTATAAAATTACGTGATAAAGATCTCCTTAGATATTAAGGTTTAATCTGTAAAACAATTTTTCAACACGAATTATACCTTCATACTTTTAAATTAAAGCAGTATCTTGAGTTGAGAAATTTTCAATAATATATTAAATATCTGACTAATATAACTATTGAACTAAAACAGAAAGCATTGATAATAATTATTGAAACATAAAAAAACAACGTACGGAAAATGTTATCTGTTTTAATTTTTCATGAATTTTCTTTTTTACCATGTTGATCCTCATACATAAGGCAAAACTTTCTATTATTTCTATATTACATTAAAATTTCATTTGTTAAAAAGCATCTTTTTGAACGTTAAAGTAGATAGATTAACAAAAATAATGGAAATTGATGAACATACGAACGTAATTCCTTTCACGTGTATTAAAATAAATTTAAAAAGCTGAGTTTCAGAAAGTTTAGGAAATTTATAATGTACCATACTGAGAACTAATTAAATTAAACGCTCGTTTTATCTTTTCGTTTAAGAATTTTTCAAGTGTCGAATACAAAGGAGATACTTTCTGACATATTTCTGACTTCGTTTTTGCTCGAAAACACATGAAATTGGCAGGTGTTCTTATTCAGAAACTATGAAAATCGAATGGTATTTTCCATTTTTTGATAAAGGCAGAAGTTCTTTCAGAAAATATACTGTCAAAGTTTGCATTTTGAATCGAATTTACGAACATGATAGCGCGGGAAAGTAGAAAAACCTGTCGTCACGTGACAATAATGAAATGTTAACCCGTTTGCACTTAAAACAATATAAATAGTTCATCATTTGTTTTAGGCTAATATCCATAACGAAATTAAAACTTTATCAATCAATAAGTAAAATAATATAATAATATAAATAAAACACAAATTTAACAGACATGTAACTTAATTACGCTCTTAAACCCCTGAAATTATCAGAATTAAAAAAACTGCTGTAAGTAGCAAAATCTTTAGTGATTTCTTCGTATACCAAAGTATCACTTTTAGTAAATTCCAAAACTTTATTTTCACTTAAAAGGGCTTTCTGGTGATGTTAATGGGGGAAAAAATCTATAAGTGTTTTCAATTAAAAAAATGTATTGATCCTATATTCTCTAATCCAGGAAGACAGGGTTGGATCCCGTAGTTCAATATTTAAAAAATTAAATTTTCGGTGAAAATTGCGTTTCATTTATGTTTTGTAATTCGGGAACCCCGTGTTGGGTCCACTGGTTTCTATAACGAGAGTATTTTAATATTAAGATAAGGAGAAAGCCCGTTGTCATAAAATAGTTTCCGAGGGAAAACTTGCTATTCATGGTTATTCAAAACAGAGTAGAAAAAACTTAAAGAGTTGATAATCCATATCAAAATAGACAATTTCTGTAAAGGAAACTAATGTGGTACACTGTAAAAAAAAATTGCAGTAAAATTACGGGCAGAGGCCGGCAGCAGAGATTCCAGTCATACCCCGTAAGGACAAAAAAAAATCCAATCCCATCATTTTGTGCAGCCCGTAATTTTACGGGGAAAGTAATATAGCATTATAATGCACAGGATATAATGCACTTTAAAACACAATAACACTTCGCTTGCTGTTCCGTAGCACGTAGCACGTTAAATAATCATCACAGAATAGCTGTTTTGGTGTGTTAAAATTTTTAAAACACGAGTAAAAGGAAAGGTTACACCCTAGCGGAGGACAACGTATGGGGTCGTACCGTATTTTTGCTGACATCATATGGGCTAGAACTGTAAGAATATGTGGATTGCTCTTAATTTTCTAAGTATCTAAGGAATAAGGCCGCTTATTTAGTGGATCAGACCGTTTTTCATCAAATAAGGCTGTTGCACGTGAAAATTGAAGGGCAAACGCTCATAAATTTACAGTTTTTTCTGAGAGTGTAATACACTTTTTCACACAAAAATGTAGTCTGCCTCGCTCCAATCTGAACACAATTATTGTTCATAACTTTAACTAAAATAAAGCAATTTTTAAGACAGACTTGTTTTGGGTGAAATGCACTCATATCATGAAAAGTGATGGAAGTGTACATAATTACGGTAAATAAAGCCATAATAGTCCGGAATGCAGCGTCATATTTTGTCAATCAATTTTAGCGTCGATGATTTAGGTATATATGATGGATTAGATGGTAAAGAAAACGAAACTGGCAGTCAATTGACACATCAGAGGAAAGTGTTCCATAAAAACATCAGATACCTATCTGAATGTAAATGGAATGACAACCAGATTACTGATGATCTCCCCTTGTTGAGTAACGTCAGTACTCGTGTTGCCATTCATTTTACATTGTAGCAAGCTGCGTGATGCTGCTATGGAAATACTCCTAACTGGTGCACCAACTGACTGGAAATTTAGTTATCTGTGCCACGTAATCTATCATATATACCAAAATCATCGACGCTAAAATTCGTTGCCAAAATGTGACGCTGGATTGCCGACTATTACATTTATTTTTTTAAAAAGTCAGTCTTTATTAAATTTTGCTAAACTATCTGTATTATTGTTAAACTTATGAACAAAATTCTGAATTCGATTCAAATACAAGTGAGACAACCTGTATCTTTAATAGATAAATGGTTTGTGACAATAGTTTTCTATGCAAAAAGTATTTATTGTAGTTTCCACTACCGTCCTTTAAAATTTGTCCAATGTTCTTTTAATACTAATCTTTATACGTTTCCGTTTCAACCTACCCCTTAAAACACGCGAAGAGGACTGTTTCCTTTTTCAAATTGAGGCTAACATTACAAAAGATTCAAAGAAAAACTTGAGTTCTTTTCAACCGAAGGTAGATAAGAACAAATTGAACGATATTCTTTTTTACTATTGTAGGTATTCATCATTCATCCCTTTGAAATGAAATTTTGGGAAATACTATTATTCTAAAATATTTGTTCTCAAACTAGATTTAAACAAACTTATTTCTTCGTCCTTAAAGTCCAGAATAAATCGAATTTTACTTGCAAATAATCACATTTCCCTGAATTTAATTCAATTTTGTAAAATCAAATAACGAAATGTTTTCGTAAACAGATATTTCAGCAAATAAAACGGATGGCTTGGTTTAATATCGTGGGTAGATGGGTAAAGTCGTTTAAAATTCTTCTGTGTGTTGTTTCAATTTGTATTTTTAGAAAGTAGCATTTATTTCAGGCTGTTTCAGTATTATATTACAGAAGCTATATTTTGTTCTATTCTCAAATATAGTTTCTGTAATCTCAAATATAGTTTCTCAAAAGTAAATATCGACTGTTTCAGTTAAAAGTTTATTTCTTAACTTTTGTATGGAATTAATGATGATATTGGACTCATATTACATACTTTAATAAAAATTATTCTATAAATTATTACGAAATGTGGTAATGAAATCTTAACTGATATTGATATAGACTGACGAGCTGGTAAATTGATATTCAGATTTTTGTAATATATTTTCCTTTGATTTTTATATTATCGCTTCCATATAATAAATTATAACACCTTGTAATAATATATTTCTTTTAAATGTTAAAAGGTGTAAATTAATAAAAGTCTAAATTATATAACAGCATATAATACTACCACAGCCCTGGCAAGATTATATCAAGAAGAAACCATCCAAATAAATTTCAATGAAAGTAAAATAATTTTTCCCTCCAGTCTATACTATCCATCCATAATAAGAAGAGAAACCATAGAGATACTAACACTCAACAATACAATATGTGACGATGCGGCAATTTTTAACTAACCGAAATTGTGGCTCGAGTTACTCCATGGTTCCAGATATGAAAATAAACAACCAAGGAAAAATAAAAGATAACTTGCGTGTTTTTTTTTTAAGTACATGAAAATTAAATGATAGCATTTTACTAATAACTTCAAAGACCGTGCAATTATGGAATATTCTCATTTGTTTTTGAAAATGGCTCGGAGGGAGCCGAAACTTGTCAAACAACCTAATAAAAGTTATTTTACTGTATATTTAGTATGTTGTTAATTTAGCCCTTTTAGCATTTAAAAGAAATATATTATCTCTTCCTTTGATTTTCACATATGTGATTTCATTTTAACTATATATATATACATATATGTGTGTGTATGTGGGTGTGTGTGTCTGTGTGTGAGTGTGTAATGAATTAGGAGGAGACTTTAAGAGAAATAAATTGGACTCGGAACCTCGCTTTGGAATCGAACTCTTTTATTAGCCGTTCCATCGTACAATTGTAGTCGTGAATTCGATCAGAGGCCCCGCGAACCATTTACGTTAATTTTAGAAACCTTCATGATGTTAGGTTTAGCAGGTCTCTCAAATCTGCAAAATCTGAATTTTTTCGTGCGAATCACTCTTATTAAATAGTGTTTGTTATGTTTTCCAGCAGGGAACATAGGTGTCAAACAAGGAGGGTAATTTACTTTAATTGGTTAGTTAGCTTTTGATTGATGCCTGGGCATTATGACGAAACAAGGCCTGGCCAAGACTTGGGTGCATCATTAACCACAAGAAAGGAGAATCGCGTAAAGCTCAGCACCTTTAATCTAAAAGATTGTTCAATTTTGAGGATTGAAATTAATAAGTGATAATGCTGTAACAGAAACATATCAGGGGCAAGTCAGATATTATGGTATGGGATCAGTATGGGATTTCAAAGTTAGAAAAAGAGGATTGGTGATTAAATATAAATCTTGACCATTAATTTAAATTTTAAAAAGGGTTTATTTTTATCCTTATATATATACATACATATTCTTATCGTAAAGCAATAGCTACAGTTATGTTTTAAGGATACGAAATTAAAATTTTTATACGGTCCCTCGCACCTATAAGTGATATTCAGAAGAAAAAAAATCACCATGTTTTAACACTCAAAATAGTAAAAATTCCATTTTTGTACATCCAAAAGTTTTGGTGGTTAGAAACTTGGAATTTGCATCATTTTGCGTGTTAGAACATGGTAAATGTGCTTCTAAATATAACTTATAAAACCGAAGGACTGTATAAGTATTCAGTTTGTAACTTTTTAAGAAATAACTATTTTGATGTATTTGGACATTTACACTGTAAAAAATGACAGATGTTTATTAACTAAGAGAGTATAACATTACCAAGAACCGAAATATACAATAACCTTTTCCGAGTTATTCACCATTCCGAAAACATGTCTTTATCTTTAGGAGAATTCGAGAACCGACATATTTTTTATATTTAAAAAAGTATTTATAAAAACAAAACGAAAAATTTTTGCTGCCTCCTGATTTTCGGAAACATTTCCGAGTAGTTTTTAAAGTATGTTAATCAGATTTTCTCAAATCGGAATGTATGTCTTTCGCATGCTATCCATTCTCAAATAAACATTTTCATGTTTAACAAACATATTTTACAGACAAACATGATTAATTAACAGCATTAAAATTAATATTATTTTGTTACTCTTGCATGTATAAATTCAATTATACAGCTGAAAATCCTTAATTGAGAATTAATAGCAATATAAAAATTAATATTCTGGTTTGAAAAAACTGATTAACAAACCATAAAAAGTACTCGGAAACGTTTCCGAAAATCAGGGGCAGCAAAAGAAATTTTGTTTTTATAAACCCATATAATAATAATATAGATATTTTTATAAAAGTTTTTATAAATTTGGGACATAAAAAGTTAAAGAAAAATGGAAATTTGTTTAAATTATTTACGAATAATCACATTTTTTTGTGTTTGATCCAATTTCACAGAATTAAGTAAAAAAAATACTTTCGTATACAAATATCATTTCAGTAAATAAATTTTTTTAGATTATTAATCGCAGATGTTTACGCAAAGTCATTTAAAATTCATTATGTAATATAGTATTTCAGCTTTCCTTTTAATAAAATGTCATTTGTGTAAGATTGTGTTTCCAAGAATTGTTTGATAGAAATTGTAGAGCTGTTTTGAAATATGCTTACTTACTTAAATATCGATAGTTTCATTTGAAAATCTATTTCTGGCTTTCTGCATAATTAATTAAAACTTACTTCTAAAGCAGTATTTCCAGTTAGTCGAAAATATTATTTAAATGATTTGGGAAAACGTTAATTGCGTGTATCATTCATCTATTTAAAATGATTTTTGTTTAAATACCATTTTTAACCGTATTTATTTTTGAAATAAATTGAAATTAAAGTTAAATTGAAGCTTCTTTATTTTGCTTTAAATTCCCAATTAAATTAAAATTTATGTGCAAATAATCCCTTTTTCTTGAATTTGATTCAGATTTATGAAAATAAATAACAAAATAGTTTCGTACACTAATGTAATTTCTGTAAACAAAATGAATTCATTGATATTTACTTAGTAATTTAAAATTATTTCCTTAATACATTGTTTCAACTTGCACTTTAATAAATTTATGATCGTTGAACATTTATGAACGGTTCTGTTTGAGAGAATTGTATTTGAGAAATTGCTGTGCAATTGATTCTGTTTCCAAATACGTTTAAGTAAATATTGATATAGTTTCATTTCCTGGCTTTATGCGTAATTACTGCAAATTTAATGTTAGAGAAGTATATACAATTACTTGAAAATATTATTCAAATGATTTTTAAGAGCTGCAACTAAAATTTCATTGCAAAATCTTGTCAAATTTTATTCATTTTGTAAACTTTGAGATGGTACATTAAACTTTTTATTTTACTTTGCATTGTTTAGTTTAGATAGGCGAAATATGTGTCACTGGATACTTTTAAACCTGAATTGAATAATGTAAATAAAGAAAAAAGGAACTTCTTCAAAAAAGATAATGTTAACTGATTGGTAAACTTTTCTGAAATTACACTCTAAAAAGAGATAAATTTTCCTTTATGTAGGGAAATATAATATAACCACAAACGGAAATACTACAATAATCTCTTCCAAGTTGCCCGTGATTCCGAAAAGAGTTTTTTGTCTTTAGAAACCTCAGAAACTAATATATTTTCGAGATTTAAAGAAGTAATTATAAAAACAATGTTTTTATTTTTTGCTGGATTTTATAGGAGTGTATTAATTGGTTTCTCAACCTGAAATATAGGCTTTTTGGATGCTATCAATTCTCAAGTAAACATTTTAATGTACAATAAACATGTTTTATAGAAAAACAGGATACATTAACAGCATTAACATTAACATTAACATTACAATTAATATTATTTTGTTATTCTTGGATGTATAAAATCAGATACGCAACTGAAAATGTTTAATTGATAATTGATAACTGATTAATACACTACAAAAACTACTCGAAAAGTCTCAAAAATGAGTAGCAACAAAAGAAAAAATTTTGTTTTCATAAATACTTCTTTAAATCTCGAAAATATATTGGTTTCTAAGATTTCTTAAAGATAAAAAACGTTTTTCAGAATCGTGGGTACATCGGAAGAGATTATTGCATATTTTCGTAAGTGGTTATATTTTATTTTCGTACGTGGTTATATTTTATTTTCGTAAGAAGAAACATTTATCTAAAACCTACCATATTTCCCTAAAACCTACAAAATAATGTTCAACAAACAAATATTTAAAGTTCTAATCAAGTTTGACTAAAATAATTCTAAGAATATACATAGAGAAATCTCTTAGCAACAAGTTTAATGGAAAGTGTTTTATATGATTGTGTTTTGGGGTTTTTTTTCTTAGTGTATTTTGTTTTGTTAAAAAATTAATGTTGATTGAAATTAAAATTAACTCAGCTGGTGCTTCTATTTTTAGGGTTTCGTTCCACGTGTAAAATGAAAATGAAATAAAAATTTTCACCAATTAAAAAAAGATTAATATGAAATAAAATTGATTGACGTCATAGTGGTAATAAAATGGTATGATTTCTCAATAATACAAGGAGTATGAGTATGTATATGCACACAAAGCAGATTAATATCACGTCATTAGAGAATTAAAAAGAAAATCTGACGTCCTATCGGAAGTTTAACGGATTTTTCAAATGTTTCAGAATATTACAAAGCTAGTATCAATATAAAGTAACAGAGAATAGTAAATATATGAGTTTGAGGAACGTATTGAATCATGATAAAAACCCGATTATGGAAATATTCGCATATTTTAACATTTTGAAGGTGTACAACCTGTTTAATTTTGAAATTATTTTTTTTTTATTATCGCATTTAGTCCACATGACAGATATTATTATGATAGAATATTATAGCGGTCTTCGCCCGCTATCGGGCTGGTTTGGATATTCGAAAAAACGAGAAAAATAGACCGGTAAATTTTTACTTTATAAAAAATATGACTTTTTTTTTTTTGTGGTTGCTAAATGAAATTTATTTGGATGTATTAAAGAGAGGATAAAGTGTTTTGAAAGGAATATTAAACGAAACCCTTTGAGCGATCTTCGATCACGCTTACCCACTTGTTATTTATCTTTTTAATTTAATTTAATCCTTATTATTAATGTTATTGCGTACCTATATTTCCATAAAAATTACACAATAAAATTCAAAAACCAAATTAGAGATATTCAAAATTCTAATCATGATTAACTGAAATAATTCTGAGAATATGAGATCAAAAGCAGAATATAAAGAGATTCTTCTTTAAAATTCTATTTTACCGATGAATTGAGTTGAAAAACCTGATTTAGAAAAGATATGTGAATCTAACACGGAAGTAATGCTCAAATTGCATAAAATTCTTCTATTTATGAAGATCGCACGCAATGGAATAAAATTCAGCTATCGATACCTGATCACGCATATCTTTCGCGCAGATGAATTAGATTTCAATATTTCATTACCCAAAATGTATCTTATATATCACTAAGAATTTGTCAAACTAGAATTTTTTTACAAATTTCATGCAAAATATCTAGGGTTTATCTTTATTTTTCATGATATATAAATGCGAACAGTTTGAGTTTTTTTAGTTTTAAAAGGTTCATATTACTTTTTTTTTTATGTATAATTGAAATAATATGTGTGATATGTTTGTAACAGAAGAATTAAAATTTAAAAAATTTCAGAAAATTTCTAACGGTTTCTAACGGTAATTTACAGAGTTCGGTATTAAGTTTTATGAGAATGCATGCATAAGTATATAATGTCTCTTCAAGATATCAAGTAGTATAACTAAATGGTTAAAATTTAAAAATTTTAGAAAATACTCAACGTGCATAAGAATCTTCTTTTTTGGAAGATAAAAGGAATTATTTGAAAAGAAATAAAATCCAGCGATCGATGGCTGATCAAGGGTGTCTGTTGCAGATGAATTGGATTTCTATATTTCATTACCTAAAATGTATCTGAAGAATTTGTTAAAAGAGAAATTTTGTTACATATTTCATGCACGCTATCTAGAATTTATCCTTTTTATATTTTTGGAGGGAAATATAAATGCTAAGAGCTTAGGTTCTTTAGTTTTAAAAGGCTGACATTACGTTTTTTTTAGTGTTATAATTGCAATAATATATGTGTGATATCTTCCTAAGAAAAGAATTAAAATTTAAACAATTTCTAAGTTACACAGCTAGGTATTAAGTTTTATGAGATTGTATCTACATATATAGAAGTACTATGTAATATACGAGCTGTAATTTTCCAACTGGACGAGAAATGTCCGGGCCAGGATTCGAACCTTGGATCGCTTGGCTGAAGCTGCCACTCTCTATACCAACTGAGCTATCCCGGTCGAATCTGGTGGGCATAATTCATCCAGTTAACCTTATTGATCATAGCACCTGGTCTGATATTTTAATCAGCTTAACAGAATAGATCGCAGGTAATGGAACTCCAGTAAACGCTGGATATGTGATTACACTAGATTAATTTTAACACATTGTGTTAAAATTAATCTAGTATTATGTAATATGTCTCGTGTTATCGTAGTAACTAAATGGTTACATTTTTTACATTTTAGAAAACGCTCAACTTACATAGGAATCTTCTTTTTTTTGAAAGATTGCACGCAAAGAAATATAATCCGGCGATCGATACCTGATCAAGGGTGTCTTTTTCAGATGCACTGGATTTCCATATTTTATTAACGAAAATGCATACCGAAAAATATCAATAAGAATTTGTTAGACGAATTCTTTTTTTAATTTCACACGCAATATATAGCTAGAATTTATATATATATATATATATATATATATATATATATATATTAGGATATATGAATGCTAACAATTTAGGTTTTTTAGTTTTAAAAGACTGATATTATGTTTTTTAAGTGTATAATTGTAATAATATGCGTAATATTGTTGTAACAGAAGGATTAAAATTTAAAAAATAAGTTCAGAAAATTTCTAATGTTACACGGCTAGATATTAAATTTTATAAGATTGTATGTTACATGTATAAGTATGCCATCTTCATGATATCATAGTATAATTAAATGGTTACCATTGTTTAAATTTTAGAAAATGCTCATGCTGCATAAGAATCTTCTGTTTAAGAAGATCACACACAAAGTATTAAAATCCAGCTATAGGTATCTGATCAAGAGTATCTGTTGCAAATGAACTGAATTTCCATATTTCTTTGCTCGAAACGTACCTTATATATCAATAAGAATTTGTTACACGATATTTTTTTTTATATATTTCATGCGTAATATCTAACAGTTCATCATTTGGTTCAGAAAATTAATGTTAGCAGTTTGGAATTTTCAGTTTCGTCAGATTGCATGAGAATACATAAGTACATTAGTCTGCTTGATATCTTAGCAACTAAATGTTTAAAATTTTAAAAATTTTAGAAAATTACTAATGTAACACAGATATTTATTAAATTTAAGCGTTTCAGTCAACAAATCAGCCTGACTCAATTGACCCAAAGTTTGAATATACGTTTTTCTTTTCGTTTATAATAGTTTTAAAAGTATCAATTTTGGAAGGATCGGGGATATCGGGTAAATGAAATATTTAAAATAGATTTTGTTCTTTGGCTCTTTCTGCTGTTTTGTATTTAAAATTAAAAATAGCAATTATTTGAAAATTATACAGAATGCAAATTTAATATTTGAATGATCAATAAACTTTTAAAAGCTACTATAAACGAAGTAGTTATTAGGCTGAGAAAACTTTAAAAACTGTGCTTTAAAAAATAAGTTACAAACTTTCACCCCATACTCAAATAAAAAGCTTTATGCAGTCATCTCAATTTGATCTAACTGAATCAAATTCGTAAACCTCCTCTCTTAAATGTCTAATTTTAGTGGAAAACAAACACATTTACTCTTTATCCAGTGTACTAAGAATGAAGAAGTGAGCTTTTTTAATTCATGTCTAGGAAACAGCGTCGAGGCTGACAAAAAGGCAATTTCGCAAATTTTCAAGCGCGCATTTCGAGAAAAAATGCAATAAATGTACTTTTGGAGAGTATAAAAAATTAACATTGCTACCTTTAACGATCTGAATTATAGGCGTTACTGCGAAAGTTTAAACTGTTTGTTCAAATCATATTAGCTTAATTAGTTTCTTGATTAAATTTTCAAATTTCTATTAAGTGGTCCGGTATCTTTTGAACTGACGCATTACATTCGAAAGTAATCCTAAGGTCAGTGAGCTGAAATTTTCTATCTAGTAGAGATATAATATATGTTTAAAATGGCATACACTTGAAAAAATATAATAATTAGCTCTTAAGAAAAATTTAAAAAAAAACCTCAAAAATTAAAAAAAAAAAATCTTAAGATAAATACTTACAATTTCTAATTTTTATACTTGATGGACATAATAGTAGGTCCTTTTGTGCAACTATAAAGTTTATTTTTTCAGTCAAAATTTCCTAAAATTCAATCCAGTAATTTTTTAGAAATCATGAGAGCAATGACCAAAATTCTCGTTATAAGAAAATTGACTTTAAAGGTAAAATTTCATATAAAAACAGCTCAAACTTCTTTTGAAATAACTTCTCTTCTAAAGCAATTTTTTTATATAGGGTTTCTTTTAAAAGGTTCCTAAAGAATCAAATTTTAATATAATCTATTAAAAAATGGAATTTTTGAAACTGCAAAAGATACCTGATCCTTTAAAAAGAATTCGAATCAATTTGTCAATCGAAAGTTTTGCTTATTTTTTTAGCAGTAATGTAGCTAATTAAAAATAAAGAATAAACACTTCAGAAGACGTCTTCAGAACATTCATTATTATGCTTATACTACTGGATTCTGCGCTTTCTTTTCCTAGAAAGCATCTTATCGTTCTAATAAAATTTCTCTCTTCTAAATTACCCAGACAAAACTTTTTTTTTAAGTTACGCTATAACATTCATGGCAAAAAATCAATATTTTAACCTGTATTGTTCAATACTTCTTTTCATTTCACTTCTCTGAATTAATTTGCTATTTCTACTAAAGATTCAATAAAACCTCTAAAAACTTGCCTCATATAAAATTTCTTTTTATTATTTATAAAAACAGTTATCTGTACAATAACAACTTCAGATTGTATTAGATTTATAATCTTTTCCCATTTAATCGCTTCCAGTTTCTGAACAATACCGAAAATTTATGTTAGCGAAATAGTAAAAATTCGATACTTTACGAGCCATTTTGAATATTTTACGATTTCTCAAGTACAAAAACCGACTTCTTATAGATACTAAAGTCACCTTCTAATGTTTTAGCTCTTGTACTTTTTGCTATTGTTCATAGCAAATGACTTATTTTTATTAATCATAAATTTTAATAGACGAACGTACTGAAAAATAAAAATGACTTCAACCTTTGAACAAATGTAAAAGGAAATTTATTGCGAGGTACATCAGAATTGTTTTCTTTTACTTCCATAAATTTTTGTAAAAACATAACTGAAACAAAAGACTTACATTTAAGCACGGAAAAAGTTCTTTTTTGACGGAATCTAATAGTTTACGTCAAAATATATTGCTCTTGGTTTTATTTATACTATTGTAAAAACATAGTTTAATGGTTTTTAAACGTTAATGGATTTAAATTTACTCTTATACATTTTTTTTTTTTTTTTTGAGTTACTGACTTTTTTTTATAAATGGAATCCACTTTTACTAATTGCTTAAATTTGTATAAAAATTTACCATTTTAAATTTTGTAAAAGCTCAAAACATTTATTTAAATGAAAGTTATTCAAACTAAAGCCATGATAACGATATTACGCGATATTTGTGTTACACCAGCAAAATACAAAGTTAATTTTCGTCCACTAATTATTTCCAATTAATTACACTTTGAAAAGAAAGAAAAATTAGAAAGTTATGACCTATTAAACAGTGTATGTATTTTTCTGACGCACCCTATATATAAAAATTATTAATAAACATTTATGGACGTCCCAATTTTTATACATTTTGCACATTTTCTGGCTTTGACTCTATAAAAAGTATTATAAAAGAGCTGATACTTTTATAATATTCTTACTGATGCAACTCTGTATATTTTTACTTGAGTGATAATATACATGGCCATAGATGTATATTTTAATCTGATAATATTCAGTTCACTCTCAAAAACAATTTCGTCAAAAAAAACGTAAAAGGCACAGTCAGCTAGTTTTCGGAACACCTTTGTGATTGGAAGGGATTTTTCCGTTATTAGAAAAAATTTCCATCTTTTGACTGGAGAATTTCAGGAAATCGTGAGCTCAGATCTGCAAATTTTTCGTATTTTGAGGAGGAAAGTACATACTTAAAAATTCAGTTTCTAAAGCGAAAAAGTACTACGAAGCACAATTGCCGGAATACCCCTGATATTTAACAAAAATGCAGCTTTAGATTGGAGGAGTTCAGGTAATTTTTAAGTTATAGATTGGTGAATTATCTGTATATTTTCAGGGAAAATTGGCAAATAAAAGTGGAAATTTTCGTGTTTTAATGAAATATAATCAATGGAAATTGTCATTCAATTGACGAATGTTGTTTTTACAGTGTTTAATGCTGTTCTTTTCATTTATTTTTATTCAATTAACTTTGCTACGCTGCAAAAAATTTGTTGATTTTACAGTATAATACTGGCACCCCAGCTGCCAGTATTATACTGCAAAATAAAAATTAAATAAAATTTTTGCAGTGTACTTCTATTGAAGATTTTTTTTAAACTGTAAAATATTATCCTTACTTCACATAAACTTCTTGTTTAGTTTAGAAAATTGTTGACTGATACCTTAGTAGTTGCGTATTGTATCAGATTTATAAATATAATTTTTCCCCATCGCTTCTGACTCCTGACCAATACCGAAGATTTACGTTAACAGTAAAATTTCAATATTTATCATTCATTCAGAGTATTTTACGACTTTAACACAATAATATCGCAATTTCTTACAAACATAAAAATCACTTGTTAAAGTTATAGCGCTTATACTTCTTGCCATTGTTTATACATTCTGTATTTTTATTAATCATAAATTTTAATAAGACGAACATGTTGAATACTATTAAATAACGACAAACATCAAACAAATGTAAAAGGTGACTTTTATTGCAGGTACAATACTTACTTCCCAGTAATATGTAAAAATGCATAATTCTACATAACCGAAAAAAAGTTAAAGTGTAGTTTTGGGTGAAAATTAATTTGTTTTATTCATTGTAGTGGTAGAAAATAAATATATGGTTTTTAATGTTAATGGAGTTTATCATTTTCCTTTGTAAGTATTTATTTAAGAGTTGCCGCTTCTTTTTCTTTTCTTTTCTTTTTTTTTTTTTTTTTCAAAGCTATTTTGCGTTTATCACTTCTTATTTTTTTAAAACATTCTATTTGTCTATACATTTTTTAAGTGAAATACTTTGTCGTTACAGCTCCCTTAAATAAATATGATTATTTTGCTACTTTGCATTTTTTTTTCTTCTAAAAAGTTTTCAAAAGTTTATCTTATTGTAGTTTTATATATTCTCCTAAAGTTATGTTGCTTTTACCACTCCCCTTTTTTTAAGGACATTACATTTCGCGTGTATTATTACTTTTTTTTTTAAGTAACTTATATAAGTTACCTTAAATAAATATGAATCTTTTGTTTTTAAACGCTGTAGTATTAATTTGTAAATTTATTCTTTTACTTTTCATAAGTTTTGTTTAACTGTCATGTTTCTTAATAAATACATGTATTTTTTTCTTCTTTCAGGTAAGAATGTTTGAAATATTTTTCAAGCCTTCAGGTCAGAAATTCCTTTTCTTCATATTTTTTATAAATTTATAGATTCTATTCAGTTCTAAGATGGCGTAGAACGTGTTCATTATTATCATATGCATAACATTTACACCTTACAGCTTTGTTGTTACTTGAGCAACAAACTTTGTTGTTATTTTTTTTTTTTTTTTACATTTTCTAACATAGGGTTAAAAACACAAGATGCATGCATTCCTGGAGTGTTGCAGAACTTTTGCTTAAAGCTCTATTAGGTAGCTTTCATTACAAATAGCTACCTATTTCAGCCGTTCGGAGGAAAGCAATTCCGGAAAATTTCGGTATATTTTCACCGATCATAGCCCCCAGACCCCAAAACCACCCTCCGTTCAAATGTTAATTTATATATATATATATATATGAAATTTGTCACTCTCTGATTTATGAACCAATTTAGATGTGACTGAGTAGGTATAGGACATACAAAGGTCTCGACCGAGTTCGTTGGCCAGCTTCATCCACCATCTTGTTTCAAAATGGCAGCCAGTTAAAAACTCAAAAAGATGTACAAAGAAATTATAAATTGAAAAAAAATGTTTTCGTTAAGTGTTTGATCGTGATACAAGGATTGCGGAACATTTTTTATTTTGGCTTTATCTTAAAAAATGGCTGAGAGATAGCAGTTTGAAATTCTAGGGTGGCTGAGATTTTGAAACAATCTGATTTTTGTTATGCTGTAATTCGCATTCAAATTCAGTATTAAAAAACCCGGGATTGAAAATTCCATAATCGGGTTCCAAGCATTTTAGCTTCGGGTGTTTGAGTAAAATGAGTTGAATTTTTAAAAACATGGACTATGGAAGCCACCTTTTCCTCCCGAAACAGGCCGGAAGGACTTTTTTTACACATACACTGTAACGGACGACAAAAGTTTCTTAATCTATGAAAATATAATATAAATACGAATAAAAATGTACAATAAGCTCGTCCGAGTTACCCACATGGTTCCGAAAAGTGTTCTTTATTATTAGAAATCTCAGGAACGAATATATTTTCGAGATTTAAAGAAGCATTTATAAAAACAAAATTTCTTTTGCTGCCACTGATTTTCGGAAACGTTTTCGAGTAGTTTTTATAGTGCATTAATCAGTTTTCCTAACCCAAAATATCGGTTTTTAGAATAAGATTAATTTTCAACTAAACATTTTCAGCTGCGTAATTGAATTTATACATGCAAAAGTAACAAAATAATATTAATTATAATGTTAATGTTAATGCTGTTAATTTAACATGTTTGTCTGTAAAACATATTTGTTGTACATGAAAAAGTTTGCTTCACAACTGATTACATTCGAAAAGTTATATTAATTACACAATAAAATTCAAAAACCAAATTAGAGATATTCAAAATTCTAATCATGATTAACTGAAATAATTCTGAGAATATGAGATCAAAAGCAGAATATAAAGAGATTCTTCTTTAAAATTCTATTTTACCGATGAATTGAGTTGAAAAACCTGATTTAGAAAAGATATGTGAATCTAACACGGAAGTAATGCTCAAATTGCATAAAATTCTTCTATTTATGAAGATCGCACGCAATGGAATAAAATTCAGCTATCGATACCTGATCACGCATATCTTTCGCGCAGATGAATTAGATTTCAATACAGTGACAGCAAAAGAAGTTTTTGTTTTTATAAATGCTTCTTTAAATCTCGAAAATATATTGGTTTAGGAAGTTTTCTTAAAGATAAAAACACTTTTCGGAATCGTGGGTATTCCGGAAGGGGTTATATTTTCTTAAATTAAGAAGCATTTATCTTATTCTATAGCGTAGAAAAGCATATTTTATGAGTAAATAATGTCACACAGATTTTATAACCTACACTTTGCGAATAAAGAAGTAATAATTTGCATGCATTGAATGTGAAATTAAAACAGTTAAATGTAATAAAATTGGTGTAATATTCAATTTCATTAGTGTATTACATTTAATATATTTACCTCACCTGGCACGCTAAAATTTACATGAAATATTTTTCTAGATAAAGATTGTCCCTATTTCTTGTCAAAATATTTTCGGAATCCATCTCTTAGAAATGTTATAGCTAAAGATGATTAAATGAGAGGAATGTTTACTACACAGCATTAACGATAATGACATAGATATAACCTCTAAGTAAATGATGGCCAAAATATTCTTTTATCTCAACTAATTAATGTTGGTTGAAATATGTCAACGAGAATAGCTTTACTAAAGGATATTAAACATCGTATATCAAATAAGCGAAGCGTTAAATTTGAATTTGTTTTGAATTTTAAAGACTATATGTTTACAGATGCCAATCTTTTCTATTTCAAGCGTATAGATTTATTGTGAATTTATTTTAAAAGGTTATTTATTACGTGAAGCTAATTGTAAATTATCCAGTGCCATACTTTTGCTGATTGAACTATTTTAAGTGTTTTATTTTAATATAATAATATGAACAGAAAATATTAATAATATAAACAGAAAAAGTCATGTGCAAATTTTTTACCTGAATTTAAGTTCGCCAAAATAAGAAAATATAGAAGGATGTATACCGCAAAAAGAAAAGACAAATGATTTTAATCTAGGAAAATATAATATAATATAACAACGAACGAAAATGTACAATACTTTCTTTCGAGTTACACCCACAATCTCGAAAAGCGTTCTTTACCAGTAGAAAACTCGGAAACCAATATATTTCCGATATTTAAAGAAGATGTTTAAAATTTCGATATTTAAAACAAAGTTCTTTTTGCTGACATTGAATTTCGGAAACATTTCCGAGTAGTTTTTACATGAGTATTAATCGGTTTTTTTTTAACGAAATAAAGGTTTTTTTTTATGCTATCAACTTTCGGTGTTGTGTCAATTCGTCGCAGCGAAAATGTTGTTGATTAATTTCACTTTTATTAGCATCGCCTTTAAAAACATTTTCGCTGCGACGAATTGACGCCGCGACGAATTGCGCACGGTGAATTGTTCTGCTATGAATTGTTTCGCGATGAATTGTTCCGCGATGAATTGTGCGCGACGAATTGACGCAGAACCTCAACTTTCAAGAAACATTTTCATGTTTATCAAACATGCTTTACATACAAACATGGTAAATGAACAATATTAACATTAACATTAAAATAATGTTATTTTGTTACTCTTGTATGTATATAAATTCAATTACGCAGCTGAAAATGTTTAATTTAAAATTGATACACCTTGAAAACCGACCGGGTAGAGAAAACTGATTAATACACTATAAAAACTACTCGTAAACGTTTTGAAAATCAGTGACAATTTGTTTTTATAAATGCTTTGTGAAAATTCGAAAATATATTGGTTTCTAAAGATAAAAAATGCTTTTCGGATTCGTGGGTAAGAGTTTATTGTATATTTTGTTTTGTGGTTGAATTAAAACTTCGTAGACTAAGATACATTTGTCTTTTTTTATAGTGTGAGATATATCAAATAGTTTTTTCTTTGTTTTGAAGGATTTAAGTATTTTGTAATATATTTTTAACTTTTAAATGTAGGTTCACTTTTAAAACATTGCAAAAATATTTACTGGTTTTCTTTTATTTGTAACCTATGGTCAATTACACATTGCCACTTTCTACTTAACTTCTAAGTTTAATTACGTGTTTCATGATACAATTTTGCTTTTTATTCTAGCAAAACCTGGGAAAACGGAATCTGTCTATAAAGAACAATTACAAGTCATACAAAATTCTTTCAGCACCTTAGCCGGAACCCCCCCCCCCCCCCATCCCATTATTTGACGAATTTTCTGAGCTTGAATGTGTGTAAATATAATCAATTACATACAATTAAATTGTGATTACATTGCAGATAATTGCAATTACAAATTTGCCCAATTCTGCAGTCAAGCTCGTTTAATACGAACACGGATAAAACGAGGACCATGGTTAAAAGCAATTTACACTCTAATCATCATTTAACATATATTAAACCCTAACCACCTCACAAAAAAATTAATTAATTAATTAATTAATAAAACAAGAAAATGCAAAGTTATGTGCCGAAGTCTTGAAAGATTGAAAGAAAGAATGGAGAGATAATGGAGCGTTTTAAACACATCTCCTTTGAAGATTTACAACTCAGCCATGGAAACGAATGAGCATAGAAGAAAACCTTTATTCGTTTATTTCTTTAAATCAGGACTCTAGTCTAGATTAACCAACCTTTTCAGATTGCATTATTAAAAAGGAAAGGATATATGAAATCAAAAGCTCGAAAATTGCAATGTTAGCCGAGTTTTTCCAGGGAAATTTATGATATCATTTTAATTTTAGCATTGGGATAATTAGAGCAAGTAATAGTTGTAATTAGCTTATTTGTATGTGTGTGTTTTATGATTTTTTTTTTATGTTCACAAGTGTTACGAGTAACGGTTAATACGGTCACTTTTATAATAATTCTCTTGCTTCTCGTATTAACGGTTTCGACTTAATTTGAATAATATTTAAATAATGTTACATACAAAAACAAAGTTTGTGCCAAATGATGGTGTTGTAAATTTATCTTAGCTGATTCTAAAACAATTTATCTGATCATAATGCTTTAACGCGAATCATTATTGATAATCATGCCGCATATTATGTAAATTTTATACTTTTTTATTCATTATATTTTTTTCGTAATATAAATATATACTTTTCTTTACTACTAAAAAAATATATACTGATGTATCCTTGAACATCCTTGAATAGATGAATTTCAGAAGAAAAGGTAATAGAAAAATAGAACTTCATAATAAATTTAAATGGCTGCTTTATTATTTTCTCGCATCGTTCGTTTCGTTAAGGATATAAACTAAAAAAATGTGTCTTTTTTATTATTATTATTACGCTCAGAACTTTTAAGTTTTAGACTTTCATAATTAATTTATGATTTTTTTACTCTAATAATTTATGGGATACTTCAGTTTTTGTTTCTTGCCCATTTATTATTTTAAGTGCAAATAATTTTACGGAGTTCTCAAGCGATATTTGTGTTGTAGAATTCGTTAGAATATAATGTTTTTCTTTGGATAATAACTAGAGATGGCTGGTTATTCATGGAATTGGCTTAGCGATTTCCTAAATTATGTATGCGAAGTTTTTATTTCATTTGAATTTCTGCTAACAAAATTCTTTCACATTTATTTTTTAAGCTAATTTTGCAGTATGGTTTTATTATTACGTTTAGCTGTATCTTATGCATTATTTTGATTTCAAATACCTTTGATAAATGTATAAACAATGTTTAGTTCAAGAATTTGTAGAATTTTAAATGTATGGTTGTGCATTTTAAACAAGAAGGGCTATTTATGGTATTTTCTCAGCGATTTGGATGATTAAACTTGCAAAAGTTTTTATAATTTAATTTTAAACTAGCAGATTTGGCTTTTTTATTTACTTATTCTGTGCAATTATCGGCTGTTTTTCTGTTTATAGTTTTATTTGTTTTCCATTCAATATTCCAATTTTAAATAGTTTTGTGAGATTGTCAAACATCTTTTTTCTTAAAAAGGTAATTTTAAAGTATTTCTGGATGAAAAACATGATTAATTGTATCATTATTTACCTTTGTAAGTAACATTGTGCAATTCGCATATGATGTTTTTTCATTTAGAATTTGCTAAATTTTAAGTTTAGCTATAATTGAAGAAGAGTGTTCAAGGGTTTTTAATGGGATTTTCTTGGCGATTTGGTAAATTAAGTATACAGTGCTTTATTATTATCATTATTATTTATTTATTTACTTTATTAGGGCATCCAACCCGGGCTTCCAGGGTTGCAGAACTAGCTAATTTTTTTATATATTTAATATGTATATTTTACATTTAATATATATCTTTATATTGTACACTAACAGCACCAAAAAGCATTTTTATAAGAATAATATCAATTATGTATTCAAATAAAGTTTCGCTACTTTTTGATTATCTTTTTTTTTTCCTTCTTTTTTGATTCTTTGTGACTTAAGAGCGTAGTTCTATTACATGGCTGTCAGGTTCTTCTCACAGGTGCAAGAGTTGAAAGCTATTCTTAAGGGATTAGCATATTGTATGTATTGTATATGTATCTATTGTGTACCGTTAAATGCGTCCTTTAGAAAATCTTAATCCGAAGGGTGGCGACTTGGACAGAATGAAAGAAGTATTTCCATTGCAATGTGGTCTTTCAGAGATAAGAAAGCTATTGCACTCTTTTATTTAGGAAGACAGATCCGTCAAGAGGGAGGAAGGGTTGTCAAGGACCCTTGGAAACAGAGGAGAAACCCCGTAGAAAGGAGGGTGTTCTGCAGTTTACGAGAGAGAGAAAGTGAGGTCTAACGTAGGAAGCGAAGGTGTAAGGTCGTTCAGAGTTGGAGCTCTGAGACCAGTGTTGAGTTCGGACGGAGCAGCGAAGTGTGAAGGTTGCTCGGGGAATGAGCGCTGAGAGCGGGTGTGAGATGAATAGAAATCTCAGTGTGGAATAAATGAACGTAGTCTAACGATACACGTAAAGCGTTTCTATAATTATTTTGATTTAATATTAAACCGGATACTTTACCTCCGAGTTTAAGTGTAAATATTGTTAATAAAGTGTTTGTTTAAGTGTAATAGAAAGAGTTAGGTTTTTCTTGAATATACATCACGTATTGTGTCCGATATCACGTATTCATATCGGTGGTGGCAGCATATCAAAAGACCGGATTATATTTCGAAGTTGTGTGGACGGAGAAGTGGAATCCGACAATGGTGGCAGCGGTGGGATCTGAATCACCGAAGACCAGTGCCAGTTAACCGTATTACAGAGAGTTTGTGCCGGATCGCTCAGCGGAAGTGTTCGTGCCCTATCGTCGTAGACTAGTGCCAGATAGCTGTGTTACAGAGAGTTTGTGCCGGATCGCCCAGCGGAAGTGTTTGTGCCCTATCGTCGTAGACCACCAGTGCCAGTTAACCGTGTTACAGTCAGTTTATGCCGGATCGTCTAGCGGAAGTGTGTGTGCCCTATCATCGTAGACCAGTGCCAGCTAGCCTTGTTACAGAGTGCCTTGCCGGATCGTCCAGTGGAAGTGTTGGTGCGGTGTGTAGTGTTAGTTCCAGTGTTTGTGTGTAGTGTTTGTGGACACAGTGTTTCAAATTACAGTGATTGTTGCCCGAGAGTGCAAGATTTACCCTGTGGAAAAGTGAGCAGAGAATTGCCCCAGCGAATGAAGTACGAGGTAAGGTGTTTTGATCATTTTACTCTACTGACATTCTCGAACCTATTTTTTTTATTTTATTGTGTATAATTGATGGTAATTTGGGTTAATGTTGTGGTTAATTTATAATAATTTATGTGCAATATAATAATTGGTCTAAATCAAATGAGATATTAACAACCATTTTACACTATTGTTTTAAGAAAAGGATCTTATATTAATTACTAGAAGTGATTTTCTAATTGTTTTAAACGGATAAGATTAATGATTAAAATTAATGCATTGTGTTAATAGTTGGAAGGAATAATTGAAATTTCTTAAATTTAAGTTATTATTAAAGTAATATTTAAATTAAGTGATACTGTTTGTTTTAAATTTGAAGTATTAATAGTAAATGAGGAAGGCAAATTTGTGTAGAATTTAAATTAAATTGAAATAACCTTCAAGGAAGAACTGAAGGCCCAGAGAAAAAAAAAAAGTGCTGTGATTTACTTTTTAATGTGAGAACTAATTTTGAAATTGAAATATTTTATTGAGATTAAATTTAGGAATTTATGTATATTTCATGCACATTTTTGTTAGGTGGATATTTTTATGTAGTGATTGGCATCAGTGTTTTATTCAAATTGCAACGTATCAGTATTATTGTGTAAATTGTATTTTATTATTTAATGGTATAAATTTAAAATCTGTATTGCATAATAGTCAAATTGAGATTATTGTTACTGTGTTATTGGAAGCAAGTAGTGGGGTACCATTGTTAAAGGAAATTTATCATTTTTTTATTACTTATTTGAAATATGTTAAATAGTATAATGTGTGGAGGTAATTTATGAGGGTAGGATTTGAGGAAGTATTAATTTGATATTGTGATTAAGTATTGTTGTAGGGTGGTAATAATTATCGGTAGAAGGTATGGCTTTCTTACTAAAATTAAAAAGGGTGGATCTTCAGGCGATATGTGGAGAGTTAGGAATTGAGGTCTCGGAAGATGATACCAGGTTTAAGCTTAAGAAAAAGATAGTGGAGAGCGACGAATATGAAGAGGGAGCCGTTATGGAATTATCTAGCACTATTGTTACGGAACGCTTAGAACAAGAAGCGTTAGTAGTAGAACGGGAAAAGTTAGAAAGGGAGTTAGAACGAGAAAAGTTAGAAAGGGAGTTAGACCGTGAAAAGTTAGATAGAGAAGAAAGGTCTGAAAAATTGAGATTGGAACATGAGTTAGAGTTGGAAAGGATAAAAATTCAAAGTTCGGCAAATAATTCGAATGGGTTTAGAGAATATAATAATGAGAGTAGCCTAGAGAAATTGATTAAAAGTGTTAAAACTTTGTCTATCAAGGTTCCAGAAGGGACTGAGGGATGGAATCTGTTTTTTAGCAGTTTAGAACGAGCATTCAAACAAAAAATGTACCGGAAACTCAGCAGGCCGAAATTTTACTAAATATGCTAGGGGATAAGGCCGATAATTTGCTAATATACACGACTAGAGAACAAATTGAAAGTTATGAGAAGTTAAAGGAATTAGTTCTAAGGGAACACGAGCCGACACCGTAGGCGTGTTTGGAAAATTTCAAGAAGGCTAGAAGGAATCAAAATGAAACTCATGTATTATTTGTGTCACGTTTAATAGCAACGTGGGAAAATTACTGTAAGATTAGAGGTGCAGATACGTATGAGAAGGTTAATCAGTTAATTGTCACGGATAAGTTGTTAGCTACTTTAGATGAGGAAACCGCGACGCATGTTGGATTAACTCAGCACAGTAATTGGTTAGAAGTTTCTAAAATTGCTAAGGAATGTGATAATTTCTTTGATGCTAAACAAAAATCTTATGCGGTAACTTATAAGGGCTATAAAGGTAAAGAGAGGTACGTAAATAATGGAGATTCTAGAAGGGAAAAAGATGAGGCAGTTAGTAGTAATTGGAGACAAAATGGGAATAATGAAGTTAGTCCATTTTTGGGTAGAAAACCGGAATATAAGAAACCTAATGATACGACGCCTATCTGTTTCAAGTGTTCTCAACGAGGACATGTTCAGCGATTTTGTACAAAAGGAAATAAAGAGGGAAGTAATCAAATTAATAACCGACAAGAACCAAGGGCTAGTATCAATAATGTCTCAGTGCGAGGAATTAAAGAATTACCAAGGGGAGCGAGTATGGCAAGAATCGGAGCAAGAGGGAATTGGAGAGCTACAGTTATTGGAGAGAAGTTAAATAATCTCGAGAAAGTGGAAGTTAGTGTAAATGGGAAGATAACAAAAGGATTGGTAGATTCTGGTTGCCAAATTAGCGTCGTTCATAAAGATTTAGTACCAGCAGAGAAACTAAGAGGGGCTGGTAGCATCTATTTACAAGGGATATTTGGTAAGGCAGTGAAATCGCCATTAATTCAGTTACCTTTAGCTATTCCAAAACGCGGAGAAACTAATGTAATTCATCTGGATGTACTTTGCGCGATAATTGATAATAGTAAGGAACAGGTAATTTTACATCCTGACGTGGCTAATGAATTGTCAGAGTTAAACAACGAGAAATCATTAAGAAAATCGGTAGAAAGGGAATGTAAGGAAGATAGTCGGAACAAAGTGAAGGAAGGGGAAAGGATTAGGAATGATAATGATAACCGTTATGTCGTAGAAACGAGATCGGTGAAGTTGCAAAGTCATGAAAAGGAAAAAGCCGAGGTAGAGAAAAGTAAGATTAATCAAGTTACGGAAAGTAGTTTAAATGTATTTCAGGAATCCCAAATGAGTTGTAAGGATTTAGAGAAAGCTTGGGAATTGGTTGAAAATGAGAGAGAGTCTTATTATACTGTGAATGGGATGTTATATCATAAAGAGAAATTAGTAGATGAAACTGTAACTCAATTAGTATTACCTAAAATTAGAAGGGAGGAAATTCTTTAACTAGCGCATACCTCCTTATATGGAGAACATCAGACGGTTAAGAAAATGTTAGAAAGAATCGAGCATTCATTTTATTGGGAAAATATGGCGACGGAAGCTAAAATATATTGTGAATCAAGTGTAGAATGTCGATTAACGAGGGAAATGAATGTGAGTAATAAGGAGAAAGAGGAAATATGTCGACCTGCAGTTATAGTTGAGTTAGGGGACGGGAGTAAGAAACTGGTGTATCAAGATGAAATGAGAGCATTTATGGCTAAAAATAAAGTAGTCGATATTGTCTTGGATAGTGACGGGGAGTTTGAAGACTGTAGGAAAGATCTGTTGTTAGACAGAGAACAACCTGAAAATAAAGACAGGACGGGATTTGAGATAAAAGGGTTAACAAATATTCAAGTTGGGGACATAAAATCAATCTTAAGGGAAAATAAGGAATTATTTATGGGTCCTATCGAACTGGTAGAAATGGAGAAAAATCGGATTGGTCGTAAACCGGAGAGGGGTAAGACAAGGCAGAAATTGTACAATGTCTTTATTACGTACAAAGAGGACTTGGGCAGGCAAGTGGCTGATTGGTTAGAGGAAGATTTAATTGGGACATCAGAGGCAGAAGTTAGCCATTCAAGTGGGTGCATTGCGGAAAGGGATGTACCAATTAAGTTAACGAGGAAGCACTGGAAGGAAAAAGTTCCGCCTCCAGCAATCTCAGCCTAAGGACTGACATTGAAATGACATAATACTAGTGTAACTTTATTTTTTTTATGTATTTATAATTGTATTTGCATTTTGTGTTTATAACAGTGTATTAGCATATTGTGTCATTTTTTTTGTAGTTATCACATTAGTATATGGTTCATTAGAGATGTCAGTAGTTAAATTTTCAGGCACCTTGAAATATTTATGTAATTGTAGTAATGAAGAAACCTATCAAGAAACTGTTGAACTCTTCTCAGACATTACATAGTTTGAGGAAAATTAGCCCCTAAAAGGCATATTTTCCGCTAAGGTGGGGGGGTGTCAGGTTCTTCTCACAGGTGCAAGAGTTGAAAGCTATTCTTAAGGGATTAGCATATTGTATGTATTGTATATGTATCTATTGTGTACCGTTAAAGGCGTCCTTTAGAAAATCTTAATCCGAAGGGTGGCGACTTGGACAGAATGAAAGAAGTATTTCCATTGCAATGTGGTCTTTCAGAGATAAGAAAGCTATTGCACTCTTTTATTTAGGAAGACAGATCCGTCAAGAAGGAGGAAGGGTTGTCAAGGACCCTTGGAAACAGAGGAGAAACCCCGTAGAAAGGAGGGTGTTCTGCAGTTTACGAGAGAGAGAAAGTGAGTTCTAACGTAGGAAGCGAAGGTGTAAGGTCGTTCTGAGTTGGAGCTCTGAGACCAGTGTTGAGTTCGGACGGAGCAGCGAAGTGTGAAGGTTGCTCGGGGAATGAGCGCTGAGAGCGGGTGTGAGATGAATAGAAATCTCAGTGTGGAATAAATGAACGTAGTCTAACGATACACGTAAAGCGTTTCTATAATTATTTTGATTTAATATTAAACCGGATACTTTACCTCCGAGTTTAAGTGTAAATATTGTTAATAAAGTGTTTGTTTAAGTGTAATAGAAAGAGTTAGGTTTTTCTTGAATATACATCACGTATTGTGTCCGATATCACGTATTCATATCGGTGGTGGCAGCATATCAAAAGACCGGATTATATTTCGAAGTTGTGTGGACGGAGAAGTGGAATCCGACAATGGCTGTTAAATTCTTGTGTTATTTATATAATTTTATTTATTTATTGAAGAAATATCAGTTTCATTATGAAATATTAGCCGAAAACAAGTGCTGAACTATTTATATTGTTTTAAGTACAAGCGAATTAATCTTTCGTAATCGAGCTGCATGTGATAGCAATATATTTTTTTTAATCATACTTAAAAATTATTTTTAAAAACATAAAAAATCAGTAAATAGAGATACAGGTTTCAAACAAATTGCATTTGAAAGATCATTTTTATTTCCTTTTCGATGGTGTAAAAATTGAAATTATGCGCTATCTAGAAGTTACAAAATCTAAGGTAAAACAAAATTCTGTGCGTAAAAGCGAAGTTAATTATCCAGATGTTGACACCATCAATATGGCGTCAGCGTTATTCACGGAAAAGTTTGTGTTTCATAGTATATCTGTGTACTTTGTACAATGAATAATGCTTTTGGAACATGATAAAGTAAAGTACATCCATAACTCATCGTAAATTGAATTATTGCGCTAATCGATTTGTTAAATGAATGTTATAAGAAGTCTTTATAATGTTACTTTAAAGTACTGACGAGTCGTCTATATATTTAAAGCGTAAAAAGCGCTTTTCCTAAGATTCACACAAGATTTTCCACACAAAACTGACTTCATTGCGCATGCGACAACTTTGTTTAAACGCTGCCTCCCTTCCATAGAATTAAGTAGAAACGAGAAACCTGTTTAGCGTTCACCATCCCGGTTTACTATGGCCCGGAAGTGAAATCGAGGAGCGAAAAGGAAGTGACGAAGTAAGCGAGCAGAAGCCTTGATCTCCATTGTTCCACGTGCTTTGTAAGTGGGCTGAAAGAGACAGAGGTGTAAAGATTTGGTAGGAAAGTTTTGTTTCTTATTTAAATTTTCTATGCGATTTTTAACATTGTTCCGAGTTTTGTGACGATTTTCCGAGACCAAGGCAGGCGTACGGTGCAGAAGACAGTGCCCCCCCCCCCCTTCCCCAAATCCTAAATTCGTTTAATTCGAGTTCCGTTTGGAATAAACCGATCAACGTAGCGGACGAAGCTTCTCTAGTAAAATATTAAATTCGTTTTACAAAATATTAACGCACCATCATTTTCACAAAAAAATAAAATAATAATAATAATAATAATAATAATGATTAAAGAATAAGAAACCTCCGAAATTAGCATAATTGTGTCAACAAACCAATGTGAGTGTACATATATATAAATTTAAAAATGAATACACATGTGAAGAACGAAGGATAAGACACCTTAAAAAGTAATGAAATGGACACTGAAGGAATTATACTTAAAAGGATGAAAAAGCAAAATTTGGAAAAGCAAAATTGGAAAACTATGAATATCTTATAGAATCTTCAGAAGGGCTTTATAAGAATATTCATAGTAAGTATAGGTTATTTCATCAAATATTGTCAGCATTATGCCGAAAATCGACAATATTAAGCCCCTAATAACATATATAAATGAAACAAGAAAATTAAGGACCGACAAGAGGTTCAAATTACAAAATATAATGGAACAAGAAAATTAAAACCCGACATGAGGTTCAAATAGCAAAATAAAATAAATAAAGATGCAACTAAAATAGAAATTAGATAAATAAAAAAATATTCAACTTAAATAGTAAATAGAATATAAAATGTTAGAATATAGAATATAAAATGTTCAAGACTCACCAAAAAAGACAAATTTGAAAGTAGATGTAAAAAATATATATATATATTTATACATATGAAGGCTTTAAAACTTCTCTCAGTGTTTAAAAATTCACCATAATCTTCTTCGAGAGCAACCATAACAGGCCATTATTTTGAAAAGCTTCAAAAGTTTCGATGAAATTTAAGCCGTAGGATTAATTATTAATTAAAGCAACTGAGTTTTATCAAACAAAAGTCATAAGTTCGATTAATTTGGAAGATTTCGTAAGGTTTCTTTGAGGATGTGGATAGCCGCTATTATTTTGAGAAGTTTCAAAAGTTTTGGCGAAACGTAAGCCATAAGACTAAATATAATTAAGATAACTGTGTTTTGCGGAACAAGAATATGTTCCTTAAATTTAATTGATTCTGTGTTTAATTAATTTTTAATTTATAATAAATTAATTTGAGATACATCTAATTTGAAGAACTTTTTTTTCATATAGTATGAAATAAATATTTCTTGTTATAAAGTTTGTATCATTGATTTACTGCATCGTAATTTTCACATAAGTTATTGAAAAATAACTTTCTTCATAAATTATACATATTAATTTACATTAGAAATTATGTATTTAATTAAGTAAGATAATTATTATTAAATTAATATGCAAAAATGTAAACAATGATACTTTCGAAAGAGATTATAAAGTATGTCTAGATACTATTTAGATAAAAAAATATATATATAGTAAAATCACAAAATATTAATTGAGTCACAAAATATTGAAAATCAAGATATTGTAGATTCAAGTTTATTTTATATAATAGACTACTTCAGACGAATATGCAATATAAATCAATACCAAGATTTCTAACCTAAATATATACCTAAAATTAATTAACATTGAAACACGCAAAATAAGTTATAAAGTATTACATGATAGCAGACACATTATGAAATGTGTCGAAACATCTGTCTCAAAATATTGATTCGTCTTCAAAAAACAAAAAAAGGTGAATTCGAAAAAGTTTTTTTTTTTTCTGCTTCTTTTCCTATTAAAGAATATTTCAAATTAACCCCATTATGAATAAATATTAACCATTATAATCAAATGTGTAAATAAAATTAATATACATAAGTGTTAACAATGAGATAATCTAAAGAGGTTATAAATTATGACATATTTAAGCGAATATAGCATGCATTCGAATATTTTAGAAATCCTCGTTTCCAAAATTGTTTTATTTGCTTATTAAACTGTTTTCGTTTTTTAGAAGAAATGAAAGTTTTTTAACCATTTATTCAACTTTTTGTGCATTAGAATCAGGAAAAATCTCCAGCAGGTAGATCTCGCTAAAGCTTGAGCTTTGTCATTAAGCTAGAATCATGGTTTGAAAAGATGACACTTATCCAGCTTCAATCCGACAGTCAAAACGGGTAGAGTTGAGATAGAGGTTAAATCGTTGATGCTTGAACAATTTATCAAACGGCCATTTACGTTTCTGTCACTTGTTTAGCTGTGTCATTTTCGAGCTTTTGTGTAAGCATTGCAAAGTTTAATGAACTTTCCTTCTTCGGATGTTTCAGGACTGTAAAAGTGTGCAAATAAAATAACTGTGGATTTTTTCTTCTCTTTTGTTATTTTTGTATTTTTCTTTTTCATTTTTTTATTATTATTTTTTTTATTTTTTTGTATATATATATATATATATATATATATATATATTCATTTTTTAAGTCTGACACTAAAATATTGGAATTTAGTATCTATAGGAGTATTTATGCATTTTCATTTATATATTATTGTGAACCATGGGTTTAATATTAATGCAATATTGTGAAATTAAGATTACAAAAATACATTAACAGTGGTGTGTTTCAATATTTTTCCAATATCATAATATATTTGCTGAATATTCGAAATATTTTAAAAATAGTACAATTGGTAGGGAAATATTTTGGAGAAATCAAAAATATTTCAAAAGAAAAAGGTATATTTAAGCAATATTGATATGGCCTTGTAAATATTTTCAAAATAAAAGGATTTGTGTCGATTTTACATTTCTGATACAAATGCATATAAGATTAGATAAGATCAGATTAGATAGATTTTTAAAATATACTGTCAGTACTGTGTTTCAATATTTTCCCAATATCATAATAGTATATTTGCTGAATAGTCGAAATATTTAGAAAATAATGCAGTTGGTGGTGAAGTATTTTGAAGAAATCAAAAATATTTCAAACAAAATAGATATATTTAAGCAATATTGATATTATCTTGTAGATCAGATAGATTTTAAAAACATGCTCTCCGTACTGTGTTTCAATATTTTCCCAATATCATAATATATTTACAGCATATTTGAAATATTTCGAAAGTAACAAAATTGTTGGTTAAGTATTTTGAAGAAACGTAATATATATATATATAGGTATATTTAAGCAATATTGATATTACATTGTAAAATATTTGCAAAATAAAAGGATTTATGTCGATTTTGCATTTATGATACAAATGCAAAGCTGAAAAGTTAGACATTTTTGCCAATTTAGCTTAGCCTAAAATTAGGGATTCTAAAAAGATAATATTTATCCAGCTTTAATCCGACATTTAGAAAGGGAAAGACAGAAATAGAGGTTAAATCGTTGATTGAACAATTTATCAAACGCCATTTACTAAAAAAAAAACGTATACGTTGCTGGCACTTCTCACGTAATTAGCTGTGTCATTTTCGTATTCCTGGATCGTTTTCCCGGTGAACGTTTTCCCCCTTACGGTTACGCCCCTCCGGGGCGCAATTTTAGAGATACAAACAAGCAAAAAATATATTTTAAAGCTGAGACCGTATTCTTTTTAACGGTGTAATAGGTTTTTATAATATCAATTTTAACCCTTTCAAAACAATAGCGACCACAGGTCACTTCGCGCTTCCCGGAGACGATTTTTCTTTAGACGTTTTTTTTTCTCGTGTCAGCTAGTTATAATATAAAAATGCTAAATAAAAATTTCAAATGTAAAATTTTCAGCATATACATTACAAATGTAGCAAAAGTAAACAAGTGGGTAAGTGTAATCGAGGATCGCTCGAAGGTTTCGTTTAATATTCATTTCAAATACTTTATCCTTTCTTTAATAAATCCAAATAAATTTCATTTAGCAACAAAAAAAAAAAAAAAAAAAAAAAAGAAAAAAACTCGTGTTTTTTGTTTTTTATAAAGTAAAAATTTACCGGTCTATTTTATCGTTTTTTCGAGTATCCAAACCAGCCTGATAGCGGGCAAAGCCGGCAATTATATTCTGTCACGCGGACTAAATACGATATAAAAAATTAATTTCAAAATTAAACATGTTGTACTCCTTCAAAATGTTAAAATATGCGAATATTTCCATAATCGGATTTTTATCATGATTCAATATGTTTCTCAAACTCATATATTTACTATTCTCTATTACTCATATTGATACTCGATTTGTATTATTCTCAAACATCTGAAAAATTCGTTAAACTTCCAATATAACGTCAGATTTGCTTTTTAATTCTCTAATGACGTGATATTAATCTGCTTTGTGTACATACACATGCTCATACTCCTTGTATTATTGAGAAATCTTTGAAAATTTCCGTTTCATTACCACTATGATGTCAATCATTTTTATTTCATATAAATCTTTTTTCATTTGGTGAAACTTTTTATTTCATTTTCCTTTTTCACGTGGAAATCGTCTGATAGAAATTAATTATTGTAGAAAGAATTTCATCGTAGATTTTTAATTTTTGGCATCTGCTATAACGAAAAATGTTTAAATTTAATAGGAAAAGGCTGTTAGAATTTTGGTTTTTTATCTCTATTTATTAAAACAATACGAATTTTTCAAATTTTAATATTTTGAGCTCTTTATAGCTGGTATTCAGCTATATACACAGAGTTTCAACTCTGTAAGTTACATAGTTTCTGAGAATAGCTCTGTGACAGACAGACAACGGAGCGGGAGTAATAGGGTTTCGTGAGATAAACTAAATCCTAAAAAGTGAAAAATAAAACACACTATTTCATTATTTATTGTTATCGATTTTTTCTAAAATTTCTGTTATGTCCATTAATGGGAATATACCATTAATAAAAATAACACTAACTGTTATAACACTAAATTATAACATAGTTGAATCTTAATCTATTCATGTAGCACTTTTTCGTTACACTAATAATTAAATAGACATAGTTACGTCCAGAGCAGGTGATTAGCTCCAATTTAGTTACCTGAATGAGTCCGTGATAGTGCAGTGAAAGTTACAACTTTTACGCACGATCGAACTATTCAACTGACCGTTAACTCCCGTAGGTTTAATTGTACTGGAACGTTTGTTACACTTATGACTGTATTTTCTCATTCTTATTTTATTTTATTTTTCGCTATTTAAATAGCGGACGGAATGTTTTCCATTTCATTTGTGATATTTGTCACTTATATTGTTCGGTTTTTGAGTTGAGCCAATTGAAACTGACTATATTGTTATTACGTACCAGTCTGTGTATGAAACACTAAATGTTCATTAAAATAACTCTTTGAAGTTGAAGAAAGATTAAGGTCTCAGGAGTCTTACATTTTCACTGAAGGTGTAATTTAGCATCATGTCACACTTAATTTTACTTCTGATTCTCTATATAACACAAATGCATAAAATTTTTACCACTGACAGCTTAATGTCTGTTTTATGTAGCAAACTTATTTTAATATTTTGCAACTGATATTTTACTTTTTTTTATGTTTAATTTTTATTTAAAAAAAATTAAACTTGTTTTTTGACTTGCATCCATTGCGCGCAAAACTGTACTGAAACTATTGGTTCTGGAGTCCCAAATAATATTGATAATAATGATGTAAAACTAATGTACCTTGAACGTATACTTCATATTTAGTATTATAATTGCATTGCTTATTTAAAATTAGCATTTTTTCAACAAAATAATGAGTTTTTGTAATTTTATAATTTAAATTCAAAAACATTTAATATAATTTTACATAATTAAACTTAATTATAATAAACATAATAAATTATAATGAACATAATAAATTATAATAAACATAATAAATTATAGTAAACATAATTTAAATTTATTTTTTAAGTAATTAAACATTTAATTACTTAAAAATGAAGTGTATGTTCACGATACATTAGTTTTACATCATTATCAATATTATTTGGAACTCTAGAACTTTTACCCGCACCCGAACCGACCCGCTGTTTGGATCAGTTCGGGTTGGTGCTCTATTTTTTCGTTTCGGTTCGGGTTTGAGTCGGGTTGACTTCTACTTTTTTGCTGCGGGTCGGGTTCGGGTTGTGTTGTCTTTCATTGTTTCGCATTCGATTCAGTTTCGGGTTGGGTTTTGACTCTTTCGGGTCGGGTTTGGTTGACCTGCTTTTTCAAAACAATGTCCAAAATATTTTTTAAGTTCAAAAGTATATACAATAAGACCTCCATAATGGACACCCGCGAAAAGCGAACACCTCTATTTAGCGCTGAAATATTTCGGTTTCGGGTCGGGTGCGGGTTGAAATATGTCGGGTTGCGGGTCGAGGAAATATTTTTTGGCGGATTCGGGTCGGGTTGCGGGTTGACTTCCAATAGAATTTGCGAGTTCGGGTTGGGTACAACCCCCCCCCCCCCCTCCCCCCGTGCATGACTCTAATGCGAATTCACACTGGTGTAGAGTCACGAATTAAATGTGAACATGTTTACAAACACAGTTCTAATTATAATGCCATAAATCTAATTAAGTAAATAATTGCTAGACTATTATTTTACCTCAGCAAACCATTTTACTTAACATTTGTCTATGAGAATAGCTTTTACTGATGGATATTAAAAATTATATGTTAAGGATATTGGTCAGTCAGATCTCAAATTACCCTCGCTAATGTTAAACTATGGGTGTGGAATGCTTTCGTATTTTTTAAATATTTCACCAGAAAATTAATATTTTTAACTTATTTTTCTGTATACACTTCTTAAATGGTGTTCCTTCCTTTTTTAGTTGAGAAAATATTTCTAAAATATATACTTAATTTTATCTGACGTGTTAAATTCTTAGTCACAGCTCGTCAGCTTCGTTAAGACGTTAACTCATAAAATCTTAATTTAAGCATATAGTTTAGAGATATTTCTTCAGCTAAAAATGAAAGAAACGGATTTTAAGAAAAGTACACAGAAAAAAAAAGTTTAAAATATTAATTTTCTGATGTGGTATTTGAAACATATGAATGTATTCACCCATAAGGTTTAACATTGGAGAAGAGAATTGGAGATCTGACTACCGTCATCCTTTAAGATTATACTCAAATTCAAAATGGCGACTTTCTGACACAAAACTTTATTTTTTTGTTCGTCACACTATCAAATTGACATGTGTTTTTATTAAGAAACTATCTAATCGAACCGTTTCTCGTTAAAGGCGAAAATTTTTCAGAAAATGCTCTCAAAGTTGGCATTTTGAACCAAATTTCCGGACACATCAGCGCAAGAAAGGAAAAAAATTGTCATCCTGAAACAATAATCGTTTATAACTCAAAACTTAATTCATTTATCGGAAGAGGAAAAAAATTTTTCGATTACAAATCACTTCAGCAATGATGCCTGCAAGTTGCTCAGAAAAATTCTCGTTGTTCAGCGAAGATTTTTTTTTTTTTTTTTGAGAACGTTTTTAAATAAATAAGCAATAAATTTGAATTTGCCGTACGGTTTAAAAGTTATATATTTGTCACTCTTCACTCCTTCCGCTCTTTTTTCTTGTTTTATTAATTATACTCTAACTTAATTTCAATCCTGATCTCAGAATGATATGCTTAGATGTCTAAGATTCGAAATAATGCAAATAGATTAAAACTCTTCCTCTGGAATCTAATTGGAGAAGAAATAATTCAGTAATACTCAATAATAATGCATTACTACTCAGTTGCGAAGAGGTTAATTATTGTATATTATTCGTCCTATAAGAAAAATAACACGATATTAAAATTTAAACGTTCCATGTACCACTTTCAATTATTACTTACCCATCATACGTAGTATAGGGTAAGTCTTGTAATCGTTTTGAAAAGCGAAAAAAAATTTTGACGCTTCAGACACTAGAGATTCCGAAAAATATATTTTTAGAAAAAAAAAAAAATTCCGTCCGTCTGTGTGTCTGGAAACGCTCTATCTCCCGAACAAATCTAGATAGAGACTTGAAATTTGGTGTGTACTTAGTATGTATTAATGAGAAGAAGCATATTGAATTTCAGTAACCTCGATTATCCGGAACTATTTTTTTCGGACTATTTTTTTTCGGAAATATTCGTTCTGATAAAAGGTACATAAAAATTTTCAAAAGTGTTTATTTTAAGGAAAAAATATACAAGACAAAAAAAAAACACAAAATTTGTATAAAGAATGAAGTTTATCGGATAATTAGTTGCCGAGATATCTGTAATCCTATTTTCTACACTCTTCGATTTTTCATAACCCGGTATTTCATTCAAATTTCAATTCAAAGATATATTTTAATCGGAAATGAAACGCTTAATCCGACACAGTAAACCGTTAGTTAATATGATTATCAGTTTTTCATTAATAGAGAATTTAAATTTTATAACGTCATCAAGCCACGATTTTATTCGAATTGTAATGTATTTTATAAATAGTTTACACATGTTTTATTTTCATATTTTATATTATGCATATCCATGATGGGTAAGTATTACGGTGCCCCCCCCCCCAACGACTAGTTTCTTGTTTTATTAATTATACTCTAACTTAATTTCAATCCTGATCTCAGAGTGATATGCTTAGATGTCTATAAGATTCAAAATAATGCAAATAGATTAAAACTCTTCCTCTGGAATCAAATTGGAGAATAAATAATTCAGTAATACTCAATGATGTTACATTACTACTGAGTTGCGAAAAGGTTAAAAAAAAACGCGATTTAAAAATTTAAACGCTTTATGTAGCACTTTTAATTATTTTATAGAGACTCTGAATGCACATAAGTTACGTCCGGAGAAGATTAGTTCCAATTTATCCCCATGAACGAGATCGTGATAGTGCAGAGAGAGTTACAACTTTTACGCACGATCGAGCTGATCAAATGACCGTTAACTCAAATTGCCTTTGCTTTAATTGTGCTGCAACGTTTTCACACTTAAAGTTTTGTTTTCTTAGCCTTATTTTATTTTATTTTTCGCTATTGAGTAGCTAATCGGTTCTTTTGACAGAATGTTTTCGATTTCGTTTGTGATATTTGTCAGTTATATTGTTCGATTTGTGAGTTGAGCCAATTGAAACTGGAATTAATGCTGTTATGTGCCAGTCTGTGTATGAAACATTGAATGATTATTGGAATAATGGTTAACAGTACCTGAAAGGTTTGAAATGGCGAAAATTGACTGAATTTTGATAGTGGACTAGAAAGCCTGAAATTAGTTTAGACTTATTTTTGCATATGTTGGACAATTGCCAATGAACTTGTTCACCATGAACTTTTTTGAACGCATTCCGTTTCCCCATTCATAGATGGTGACACTTAATGATCTTCAATAGAACTTTCTGTTCATCTCCATTTTTTTCGTTTTAATTTTTCTGGTGTATAGTAAAATCTCGTTATAACGAATTTTTGGAGACCACCTATTAAATTCGTTACACTGAAAAATTCGTTAATGTAAAATTCCAATATGGCGTTTTTTGAAAAAGGAAATCTGCATGTACATTGAATTACAATATATATTATTACTACACTTATATTAAATTTCGGTTAATATGCAAATTTATCAGTAAATAATAAATATACAGTACATTAATGTTGTGAACTAACTAAGAAATAAGATAAAGTTTATTTAGTTTCAATATTTTAATCGTAGATGTTATAAAGCAATTATAATTTATCTTACATATCTGGCAGATTAAAAAAACTTACTGACATCTGCCGTTAATGTAACTATTTCTTTACAACAAAAGTTTTTTTTCTCCACTAAATTTGACAATGTATTTTTCAAAACAAATTGTATAAAATGTTTTCGGAATATTATTTTGTTGGGATAATTACTTTTTAATAGTTTCAATGTTTTATAGCCCGCCTTTTTTATCGTACAACAGAATCTTTAATATTAGATGAATAGTCATGATCGGTTTCATTTTCATTGTCGTCTGCCAACATTTCTTTGACTTTCCGACTAAAGTATTCTTCCAAACTCTAGTTTTTCAATAGATTTTTTTTTCCTTGCCAATTCAACATTCGTAAAACTGAAATGAATATTCGTTTTTAGCCGTTAATAAATTTGTTAATTTTTAAAATTCGTTAAAGTGAAGATTTTTATAATATAAAAGCATAGAACTTTTTTAACAATACAAAAATAGTCGTTAAACTGAAAAATTCGTTAAAGTGACATTCGTTGTAACGATATTCTACTGTACTCACTGGATGGCGCCACTCGAGTTTCCCAATCATGTAATTGGCCAAGACTCAACAAATTGTATCGCGCACTTTTTTTTGTCATTCTACAATGAGTAGAGTGCCTTTAGGAAAAACTTTCTAAGAGAAAATGACCCGAAACTCCATGAAAATGATGAATTGAAGGTTTTATCTATCAGGCAACAAAGGAAAGTATGTGGTTTCTGTATAGTTTTTCCTGCAACCAACCAACCCATAGATTTAATTTGAAATATAATGTTAAAGAATGATGATCCTTTTCTTCTTTTTGTGTATCTTTTCGAGAATTATAAAGCAAAATCCTCCCTTTTTTTCATTCTACAATGAGTAGAGTGCCTTTAGGAAAGATTTTCTAAGAGAAAATGACCCGAAACCTCGTGAACATGATGAGTTTAAGGTTTTATCTGTCATGCAACAAAGGAAAGTATGTGGTTTCTGTGTAGTTTTTCCTGCAACCATCCAACCCATAGATTTAATTTGAAATATAATGTTAAAGAATGGGGATCCTTTTCTTCTTTTCGTGTATCATTTTTCTAAAAAATCACAATAGTATAGTTTTTTTGTAAAGGAAAAAAATTGTAAAAAAAAAAGAAAAAATCAGAATCTAGATATATAAATATTCCACACCCTGTCTCATCTTTTAAATGATGTTGTATTTTGGTTGTGGAACGAACATAAGACTTAATTTTTAAAGCTCAGAGTTCTAACCATTCAGCCATCGCAGGTCTTTATTTACAATATAAAAAGCAAAAGGTTTATACAAGCAATTTTTATTTTCCATTTTTTCGGCTTTTAAAATTTTTACTTTGCTCCTGTTTTTTTAATATTTATTTTTAAATAAAATTCTTGTAAAATGTATATTGATTATATCTGTTTAATCTTGTAGCTGAATATACTTTAACTAGCCGCCACTGCCGACCAGTTTGGTCTCCCTTAACATTGTTAAACATTGCAACACGTTACATTTATTCATAATTTAATTTTCCCTTAATCCTTCGCCAAATCGGAAGATTCTAATAGACAAATCATGAACTTTTGCGATCATGGTAGCATTTCGCATATTTTTTGGGCACAAATGTCACATACGCATGTTGGCGCGATTCCCCCCCCCCTCCCCCGCCAATTTGGCGAAAACTTTGTTATGGAAATTGTTGTTTATTTACTTTTATTTTTTATTTTAATTCTATAAATTATTTTTGATATGTATATCAATATTTATTTACAACAAACTATCATTTATTTATTTTTATTCTTTTGTTTAATTATGAGTATTTTTGTTAGCCGGGAGCAGATGATAATTCGCCAAATATCGTTCCCATCACCGTCATTCATACTACAATTAATTTAATTTTAAATTATAAACCTGTCACTCATTTCATTTAAAATACTTAACTTTAATCTAAAATGCTTATATTACATAAATTTAAAATACTTCACACTTTTCATTTAAAAGAGAAAATAAATAAATAAATAAGAAATAATATCATAAATCAAAACATTTGATTTCAAAATCAAAGTATCATTTCTAATTTGTACACGCGATAAATAAAAGCTGTATTAGCGATTTCAAAAATGCTAAAAATCTGATTCATTAAATATTATTACATGAGTTCAATTTACGTCAAGAAAAGGTCCGAAAGTTGAGTTGTATAGCACATAATTATGGTAAACTTTGATTGTCTCACTGGTGCGAATTATTTTTTTGACGCGAGGCAGCGGTCCAAAAATTCATTCGCGGAGAACTTGCTTTGCGAATGATTACCTCCATGATTTAATATTTTAAATGTTCACGACGAATCAATCTTTTTTTTGTTTACTTTTATGAATAGAGAATTTGAACTGCGAATCTTTCGACTGAAGTTATTGCAGAATATATACATAATTGAACGCAAGTCATCTCTCAAATATTAATTTATTTTGAACGATCTTTCTTAAAATGTAACTTTTATGCAGTTTATTCGAAAAAATAATTTTGAATAAAAATGGCCGCTTGGCATATGAAAAAGCGATGCGGCATCCCGGAACTGTTGAGGACAGTCACATGACTTACAGTTTTATTATAGAGATATAAATTAAAAAATATATATTTATCGTATTTTTAAAAAAATATCGGGGATTGAATAAAATATGCGAAATACTCACGATAAATCAAATATTAATATTTAATATAAATTTAAAATATATATTGATTTCTATTTTTTATAGATAAATATATTTTGAAGTTAAAATATAGCTTAATATCACACAAAAATCCATAACAATCGCTTATAAAAAATATCATTTTGTAAAACTAATCTTAAATATTTATGTTACATAACTTAAGGCGTTATCTATTATTTAAACAAGTACTGAATATGATTTCAAAATAACTTATTCTTAAAATAAAATTGTTCTACAAAAATGAAAAAAGAATAAAAGGAAATTAAAGACAAATCGAAGAAAATAGTGCAAAGAAATCCCGAGCCATTATTATTATTATTATTTTCGCTTTCTTCTATACCTATACAAGAAAAAAATATTGGTTTCGTGAAAAATTTTGACTTTCTGTTTTCGACGGATTTATACGTTTTAGAAAGTTCGGAACACGATTTGACTGATATTCGTGATTCTTGACGATATATTATATGACGCTATATCTAGATGATGATGATGATATTTGACGATATTCGTGAGTCTGCGTGTCTGTCTGTATGTATGTGACACACGAACTACTGCGTATAATAGGATGAAATTTTATATGAAACTCTATCCTTATATGAACTGGTGCTGATTAGTTTTTGGGCAAAACCCAAGAGAGGTTGCCACAAGTCATGAAGCATTGAATGCCTCAAATAAAGTTATATTAAGTAATAGGTATAAATAATGCTATATATTGTTAGAGCATTCCGTACACTGTGGTAAATCATGCACTGAAAAAAAAAATGACACTTTCAAATCTGAGTAAATCGATGTTTTCATTTTGTTATGAAACTTTCTGTTTCAAATAGGACGACGCAATGTTTTCAATTCTGAAATACCAGAAATACTCAGAATATTGAAACATGGACATACTCAAAACTGAGTACCTAGAGGTCAGTTCTTACTCATTTTTTAAACATAGACATACTGAAAAATGATTAGGGCTCAGTTCATACTCATTTTTGAAACATGGACATACTCAAAAATGAGCACGTAGAAGTCAGTTCATACTCATTTTTGAAACATGGACATACTCTAATAGGAGCACGTGATGTTTATTCTTGAGTGTGTGCAGGTTTTCAGAAATGAGTAATGAGTATATACATGTTTCAAACTTGAATAATTTTGATTCGGAGCCATTTTGACTATGCGATATATATATATATATATATATATATATATATATATATATATATATATATAAACCTATTTGGTAAATTGATTTAATTTCTTGTAATACTTAAATCATTTAATTGATTTGATTAATATAGAAGAAAGTTTTGTGATGACCACAACTTACTATTTATTTATTTATTTGTTTTGCAAATAATATTTGTATAACATGTTCTTCGAAAAATGCCAAAGTCAAAAAAATAAAATAAATAAAATAAATAAATAAATTCATAAAATAGTATTTTTAAAAAGGTAGTCTTAAACAATAATCTTAAAATGTTTCAAACTTCATTCGTTATTTCAATTAATATTGATAATGATTTAATGAAATCATATTATTTATTAAAAATACTTGTTAGTACCTTGTAGCTATAAAGCTTAATTATTTAAGAATAATTTTATAAACATTGCAATTATATTATGATATTATGCAATCGTTAAACCATAAAAATATATTTATTTTTAAATTTATATTAAAGAACAATATTTGATTTTTCTTCATTATTTCGCATATTTTGTAATGGTAAAACAAGCAACTAAAATGACATATTTTTTCTAGAATTCCAGAATGTTCCAGAAATTTATCTTGCCCCAAAACTTTCACAAAATATTCCATAAGATAAAAATTAACGTTGAATTTCTATATATTGATTTTCTTCTGCTCTTCTTATAAAAATTGTTTAAGAAAAATAGAAAATCGATTAGTTTTTTAATACAAAATATTCTAATCTATTTTTCAAAACGCCTGCGTTTGCGACTTTTGGAAAACTTTCTTTGAAATTTCTAAGCATAAAAATGAAAGTCACTTCAAAAGATGGAACAGGGTGTAGAATATTTATTAATCTTGATTTTTATATTTTCTTTTTATCAACGTTTTTTCCTTTATAAAAAATCTAAGACGTTCATAACACATTTATTGTAATTTTTTAGAAAAATGATACACGAGGTGAAGAAAGGGATTTTCCAGTATATATTTATTTGAATAATTTAAAGCAAACACATACAAGGTGTAGTAAAAGATTTTGTGACTTCTGCTTTTTTTGTTTGTTTGTTTGATTTTGGATGATCATAGAAACAAAGTTGTTCATAAAACATTTATTGGGATTTTCCAAACAAAATAATACATGGGGAGAAGAAAAAAAATTTCTAGCATATATCTCTTTGAATAATTTAAAGTATATGCTAACCAGGCTCAAGGCAAAAAATTTTGTGACTGCTTTTTTTTCTTTTTTTTTTCTTTTTTTGAGATTTTATAAATAAAGCTGTTCTTACATAAAATTATAAAACATTTAAATAAAAACTATTTTCTTCGATTTTTCCTTGTCGTGTTCAATTCTCTTTGAATTGTGATTTATTTAACGGGAAATGAAAATTTTTGAAATCATAATCAATATTAATTTAAATAACATATGAGGTCTGAAGCTTTGTAAGATTATTGTTTAAGGTTACCATTTTGAAAAGAATATTTTATCCATTTTTTTTATTTGATATTTTTCAAAAAACATATTTATAACTATTATTTCTAAATAAAAAATAATAATGAGGAATTTCTTTTGACTCTTTACTTAGATTTTTCTTTGTATTATTTTTATTAATACTTTTTGAATATTCTTAGAACAATTTTTATAGAGATATTTTAAACAAAGATATTTTAAAATCATATTTAGTAATTGTTTAGATAATAGATAATGCCTTAAGTTACGTAACACAAAATATTTAAGATTCCTTTTACAAAATGATATTTTTACAAGAATTGCGATTGTTATGGATAATTGTGTGATATTACGCAATCTTTTAACTGCAAAATATATTTATCTATAAATAATAACAATATAAATTTTTAATTTGTATTAAAAATCAGTATTGGATGCCTTTATATGTTGTTTAAGTAGAAATTGATAATGATTTTAAGTTTTCATTCTCAGTTCAACAAATCATAATTCAAAGAAAGTATAATACAACAAGAGAAAATCGAAGAAAACAGTTTTTACAAAATGTTACATAATGCTATATAGGAACGGCTTTATTTATACGGTCGTAAAAAAGAAGAAAGAAAAAAAAAAACAGAAGTCACAAAACTTCTTCACTAAATCTTGTGTGAATCTTTCATAAATTATTCAAAGAAATAGATGCACAAAAATCCTTTTTTTCTCCACGTGTATCATTTTTCTAAAAAAAAAAAAAAAATCACAATAGATGTGTTATGAGCGTCTTAGATTTTTTATAAAGGGAAAAAACATGTTGTGAAAAAGAAAATATCAGAATCAAGATATATATAAAAATTCCACACCCTGCTTCATCTTTTAAATTGACTTTCTTTCGCATGCTTAGAAATTTCAAGGAAAGTTTTACAAAAGTATTGATACGAACGCAGGCGTTTTGAAAAATAGATTAGATGCGAATATATATATATATATATATTCATTAAAGCTAATCGATTTTTAGTTTCGCTTAAACATTTTTTATAAAAGTGGCAAAAGAAAATCAATATATAGAAATTCAATATTAATTTTTGATTTTAGGAAATATATTTTGTTAAAATTATAGTGCAAGATAAATTTCTAGAAAATTATGGAGTTCTGAAAAAAAAAATGTAATTTTTATTCCGCTTTTAACATTACAAAATATAAGGAATAATCACGAAAAATTAAATAGAGATTTTTAATATATTTTAATATATATATATATATAAATGTAAGATAAAGATACGTAAATAGTAGATTTACTTGAATTATATGAACAAATAGACGATGAATAGCAAAATATGAACTTTAATACAGTCCTAGACAGATAACTATACAATATTTTACTGATAATTTCTCTTCAACTAATACACGTTTCGTCCAATATATACAATATGTTTATATTCCAAAAAACCAAATAGGCCTTACAGCGCCTTTACTGGCTATTTCTCACTTTGATGCTTGCTTCACAATAAAAATTAGAAGACTGGCTCTTTTTCAATTTTGAAGATGTTCAAATCTTGATCTCGCGATCCAAAATATTTATAACTCGTGCATTTAAATCATGGATAATAATAGTACACTAGAGTGTCAGTTAATTTGATGATAATTTACGTCATAAAGGAGATGAAGTGTTCAAACTGAAATCTAACATATATATATATATATAATATGTATATTACCAGTGGACCCGTGCGAGGCTTTCGCACTGCGGTCTAATATATTTTACCAATATCTAATATTTTTTAGATGCAGGTTTAAAATTCTAAAGAAAAATTAGGTATTAAAAATATCTACAAACAACATTAGTCAAGCCAGAATAACATCTCTTTCATTTCATCAAAGTTACAGTAAAAGCCAAAGCCCAAAACTGTTCAAAGATAGTAAAAGGCACGCGCGAGAGAAAATCAAATCTTATTTTAACTCTGTTAGAGGATGACGTCATCCGCTTCTGGAAAAACACGGGACAAAGAAAAATTGAATACGTATAAAATACAATTTAATTTAATATAACAAAGCATACATTTTAGGCTACATGTGAAATACCACTGCTTCGATCTAACTATGGTGTCTTTTTCTTCTAAACATTTGAATTTCAGTTTTTTTTTTTAAATCATAAATATAAAGTAAGCCCATGTAAAGACGTCCCACTTTATCTTTTTTGTACTATTTATTTTTTATAATCATTGTTGGTCACTATGTAATGTGCATTTTATTATTGTATCAACAATGATTTGAGAAAAACTTTTCATTTCATTTATGAAAACAGTGCTGATTTAATTTTTAATCAAAAAACATGTTTTAACGAAATGTGAGTGTACTATGTCAGAATCCGGTTCAAAAACCTTTCGATTGTGCGTTTTGTAAATGCATAGAAAAAGAGATATTGACAACAGAAATAATGTATTTTTTATAGTTTAAAGTTTTCATAATATCATATAATAATTGCTATTTTTATAAAAATTATTCTTGAATTTCTTAAATTTCTTAAGTTCGCGAATAATTAAGTTCACACGTTCTAGATTTTTCACATAGTGAAAAATAAAGCATAATAATGTTATATATATATATATATATATAATTATAATATCTATGAATTTCAAAATACATATATACATATAAGTTCTAATATCATTCTACTTTAATCTACAAAGAGATAAATAATGATATTGTGTAAACAGAATACCACATATCTAATAATTAACATGTGCAATCATAATTTTACCATAGCATGTGCTTCAATGGTAATTGGCCAAATTTACTCATACCTGAATAATATTTAAACAAGAAAGAGAGAGAAAGGGAAAAAAAATTATAGATTGGAGTTGCTATTAATTAAACACAAATGGATTAATAAATCAAATATGAACATTATACAATGGAAAACTGGACTACAAGAGAACAAACAAGAATTGGATATGAAAAAACACATGTAGATGTACTCGTCAGCTTGGTTGCACCCACATGTGTTTTAAAAAATAATTCAGTATTTCATAATTCTACTGGCATGATGCTAAGAACAGTAGAATCAACCAAGTATACTGAATTATTATATTTTTATAAAATAAAATTTAATAAGAAGATTAAATTAAATGTAAGTTTTAAACATAAAAAAAAAAGAATATTTTTTTTATTTAGTAAAATACTTTATTAAAATTCTAGTGAGAAAATTAGTTTTATTTTTTGTAGTGTTTCAATGTTATACAAAAAAAAAAAAAAAATGTCAAAATTAAATTTACATAAAAATTCTACACCTTGTTTTAGCTTTAAAATGCCATGCATTTTTTATGCTTCGAAATTTCAGGGAAGGCTTTCAAAATGTATTGATGCGATGCTGGCTTTTTGAAAAATACTATATTAGATTTGCATTTTTTTTTCATTAAAAGTAATCATCGATTTTCTGTTTTGCTTAGAAAACTTTTTTTTTTTTTTTTTTTTTTTAAGTTGCAGAAGAAAGCTATATATCGAATTTCAATATTATGTTTTTGTTTTTAGGAAATATTTCTTCAAAATTCTAGTGCAAAAATATATTTTTAATGACCTTTCAATCTTATTTTAAGAAGAAAAAGACCATAATACAGAGAATACAGGGTGCCACCATTTATCGTTACCCAATAGTTTATTACTAAACTGTTAGCTCTAGAAATGTATTTCGAACTGCGAAAAATCTTTCAAATGTTGTTTGTTTTTCATAATTTTTAAAGAGATTTATGTCAAAATAGTTATTTTTGTAAAAGTTTTATAGCAGAGTACCTAGCTACTCTTTTATATGTGTACTCTATCGGGCGAGTGAATTTTGAGATTTTGCGTGCAATCGTAATGTCCCGAATTCTAATATTTGTGCCTCATACTCTGTCATTTCTTTAAGTTTCGCAAAGTGCATATGTATCCCCGGGAATTTGATTGTAACCATTATTCTTGCAGTTATGTGTTAATTAGGTAACTGTGGTTGTGTAGTGGCTATACAAAGTGCGGTAGGAGAGGGAATCGATGGATTTTGAACTCAACCTTTCTTCGGGTATTTGAGTTCTCTCGTGAACCTGGATTCACGTGTTGACTTCAAGCGGAGTTCCCAATTAACAGTTTTGGATAGAGTTTTCGCCAGTTTGGTAAGAAGATGGGCTTTCTACTGCGAAGAGACACTGGAATCCACGGGATTCCATTTTATAGATATGTTTTCTATTAAAGTGACTTTATTAGATTTCTGCAGAACGAACGGTAAGCTCATTTACAGCCAAATTAAGTGAATTATATTTAATAAGTTTTGGGAAAAGATTTTCTCTCCTCTCAGTTTCAGTACAATTGAGCTATTTTTTATCATCTTGATTAAAACCTACCCTCTCAACTGCTCATATTTCCTTGTTTTATAAATAAATTTATGTCTTTTAGTCAAATCTGTACCATGGCCTCCTCTACAGTGAACAGCCCGGAAAGTTATGTCACAAATTATTATCTTTTAATGGTTTTTGGATCTTATAGGTTACATTTAAGGATTCTCCTTCCACTACTGAGTTTACCAAGTTATGATATTTTTATGTATTTTCAGCGTTTTTCAGTTCTTAAAACGGAAAGAAGCGCTTATTTGACTTCATTAGACATCTTACTGACGTAAGACACCTTAACGAGAGGACGAGTACCGCATATTTACAAGTTTAATCCAGCGCTTCTTGAAATAATTAGTTCTAACTGCCCATTTGTTAACTACCTGAATGTATATTTAATAACAGATAATGAAACAATCTTACTGTCTTATAAATACGTTGCCATAGTTTAAACAAAAACTTCCAGTCTGAGCATGCGCCATCCCCACTCTCTTATAAAGATACTTTACCTTAATCTATACTTAATTTTTCCTTATTTTCCGATAATTTTTAAAAATCATACTTACCAGCGAAAAAGTAGGTTAAAGCTCTAACATACAACCACTTTGCGGTCAACCCAGAAGACCAGTATTTGTGTTCACACAAAGTATAATTATTGACTTACAAATAATCTTTCAATTCTTCACTTGTGTTATTATTTGCGTGTATGTTCAAAAAAGAAAAGATTGCAAATTGCTATGTAATTCTCTTTAAAATAATATATTTGTTATTTTTAATGACTTTTGTGCTTTTAAGTTAAAATAGAGAAACTTTGGTTACTGACGGAAATACTGATCAATGCTGTTAAATAATAAGTGCACGTTTCAAGTGTTATTATAGCATTTCTTTTGTTGTACCCGCATAGATTAGTATTATGTAGAAGAACAATTGTTGTTCTACTTCATAAATGAGTACCATTTATCCGCCTTATTGTGTTATATTCCTCAAGCTGTCTTCGTTTGAGTTTTTATGGGAAAACACCTCATTTTATTGTTGTTAATACTTTTTTCCTTTTGAATTATTTGAAGGCATCAGTCTGCTTGTTAGATGTTTTAAAGTCTCATAAAAAATCAGCCATAAAAACTTGAAGTTTAGATGTGACCTTCTGTGTTTTTATGTCCGCAGTTAAGCTGGATAATACGATATACTGTGAAGTTATATAGTTATGCTGAAACTGAACAACTTTAATTTTCTTTATCTTGGTGAACATAAATAGAAAAATAACTAACAGAAAAAATAAAAAAATAATAGAAAGTGTTAAAAAAAACAGATAACTAGATTATTTTTGAAGTTATAAACAAAAATCAAAGTTTTTTGACTGAATAAGTTGCTTATGACTGTGCTTTATATGCAAAAATTGTTTTTGCTGGTGTGCTTTGCTGGTGTGCACCTTTTTATAAACACACTCTGTATTGACCACTTAACTGTTTTGCCCGAACGCCGCTCGGTCAAGAAGAGTTTGCTTGCTTCGTTACTGAAATCCATTTGATACCACTAATTTTTAACTATAATCTTCGCTTTATTAATTGGCAAACATTTTTCGATTATATAAGGCAAATGTTTTAGTACGGAAAATGTGGTGTTTTGTCCCTATTTTGAGTTTATTCTGTAAAAAAAATAATAATAAAAATAAAAAACAGTTAAGTAGTAATATATTCAAATTCACAAGATTTTATTTTCATTATAAAATATATATATATACTTATTCTATAATTTTGTAACTACCACTATTGGTTTGTCATATATATATAATGACCTCTGTGTCAGTAATTATTTTACTGATTCTTATAATGTTATTTTGAAAACTAGATACTTTACTGGCCTTACATTTATATTATTGATGAGAGCATAAGTTACAGGATCGGATAACTTTTAACGGTTTAAAAGCTCTTATTGATCATGTCGAGTCATGATTCTCAACATGTTACATTGATGTCCTATGAGCAATTAATTCAACTCTGTTAGATAAATTAGTCCGGTTTCATAACGCTTCAATATAAGTTACAAAACAATGATAAATTAATTTGCAATTATAAAAGGTGTTATTTGTTATGACACCTTTGAATTCTAAATATTCATATTTTAAAATTTGAAATTTTACAAATATACGTGGCCATTTTTGTTAGGTGGAGACAATTTTAAAAAATTAAAATACCAACGTACCTTTTAACTAACTTCAATCAGTATATTAATTTTATGTTCAACATAAAATGAAAATCGATATTTCGTTAACAGAATTTAGTTTAGCGTCAATTCTGAATTTCTCACGATTTCGAAAAGCATTTGCCTTCACTTTTATAGAAACCTCGGAAACCAACAGATTTTAGAGATTTTAAAAAAGTATTTACAAAATCAAAGTTTCCTTTTCCGCTCGTAATTTTTGGTAACATTTCTGAGTAGTTTTTATAGTGTATTAATCAGTTTTCTTCACTCTGAATATAGATTTTAAGGATGCTATCAATTCCCAAGTAAACATTTTCATGTTCAACAAACATGTTTTGCAGAAAAACATGTTAAAGTAACAGCATTAACATTAATATTAATATTAATATTTTGTTACGCTTGCATGGATAAAATCAGTTACGCAGCTGAAAATGTTTAAGTAAGAATTGATAGCATCCGAAAAACCTATATTCCGAGTTATAATATAATTCTAACTTAATATTTATGTATAAGTATTTCTGTCATTGTTGCTACATTCATCAAAAACAAATGCAGAGATCACTGTTAGTAAATTAAAATTATGCTTTTATTTTACGGATATTTTACTTACCCATCATACGTAGTATAGGGTAAGTATTGTAATTTTTTTGAAAATCGAAAAAAAAAATTGACGGATATTTCAGACACTGGAGATTCGGAAAAACATATTTTTAGAAAAAAAAATTCCGTCCGTCTGTGTGTCTGTGTGTGTTTGTGTCTGTAAATGCTCTATCTCCCGAACAAATTGAGATAGAGACTTGAAATTTGGTATGTACTTAGTATGTAATAATGAGAAAAAGCCTATTGAATTTCAGTAACCTCGACTATCCGGAACTATTTTTTTAAGACTCTCAAAATATTCGTTCTGATAAAAGGTATATAAAAATTTTCGAAATTGTTTATTTTAAGTAGTGAATATAAAAGACAATAAAAAAACATAAATTTGCAAAAAGATCGAAGTCGATCGGATTATTAGTGGCAGAGATATTTGTAATCCTATTTTCCACACTCTTCAATTTTTCATGACACTGTATTTCATTCAAATTTCAATTGAAAGATGTATTTTAATTGAAAATGAGACGCTTAATCCGATGCAGTAACCCGTTAGTTAATAGGATTATCAATTTTGGAGTTATAAGGATGTTTCTTTTACGCAATTCAGTAATAGAACCTTTAAAGTTTATGACGCCATCAAGCCATGATTTTGTTCGAATTGCAATGCATTTTATAAATAGTTTACACATGTTTTATTTTCATATTTTATATTATGCATATCTATGATGGGTAAGTATTACGGTGGCCCCCAACGACTAGTTTATAGTAATGATATTTCCCCCCCCCCTTTTATTCTTTAACAACTTCACATTCATGAAGATTTATTTTCACAAAATGATTTTAGTATTTGTACCTACTATTCCAGATTTATGACATAAATTATGACGTCAATGTACAAATTGTCATTATTTTCCTGTTTCTAATAATGTTATCTTTAGTATTAGATTGAGCAGTTTTCTGGCAATGAGATTAATAATGGTGGAGAGAACATAAATTATAGGGTGAGATAATCTCTTCATGGTCGAAAAGGTTCCACTGGCTATCTGCCACTGTAATGATCCATATATTATATTAATGTCTCTGTGAGCAATTAATTCCTCATAATCACTGTTAGATAAATTAGTTGGGATTAATTATCATAGTTTCCCGTGAGATAACATGAGGACAATTATTCCTATTATTTATATACAGGAAAAGTTAGCATGTATATCCTTGAAGCATTTTTAACACTTTCCAACATAGTTTAACATGATTTCGGTTTGTCGGTCTGTCTGTCTGTCTGGTCGAGCTCTAACTCGCGTAAATATAATCAGATTGCTATGTAATTGATATATGTTATTGAGATTTATTATGGCATGTTCGGTATTGAAAACAAAATGTGTAGCATTCATAGTTTATTTACAGGGACACTCAAATGTATTCTGGTATATTATGGTCTATGGGGGAAAATCTATTGCCATGTATTTTTTAATGATGTTGAATTATTTCAAATATATTTAAATTGATATACAGGGTGGTTATAATATAAGTATCTCTATTTGGAGCTGTCTGTAGCTCAAAGGAATAACCCGAATGAAAGCAAAATCGGTACACTTACTATTCGTGAAGGGGGAAGAAGAATAGAACAATAAAAAAATAATTGCAATAATCACCGACAGATGGCGCTACTGAGTGTGAAATGTATTGTGTAATACAAGAACAAAGAATTAAGGCGTCAAATCGGGTGGCACACCTAATTTATTGGAAAATGTCACAGTGGGGTTACGCTTTCTCTTGGCGGTGACAATCATGTTCAGGTTCCACACGGTCATTGTGCTGGAGGACGCAATCCAGGAGGAGCACGACGTACTCGACTGCAGAATGTCACACATCAAGAGTGATGTTTCGCGCATGCTGTGATATGCGGTAATGTCGTTGAGGTTTGTGACACCTCCACGGTACACAATATTACACATTACATTTTACACTCAAAATCGCCCTCTGTCGGCGATTATTGCAATTAATTATTTTTGTTGTTCCATTCTTCTTCCCCCTTCTCGAATAGTAAGTGTACCGATTTTGGTTTCATACCGGTTATTTCTTCAAGCTACAGACAGCTCCAAATAGAGATACTTATATTATAACCACCCGGTATATCACTGAGGGACACAACAAGATGCTTACTGTTGAATGTGTTGCACATAGCATTTATCGTTCATATATAGGAACACGCAAAAGTGTTCGGTTGCAGTAGTGACTATGAGCGATAATTGCTGGAAGTGCATTTTCAGTTGTGGTATGCATTTTTAAATTTAACGGAGGGTTTTTTTTTTCGTTTTTTTTTTTTTTTTCATATTTTTTAGTGTGTATAAATTATACAGATACAGGGCTGTACAAAAGAATTTGAATACATTCCCGTTTAATAACGGAAGTTGCTGAAAGGGAATTTTCAACTGTATTAAGCATTTCTTAACTGAACTAAATTTTAGCATAATATGTAGTATGCATAGAAATCGATAGATAATATACAGAGTTTCTCAGAAGAATTTCAATTATTTCGGTTGTTAATTGCAGAAATTGAAATTTCAAATTTTTCATGCCTTTTCCAACTTGTTTACTTAGATATCATCTTTCACATTGTTAAAGTGTGAAGTTTTGTTACAATATTCTGAAAGTATTGGAAGGTGTTACATAATCTATGCTTGACGCATGATTTTTCTTTCTTGTTACAATTTGCATCAATGTTTATCCTTGTTTTTTGTTAAAAAAATAAAATTTAATTGATTTCTCTTGACTAAAAATCTTTTTTACATTGTCTCTACGTGAACAATTAATTATTGATTTTTCTTGCTTATGAGCGAAGGACTATAAATAAACGTACACACACAAACATGAGCGTGGGAGGAAATGGGAAAAGCAAAGCGGAAATTTTTGTGTTTTAAGAGGCTACTTCACTCAGGCGAAAACACCCGTTCGCTAATGTTAATCCTATGGGGGGAAATATTTTAAGATATCTCGTTTGCATTTCAATATTTTTAAATGATTTTTTTTTGCATTGGATATTTTTGATTTGAAATGATGGTCAGTCATTTAAAATGATGGTCGAGGTCAATCTCTATGCACGCTCCTTTGTACTTTATCGAGTTTTGTTGCAGTTTTTTTTTATTGAGGACACTTTCACTTTCGAAACCGGTTTCGAAAGTGAAAGTATCTTAATAAAAAAAACTTGTAATCAAAATCAAAAAAGTACAAAGGAGCATGCATAGAGATGGACCTCAGCTATCCAATGCAAAAAAAATCATTTAAAAATATTGAAATGCGAACGAGATATCTTAAAATATTTCCCCCATAAGATTAACATTAGGGAACGGGTGTTTTCGCCTGAGTGAAGTAGCCTCTTAACGAAATATAGAACAAACAGTCACGCAGTGTACAGAACATACGAATACCAGTAGATTAACAAATAACATCAATATCTTTTCATAAGTGCATTACAAAAAAAAAAAAAAAAAAAAAAAAAAAAAAAAAAAAAAACAGCCATTAAAATCTTATATTTTCTATTAGTTTAAAAAAAATAACATACATAAAAATATATAAACTACATATAAATTATGTTGTTGAGATTTTATGAATTGCCGTTATTTATCCGTGCGAATCGAGAAATAACGGAATAGTAACGTGAACTCTGTAATGAATGACGAACGACATCATCACTTTTCACTCATATCGAAGATCGTGACTCACGTCTTCGACAAGAGCGTGTGATGATGCAATCTGCTTCAAAATACTTTTCAATGTGTGATGCAAGGTGCGAAAGAAAACAACGCTATTTTCATTTATCTTCTTCGCACTCGCCCACTATAGCCAAATAATTGGTCACATGAAATTACTCATATATAGCGGGTAAACATTTTCAACTAATATGATAGGTGTTTCACATCCTGCCTTCCATTCTGTGCGTACAGTTAATCAAATCATTTTTAACGGTTTCTAGATTTCATTGGAACAATTTTAGATTTTTATACTCTATTTATAATTGGTCTATTTTATTTATGTACTAGAAGGCTTCGCCTGCTTGTAACAAAGTTAAAGTTTGATTTGTAACAAAGTTAATCTTAACCCAAATATTGCACGAGTTAGACAAACAAAAACTGAACTTAGAAGATAAAATATTCGAAGATTACAACGTGGCTCTTCAAAATAAATGATGATGAAATAAATCTGTTGATGGTATTGATGGAAATCTGTTGATGGAGTATTGAGTGAAATCTATTCATGGAATTTATGGATGAATATTCTCAAAAGAGGGTTTATATTTCACTTCAGTTTTAACGACAGGGTTGCTTTTTCATGTTTCATATGAACCGTGTGAGATTTAGCGGGTTTTCTACCACACAAATAAGAATCCGTCGTTTTCTCTTTAAAATTCTCATATATAGAAATTCATTTTACGGTAGTTTTGCCAGAATTAGTATATGATTAATAAAAGTTAAGAATACTGATCATTTTTTCTTCAAAAGTTCCCATTTTAAAAATACTATGGACCGGGTCAGCTTATGCCTAATAGCACCTTACATTTCTGCACTTACATTCAGTTCTTTAAGTTTCTTTTAACAGTTCTTTACATTTCTGTATCTTCATTGTTTAGGCAAGCTATAAGATTTACCGCATTTTCCTTAAAGAAAAAATTACTGATCATTTTGATTTCAAAAATTCTTTAATTTGGACATCTTCTCGTAATTTCCTTACCCGTCATTGTTTAAGTAAGATGTGAAAGATTAACATGATTTTCTATTATTTAGATTAACCATTTTCTATTAAAAAGCTCTCTCTCCTGCACGCATTAATTTTAAACATAATCTTATAACACATCTAATACCTTATTTATTTTTTATTTTGTTTGTTACTTTCTTCTATTTATACATGAATGCGTGAGAAATTTTGACTCTTTCGGTTTTCTATGGAGTTATACGTTTTAGAATGTCCTGAAAACGATTTGGCTGTGTCTAGAAAATGTCTGTGAGTCTGTCCGTATGTATGTGACACAAATTTTGTGGGCACTCTAACTCATGAACTATTGGTTTATGTATCATATGAAGTTCTATCTTTTTGTGAACTGGTACTGATTAGTTTTTGGGCAAAATCCCCCTAAGAGGGGACGCCGCAAATCGATGATTTGTTCGATTTATGTGGTGCTTGTATTGCCAGTTTATGTACGCAGAATTCAACGAAACATCAAATTTAGAATTTTCATGATAGGAATAGATTGTCGTTCAATTTTGGTTGCAGTCATCTAAGAGAGGGTGCCGAAGTTCGATGATTTGTTCTAAATATGCGATGCTTATATCATCAGTTTAAATGCACAGAATTCAATTTAAATCGTTTAATTAATTTGATTTATATAGAAGAAATTTTTATGATACCCACAACATACTAGTTTATGTCTTGACGTGTTTGGAATGTCTCTTCTTAAGCAAAATTATAAACTTGCAGAAAATAGTTAAATCATCATCAAAAGAAAAATGTTCGAAATTTGGTCGAAATATGCGATGCTTATATCACCAGTTTAAATGCCAGAATTCAACGAAACTTTACGCTTAGTGTTTTTAATATGGGAATACATTAATCAATTTTGATTGAATACATCTAAGAAGGGGTGTCGGAAAAAAAACCTGTTTGCTAAATCGATGTATTTTCTTGCACTTTTTAAATCATTAAATTGAATTGATTTATATAGAAGAAAGTTTTGTAATAACCACAATATACTAGTTTCAGTTTCATTTTAAATTTACTGGACTTTTAAGCAATACTTTTAATATCAGGACAATCAATTAATTACACGTTACTTGAATATTTATATGTCTTTTTATCTAATAGCATTAAAAAATTACCTAATATTAACTGATAAAAATCTCCAAAACTGTCAGTTTTAATGTTTTGGAAATATGCCACGAAAAAAAAGCTGAGAGAATACACTATAGCAGGAACCAAGCTGGCAGAACTCAATGCATTCATCCTGAATGGACGGATTTTGTTTCTTTTTCAGAACTGTTCTCCTCTCTATTGCGCCCCATTATTGTCTGGGGCGTTGGATTGACAGTCGGTTCCTTGTTCACCACCACGTGAATTGTGGTTTTCAGTTTTTGTGACCTTGTGACTTTTTTTTCCCCTTTCCGTTTCGAATTATGTAACCTGTAATGGTCAAGCTCTAAACAGAAGCATGGTAATCTTCTCTGTGACATAAAACAAAGTCGGAAGGTCGCTGAAGGACTTGAAGCATTAAGTGTCTGGCTTTGCTTTTTCTTTGATAAAGAAGAGTTAAATGTTTCTAAAACATTGCCACTTATTTTAATAAGAGAAAAATAGAATTTCTTTCGCGTTAAAAAAAGTATTCATGTCACATTATCATTAATTTTTTTCTTTGCTCATTAAGAGGAGTTGCTACTTTTTTTGGCCTAAAATTTACGTGATTCTTACGGTTTTTCTTCGGTTGCAAAGAAAAGAGATATCATCTCCGGACTTTTTGCAGTATATTGATTGACATTTCACACATATATTTATTTTTTTGTGTAGAGAAAAAAATTAATAATATGTCGTGTGCGACTGCAGGTGCGCGCCATGGACTTCCAATCGGGCGACTGTTTTTCTCCGGTCACAAGCATCTCAAAGCATTTAGTTTTCCTCTAAATGTTAATTAAATTTAGTTTTCCTCGATCAGTCCCTGTCAATTGCTAGCGATTGGCAGGGTTGGCCTAGGCCAATTTTCTTTCATACTTATATTTATGGAATTGCTACCCTTTGTCGTATTATACGGCGGCTTCAGCTGCAACTGAATACTATATTTATTTATTTTTTAAGACCCTATTAAAGAAACCAGGAGAGATGTCATGCTCTGCAGACTTGGTTTCCTTGTCCGAGCAGTCACTCTAAGGCAATCAAATCAAACATTGAATTTTAAAAGTTGATTTTTAGTTTTGCTTTGCTCTTTCTTTGCTTTGCTTTTTCTTTGATAAAGAAGAGTTAAATGTTTCTAAAAAAATTGCCACTTATTTTAATAAGAGAAAAATAGAATTTCTTTCGCGTTAAAAAAGTATTCATGACACATTATCATTAATTTTTTTCTTTGCTCATTAAGAGGAGGTGTTACTTTTTTGGCCTAAAATTTACGTGATTTTTACGATTTTTCTGCGGTTGCATAGAAAAGAGATATCATCTCCGGACTTTTGCATTATATTTATTGACATTTCACACATATATTTATTTTTTTTTGTGTAGAGAAAAAAATTAATAATATGTCGTGTGCGACTGCAGGTGCGCGCCATGCACTTCCAATCGGGCAACTGTTTTTCTCCGGTCACAAGCATCTCAAACAAATTTGGTCACCCTATTGTAGAAGTGCATTAAATTCTCTAAAACTTTTCAAACATTTAGTTTTCCTGCAAAAGCATCGATCAGTCCCTGTCACTTGCTCACGATTGAAGTACTCCTGGCAGGGCTGGCCTAGGCCGATTTTCTTTCATACTTATATTTATGGATTTGCCGCCTATTGTCGCGTTTTCCGGCGGCTCTCCAATTGCCTTGAAGTAAAGTTCATAAAAAAAGGGTAATATTGACTTCGACGGAGCTTTGGTCACCTGTCTATGCTTTGAATGTTCTGGTATAGGAAAACGCTAAATTGAGTAAGTTCAATAAGACGTCTACAAATCCCAAAGTAAATCATCAACAGAAAATTAACATTTTCATTCGAACATCCTAATCTGAAGATTACTCTCAAAATATAATCTGAAAAAGTATCTCTCTTTTTCTTAACATAAAAGAAAATTTAGTATTACATGTAAAACAGGATAACTCTAAAGTATTAGAAGCTTAATCGAGTTGTAAGAATATAATTTTTCTTTCGTCGAAAAATACAATTTAAGATTATACATTGACACAAATATTTAGTATAAATTCCACCTGAGTGACATATTTACTTATTTACTTTCTTATAATTCTGTTACAAAAGTTGTTAGTCACAATGATCATCGTCTCTCTATATATATTCATTTAAAACACTCTCCTTCTTCGCTCCCTTTGTCCTTAATTATCTTATGTTAAAACTTCCCACTCTCTCTTTGTAGAACTACATGTATCTGGTTATGTGAAATCTAATTTACCAAATATATCCTCGCCCACTTACTAAGATGTGGTGAGTAAACTTTTAAAAAGAACACCAGAAACATCATTCGCTCAGCGTTCTCATCAAGTGATTATGCTTTGAATTTACTGCCATGAAAACATTTGAGGCAAAAAAAGTTCAATAAATCGGGTACGCCTTGGAAATCAACATAAAAAGTCGTCTTTCCTTATTTGGATATGATCTAAAGCTTATCTATGAAAATCTAAAAACCAATGTTTAAAGTACTAAATGCCTTTTTCTTTATGTAAAATAAATTTCAGATTACAGTAATCCAGGTTAACTCTAAATATAAGAAGCTTAAATTGTGCGTTAATGACCGTGAAAAACATTATTTTTCATTTCTCCACAAAGCACAAATTAATTTCATACTCAAGGACACAAATCTTCGAAATAAATTCCACCTCAGTGACATATCTATTTATTTAATTTCTTCCAGTTCTGTTTCAGAATTCGTTAGTTACACTAATCTCTATATCTCTACAGTCTGTTAAAGCACTCTTCGTTTTCATTGTCCTTGTTCTTAATTATCTTCTAATTAACCTACCCACTCCCAAAACGTAATCTCTTTGTCGAATACCGTGCCTCTGGTTGTGTAAAATCTAATTTGGCAAATATATACGGGGTTTTTTTTTTTCAAAAGTGTTTGAAGTTAAACCTTTCAAAGAACTACAGTAAGATGCAAATCTTTTTATATAATTTGAAGACATTTACTATCTTCCGTTACAAAGTAAACATTGCTGATAAAATGGTTCTAATTTGATGATTCTAGCTGAATGTTCTAGCATTAGAATATATTAAACAGAATCAATTCAAAAAGTCGTCGATGACTCGCAAGACAGATCTTTTACGTGAAAAACGTGTCATTCTTTCTTCTAACACAATTATTATTCACTTGATAGATCATCTAAAAAACATTGTTGAAAATATTAATTCCATTTTTCATGACAAAAAAGGAAATTCACAGTACAATAATCCAGGATAATTTTAAATATAAGAAGTTTAAATTGTGCTGTAAGGCTATATACAATATTTTATTTTTCGAGAAACACCATTTAAATTTATAATTTCTGACACAAATCTCCCAGATGAATTCAACCTCAACAGCTTGTTTACATAGTTTCTTCCATTTTATCGTGGAGTTTGTTAGTTATACTAATCTCACTATCTTTACAGTATGCTAAAACACTTTTCGCTTTCACAGTCTTTAATTATCCTCTAATTAAACTACTCTCTCTCTCCCGGAGAATGATTTCTTGATAGAACTATGTGTGTTTGGTTGCGTACAACCTACTTTGGAAAATATATTCACGGCGAGTTACTAAGATGTGGAAGTTAAACCTTTCCAAGAGCTTCCCAAACTAACAAATCCTTTTATGTAATTCAATGAGATTTACTCTCCTCCTTTACAAGCTAAACATTCTAGAAATAATGACTCTAATTTGATGAATCTAACTGAATTTTCTGGAATAAGAATATGCTAAATTGAATCAATTCAATAAGTCGTCTACGCCTTGCAAATTAGTTCTTTTATATAAACAAATCAGTCTTCTTTTGTTCTACCAAAATTATTATTTGCTCGAAAGATCATGTAAACAACATTGGTTAAAATACTAATAATGTTTATCATAATATAAAAGGAAATTCACATTACAATAATCGAGGATAACTCCAAATATAAAAATCTTAATGTGTGCTGCAATTATATGAAAAACATCATTTTTTCCGTCGAGAAACATCATTTAAATGTATATTCACTGACACAAATTTTTCAGATAAATTCAACCTCATCCTTTTTACTTAGTTTACTCAATTTTTATCACGAAATTCGTTAGTTACACTATTCTTCCGATAGTAAAACTAAAGGAGTGTGTTAAAGTACTTTTCATTTTCATTGTCTTTAATTATCTTCTAATTAAACTACGGACTCCCGAGACATATTCTCTTTGTAAAACTGCGTATATTTGGTTGTGAAAAACCTAATTTGGAAAATATATTCACGGCGAGTTACGGAGATGTGGAAATTAACCTTTCCGATAGTAAACCTAAAGGAGTGTGTTAAAGTACTTTTTATTTGCATTGTCTTTAATTATCTTCTAATTAAACTACGCACTCCCGGGACATATTCTCTTTGTAAAACTCCGTATATTTGGTTGTGAAAAACCTAATTTGGAAAATATATTCACGGCGAGTTACGAAGATGTGAAAATTAACCTTTCCGATAGTAAACCTAAAGGAGTGTGTTAAAGTACTTTTTATTTGCATTGTCTTTAATTATCTTCTAATTAAACTACGCACTCCCGGGACATATTCTCTTTGTAAAACTCCGTATATTTGGTTGTGAAAAACCTAATTTGGAAAATATATTCACGGCGAGTTACGAAGATGTGGAAATTAATCTTTCCGATAATTGTCCAAACTAACAAATCCTTTTATGTAATTCAGTGATATTTACTCTCCTCCTTCACAAGCTAAACATTCTTGAGATAATGACTCTAATTTGATGAATCTAATTGAATTTTCAGGAATTAGAATATGCTAAATTGAATCAATTCAATAAGTCGTCTACGCCTTGCAGATTAGATCTTTTATTTAAACAAATCAGTCTTCTTTTGTTCTACCAAAATTATTATTTGCTCGAAAGATAATGTAAACAACAATGTTTAAAATACTAATAATGCTTATCATAATATAAAAAGAAATTCACATTAGAATAATCCAGGATAACACCAAATATAATAATCTTAATGTATGCTGTAATTATATGAAAATCATCATTTTTTTTCGTCGAGAAACACCATTTAAATTTATATTCACTGTCACAAATCTTTCAGATAAATTCAACCTCAACAGCATGTTTACTTAGTTGGTTACTTCTATTTTATCATGGAATTCGTTAGTTACTCTAATCTCTCTACCATTAGAATGTATCTTTAGTTTTCATTGTCTTTAATTATCTTCTAATTAAACTACCCTCTTTCGGAACATAATCTCTTGCTAGAACTCTGTGGATTTCGTTGCGCAAATCGAAATTCAGAAAATATATTCACGGCTAGTTACTAAGATGTGGAAGTTAAACCTTTCCAAAAACTTCCCAAACTAACAAATCCTTTTATGTAAATCAATGAGATTTACTCTCCTCCTTTGCAAATTAAACTTTCTTGAGATAGTGGTTCTAATTTGATGAATCTAAGTGAATTTTCTTGAATGAGAATATGTTAAACTAAATCAATTCAGTAAGTTCGTCTACGCCTTGCAAATCATACCTTTTACATAAAATTCAGCCTTTCTTTATTCCAACTTAACTATTATTTACTGAAAAGATAATGTGAAAAACCTTGTTTATTTAAAATACTAATTCTGTTTTTCGTAACAAAAAAGGAAATTTAGATCAAAATGATCTACGATAACTTCAAATATCAGAATCTTAATTTGTGCTGTAATGATATGAAAAACATCATTTGTTTTTCGTCAGGAAATACAATTTAAATTTATATTCACTGACTTTCTGATAAATTCAACCTCAGCAGCATTTTTACTTAGTCATTTTCTTTCATTTTTATTACGGAATTGGTTAGTTACACTATTCTCTCGATAGTGTAACTAAAGGAGTGTGTTAAAGCACCTTTCGTTTTCCTTGTCTTTAATTATCTTCTAATTAAACTACGCACTCCCGGAACATACTCTCTTTGTAAAACTCCGTATTTTTGGTTGCGGAAAACCCAATTTGGAAAATATATTCACGGCGAGTTACGAAGATGTGGAAATTAAACCTTTCCAAGAACTGCCCAAACTAACAAATCCTTTTATGTAATTCAACGAGATTTACTTTCCTCTGTTACAAGCTGACTCTAATTTCATCAATCTAATTTAATTTTCTGGAATAAGAATATGTTAAATTGAATCAATTCAATAAGTCGCCTACGTCTTGCAAATTAGATCTTTTATATAAAAAGTCAGTCTTCTTTTGTTCTACCAAAATTATTTACTCGAAAGATAATGTAAACAACATTGTTTATAATACTAATAATGTTTATCATAACGTAAAAGGAAAATTCAAATTACATTTATCCAGGATACCTCTAGAAATAAGAAGCTTAAATTGCGCAGGATAATAACAATGAAAAACATAATTTTTCTTTCGTCGAGAAACACAATTTAACTGACACAAATCTTCGGGATAAATTCCACCTGAGTGACATATTTATTTTCCTTCTACTTCTTTTACAGAGCTGTTTGTCACAATAATATTTATACCTCTTTACATTCATTTAAAACACTCTTATTTTTCACTGCCTTTGTCTTTAATTATCTTGTAATTAAAACTACATATTCTCTCTTTGTCGAAATCCATGCATCTGGTTATTCAAAAACTAATTTGGCAAGTATATTCTCTTCGACTTTCTAATATGTATAAATATTTTTGAAGTATATCAAAAACATCATTCACTCATTGTTCTCATCAGATTATTATGCTTTAAATTTTCTAGGATGGAAAAATTAGAAGAAAAAAACTAGTCGTTGAGGGCCACCGTAATACTTACCCATCATAGATATGCATAATATTAAATATGAAAATAAAACATATGTAAACTATTTATAAAATGCATTGCAATTCAAATAAAATCGTGGCTTGATGACCTCTTAAACTTCACATGCTTTATTACTGAATTGCGTAAAAGAAACATACTTATAACTCCAAAAATGATAATACTAATAACTAACGGTCTACTGCTTCGGATTAAGCGTCTCATTTCCAATTAAAATATATATTTGAATTGAAATTTGGATGAAATACAGGGTCATGAAAAAACGAAGAGTGTAGAAAATAGGATTACAAATATTTCGGCAACTCATTATCCGATCGACTTCATTTTTTATACAAAATTTATGTTTTTTTTTATTGTCTTTTATATTCACTCCTCAAAATAAACAATTTCGAAAATTTTTATGTACCTTTTATCAGAACGAATATTTCGAAAGTCCGAAAAAAAATAGTTCCGGATAATCGAGGTTACTGAAATTCAATAAGCTTCTTTCCATTATTACATACTAAGTACATACTAAATTTCAAGTCTCTATCTTAATTTGTTCGGGAGATAGAGCGTTTGCAGACACACAAACAGACGGACGGCAATTTTTTTTTTTCTAAAAATAAGTTTTTCGGAATCTCCAGTGTCTGAAACATGTAAATCAGTTTTTAAAAAAAAAATTTCGATTTTCAAAACGATTACAAGATTTGCCCTAATACTACGTATGATGAGTAAGTAAAAAGTTTAAAATGTCGTCTACGTTTTTCAAATGAACATGACAAATCTGTCTTTCCTTATCCGAACATAATCTGAAGATTATCTATTTGAAAAAAATCTAAAAATCAATGTTTTAAAAACTAAATATCTTTTTCTTGATGTAAAAGCAAACTTCAGATAAAATTAATTCATGTTAACTCTAAATATAAGAAGCTTAAATTGTGCTGTAATGTGTTTGAAAAACATTATTTCTCATTTTGTCACGAAACAAAATTTTTATTTATACTCAATGACACTGATATTTGAGATGAATTCCACCTCAGTGACATATTTATTTATTTTGTTTCTTGCAGTTCTATTATAGAATTCGTTAGTTACACTAATCTGGCTATCTCTACGATACGTTAAAGCACTCTTCCTTTTCACTGTCTTTCTCCTTAATTATCTTCTAATTAAACTATCCCTTCCGGCAGCATAATATCTCTGTCGAACTCCATTGCACAGAATCTAATTTGGCAAGTATATTCGTGAGGATTTACAAAGTTGTGGAAATTAAACATTTTAAGGGACTACCGAAAGTAACAAATCCTTTTATGTAATTAAATGGGAATTACAGTCTTCTTTCCAAATAAATAAAGCTGTTGAGATAATGGTTTTTAATTGGGTGTGATGGTTGCAAATATCACTGTAAGTGGACATTATTTCATCGCATTTTTTGTTTTTCAAATGAGTACAGTAATTGGATAACATATATCTGATAGAAGGAGGAGAGGACGGAAATTAATATAAATTTTGCAATACTCGTTTCCGCAACAATTCCAAGTAATTTGTAATAATAAAGTTTATAGTAGATGGTTATTAAATGTATAATATTCTTGTAGAAATAAGACTCAGGGACTACAGAAAGTAACAAATCCTTTTATGTAATTCAATGAGATTTACAGTCTTCTTTTGCAAGCAAGATGCTGTTGAGATAGTGGTTTTTAATTGGGTGTGATGGTTGCAAATATCACTGTAAGTAGACATTATTTCATCGCATTTTTTTTTCAAATGAATACAGTAATTAGATAACATATATCTGATAGAAGGAGGAGAGGACGGAAATTAATATAAATTTTGCAATATTCTTTTCCGCAACAATTCCAAGTAATTTGTAATAATAAAATTTATAATAGATGTTTATTAAATTGTATAACATTATTTTGGAAATAAGGTGTACGAGTGCAATTTGTGTAGTCATAGTCACGATGATAGTCAGATTTTGTGTAATAATCGTTACGGTGGTAATCATATATTTTTCAAACTGTTGCTTTAGTGATATGCGCTTTCAATTAGGAATTTCTGTGTGAAAGTAATCCAAATCTTCATTTTGTACAAACTATCTTCGGGAAATTTGATACAATTGCCTAGCTCGCACAGCACAAAACAGAATTCTTTATCACATTGGTCACCTTAATTACATCTATAAAAGTACGCTTCCTTTTCACTGTCTTTATCCTTAATTATATTCTAATTAAACTTGCGTTGCCAGTTGGACTACTTTTTTTATTCAGATTGCTTGATTGCTACCACTTTTTTGAAATTCCTCTTGTTTAATCTGTCTTTAATTAAAGCTAATATTTTTATTAAACATACCCATTCTTAAAGCATAATCTCTTTGTCGAACACCATACGTCCTGCGCAAAATCTAATTTGGCAAATATATTCGCGACGAGTTACGGAGTTGTAAAAGTTAAATATTTTCAAGGACTAGAGAAAATAACAAATCATTTCATGCAATTCAATGATATTTACTCTCTTCCTTTGCAAATTAAATACTGTTTGTATAATGGTTCTAATTTCAGTGTGACGTTTGAAAATATTGTTGTAAGCAGACAATATATCATCGTATTGCTTTCAAATGATTACAATAAACATATGATTATGATAGATATAATGAGGAGAAGAAAATTAATACGAGTTTTGCAATATCCGTTTTGGCAATATTCCATTTAATTCATTGAACACTTGTAATAAATTTTATAAAGTTATTTTAGAAATAGAACGTGTGCGTGCGTTTTGTGTAATCATAGTAAAGCAGTTTCTTTCTTTCTTTTTTTTTTTTTTTTCTGTACCTTTAACATATTTCAAACTATTTGCTTTAATAATGTGTGGCTTTAAGGACATTTCATATTATTAAGTACCATGAAGACCTATACGATCGTCTCGTTCGCGCAACATAAGACTGAATTCTCGAACTTCCAATAAAAATCTTTTAACATGTGTCTAGGATTAGTAAATATTATAATAACTTAACCACAATCATTCAATTGATTACACTTGGTTTGAAGACGATAACAAAAATTTAATAAGACACAAAATATAGGAAGAAATTAACGATATCTAACTAGATAGTGAGTTAACTTAAAATGGCCACATGCCAACTTTACCATAATAACACAACACAGAAGCAATTTTGCTTACTCTCGTCAAATAAACAGCAAGCTACCTAAGCCTTACATAAATACTGCACTGTCCAATGAATATCACTCTAATAATTACGTCATCCGTCATCATCATGATTCGTGAATCTTTATACTCCATTGAGTTGAGAGGTTTCGCGTTTTGGCGTAACTCATTTTTCTCACATTTGTTAGAAAAAATATGTTAATCACAAATATGTATGAGCTCAATCTTTACGTTAAATGATCATATTATTTAAAGTGAGTAAATATTAAGACGGACCAGTTGACGGTAAAGAAAACAGAAAATTTGAATTTGTATGTTCAGTTTTACCATATATGTTTCTAATTAGTTTTAGAATTCCTATTTATCAGCGAAAAGAATTGTCATACACAATCTGGAAATTATATTTATTTATTGTACTTTTATATCTTGAATAGACACAATTTGAAAATTTGCATTATCTGCTTTTAAAAAAATATATCCATAAAATTAAATAAAATGTTAAAAAATGACGCATTTTCCTAATTATAAGAACAGTTACTACTCAAAATAATATCACTAGAAAAATCCTCTCAATTCATGAACATTAATATACTTTATACTTGAAATATTTTAGAAAATACTCGTTAGTTCCCTAAATTGTAATCGACAATTCCGCAGGCTTTTATTATCTAGCAATTGTCATGTACAATCTGCAAATTATATTTATTTATTTTTATTTTATGTCTTGAAAAGACACAATTTGAAAATTTGCATTATCTGTGTTTTGTTTCAAATATACATAAAATGAAATATGATTTTAAAAATGACACATTTTTCTAGTTATAAGAACATTTAATACTCAAAATAACGTCACTGGAAAAATCCTCGTCAATTCCTGAACAACAATTTACTTTATCTTAAGATTATTTTGGAAAGTTCCACCTAGTTCCGCAAATCATTATTAGTAATTTTTAAGAATTTTAGCTAGCAATTTTCTCGTACAAACAGGGCGAAAATGATATTTGCTTATATTAATTTTAAATCTTTAACAGACACAGTTTTACAATGTGATTTTTTTTTTCTACTTATCCATAACAGAAAGTAAGTTGTTAAGAAATTATCTGTATATTTTCATAATTATAAGAACATTTAATACTCAAAATAACGTCACTGGAAAAATCCTCGTCAATTCCTGAACAACAATTTATTTTATCTTAAGATTATTTTGGAAAGTTCCACCTAGTTCCGCAAATCATTATTTTTAAGAATTTTAGCTAGTAATTTTCTCGTACAAACAGGGCGAAAATGATATTTGCTTATATTAATTTTAAATCTTTAACAGACACAGTTTTACAATGTGATTTTTTTTTCTACTTATCCATAACAGAAAGTAAGTTGTTAAGAAATTATCTGTATATTTTCATAATTATAAGAACATTTAATACTCAAAATAACGTCACTGGAAAAATCCTCGTCAATTCCTGAACAACAATTTATTTTATCTTAAGATTATTTTGGAAAGTTCCACCTAGTTCCGCAAATCATTATTAGTAATTTTTAAGAATTTTAGCTAGCAATTTTCTCGTACAAACAGGGCGAAAATGATATTTGCTTATATTAATTTTAAATCTTTAACAGACACAGTTTTAAAATGTGATTTTTTTTCTACTTATTCATAACAAAAAGTAAGTTGTTAAGAAATTATCTGTATCTTTTCATAATTATAAGAACATTTAATGTTCAAAATAATGTCACTAAAAAATCCTCATCAGTTCCTGAAAACTCATACGCTGTATCTTTGAAATATTTTGCAACATTCATACTAATTCCGAAAATCGTAATCAATAATTCTATATTCAGTTAGCTAGAAATTCAAATAGGGTGACTAGTATTACATTTTTATTTTATTTTATTTTGAATTAATTAGTTTATAATTGTTTTGTATCTTCAACAGACACAATTTTAAATTTTGAATTGTCCATTTTTTTTTACTTATCCAGAAGAGAAAGTAAGATGATAAAAAATTATCTGTGTCTTTTCCTAATTATAAGAACATTTAATACTCTAAATAATGTCACTAAAATATCCTCATCAGTTCCTGAAAACTAATATGTTGGGTCTAAAATATTTTACAATATTCTTACTAGTTCCAAAAATCGTAATCAATAATTCTACATTCAGTAGACAGCAATTCAAATAGGGTAACTATTATTAAATTTTTATTTTATTTTATTTTATTTTTATTTTGAATAAGCCCAATTTTAAAACCTTGATTATCTAATTTTAAAAATAGTATCTATAAAATTACACAGGGTATTTTCAAGTGACACATTTCTCTACTTATAAGAACATTTAATGCTGAAACTAATGCCTCTACAAAATCCTCACAAATCCCTCAACAATAATATACTTTATTGTTCGAACTATTTTCGATAATTCTCATTAATTTTGCAATTTGTAATCAATAATTCTACATTCAGTAGATAGCAATTCAAATAGGATAACTCTTATTAAATTTTTATTTTACTTTATTTTATTTTTGTTTTGAATAAACACAGTTTTAAAGCCTTGATTATCTAATTTTAAAAATAGTATCTATAAAATTACACATGGTATTTTCAAGTGACATATTTCCCTACTTATAAGAACATTTAATGCTCAAACTAATGCCTCTACAAAATCCTCACAAATCCCCCAACAATAATATACTTTATTGTTCGAACTATTTTCGGAAATTCTCATTAGTTTCGCAATTTGTAATCAATAATTCTGCAGGCTTTTATCTAGTAATTTTCCCGTGCGAGTCAGTTGAAGTTCGTTATTATACAATCACCTTGAAATATACACGATTTATATTTTATTCATGCAGTTTCAAGCCGTTTGATATAATGGATAGGCCCCCATACGTTACGGGCAGGTGGTGGGTATTCAAAGGCTATGTTGGAAATCGCAAACCGTATAGATATCAACATAAAAGGAAAACTGTTTCACAAATGCCGCGTTGAAGTCTAATAAGTTGATTTGTAATTTGCTGCAAATTATAAATCTATATCTAAGGTTTATTATAATTTTCAATAAATAGTATTTTACGGCAGAACCGCAAATAAATTGTGAAACATGAAAAATTTCATTTAATATTAATCATGATGATAAGTAAAATGAATAAAATAACAAATACAGCAATAATAATAATAAGAAGAAGAAGAAATGACTATTTTTTTTATTGCATTTAGGTTTTATTATTTTCCATAAATTGCCTTTTATGACACAAGTACAAATAAATTATAAACATAAAACTTTTAATATTAATCCTGTCAATAAGATATTATTATTATTATTATTATTATTATTATTACAAATAAAATGTCTAGTTTGTGTTCGAAGTTAAGAAAAAAAATGTTCCATTTCGACTGAGAATTTTTGTATTACATAATAGCATAATAATTTTATTTGAATTTAGATTTGTTTATTCAAAGAAAAAGGAATTTTTAATTTTAGAAAGGAAAATAAGGATATTTGAAATGAAGAACATTTCCTTCATCTTCATAAAACCTCTCAAATAACTACATAAACCCACATTTTAATTAAGAATGCTTGTATATTTTAGCAAATTAATTTTATTTAAATTTGAACACCATTTCTCCCAATGAACAGAACTTGATTTTTAAAAAGAAAACTCCTCTTCAGTTATATTTCTCGTTTAGCCCGTAGTCCGTTTTGATTAAGAGTTCTTATGCTGTATAACAAAATGTATTGTTTTCATTTAAGTACAATTTATTTTCTGTCAAAAACAAAGGCATTCCGACGAAAGTTAAACTGTATAAGTGCTTCTTGAATCATATGTCTTTACTCTTTATGATGTCTTTCGTGTGTAGACAATAAATTATTGTTAAAAATCTCTTCTTAGGATACTACAGCATTATAATTCTGTTTTATTTTATCTCATATGCACCATTTATACTCTTGCTATTTCAAACAATTTTTTATAAGAAACATATTTTATTGATATCAATTTCTACCACCATCATTTTACGTATTTTTGTTAAATCCAATTTTAATGAGAAATTCTTCCGGTAGACCCAGATATTTCATATTTATAGAATATTGAAATTTATACCATTTCTTTTAATCTACTTATCTTTTATATATTTATACAGAATTAGTTTTGTTTGAGAAAACTTATATATTTTTTAAAGTTTTTGGTTTTTGACAGGCGTTTTATTGTTTCCAAAATTTCAAATGCGTTTTTAAAAAAGCAAAATAAATATTCTGCAAGTTTGTGAATGATAATATTTTAACACTAACACTCTAAAACTCTCAGATATTTACACTTGGCCTATTTTAATTAGAAAATCCGCATATGTAAAAAATTACTTAACGAGTAATAAAATTATTTGATTTCGGATAAAACCAAATTTTAAAAATCAGGAAATAAATATTAGAAATTTTCTATTTCACTTAAGGCAGTTCTCAAATCCAAAGAATCTACATCCTGACACATTTCTGAATTCATTTTTACTCGGAAACGCTTGAAATTGGCAAGTATCCTTATTCAGGAACTATGTAATCAAATGTTGTTTTTCGTTTTTTGGTAAAGGCAGAAAATCTTTCAGAAAATACTGTCAAAGTTGGCGTTTTGAACTGAATTTTCAGGCGTGGGGTTTTCAGGATAAAAACCTGTCTTCACGTGGAAACAATGGCTTATAATTCAATAAGTAACTTATTTACCAAAAAATGAAAAACATAATCGGATTCCAAATCGCTTCAACAGTCAGGCTTGCCAATTTTACGCTTTACGTTTAAAAATGAGTCTGAAATTTTCACGTTGTTAATCAGCGAATTTGAGAGCTACCTTAATGGTCCTCTTGTTGTGTTTGTGAAAATCTGTTTTGATTAACAGTTTATATGTTTTACGTGTAACTTACTTTGTAATTGATACCATTTGTCTTCTAATGATATCCACCATAGAAGAGTTTTTAACAATAATTTATGTTCTACAAATACATGAGAGACATCATGAGAGACATCATGAGAGACATCATAAAGAGTAAATACATAATTCAAGAAGCACTTGTATAGTTTAACTTTCTTAGGAATTTCTCTGTTTTTGGCAGAAAATAAATTGTACTTAATTGAAAACAGTATATTTTATTATACAGCCGAACTTTTAATCAAAACAGACTACGGACTAACCGAAAAAGATAACTGGAGAGGAGTTTTTTTTAAAAAATCAGGTTGTATTCATTGGAAAAAATTGTGTTCAAATTTAAATTACTTTTAATTGTTTAATAATTATACCGCAAGTCCATTTGTCACCAGTTTCTAATTTCATCATACTGCGCCATAACTATTTCAATACAGCCCGTTTTAATTGTGAATCCTGGTATATGACAAATTTAATGAAAAAAAGAAAAGAAAACGTAATTCCCTTTTTGACTAAAGCAATCTCTAAAAAGCTAGCAAAAATAAAACGGAAAATCTATCTTGCAAATTTGTTTTAGTGTCAATAATGACTTTCTCAGCATTTTATAAAATCTCATTTTGATTAATAATTTTCCTCTACTACAGTTTACTGATTTTAATTTATTTTTCGATAGACATAATTTATTCTTTTAACGATATGAAATCATTTTCTTTAAATTCTCAAATAAGAATATCAAAAGTAGAATCCTGCACCTGGTTGGGTTGATTTTAATAGTTTTCGCAGTCGGGATCAGGTTACATTGACTCTATTCGTTGTTGGTCGGTTTCAAGTGATTTTTTGATTCAATTTACTTGAAGACAGATAAACTTATATTAATGATATAATGCTAAACTTTTTTTTCCATACTTGCATTTAATTATAGTATTAATTTTACTTCATTTCAGGTTCACTTTCGGGTGAAAATATTTATTGTTTTGGGTCAGCTTTCGTAAAACTGCTGCGGTATCGAGTAGGATTGCGGATCCATGAAAATATTTTAGATTCGAATGGTTCGCGAATACCGTAATGAATAACCGCGGATATTGTTATCTCGTGTTGTATGTTGATTTTTCGGGTTCTCGTCGGGTATAATCCAACCCACGCAACACTTTATCTGGAAGTCACACAGACTCAAAGTGTGTATGCTTTTTGTTTAAGAATTAATCTGTATAGCAAAAAATTGTGTTGATTTATTTCAACATAGTTATTTCTTGACAAAATAAAATGATTTTCTTAAAGCTAACATAGGTATACTAACAAGTGGCTCTTATATTAATTCTGTTGCTCTTGATGAAGCTCTTGCTTCTCCATTACCTTTCTCATATTTGTGAAAAACTCATTTTGATTAGAAATATTATGATCCAACTCTGCGTTTCTAACTCATATTTTCTCAGCTACTATCAAACAAATTCTGAAAAATCTTAAACAAGCATATCGTGAATCCATTTGTCACCATCATCATATACTGTCTCTTTTGCGCATTTTTACCAAACCCAATTTTAATGAGGAATTCTGCAGATAAGCCTTTACTTTTTTACATCGCAGATTTCGTGATTCGGAGAATGCTGTAATCCACAGCTGCGACTCTTCATATACGTGAAGTGCTACTTTTCTGCTGTACCCTTGAGGCTTCATTTATCGTAAAGCAAAGTAATAGGTACAGAAAAGGATTCTGGAAAATATAATTTGATGGGGAATAAAGCATTGGATGTCGAGTGGAAGCTTATCTGTGATAGATTCAGGGAAAGACAAAATTAGATAAATTGATGTTCGAAGAATTATGTTCCCGTGTTATGGCATTTTCTTTTTCGTTTTTTACTGACAGATAATACGTATTTGTCGTGGTATTAAAGAATAAATGAATGTGGTACATTATTTCTCTAATAGCAATACTAAAGATTATTGAACATATGTTTTATCTTTCTAGTATATATAGAGAGTTCTTGATCAATAATTGCCAATATTAATCCAGAAATAGTATTTACCCCTGTAGTTTATCTATTGGCTATTCATCAATACAATTTGGCTTTACATAAATACTACTTGGTTCTGCATCGGATATACATTAATACGTTAAACAATTAACATTAATATATTACATTTATCATTAATATATTATTATTACCAAATACTTATAATTTTATGAAGAATAAGCTTCTCATGTCGAGTGGAAGCTTATCTGTGATAGATTCAGGGAAAGACGAAATCACATAAATTGAAGTTCGAAGAATTATGTCCCCTTATTACGGCATTTTCTTTTTGGTTTTTTACTGTCAGATAATACGTATTTGTCATGGTATTATAGGATAAAAGAATGTGGTATATTACTTCTCTAATAGGAGTATTGAGGATTATTGAATACATGTTTTATCTTTCTAGCATATTGCAATAATTCTTGATCACTAATTACCAATATTGACTCAGCAATGCGTCAATATTCTATGTATTGTCTATTCACTAATACTACTTATTATTACACATTAATGCATTATACATTTTATTTATTTGCTATTTATTCTAATACTATTTGGATATACATCAATACTAATTGTCTGTCATCAATATACATTTATAGATCACGTATTTAACACCAATATATTACATTTTAAATTCATATACACAAATACCTATTCTTTTATGAAGAATAAAGCTTTTAATGCTGAGTTGAAGCTTATTCGTGATAGATTCAGGAAAGACAAAATTAGATAAATTGATGTTCGAAAAATTATGTTCCCGTGTTACGGCATTTTCTTTTTGATTTTTTACTGGCAGATTATCGTATTTGTCGTGGTATTAAAAAATAAATGAATGTGGTACATTATTTCTCTAACAGGAATGCTAAAGATTATTGAACATATGTTTTATCTTTCTATTATATATATTAAGAGAATTCTTTATCACTAATTGTCAATATTAACGCAGAAGAATTATTGACTCCAATAGTTTATCTATTGGCTATTCATTAATACTATTTGGCTATACATAACTACTACTTGGCTATGAATCACATATACCGGGTGAACCAAAAGTTCGTTAAAACTTTAAAAATTTATGAAAAAGGAAGAAATTATGATAAAGAAGTGTGGTTTGCAAGAAAGGTAGTCGGACTTTTTTTAGCAGCAAAAAAATGTTTAGTTAAAAATGTCGCCTGTAGATGGCGCTAACATGCGAGAGATTCAGCAGAATTATGCAAATTAATCCTGCTATAAAAACGGGGATAGACGAGGATTTCTCATTCGCTTTCAGAATGTTATCATTACCTGATCGAGCGTTGTTGGTGAAGTTGTTCTATATGAATGGAGAGTCAGCAACTGTTGTGTTGCGAAAATTTCGCCGGCGAAAGGAAGACGAAGAATGTGGTCTGTAGGTCATGTTGAATAATTGTTATTGCAAGAATAAATGGATGGAGATTACTGTTGTCCTGTTCATTGTGTTTCGGGTCGTCAGCGCCCTCTACCAGCGACATTTTAACTATTTTTTTTTCTGCTAAAAAAAATCCTACTACCTTATATCTTTCTTGCAAACTGCACGTCTTTATCCTAATTTCTTCCTTTTTTATGAATTTTTAAAGTTTTAACGAACGTTTGATTCAACCGGTACATTAAAGCATTAAACATTTAACATAAGTTAATGTTCGAATAATTATGTTCCAGTGTCCACATGACAATTTTATTTTGCTTTTTTTACTAACAGATAAATGTGCTTGTCGTGGTATCAGAAGATAAATGAATGTGGTACATTATTTCTCTAATAGGAGTATTAAGGCTTATTTATATATATTGTATCTTTCTACATTGAAAACTTATTCCTGATCATTAACTGCCAATATTGACCAGCAGTGCGCCAATATATCATCTAATGTATATGCACTAATACTACTTATGATATTAATCTTAATACATTATACTTTTGACATTAATACATTATTACTACTAAATACCGAGCATTGTATGGATAATAAAATTTTTCATGTCGAGTTGGAGGTTTTTCTGTGATAGATTCAAGGAAAGATAAAATGGGATAAATTGATCTTCGAAGAATTATGTTTTCGTGTGGCAATTTCTTTTCGACTTTTTACTGGTATATAAATGTATTTGCCGTGCTATTAGAGAATAAATGAATGTGGTACACTATTCTTCTAAGTAAGAATTATTTAATATATGTTTTATCTTTCTGGTATATATTGAAAGATTTCTTGATCACTAATTTAAAGTATTGACCAACAGTTGCGCCAATATTATAATTATTGTCGATCCATTAAAACTGTTTATTGTTGCACATTAATACATTAAATATTTAACACTAATACGTTTAACATTAATGCATTACATTTAAAATTAATACATTATAACTACAGAGTACTGATAATTTGTTGGGGAATAAAGTATTTAATATAGAGTTGAAGCTTATTTGTGATAGAAGCCAAAATTAGATAAATTGATGTGCAAGGAATTATGCCCCATGTTATGAAATGACATTTTGTTTTTGCTTTTTTTTTTACCTATAAGTAAATGTTTTGTGGTGGTAATAAAACACAAATTAATGTGATACATTTTTTCGTTAATAGGAATATTAAGGATAACTTAATATAGGTTTTATTTTTATATTGAAAGAGTTCCTGATCACTAATTGCCAATATTGACTAAGCAGTGCCCCAAGATTTTACCGACTGGCTATGCATTAATACTACTTGGCAATATGTTATGACAACTTGGTTACACACTATTTTAACTATGCATTAATACACATTAATACATTAAACATTAATTCATTTATAATGTTAATACAATACATTTAACATTAATATAATATCACTATCAAGTGCTTATAATTTGATGAGGCATAAAGTTTTTCATGTCAAGTGGAAGCTAATATGTGATAGATTAAGGGAAAAACAAAATTAGATAAATTGATGTTCGAAGAATTATGGTCTAGTGTTCCGACATTGCAATTTTCCTTTGTTTTTTTAGTGACAGATAAGTGTTGTATTAGAGGATAAATGAATGTAGTACATTATTTCTCTAATAGGAGTACCAAGAATTATTTAATGTGCTTTATTTTTTGGTATATATTGAAAGATTTCCTGACCACTAATTGTCGCTATTGATCAGCAGTGCGCCAATATTATATTTATTGTCAATCTGTTAAAACTATTTATTGTTGCGCATAACATTAAATATTTAACACTATTACATTTAACTTTAATGCATTACATTTAAAGTTACTACATTGTTACTACACAAATTATATATATATGTTTTTTTTTTGTTTTTTGTTTTTTTTTTTGGGGGGGGGGGGGGGAGTGGAATAAAGCATTTGCTGTAGATTAGAAGCTAATTTGTGATAGAAGACATGTTTATGTATACATAAACTGATGTTCGAAAAATTATGTTATGGGAAGGTATTTTGTTGTTGTTGTGGTTGTTTTTTTTTTAACAATTGATAAATGTATTTGTGGTGGTATTAAAGAATAAATGAATGTGATACACAATTTCGTAGGATTGTATTAGTTTAAAAAAAATTTAAAAATAAAATTTTAACCATTCTGCTCAAATTATGTTTTGACCATAAGTTGTCAATATTCATTTCAATTGGTTTAAAATTTTCTTTGTTAATTGATAAATTCAGTACAACATTTAAAAGAATTTGTCAAAATAACATTTAACCTTATTTATTACTACATTTGAAAGAGTTTATAACTTATTTTTACTCAGTACTATATTTTAATTTTCTGAACTTTATAATTTAACAGCACAAAAATTTCAAAAGATAAACAATTATTGTAAGTGTCGAAATATTTTTTATAATTTGATTATATACCTAATTTTATATAAAAAGGTAAAGGAAACTAAATCACATTAAACAAAAGAAACATTTTAAAAGTTTTATGTAAAACTCAAAAAATTATTACAAATAACAAGGGTTGCTGTATAAAATTAAGAAAATTTCGTAGTTTATTCTGGATCTGATTTAACTTGGGAAATGATCTTTCTACTGATTAAAAGTTTGTACAACGATTTATCAGGTGGATTATTAAATCTACTAACTAAAAATTAATATTTTTCAATATTTCACTACTGCCCATTTAATATCGTAATGTATTAGTTACACTTTTAAGAAAAATAAGATTCATCAAATATATGTTTCAATTTGAAATGCCAATACATAAGACACATTTTTACCTCTATATTTAATAAATATTAAAAATTTACAACATAAATTATTATTAGTTTCGACCCCTTTGAATGTTTCAAATCCATTTTGACCAGTTTTAGACGATTTAAATTAGTTTTGACGATTGCCCTGTTTAAAATTAGTTTTGACTAGTTAAAATTACAAACCTGCTATTTCGCTAATAATACTAATTATTATTATATATATATATAATATAATACGACATTAATACTCACATAAATATACAGTTTGAACAATTTATATAAGCTAAAATTATTTAATAGAGTTTTGACTACTTTGAGCGACTAAAACTAGTTTTGACCATTGTCCTGGCTAAAATTAGTTTTGGCTGGTTAAAATTACAACTCTGCTATTTCGCTAATAGGATTAATTAAGGATTACTTAATATATGTTTTATCTTTCTATTGAAAGAGTTCCTGATCACTAATTGCATGTATTGACCAAGCAATGTCCCAATATTTTACCGATTGGATATGCATTAATACTACTTGACAGCACAATAATTTAGTTATGCATCAATACACTTTAATGCATTAAACATTTAACATTAATTCATTTGACATTAACACATATGACATTTAACATTAATATATTATCGCTATCAAGCACCTATAATGTAAAGAGGAATAAAGCTTTTCATGTCAAATGGAAGCTAATATGTGATAGATTCAGGAAAAGACAAAATTAGATAAATTGATGTTCGAAGAATAATGTTCCAGTGTTACGACATGACAATTTTCTTTTACTTTTTCACTGACAGATAAATGTATTTGTCGTGGTGTTAGAGAATAAATGAATGTGGTACACTCTTTCTCTAATGGAAGTATTAGAAGTTATAGTTGATGTATGTTTTATTCTTTTAGCATATGTTGAAAACATACCTAATAGAAACTAATATTAGACCATCCAATCTCGAATATTGGACAAATATTTGATTTGCAGTCTTTACATTGAAAATGTTTGTTGTGCGATATCCCAGTTATGGCAACGAAACATTGTACTGGAAATATTTTTAATATAATACTAATATTGTGGAATTACCAACATTTTATTGAAGCTATTTTCAATTAAACTAAAATATTTTTTTTTTTAAATTGGTGTATTATTTCAAACATTTTCAATGTTGTATCAACAGTGAATTAAGTATTAATAGTCTATGTTACTTATCTCCGATATGCTAATCATGCGCCACATACACAGCAAAATTTGTTTCATTTAACAAAAATAGTGAAGCCGTTCATTAAATTTCAATAAATTTTTATCGACCAATTTATTATATGTAACTTCAAGATCGGATATGAATATAGAAATACGTAATTACTGGACAAATATGTCACTGTAATCTGACAGCGCTTTCTTCCACGACTCTGTTTACGAGGCCTTTTCCTAGAATGCTCAGTGTCCAGTCTATAGATCTCTGTTCTATAGTTCAGTTCATAGACCTTTGCTGTATGGTCCAGTCCCATTAAAGAAAGCAAACAGGCAATGCTCGCAATGTTAGAGAATTATTTAGAGTACTGTTAGAGTAGCTATTTTGTTTATATGTTGTATACGGTATAATCCAAATTCTATTTCAAAATAATTTCTAGCTAGAATACATAACTCTACAAGAATACCTATCATTTCCACTGTTTACATTTCAATACAACATCAAATTATTGCACAAATTATGTAGATATTATTTTCAAAAGCATGTTACTCTACATGTCATCTCTCGTAAGATGCTCCTACAAAACCATGTCCAAGTATTAAATGAGTGTACTATTTTGTCTATGTAATGTATTGTATACTGTATATCCAAGTTCTGTTTCAAAACACTTTCCCGCTATGCATACTTAATTCTTCGAGAAAACCTATCACTTCCACTGTTTACAATTCAATATAATATATCAAAATGTCACACAAATTATTTAGATATTATTTTCAAAAAGATGTTGTTCTATATGTGTTGTTTGATATCATAATCTTACCAAATCATTTTCTAATATATAATGAGAGTGCTATTTTTTTATGTGTTGTGTACTGTATAATCCAAATTGTATTTCAAAACACTTTTCCGCTATGCATACTTATCTCTTCGAGAAAACCTATCACTTCCACTGTTTACAATTCAATATAATATATCAAAATATCACACAAATTATTTAGATATTATTTTCAAAAGGATGTTGTTCTATATGTGTTGTTTGATATCATAATCTTACCAAATCATTTTCTAATATAGAATGAGAGTGCTATTTTTTTATGTGTTGTGTACTGTATAATCCAAATTGTATTTCAAAACACTTTTCCGCTATGCATACTTATCTCTTCGAGAAAACCTATCACTTCCACTGTTTACAATTCAATATAATATATCAAAATATCACACAAATTATTTAGATATTATTTTCAAAAAGATGTTGTTCTATATGTGTTGTTTGATATCATAATCTTACCAAATCATTTTCTAATATAGAATGAGAGTGCTATTTTTTTATGTGTTGTGTACTGTATAATCCAAATTGTATTTCAAAACACTTTTCCGCTATGCATACTTATCTCTTCGAGAAAACCTATCACTTCCACTGTTTACAATTCAATATAATATATCAAAATATCACACAAATTATTTAGATATTATTTTCAAAAGGATGTTGTTCTATATGTGTTGTTTGATATCATAATCTTACCAAATCATTTTCTAATATAGAATGAGAGTGCTATTTTTTTATGTGTTGTGTACTGTATAATCCAAATTGTATTTCAAAACACTTTTCCGCTATGCATACTTATCTCTTCGAGAAAACCTATCACTTCCACTGTTTACAATTCAATATAATATATCAAAATATCACACAAATTATTTAGATATTATTTTCAAAAAGATGTTGTTCTATATGTGTTGTTTGATATCATAATCTTACCAAATCATTTTCTAATATAGAATGAGAGTGCTATTTTTTTATGTGTTGTGTACTGTATAATCCAAATTGTATTTCAAAACACTTTTCCGCTATGCATACTTATCTCTTCGAGAAAACCTATCACTTCCACTGTTTACAATTCAATATAATATATCAAAATATCACACAAATTATTTAGATATTATTTTCAAAAGGATGTTGTTCTATATGTGTTGTTTGATATCATAATCTTACCAAATCATTTTCTAATATAGAATGAGAGTGCTATTTTTTTATGTGTTGTGTACTGTATAATCCAAATTCTATTTCAAAACACTTTTCCGCTAACATACTTAACTCTTCGAGACCACCTATCACTTCCACTGTTTACAGTTCAATATAATATATCAAAATATCGCACGAATTATTAATATATTATTTTCAAAAGGATGTTGTTCTATATGTGTTGTTTGATATCATACTCTTACGAAATAATTTCAAAGTATTGAATGAGAGTGCTATTTTGTGTATGTGTTGTGTACTGTATAATCCAAATTCTATTTTAAAACACTTTTCCGCTAACATACTTAACTCTTCGAGAACACCTATCACTTCCACTGTTTACATTTCTCAGTTCTTTGTCAACACATACTTGTCTAGCTCCCCAGCTGATTCTAACCAACTGTTTCTTTCACAGGGTGGGTTCGCTCGTGCCTACGAGTTGACAGACCTGACAACGGGCCAAGTCTATGCCTGCAAAATCATCTCAAAAAGCACCCTCACCAAGCCGCACCAGAAAGAAAAGGTAAGTTAAGAAAAAAAATTACACTCCATTCATCTGTTCGTCAACATCTTTTTTTCTTCAACCTCATTCTTCACACATCTGGAAGATCTCCAGCATCTCCGATTATCGTCAGGTGTTGGGATAAAAGAGATTAAACAGTAACTTAGTTCTTGTATGATAGATAACATTGATGATGTTATTTTATTCGCAACACATTTGGTGTTAGAAGTAAAAGGATTTAAATAAATGTTTTGCTCTATAATAATTAATCCCTTGACTGTGCCGTTGTCGAAAGCCATGTGACAGAATTCGTTCAGTTTTTACGATTTAATACGAGTAGTGCCGTATAGTCATCTTCATGGTATTTAATCATATAATTTCAGTAATAAGTGAAATATTACTATACAGAATTAGTGGTATTCAAATTAAAACACCGTTTCAAATCTGAGTACTTTTAGGTGTTTCAACCACGTATGCTGCATGGTCGTAGTAATTGGGTTAAAACTGTTTTATATTTATTTATTTTTCCATGCTTAATAATGTGAATTGTTCTAATACAGTCGCCAGATCATTTTCGTATGGAAGTGCATGAAAATTTCGGACATTAATAGTTAAATCCCAAAGAATCAAATAATGTTTTTCAAATTAATGCAAATTATCTCTCCTAATATTGTCAAGGGTTGTGGTAAAAGAGATTAAAGCATTACTTTAGTTCTGATTCACTCGATACACTTTTGGGGATTATAAGTAAAAGAATTCAAAGAAACGTTTGGCTTTTCTATAAAAATTTAACCCTTTACTCCTTGGTGGGCATATCTGATACACACCAAGAAACACTCTCAACAAGTAGTGCCAAAAAGTAAAGGTAAGCGAAGAAAAAAATTATCCATCTGTTCGTCAGCTATCTTTTTTTCGACTTTATACCTTACATATCTGGACGATCTCCAGCGTCTCCGATTATCACCACTTATTGAGATAAAAGAGATTAAAACAGTAACTAACTTCTTCTCTGATAGACAACATCGGTGATTTTGCTTCATTTGAAACACTTCCACATAGGTGCTAGACGTAAAGAGGTTCAAAAATATCTACCGATATTTTATATTATTTAATACCATATACTCAAACATAAATTAACTGTTTTCAGACTCCTTCACGAAATCATTTTTTATCAGCTGAGAGAGGTAGCCAACCGATTGACTAAAGCTCTACAAACCCCGCTAAAATATTTCTACAAATATAAACAAATAAACAAATACAAAACAGAAACAAAATGAAAATATCAAATTAGTTACAATTTAGGTCTAAATTAAAGTACAGAGAGTCACCAAAGTCACTAAACTTCTGTAGGAGCAGCATCTGCTGCATTTTAAAAGAATAGCTGGTAGACCGGGAGGCGGCAGCGCAGACAATCACCTCATCGAGTTCACGGCTGAAATTCCAGAATTAGTTACAACTCGATTCGCATATTAAAATGCAATCAGTCTGCCAAGTCATATCTTGGTGGAAAACACGTGAAAACCCGATTTTAGCGGTTGACTCGTAGGTTTACCATTGTGTTTTCCTGCACCCAGTTCTCCATGTTTTCATACTTTTGGGTGCAGGAAAACACAATGGTAAACCTACGAGTCATCCGCTAAAATCGGGTTTTCACGTGTTTTCCACCAAGATATGACTTGGCAGACTGATTGCATTTTAATATGCGAATCGAGTTGTAACTAATTCCGGAATTTCAGCCGTGAACTCGATGAGGTGATTGTATGTGCTGCCGCCTCCCGGTCTATGGTTATTTTCTATCAGTTTAACACAGTCTATTATATTATGAAGGAGACTGGTTCGCGTTGTAACGTATTGGAACCAATTGGACAAGGGAATTGTAGTAGGCTTTCTAATATGATATGTTGCCGTTAGAGTGCAGTTCAGCAAATTGGTCTGTACGGAGCCTTTTTGTGCAAACCGCACTCCAGTACAACAATTTGGTGCTTTGTTTTACGAATTTTTGTTATGGGATTTATGGGACACCTTGTATTCTTATTTAGATACAAGAAATAGCATTCCTGTTGTTCCTATAAAAGCAAAGAATCTTTTAGAAAAAGGTCTCAAGATTGCCGTTTTCAACATGTACGCTAATGGCGCCTGGTGCATGTAAAATCCATCGTGGGTGCAAAATCCTCCAAGTTCCCTATGAATTATCCCTCTGGAGGTATCTAGTCAGATCAAGGTATCTTCACCTGATCAAGATTCTAAATTACGAGACCAATTCCTTTCTCTTTTTTATTTTTGCTTTTTCTTTAATCTGCCAATTCAACAAAGTTTTATAGAAACCATGAACCGACAAACAAAGAAAACTGTAGCAAACCACTAAAGAGCACTGCAGCGATGCTAACAAGGCTTTTGTAATGGTGGATCACAGACATACTGTGATCAATTGAATATCGCCCCGCGTCCAGGTACTAATTCGTCAAGCTAGGCACTCATGCTCGGCAGGTAGGGTCCTGGTTAGCGGTATAATTTTTTTTAAGTTGATTTTCAAGACACAACTCTTATTAGAAAGGTCTTCATGATAGAGTAAGCTTTTATAACTTAAAATGGTACTTATAAGAAAATTAAAAACATTGTTCGATTCTGAGGCTCGAATATAAAACTGTTTGCAAATTTAATACCAAAGAGACAACTCTTTTTAGATAGGTCTTCATGATAGACTAAGCTTTTATAACTTAAAATGGTACTTATAGGAAAATTAAAAGCACTGTTCTATTCTGAGGCACATATATAAAACTGTTTGCAAATTTAATAATTTTACGTATGAAAAGAACTTTGCAAATGTATATGAAAGATTCCCGTTGTTGAGGGGAGAAAAGAAATATGTTTGAGAGATTTATGTATCAGAACGCAAATTTTTCCCCATTCACTCTCCATTCCTCCGAATGATTTGAAAAGTCAATGCCGAAAACCGTATCTTAAGTATTTTTCCCTATTTTCACCATTTATATCTTCCTCTTAGTTGCGTTATATACCAGTCACCGTTTGAAAACACTAAAAAAAGGTCTACTCAAATTTTCTATTTTCCCCGCTGAATACATTGTACAATATGCAAAGACTAATTTTTGCATCAATTTCAAGAAAGTATATTATTTTTAATGGTTTATAGTTTTGGTAGTGTGACAATTTCGTGAAGTATTGATAACTTCAGTATTTAATTGCACTTGCATGACGTGCATAAATGCCAACATTATCTATCAATAAATACATTATTTTTTAAATAATTAATATTAAAAGATTTTTTTTCTTTTTGCCAACACCACCTCTTTTTTCCGATTTTCGGAGTTTCACGTGGTCCACATTAATTTCGATAATTGGGACGCCAGTGCATTTTAAAACAATTTAAAAAGTCGAATTATGACATCAATTTAGAATTAATGTACATTGTACAGTGGTGGACATAATTATAAGACACCTACCAAATTTGACATACAGTGAAAAAAAATTATTCAGAGCTTAAAAATGCTTTATCAAATACGACAAAAACATAAATTTATTCTGTTATCACACGTAATTGTTTTACAGAAATGATATTTGTATAGAGTTTAATAAAAAAAATTAAAAAAACCATGGACAAAATTATAAGACACCCTAACATTTTAATTAAAACACCTGCCTTTTTTTCGAAATATGCAAATTTTCTGCACGCTGTTATGACGTCAGCAGTTAACTAAAGCAGACGATAACCGACTTCAGGCATTTACAAACATGCCACGAGGTACAGAATGCCCCAGCACATTTTATAGCATTCTTTAGATCTTCGACACATGTAAACTGCCTCCCATTTTGGGTAAACCTCACGAGCTAAGATCCCCACATGTTTTCGATGGGATTTAAGTCTGGGGAGCGAGAAGGCCACGGAAGAACATTGATACTTTGCTCTGAAAGCCACTTTTTTGTTACGTCTGATGTATGAATCGACGCGTTATCGTGCTGGAAAGTGTAGTTTTCGCAACAAAGAAGTTCACCGTATATGGCTAGTTGATATTTAAGAAGATTCTTATACTTTTCGGAATTCATTCTTGAATGCACAAAAACGATATAGGTTTTCCCGTCAGCCGAAAAACCAGCCCAAACCATTACTGAGCCTCCACCCATTTGTCGGCTCATTTGTACATCAGGAGACTTCCGTAAATCACGCCAATAATAGTGAAAACCGTCAGGACCATCCAGTTTAAACTTTTTTTAATCAGAAAATAACACAGAGTACAATCTGGAGGTCCAGGCCACAGTTTGTTTAGCGAAGTTTAAACGGTTCATTTTGTGTCGCCTTAGAAGCGGTCGTTTTTTCTTCAAATTTTTTAATTTCCCATAGGAAGCATTATGCAATACCCTGCGAATGGTTCTCCTTGAACAATTCAGTTTCAAAGCATTTTTAATGCCTGTAGTGGTCATCTTATTGTGTGTAGCGAGTGAAAGCACATGGCATCTGTCTCTCGAGGACAAGCAAGGAGTATGTCCAGATCTTTTAATCACCCATCTAATACTTCCTCTTTTCAAAACATTTGAAATTGCACATCTAGAGCGTTTAATAACTTTTGAAATATTATTAACTGAAGCACCAGTTCCAATTAATCTCCAAATTTCACGAATTTTACTTTCTTTTAATTCTGTACGTCGTGACATGTTTGTAAATGCGTGAAGTCGGTTATCGTCTGCTTTAGTTAACTGCTGACGTCATAACAGCGTGCAGAAAATTTGCATATTTCGAAAAAAAGCAGATGTTTTAATTAAAATGTTAGGGTGTCTTATAATTTTGTCCATGGTATTTTAAATTTTTTTATTAAACTCTATAAAAATATCATTTCTGTAAAACAATTACGTGTGATAACAGAATAAATTTATGTTTTTGTCGTATTTGATAAAGCATTTTTAAGCTCTGAATCTTTTCTTTCACTGTATGTCAAATTAGATAGGTGTCTTATAATTATGTCCACCACTGCATGACATTGCCTTTAAAATATTTCATCAAGCAATTTATTTCAATTGGGGAGTTATTAAGATCCTAGTAACTTAATGCGTGGTAGAATTTTTTTGTCTTCAATTTAGAAATTAAAGACTAAAAAATATGGTGAAAATGATGAAATCTCTTATGTAATAAATTCATCACAAATTAATAACATTTAGTTATTGCATAATAATTTGAAATATTGCATTTCAATGATGTTGCAAGCCTTCATTTACAATACAATGATGAAATATGAGGAAATATAATGATAATGTAAATAATGAAATAAAAAAAATATTAATAATACGATAACAATACAACAATTTCTGTAATAACAACGATAACAATTTCTGTTACGAAAATGCACGTAATTTTGTGTTTTATTTTATGTTACTAAGCTTATTGAGATCTCAACTAAATGTAATGCATTTTCACTTAATAAAATTTCCATCTTTTTTTTTTAATTATTATTCTATCGTGACCAAGTTTTGTCACAGCAGGATAGATCTTCACATTTAAAATAAATATCACTATTTAACAAAAAAAAAAAAAAAAAAAAAAGAAAGAAAGAAAGAAAGAAATTTATTTGCAACAATTGTTTATAAACAAATCATTATTCTTTTTTTTAATGTCCATCTTTTACATATTATAAAAAAAGAAATCAAAAGATTTTTTTTTTCATTTTTTTTTAAATATTAAACTATGCATTCGTTTTTATACTTCATATTTTTAATACCCGTTCCATAAAAGTATTTCTAAAAAAAATAAGTATAATGTAATTACAATTTTCTATAAGTCAGTAAATTTATCTTTCAGAAAGAATGCCCTTTCTCACATGATTTTCTTCATATTTTTTTTTCATTAAAAATGCAAAAAAAGACGAAGTTAATCATTAACATACATAGTGCTGAAATTTTCAATATCCATTTTCATTATTATAACCATGATTTTATTTAATTTCTTAATTTTGAAAAATTATAACTTTGCAATTTATTTTAAATATGTCTACCTCAATTTTTTGCACAAATGCATCAATAATGTTTGATGTAAAAGTAATTAATCTTTTCAAAAATGTATAAGTAATGTCATTATTTAAATGTTTTCTTTGCAAAACAAAATAAGGAAAAAAACGTATCACCTCAATATTTCATACTAAAGTAATTACACTTTTCAAGAATATATAATTAATGTTAATATTTAAATCCTTCTTTTCAACACAAAATAAAGTAAAAAATCATCACCTTAAGGAAATATTCATCGTTACAGTAAGTCTCTTTAAGTTAATATTCACTTAATAACAAATAATATAAGACTTTGAAAAACGGAACATGTCCTATTTAATGATTCGCCAAGACATTTCTATAGCTAAAATGTTGACGCCAAACATTCTTTGATGAAAAAGAGGTATTGTTCTTTACTGGATTAGTGTCACTTAAGGTTATTTGATATTGTAGATTTCTTGTTATTGTTGTTGCCAAAAAGATTTGTATAAAAATGTCAACCTTTTTCGTCTTTGTGTCACAAAAATAATTGTAAATATTTCATCATCTTGTACAGTAAGAAGTGGCATTTTCTACGTCTTCTAACTTGTGAAGAATTACATTTTCAAACTCTTGCCAAAAGAGTTGAGAGTTATTTATGATTCTTTTTTTTTTTCATCTGCGTATGATCTACCGTGCCTTCATTGAAGGGTTTATGTGGAGAGGCGGTTTTTAAGTCCGTTCGCAATTATATAGATACTTAACACCTATAGTCGTCGTCTGGTCCGTCCGTCTGTCCGCATATAACAGCGCAAAAACTACCCAATCGAATGGTTTGAAATTTAATATATGTAATCGTTGCAGAATTTTATCGAGTCTTTTCAAATTTTATGAAAATTGAAGCAAAACTTAAAAAGTTATTAATAAAAGTTTTCTTTATTCTATTAAATCCTATCATACGTAATTAATTCAATGATATCTCATGATAGGTGAGGATTCTAGGTTGCCATGGGGATTACGTCAAATTTAAGATAGAGTCATATTATTTCCGTATTACTGAATTTAAAAACAGGATTTGTATACTAAAATTGTTTAATTAATGAAATCATATAATCTACCGACAGTTTTGTGGATAGATGTTTCTGGAGAAATAGATATTAAATGGAAAAAGAATCCCAATATGGATTTCAAGTTCTGAAATTTTCAAAGCTAGGCTTAATTTTCCCTTTGGAATTTTCAGTAAATGTCAACAAATGATAAAATGTTGCCAACTTAAAATATACTTATTTTATTACGGTATTTAATCATATCATAATAACAGACAATGTAATTCATTTCACTGAAATAATAACGATGTTTTTTTTGTCTTGTATTGGATATTTGCACATAGTATAACTTTAATGTAATAGAATTGTAATTAATTGTTTGTAAAAGTGTACTGAAACTTAATTTCATAAAAGAAAATTAATATCTATAATATGAAAATCTCCACATAAAATAAATTTTATATTCATTCATTTTCGCATAAGAGTGCAACAGCTATTGCACCAAGATTTGAATATTTATAAAACAAGTTATAGTACGAACGCACCTCATTTGTCACGTTTAACGTACAATTTCCAACTCGTTATTGATTACAGAATTAGACAGAACGCTGTAAAAAACGAAGACAAATGTTTCTTAATCTAAGAAAATATAATATAACCACGAACGAAAATATACAGCAACCTCTTCCAAGTTATCTATGATTCTAAAAAGCGTTCTTTATCTTTAAAAATCTCAGAAACCAGTGTATTTTTCAGATTCAAAAAATCATTTTTAGATTTAAAGAATTATTTGCGGGTCGGATTCGGGTCGGGTTGGTTTTTTGGTGAGTTAAGATTTTTTTCGGGTCGAGTTCGGGTTGACCCGATTTTTCAAAATAAAGTTATGAATATTTTTCAATTGAAAAAAACTACATACTTGAATATTAATGAGTATATATGTGTTCATTTTTATACAGAAAAAAAGATAAAATTGATATTAGAGATATTTTAGACTACTTTTACATAATAATATTAAAATATGGATAATTTCAGCAGAATTTTGTTTATGCGCAATACATTTTTTTTACATTCGAGAAAATGTACTAAACAATACTGCGCAATCGGTTTCCGAAAAAAATATGTTGTAAACCTCAATTTTAGAAGAAACCTCAAAAACCAATATATTTTTCAGATTCAAAAAATCATTTTTAGATTGAAAAAATTATTTGCGGGTCGAATTCGGGTTGAGTTGACTTTAAATGTTTCGGGTTCGGCGTTCGGGTTGGTTTTTTGGTGAGTTAAGATTTCTTTCGGATCGAGTTCTGGTTGACCCGATTTTTCAAAAGAAAGTTATGAATATTTTTCAATTGAAAAGAGCTACATACTTGAATATTAATCAGTGCAAATGCGTTTATTGTTATACAAAAAAAAAAAAAAAAAAAAAAAAAAAAGAAGATAAAATTGATATTAGAGATGTTTTAGACTACTTTTCCATAATTATATTAAAATATGGATAATTTCAGCAGAATTTTGTTTATGCGCAATACATTTTTTTCATTTTCGAGAAAATGTACTAAACAATGCTGCGCAATCGGTTTCCGAAAAAAATGTGTTGTAAACCTCAAAAACCAATATATTTTTCAGATTCAAAAAATCATTTGTAGATTTAAAGAATCATTTGCGGGTCGGATTCGGGTTGGGTTGACTTTAAATGTTTCGGGTCCGAATCGGTTTTTTGAGGAGTTAGGATGTTTTCGGGTCGAGTACGATTTGACCCGATTTTCCAAAAGAAAGTTATGAATATTTTTCAATTGAAAAAAACTACATACTTGAATATTAATGAGTGCATGTGTGTTCATTTTTATACAAAAAAAAAAAAAAAAAAAAAAAAAAAAAAAAAACGATAAAATTGATATTAGAGATATTTTAGACTACTTTTCCACAATTATATTAAAATATGGATAATTTCAGTATGTTTAAGCGCAATACATTTTTTTTTCATTTTCGAGAAAATTTACTAAATAATACTGTGCAATCGGTTTCCGAAAAATTTATTTTGTAAACCCCAATTTTAGTAGAAACCTCAAAAACCAGTATATTTTTCAAATTCAAAAAATCGTTTTTAGATTTAAAGAATCATTTGCGGGTCGGATTCGGGTCGGGTTGACTTTAAATGCTTCGAGTCCGAATCGGTTTTTTAATGAGTTAGGATTTTTTCGAGTCGAGTTCGGGTTGAACCGATTTTTCAAAAGAAAGTTCTGAATATTTTTCAAATGAAAAAAAACTAGATACCTGAATATTAATGAGTGCATATGTGTTCATTTCTATATTTAAAAAAAAAAAAAAAAAAAAAAAAAAAAAAAGATAAAATTGATATTAGAGATGTTTTAGGCTACTTTTCCATAATTATATTAAAATATGGATAATTTCAGCAGAATTTTGTTTATGCGTAATACATTTTTTTACATTCGAGAAAATGTACTAAATAACACTGCGCAATCGGTTTCCAAAAAAATTAGTTTGAAAACCTATCTAAAAGTTTAAACTAGCACAGTATAATTCGAGTAGAACTTATTCAAAATTTTCAAAAAATAAATCGCTTAAAAATTCAGAAATATTATATTCTTAAAAGAAAGTGTAAAAGATGAAATTTATTATTCAAAACAAAGAAATTCTTAAAAATAAGTAACCCTTTCCTATCCCTAACCTTGGAAATTTGACCAAGGAAGTTCTTCTTGATCTGAAATGGTGAGTGGAACAATACCACAATTCTGCTATCAAATAACATTGTTTGGATGAAGAATAAATAATGCTTAAGTAAGCAAGGTATTTTGATATCAACATAAGTTACCTGGGTTAGAGAAAAATTGTTGGATTTTTTCAAACTAAAATTTCATCACAGAAGTTAGTCATTAAGTTGATGACTAATTAGCGGATGTCACCAGTTGAAGACGGTCTTTTTTGTGCCATATGATGTTTTGACAAAGGAAGATTCCCTGTAATCTAATTGAAGACTAAACTCAAAGATTACGATAAGTTGCAGTAACCACTATCGATTAAATATGAAAATTGAAAGTTGCTTTCGAAATATTTCGAAAACTGTGCCACAAAAATCACTTATTTACATTTTTTCTGCTAAAATTTCATCACAGAAGCCAATCATTACGCTGATGATTAATTAGCGGATGTCACCAGTTGAAGACGGTCTTTTTTGTGCCATATGATGTTTTGACAAAAGAAGGTTCCCTGTTATCTTTAACTGAAGACTAAACACAAAGATTACGATAAGTTGCAATAATCACTATCGATTAAATATGAAAATTAAAAGTTGCTTTCAAAATATTTCGAAAATTGTGCCACAAAAATCACTTATTTACATTTTTTCTACTAAAATTTCCTCACAGAAGCCAATCATTACGCTGAGGATTAAATAGCGGATGTCACCAGTTGAAGACGGTATTTTTTGTGTCATATGCTGTTTTGACAAAAGAACGTTCCCTGTTATATTTAACTGAAGACTAAACTAAAGATTACGATAAGTTGCAACAACTACTTTCGATTGAATATGAAAATTGAAAGTTGCTTTAGAAATATTTCGAAAACTCTGCCAGAAAAATCATTTATTTACATTTTTTCAACTAAAATTTCATCACGGAAGCCAATCATTACGCTGATGATTAATTAGTGGATGTCACCAGTTGAAGACGGTCTTTTTTGTGTCATATGCTGTTTTGACAAAAGAAGATTCCCTGTAATCTAATTGAAGACTAAACTCAAAGATTACGATAAGTTGCAGGAACCACTATCGATTAAATATGAAAATTGAAAGTTGCTTTCGAAATATTTCGAAAACTGTGCCACAAAAATCACTTATTTACATTTTTTCTACTAAAATTTCATCACAGATACCAATCATTAGGATGATGACTAATTAGCGGTCATCACCAGTTGAAAACGGTCTTTTTTGTGTCATATGCTGTTTTGACAAACAAAGGTTCCCTGTTATCTAATTGAAGACTAAACTCAAAGATTACGATAAGTTTCAATAACCACTATGAATTAAATATGAAAATTGAAAGTTGCTTTCGAAATATTTCGAAAACTTCGCAACAAAAATCACTTATTTACATTTTTTCTACTGAAATTTTATCACAGAAGCCAACCATTAGGCTGATGACTAATTAGGGGATTCCACCAATTTCAAACGGTCTTTTTTGTGTTCATGTTTTGACAAAAGAAAGTTCGTTGTTATCTTTAAATGAAGACTAAACTCAAAAATTACGATAGGTTGCAATAACCACTATCGATTAAATATGAAAATTGAAAGTTACTTTCGAAATATTTCGAAAGCTGTAGCAGAAAAAGCACTTATTTATATTTTTTCAACAAAAATTTCATCACAGAAGATAATCATTAAGCTGATGATTAAGTAGTGGATGTCACCAGTTAAAGACTGCTATTTTGTGTTTTGCATTTGTTGTTTTGAAAAAAAGAATGTATAGTTCTCTTGAATATCTAATAGAAGACTCAACCCAAAGATTAAAATAAATTATAATAATTACTATTGTTTTAAAGTGAAAATTGAATGCTGTTTTCTAAATATACCTTGAAAATTGTGGGCGAAAGGCACTTAGTAATTTGTTAGACATATCTAAAATAAATATAATATATCTGAAGAAATTACACATGCTTAAAATATACGCGAAAAAGAACAATTGTGAATAAATCCTTTTTATAGATTTTAGTGGAATTTACAAAATATATATATATATATACCAATGTTTAATGGGGAGATCAATATCAGAAATTACGAACCTATGCTACGTACAACAATTTTTCTGGCTCTCAAAAAATTTAAATTTGATAATCGTTAAAGATTTTGTAAAAAGAAATATATAAACAAAGATAAGAATTTTATTTTCTAATATGTTCAATCTGATAGCCCTTTTGTTGAACTATTATATTACATCTTGATTTTCAAGATAAAGGATGAAAAAATCTAAGTGTAAAAATCTTAATATGATGATAATCTGATCTGGAATACACAATTTAAATTACGCGGTTAAAAAAAAAAAAAAAAAAAAAAAAAAAAAAAAGAATAATATTGTAAGTTTAAGCCAAAATACTTCGTCAACTTATAAACATATGCTAGTTGGGTACTTTTCCATTATCCCGTCGAACGTTTTCCATGAAAAAAAAATATAGTATTTAACGCCAAAAATGCATGATCGTGACACCACATTCACTTGATGTCAGACGCATTACATGTGTTTGATATGTCATCGAGTGATTTTTATTTCGGCGTTTATCCGTAATTTTAGTGATGTTTTACGGATTTATTAAGTATTTTGCTAATTAAAACAACAATTATGTCATTAAACAGCGACGTAATGACATTAAAAGAGAAAAAGTATTGAAAAAAAGGTTGTGATGCATAAATACGTACACTGTAAAAAAAATTTCCTGAAAAAAACGGAAATTGTACTGGCAATCGAGACACCAGTACTATTTCCGTATTTTAACGGGAAAAAAATTCTGTAAATTCCAGGAAATTTTCCGTGATTTCTGAAATATCCGTTTTTAAATTTCTGTTTTTTAACACATATCTTCCGTATTTTTTAGATATTTTTATATCGTTAAAATAAATTTTACAGGACCAAAAAAAAAATATTTCTCAAGGAACATCTTATAACACTTTTTATTTTTTTTTATTTCATCTCTGTGCGAGTTTTCAGTAAATAACCAACACTTGCCACGAAGGGGTTCGAACGCGGAAACTTCTGTGTAGTAAACTGGCGGGCTGTACCATTACGCTAAGACCGGACACTTCGTTCCCTCAAATGTTGTTATTTATTTTACATACTTTTAATGATGCAAAAACTTAAAGGTTTTATAGTTAGATGGATTTTTTTAAATATTTTATTTTCATAATTCTTAATATCTTGCTTTATTATTTGATGCTTTATAACACATAAATTTTAACTTTTTATGTATTATATGCGTAAAACATTGTATTATTACTAATGATTGCTTCTTTTTACAATAGTACATATACTTTTTAAAATTATTTGTCTGTTGATCTATTTATCAATTTTAAAAACAATAATTATCTTAAGTAGACGTATTTATTACATGCTATTAAAGTAAATTTTCTTTATCTCTTATTTTAAAAACTTATGTGAATAAACAATTTTATAATAAATTAAATTATTATATTTAATCTTTACTAAAAGCTTTTGTGTACGATTCTGTTAAACTGAATAATTTAAAAAAATGAAAACAACAAAACAGATTTTTAGAGAAAATTTTGAAATTAATACCTTAGGATAGGTAAGTTTAAATTTGGACTTGATAATTTAGTTTAAATTAATTTAGTTTAATTTATAAAATTATAAACTAACGAAATAAATTATAAACTTTATAAAATTATAAACTTCATTTTTATAAAAGTAAACAAAAAGTTATTAATTATTTTTTTATAAATTTAAAGAAAAATATATGAACTTCGTAAAATTATAATTTATAAAATAATAAATTTTAGTTTAATTCACAAATTTATAAGACAAATCAGCTTAGTTTAACACCTACATGCCGATAATTTGCAAAAATATTATTTTATGAAACCTTGAAAATATTTAAAAAAAAAAAAAAATAGATTTTTAACGAAAATTTTGAAATTAATGACCTTGGGAGAGGTATGTTTAAATTTGGATTTATTAATTTAGTTTAATTTATAAAATTATAAACTAACTAAATATATTATAAACTTTATAAAATTATAAACTTCATTTTTATAAAAGTAAAGAAAAAATCATTAATTATTTTTTAATTTAAAGAAAAAAATATAAATTTTCTAAAATTATAATTTATAAAGTAATAAATTTAGGTTAATTCTCACAAATTCATAAGACAAATCAGTTTTTTTCAATACCAATAATTTGCAAATATATTATTTTACGAAATCTTTAATAACCTAATATTGCCTCACGTTAATAAAATTAAAATAAAATTTTAAAATATCAGTGGAAAAAATTCATAATTTGAAGCACTATAAAGAAAAAAAAGTAGATTTAAAACAAAAACAAAATCTGTAATTTATATAAATAAAGTAAATTTCTAAAGATTTCACTAAAAAAAAAATATCATTATTATTTTCACAAAAAATTACCGTCCAGACACGGGCCCGGTTAGAATGAGCTCTAGGATTGGCCCGAGTCTAATGACAGAAAATAGGCCCACGGGTAGGACCGGTCCAGGCTTGGATCCTAGAAGACCCTGGACCCTAGCAAATACAATGATCTTAATTCGCATTTCAAACAAGACGACATCTGTATACAAACCTATGAACGTTATTTCCGGAAATGGGGAAATACGGACATTGTACTGTTTTGAAAAAAAAATCCATCAAATTTATGGAAAACTTTCTGCATATCTACGGATTTGAAATCTCCTTTACGGAACTAATGTCATTTACGAAAATTGTACTGTTGTTTTGGAAAAATGAAACTTCTCCGTAAAATTTTACGGAAAATCTCTTGTATTTTCACGGATTTTTTTTAGAGTGTACGATAAATAGATCAATTTCAACAGCGTAAAATCCCTTACATTAAAGTAAACTTTTATAGCTGAGCATAAATTAATCGGTAATTACATAAAAAACGAATAAACCAAATGAAATAAATTCAAATAAATGATCTAAAAACAAAAATATATATAAAATCCAGTCATTAGCTTTATTCAAGGCGGGGGAAAAAACCCCAATAAAACTGTCTTTTACAACTGACTGATAAATTTTAAAAATGTAGTTCAGGTGTTCAATGTCTTAAGGAGCAACATTATAGGAAATCAATTTTATTGTTCACTGGATTCTTTTAAGACATTAAAAATATTTATGGCAACAGCAGGAGTGGATATAATTGAATTAAAATGGTTAGCAGTAAAATCGGTTAGAGTTTATCAATAATGTAAACATGTTTCATTTCGCACAGTTCCAAACCCATTAGAGTGGTAGCTAGAGATGCTATCTAAAACAATGTTTCCAAACTTTCTTGGAAATAACCCATTTCGATATCGATTTTATCCGCTTAGCTTCTAGGAATATCGATGAAAGAATCATAAAAAAAAACTTGAAAGGAACGTTATAAGATATAATTATGTTGTTATTTAATTAACAATACAATTAGTGGCATAAATTATTTTTTAGCTGTACCATTTTTATGTATGTGTTTCATCAGGGGCCTAAAGCGGTAGAACTGCACTGGGCTCTGAGCTATAGAGAAACTCACCAGGGCATGATTTCATATACAAAATATACATAAGCGTAATCTCTACCGAAAATTTTTCTGTCAAAGTCCCTGGTTTTAATTGCTTTCTTAATAGTAGTGTTTCGGGGTCTTTTTTTATATATTTTTTTAATTTAACAGTACAATTATATGTATCAGCGATTTAATAAAAAATAATAATTACTGATTTTCGAAAACATTTTCGAGTACTATTGTACTTTTATGGTGTATTAATCAGTTTTTGAAAACCGGTATGTTTGATTGTAGCATGCTATAATTTCTCAATTAAACATTTTCAGCTGTGTAACTGATTTTATACATGCAAAAGTAATAAAATAATAATTATTTTAATGTTAATATTAATGCATCATCTTTGCCTGCAAAACATGTTTGTTGAACATGAAAATGCTTACTTAAAAATTGATACCATATCCGAAAACATATATTCCAGGCTGAGAAAACTGACACTATAAAAACTACTCGGAAACGTTTCCGAAAATCAATGTCAGCAGAAGAAACCTTGTTTTTATAAACGCTTCTTTAACTTTTTTGATTATGGGATTGGGACACCATAAGTCCCAGCGACTATTATTTTATTCTATCCGTACCACTTTTTGAAAATATTCTCTGTTATACACTTATACTAGCATATTTTCAAGACATATCTACCACACTGTAAAAAATGACGCATGTTTCTGAATGTACGAAAATATAATATAATGACGAATAAATTTATAATATAATCTCATCCTTGTTAGCCATAATTCTGCACAGTGTTTCTTTATCTTTAGAAACCTCAGACATCAATGACATTTTGAGATTTAAAGAATCATTTGGAAAAACAAAATTTTTCTAGCTGCCCGTCATTTTTGGAAACGTTTACGAGTAGCTTTTAAAGTGTATTAATCAGTTTTCTAAGCCCGGAATATAGTTTTTTTCCGATGCTATCCATTCTCAAGTAAACATTTTAATGTTCAACAAATATGTTTAACAGAAAAACATGCAAAATTGACATCGTTAACATTAACATTAAAATTAAGATTATTTATTTACTCTTTCATGTATAAATTAACTTATGCGGCTGAAAACGTTTACTTGAGAATGGATGACATTCGATAAATAGGTATTCCAGGCTGAAGAAACTGATAAATAGATTATAAAAACTATTCGGAAACGTTTCTGAAAAATACGGGCAGCTACAGAAATTTTGTTTTTATAAATAATTTTTTTAATTTTGGAAAGGTATTGCTTTCTGGGGATTCAAAAGACAATGGAATACGATTTTCGGAATGTCGGATAACTCAGAAGATTATATTATATTTTCATTCGTGGTTATAGTATATTTTCATAAAATAAGAAACATTGATTTGATCATTTTTTACAGAGCACAAATATATATTTTTGTAAATTCTAGTGCTATTTAATATAAAATAATCGTCAGCCCTGTCCCGTAATAAAAACGTTAATTCTCGAAAATATATTGGTTTTTAAAGATAAAGAACACTTTTCGGAATCGTGGGTAACTCAGAAGAGGTTATTGTACATTTTCGTTCGTGGTTATATTATATTTTTCTACATTAAGGGGACCGTGGACCTTTATTTGATCAAAAATTGACCTAAAAATCGAAATTTATTTTTGTGTGTATTATTATTCTTCAGTTTGTATTGAACCATTTGAGAAAAACTGCATGCAGCTGCGATGATTTTTCACAAAATTACAAACGTTTGAATTATGTACACAATCAATTTTTCGGTGCTTTAGTAAACTTAATACCTGTTTTCCTCAATACAGATTTTACACGTTTTTTAGTTCTTTGAAATGCTCCATGCGTTTTAATTTTCATTCAAAATTCATGAAATTGATAAGGAAGAATCTTGATACTGTTTACAAAGAAACTGTGTATGCATTTTATAATTAGACTTCGTTAAGATAATTAAATTTGATTTATAACTTATTAAAATGTTAAATTTTGGATTACAATTGAGATGGAATTCCGAAAAAAAAAAAAAAAAAACTCAAAAATTATCTATTCAAGGGATTAAATAACTGATACACATATTTGTTTGAAATATAGTTTTAAGTGACCTAAATGCCAAATCGAGGAAATATCTAAAAAATTAAGAAGCAAGGAGCATTTTAAAATTTCGTTTAAAAATTAAAAATTTTTTAAAAAATTAAATTATATTAAGATTAGACATTTTTTAAGGTATTCTATATACTTATATGGTGAAATGTATATATGCACAAAATTTCATATATCTATGATGAAAAACAAAAAAAATTCAATTTTAACGTTTACCGTCCCCTTAAAAACATGTATTTTTTTTTTCTCTCTTTTTTTTTTTTTTTTTTTTTTTTTTTTTTTGTGTGTGTGTGTGTGTGGGTGGGGGGGGGGGGGGGAGTTTTCCTAATATCAGCATCGGGAAAAGAAAAAAAAGCACATTTTACTTTTAAAAAATATCATCGTAGAACAATGTGTTTTGTTTAAAAAGAAAAAAATAGAAATATTTCATAGTCATAATCGATATTTTTTCTCTTATGCAAAGAAACATTAAATGTTTTTAAGATATAATTTTTTTTTAATTCACCTTACATAAATCATTATTTTATTTAAAATTACTGAAACTTATAGATAATCTTTGTTTTAAATTCATTTATTGATTCAATTTACGAGTAGCATCAATCTTCTGTTTAAGGTACAGAATTTTAGATAGTTAAATATTTGAGTTTAAAGGAGATAAAATTCTTTTAAAACGGCAAACAATTTTTTTTTTGCGAACAACACGTAATTTATAAGGAAAAATTGGTGAAATTATTTTTTATTTCAAAAATCTGTGTTTTAACTACGGATAGTTAAGGAAAGATTTTAAAGTAAAACAATTAAAAACTTTCAGGAAGTTTTAATTTAAATATTTAGAATAATTCATATTAAAAAATTAATCATATAGGGAAGCAGGCATTTCGATATAATATCGACGATGTTGTCAATCGAGTTAACTGCAGTTTTTTTTTTTTTTTTTCCATTATTTCGAGGTACAGTGATACTTTGGATAACGAAAATAACTCATTCCGAAATCAAATTCGTTAGTCGAGATCTTCGTTATCCGAAATATGATTTATCATCCAAGTGAAATACATGCAGCTCCGTTATGTTAGCGCGCGCATTCAATAAAACGTTTGTTAGCCGAATATTTATTTGTTAGACAAGCCAGAAAAACGTCGAAAAAAATCTTCGTGAGCCGAGTCAGAAAAACATCGAATAAAACCTTCATTGTCCGCGTCAGTAAAACATCGAAAAAAAACTTCCTTTACCAAGACATTCGTTAGCAGAGTCAATCCCAACTTAACTTTATTTTATGTGAAAAGTGATGCCATTACGTGAAGAAAAGTAAAGGCATCGTTATAGTTTGGTCAATGACTTCAATTTATCAGTGTTATTGGGCACCAAACGGACACAAGTATAAAAATCAATTAATCAAAACTATGTAGAAATTAAGAAACTGTATTTAATAAACATATGTAAATAATAACTATTTTTCATGTTATATATATATATATATATATATATATATATTATATTAGCTTTAATAATATATATAAATATTAATAAATAATAATAACATTGTAGTTTTACATTAACATCAGACATAATCCCATTATAGGAATTAAATTTATCTGACATAGTATTTCAAAAACTCTTACCTAGAGTAAATATCATGTTCAAAATTTACAAATGTCAATAAAAGTTATTTCTTATATAATACATAGTGCTGCCATCTATGGTAATCTACTTATATACCATATAGTATTTACAGAAAATAATTAAGATTTGATACTTCTTTTTATTAGTTAATGAATTAATATCATCATAAAAAATATATATAGAAAGATGGAAAATATATAGATTTATTTAATTATCAAATTTAATCTTAATATAACTTAAAACAAGTTCAAATTTCAAAATCTTTTAAAAAATAATTTAATTAATAAATATTACATAATATATTTAGATTACACATGTGTTTCAATCATTTTTTAATGCAATGCATTATTTAAAAGACATTATTGAAATTGAACATTCAAATAACATAATAAAAAGATTATCGCATATATTTATGTTTGTGATTTATAATCATATATATATACAACAATATGTAGTATACTTTAAGGGGTAAAAATTTAAAGTTTACAGATTTGCTTTTTTATGAACTACATACTCTCACACTTTGCATTAGAATTGCTTCATTTTAGCCATTTAGATGTGCCATGCCCTTGCATTATATCGATATCTATAGACCATTAATTCCAAATATCCTAATATATTAGTTTATCAGGCGCAGTAATGGGAAATGTTTGGACGTTATGCATTTATGCTAAATTATTTCCAGTTTATCAGCAATGGGAAACCAATTTGCCTGTATCAGTTAAATTGTCACGTACAACATTAAAATGCATCACACCGTTTGTAATAGAATTTCTGTAATACCTTTTGAAACATCTTCAAATCCCAATTTATTAAATTATGGATAATTTTAATGCCAAATTTTTTGTTCTTTTTAAAATTTTCCAACATAATTGATAAGTGTTTATGAATTCGGTTTGAATAAGTGTTTATGAATTCGTAAATATACACGGATTGCCATGAATTTGTATATGTTATTTATGTTTACTAAAGAATGTTCGATATTCAAAATGAAATGCTTATAGTTTATATACAGAGATGCACAAAGAATTCCTTTACATTATGATCTATGGGAAAAATCGTCTAATAAGCTTTTTAATGATTTTACAATACTTCAAACATAATGAAATTTATATGCATCACCGAAGTGGATTGAAACTTACTTTCTCGAAGTATATAATAAGTAGCATTTAAAGTTCGTTTACAGTGGTGCAGAAAATAATTCCATTACATTGCCTAGGTCGAAATTCATGCTAGTACCAGCAACAAATAATAGGCTAGTTATTGCTATGTATTGCTTTGTATGCTAGATTTTCATGATATTATATGCTTTATAATGCTAGCCAGCATTAAGTGGGTCAATACCCACCATGACTTGCTGGGTAATTCTGGTGGAACCAGCAAATGTTTATGCTAGTACCAGCAACAAAAATATGCCATTTATTGCTATTATATGCTTTATAACGCTAGTCAGCATCAAGTGGTACATTGCGATTTGCTGGTGGAACCAGCAAATGTTTATGCTAGTAACAGCAACAAAAATAGGTTAGTTATTGCTATTATATGCTTTATAATGTTAGCCAGTATCAAGTGGGTCAATACACACCATGACTTGCTGGGTAATGTTGGTGGAACCAGCAAATGTTTATACTAGTAACAGCAACAAAAATAGGCTAGTTATTGCTATCATATGCTTTATAATGCTAGCCAACATCAAGTGGGTCAATATACACCATGACTTTGCTGGTAATTCTGGTGGAACCAGCAAATGTTTGTGGTAGTTTATGCTATTTTATTGCTGGGATACAACATTTAATGCTAGTCTAGCAAACAAATACCAGCATGAATTTTGACTTGGGTATGATCAATTGGTGGAAATCGTTTGCGATGCATTCTAATTATGTTATGATACTTTAAACATAATGAAATTAAAAAGAATCACAGAGGTACATTACAACTTGTTTTCTATAGATTATGGAGTGCGTAGCATTTACCGTTCATTTACAGAGACGCACAAAAAAACGGACTGTGATCGATTTCATTCTATGAATAAATTAAATTTCTTAATAATATTCTATTAGTTGTTTCATAATTTATGCCTGATGCCTATTTTTTTCATTCTTGTTTATCATTTCTCCACAAATTCTATTCACTCTGTACATAAATATACATACATTCCATATCTTTATAACATCATTTCATTATATTATATGAATTGCCATTGTTTCAGAAAGTAAAGTGATTATACCATTAAAATATTTAAATGTGATCAAAATTCGTATACTTGAAATATAAATATCCTTTTGTAACTATTTACAGTTTTGTGTTTTAAGAAATTCTACTTTTTATATTTATTTCACTTTTTTCATTTATACAGATGTTTCGAGAAATCGATCTTCACCGCCAGCTACAACACAAAAACATCGTCCGATTCCATCGTTCCTTCAAAGATGACCACAACGTGTACATCGTCTTAGAAAACTGTTCTAGAAAAGTAAGTAAAACATAGTTATACTATACATCAAAGTTTACAAAGATGCTTAAGTCTATTTGAGGCAAATGTTAATCTGTCCATTCCAACATAATAGTGGTTTAATATTTTCCTAATACGGTTCTAGCATTAATTGGTTTAATATTCAATATAATCTTAAGAGCCTACGCTAGTCACGCGAAGAAACGCTCGAGCTAATGTTAAGTCTATGGGAAGATTCTTGCGCGATTTCTCGCTCGCATTTTAATATTTTTAAATGATTTGTTTGCATAGGATAGCTGATGTCGATCTCTAACGTTGTTAGTTTTTACTTTTCTTATTTTGGTTACATTTTTTTTTATAAGCGGACATTTTCAATTTTGGAACCGATTGGAACAGGTTCTGAAAGTGAAAGTACCCTTATATAAAAAAAACTGGAACCAAAATCGAAAAAGTAAAAACTAACAACGTTAAAGATCGATTTCAGCCATCTTATGCAAAAAAAATCATTTAAAAATATTAAAATGCGTGCGAGAAATCGCGTAAGAACCTTCCCATAGACTTAACATTAGCTTGCGCGCTTTTTCGCATGACTGATGTTGGCTCTTAACTATCAACATTGGATTAAAATATATCATAAGGTCAATGTCCCTAAATATGTAACCAACCCTATAAATGCGACAAAGTTCTCAACACAAGAATCGTATATAACTTTGACACAATCAAGATAAAGCTATAATAATGCAAGATATAGCGAATGAAAAATGTTTCTTCTGTTCCGATGATCTTTTTTTTAGCGACCATCATATATTTGACACGCTTGTTCCATATATTTTTCAGCTTCTATCGTCGGTTAATAGTATTTCCCATAGAAAATGGAATATTTCCTTTTATTATAGCATGTTTTTTTTTTTTCCATTTGAGATTTAAACACATATCAAAAGCATGTTGGCTCCCCCAATAATCAGTGGGGACTGCTTATAACAAAGCTGAGAAGAGCACGAAAATTGTTCTTTATATGCGGACTTCGTTATGGCCGGTTTCTTTGTGCAATTGTGTAACATGTTGCAAGTTCATTTAACTGGGTTTGTATTATTGAGGTCCTACTGTATTTAGTTTTACGAAAAGAAAATTTCAAAAGATAGGGATAATTACTTTAAATGTTTCTTTAAAGTTTTATACAGGTGGGTCCAATAATTTTCAAAATAACAAACTTTAAAATTCTTGCTAAGTTTTAATATTTTAACGGTGCCTGAACGATAAAGCTAATATTATGGAACATAAATAGAACTTTATTCAAATTTCTTCAAACCATATTCATGTTTCCTCATAGAATCACCTCACAGTAATATTTCACATTTTAATGCGTTAAAATTCAAGTTTGTGACATTATCTTAATCCACAAAAGTTGAAAATTTTCTGTTGAAATTAGTTATTAATCCCCAGAGCTTTCTTTTAACTCTGGAATCTAAACCACTGTTGCATATTACCTCTGGGGAGGCAGCCATGTTGAAACTAGATGCGTCTTCTCAAGTTTAAGGTTTCAGGAAAGCGTCTTCATATAATTTTTGCAAAAAATATTAATATGTATATAACAAACTTTCCATAATGACTGTTAAGTTTTAAGATGCACATTTTCTTAAATCTCGATTAAGATAAGTAAACTTTAAAAATATATTTGTTATATTACATTAAATTTAACTGGACTTAAAACTTTGATTTGTTTAAACTCTGTAACAGTAACTCTGGTAAGCGTAGGCGATTTTGTTCAAAATTTAAGAGGTACAATTTTACAACGGATAGGGAATAGTTTATAAATGTATATCTAGCAGCTCTCTGCAAATCGTCGAGAAAACCTATATATCCTTTATTATTATTATTATTATTATTATTATTATTATTATTATTATCCTTTTTCTTTCTTCCATTCTTTCTTTTTTCTTCAGAGTTCGTTATTTCAATTTCTCATTATCATTTATCATATGTTTACATGTAAGTTACAGTATATTTATATATATACATGTAAATATACATGTAATTTAAAGTATACATTTTTTACATTAACATGTAAAATATGTATACTCTAAAATGTAAAATTCGTGGCATCATCTGTATTCTCACAAGCTGAAATCTTCGTATAAAATTAATTATAACATAATTCTAACTTTGCATCTCTTGGCATAGAATTATTTCCCATCAGCAATAACTCACTTTAATAATTCCTATACACTAGCTTAATATTTACATTTGAAGTTAATTATTAATCCCTTGAACTTATTTTTTAACATTGTACTAAACCCTTGGTCTTATATGTTTGTGGTCTTATATGACCTATATGGATTATAATCCTCATAGAATTACCCACTTTTGTTCAATTTCAAGGATTCAGAAAAGTTGAAAACATAATTTATGATGGAAATTTTGTGAATGAAAGTCTAACAGCTGGTCTGAAAAACTAGTCGAGTGACACTAGACCTCCTTTTTTCTTTCTTTTTTCTTCTTTTTTTTTTATTACATTTCTTACAGATTTTCCTTGATTTTTTAACTTTTCTTCTGTTATTCAGGAAATGTGAAACCATTCATGAATGACCATTTAATTTTTCCTTATCCTTACTTTCTATTAATTTTCTTTGCAAATCCCTACTTAATATTTTTTAATACATTTTTACTAAAATGTTAGTTGATTCCCCCATTTAACAATATTTGTATTACTGTGCAGTGACAATGTTACCCCCCCCCCCCCCCACTCCAAAAAAAATTGTTTCATTAATGTTTTTAGATATTTCAGAAATGAAAGAAAAAGAAAAGCTGAAAAAAATGCTTCATAATGTCTTCAGAAATTTTCTTTTAAAAGTTATTACCATTAGTGTATTGAAGCAAACAGTTCGTATATTAAATGTATATTCATTTTTATAGTTCATTCAGTTTGAAATTTCCCATGTGAAATTAATTAATTCAATGAATCTACTATTTGTAACAATAGGTTAAAATATTTGTCTCCTATGGCCTGATTCACGATGAAAAAAGATATGCGTCTCTGTTCTAGTTCAAGTATTCGGAAAAGCTGGAAATACAATTTATAGAGAGAATTTTTGTAAATGAATAGCTGGTCTAATAAACACGTCAACTGAGCCTAAACCTTCGTTCTTTATTTTCTCTCTCCTCCTTTATTTTTTTTCTATATTTCTTAAAGATTTTCCTCTATTCTTTACTATTTTCTTGTTGCTGTTATCGAGGAAATGTAAAATCATTAACGAATGATCATTTCATCTTTTCTTACTTTCCAATTTTCTCTGCAATTCTCTGCTTAATATTTTAAAAGAAAATTTATAAAAATGTTAGTTGATTCCTCAATTTAACAATAATGACAATGCTACCCAAAAAAAAATTCTCATTAGTTTCATTAACGTTTTTAGATATTTTAGAAATGGAAAAAAAAAATAAAAATAAGCTGACAAATCATATGTTTTATGATATCTTCAGAAATTTTCTTTAAAAAGCTATTACTATTAGTGTATTGGAGCAAACAGTTCGTGTATACATGCATATTCATTTTTATAATTCCTTCAATTTGAAATTTTCCATGTGAAATTTATTACACTGGTCGGCAAAAAAAAAAAAAAATAATAAAATAAATTTGCTTTCCTTCGAAACAAATGTGAACTATAAAGATCTGACTTTCTTAAACTTCCCTTTGTGATCACCTCTATTAAGCGATCACTTCCTTCAACGACCATTTTTTCATAGAACGAAATTTATTCCTATAGGATCAATGTTAATTTTACCTCCATTCAGGGACCACTCTCAGTCGAATGCCCTCCATGAGCGACCGTTTGAAGAAACGGAAAGAAATCTCGTTATTTCTTGGTTGTTTGACCTTTAGCTTGATCTCGTATTATTCATGAAATTTCTGAACCATGTGTGTATACATTTAGTCTTATATTTTTTAGATTTATTTTTTATTCTGGTAAACTTTAACTCTTTAAACTTTAAACCTTTTTTGTGCCTTTCGAGGCAATGAATCCAATTCTGATGACGAGTCTGGTGTGCCGGACAGTGAACTCCCTGCCCTTTCCTCACAGGAAACTCTCAAAGAAGTAGATAGATAATTGAATCTACATTAACTGTTCAAGCCGAAAAAAATTGTATTTATTCACTGAACTTCGAAAAGTTTTATAAATAAATAGACCGGGAGGCGGCAGCACAGACAATCACCTCATCGAGTTCACGGCTGAAATTCTAGAATTAGTTAAAACTGGATTCGTATATTAAAACGCAATCAATCTGCCAAGTCATACTTTGGTGGAAAATACCTTAAAACTTTTCACGGTTCACTCGTAGGTTTACTATTGTGTTTTCCTGCAGCCAAAAGTATGAAAACATGGAGGACTGAGAACAGGAACAACCGCTAAAATCGGGTTTTCGGGTGTTTTCCACCAAGATATGACTTGGCAGACCGATTGCGTTTTAATATACGAATCAAGTTTTAACTAATTCTGGAATTTCAGCCGTGAACTCGATGAGGTGATTGTCTGTGCTGCCGCCTCCCGGTCTAAAAAGTTGTAAAACATAAAATTGTAAAATCACAGCAAATCTTAATTTATACATTTGTCAAATCCCTGTAGTTTTTAACTTATGAATTTAAATTAAAGTTTTATTTTGATATTTAATTTTTTATATTTTTTTCCTTATGTGAAAGATAAATTTTCGTAACACTACTTTTTACCTTATTTTTGATTACCAAAAACTAGATTTAAACATGACTTCCATTAAGAGACCACCTCTCGGAGCGACGGATTTTTAATGGAATGGAGCGTGGTCGCTTTAGGGAGGTTTACTGTGTGTCATCCAAGTTCCTCCACCACGTATCATTTTTCTGAGAAACTGTTTTCTAATAATAACAAATAATGAACTATTGTTAAATTAATTACAATGCTAGATAAAATTGAGAACATGAAAAAGATATTTTCATTGCCTTAGATAACAAATCAATAAACTATATCATGAAAATATATTTCGCTGATATTTGTCTCATGCTCTTTTGGTGTCTCACCCTTTTTCGTGTCCAGCAGTATGAACTAACGTATTTTAATTCATTTTGACACTGTAACTTCACTAATACTTAAATACATTTATGTATAGGTTATTTATATATTAACATATACATATTTTTGTTTACGCAATTACCACTTATCTTTTAGTAAGACATAAAATAGCTTAATTTTAAAAACAGCCCGCGCCACCTAGAAAATGGTACTTGATACAGTTATTCCATTGCCATATTCTTATTTAACGAGGTGAAATCTATAAGGATCTGAAATTATTTTTGCAGGGAGGATTGTGAAGAAGACATGTGTTATTAATTCCGTGATCTTACTTGTATCATTAGATTAAAACTTCTGTTTCATATGGCGTAACCACATCAAAAGAAGAAAAAAATACTGACTTATCTTAAAGTTTAAGGATTCAAGAAAGCTGGAAATGCCATTTATAAGGGGGAGATTTTGTGAATGAATATCTAGCAGCTGGTCTGCAAAACCCGTCGACTGACCCCTAAACCTTCGGTCTTTTTTTTCCCTCGATTTTTCTTTTTCTTTCTTTCTGTCTTTCTTTTTTTTTTTTTTTTTTTTTAAGATTTTCCTAGATTCTTTAATATTTTTTGTTGTTGTTGCTATTATCCACTGCGCAAGTTTGGAGAAAAAGCAGCTGAGCGAACTTGTGCCCTGAGGTGCAATATCATTATCATTTATTTATCTTTTTTCAGATGATTTGATAGTAAGTAAGAGGAATAAATATAGTCCTCCTGTATGGCTTCATATAGTTAGTATGGCGGTACCATTAAGGTCAGAGGTCAGGTATCAGGATTTTTTTTCTTTTTTCTACGCATATTGTTGTGAGTCATAATAATAATTGTACCGTTTTGAGTCTAGAGCAGATGTTGCAGCTGTTCTGCTTTTACGTCAATTGTGGTTTCGGTGAATTTGGGGTGTTTCTTCCTTATTTACTTCTTTTAATGTCGCATCAAGGAAGGTTTTTATTTGTTGTGTATGCTTCAATGCAATATTTTTAATATACTATCCTTGTTTTCTAAATATTCGTGCAGTTAAAAGAAGTTTTATATCATAAAAATTGAAAAATGAAAGAATGAAATTTCATTTAAATTACTTAATAAATATGTGTTCTTTCAATTTAAGAACTTTATTGGGGTAGACTGAGTCATTACTCTAAAATATTGAACTAAATGTATAATATTGATAAGTTTTTTTTAATAATTTTCGCATTCTATTGTTAATTTTTTTATGAACTCTTGAATTCATAAAAAAGTAATTGTAAAATAATCTGATAATGTATATCAATTTTATTATATTTGAAATGGCGTAACATAATTAAAATACGCTGCAAACAGTTTTTCCCCGGTAGACCATTATGTAATAGAATACGTTTGTGTGGCACCGTAAATGAAAGAGAAAAGCTTTACACTCCATATTCTACAGAAAGCATGTCTTAGTGCATCTCAGAAATTGATATCAGTTTCATTATGTTTGTAAAAGTGTAACATGATTAAAATGCGCCGCAAACGATTTTCCACATTAAACCACAATGTAATGGAATGTTTTTCAGTTTCCTGTAAACTAATTATAAGTGCTAGAAATACCATGTTCGGTAGTAAGCATCTTGTATTGTATTTCAGTGATGTATATCAATTTCAATATATTTGAAATAGTGTCACATCATTAAAATGCACTGCAAAGGATTTTTCCCCGTAGACCATAATGTAACAGCATCCTTTTGAATGCCCCTGTAAAAAAAGTATAAGTGCTACACACTTCGTTTTTAATACCGAACATGCTATAGTAAACTTCAATAGCATATATCAATTGCATGACTATCCGGATATATTTACGCGAATTAGAGCACGGACAGACAGACAGACAGACAGACAAACCGAATTCATAAATACTTTCGAACTATGATGGAAAGTGTTAAAAACTGCGCCAATCAAGCAAATTTTTAAAAGTCTATATTATTTGTCCCATACAGATCACACAACTTCTCAATGGGGAGTAAAATTTGAATTTTAAAATACGATGATTTCTATTTTTATTACAGCTATTATGCACAACATTGATCAAAACTCATGTGCAGGATGTATCCACATAAAATACTTGTATCGAATAAATTTATCGTGGAAATTTCAATGTGACGTAATATTGTGCTTAAAATGGATGTTATTAGTCTCGGTCACATCGTAGGAGGAATAGAAATATCATTCTCTACCCGGAATTTCAAGGGAAATGAAGCCACAAAACATTTCCGCTTAGCGTGGTCGCTTCTCAAGAATTGTGGTCTGTTTTTCTTTTAGAAAAAGAAAAAAAAACATAGTTTTTCTTAGTCATCTAGGTTTTGAGTTAGTAAATAAGAATACTAGAATATTAAACACAGCAGGAGGTTTAAAAAAAAAATTATTTAAGTCAATACTGGCCCAATGTTGCTACAGTATTGTTTGTATTTGTTTTGTAATGGAAATATTTACAATGCAATATTAATTTTGCGTTAATATTGGCATTAAGCTAGAAATAACTTAAAATTCAAATTAATAACGTTGAAGAAATAAAGTTTTAAAATGCAAATGCTATTTGCTACTTTTACTATTAACATGTGATATTTGCTACTTCGTTAAAAGTAAACCAATATTGGCAAAATATTTCGTTAAAATGTACACAATGTTTGATGAACTTTGTATATTATTTTGTCGAGTTTAATAGAGTGTATGTATTGTTATGTGCTATTTAAATTCAAACTTTTTTTTTTTTTTTTTTTTTTTACAAAATATTTTCCGTTTATATTTCACTAAGAATGGTATACAGATAGAAATCATTTCATCAATATGGGAAAAATTAGTTTTAAGTTAAAAGACTTTCGGGTCGGGTTAATGCTTTTTTTTTAGTCGCGTGTCAAATTCAAGACGGTTTGACTTTAATTGTTTCAAGTTCGGGTTCACTCGATTTTTCCAAAAAAAAAAAAAAATGTTCAGAATACTTATTTCAGATAAAAGCTAGTTGGATGTGTCAATCCCAAAACTTTCTTCTATCTCACACAGGTTTCGCATACACTAAAAAGAATCAGCACCAATTTATATCAAGGTCTAACTGAATCTGAAGTTTTATTAAATTCTGCGCACTAGTTCTTGAGATATGACTATCGCTAAAATCGTGTAAATCCTGCAAAATGTAGCATAGCAGCGCCACCTGTTGGGAGATTTAGATCAAAACCTAATCAACAACAACTTATGTTAACGTCTAACTGAATCTGAAGTTTGATGAAAATCGGGCATTAGTTCTTGAGCTGTAGTTATCGTGATAATAATAAAAAAGTAGCATAGCAGCGCCACCTGTTGGACTATTTACACCAAAACGTAAGCAACATCTATTTATGTGCAGGTCTAACAGAATCTGAAGTTTGATAAAATTCAGTTCTTGAGAAAAAGCTATTGTAAAAATAATGAAAAAAGTGTTGTAGCTGTGCCAACTGTTGGTATATCTACACCAAAACGTAATCAGCGTCTATTTATGTGAAGGTCTAACTGAATCTGAAGTTTGATGAAAATCAGCATATTAATTCTTGAGATAGGGCTACTGCGAAAATCGAAAAAAATGCAGCAGAGCAGCGCCATCTACTGGGCGATTTTCACCAAAAACTAATTAGTACAAATGTATATCAGGGACTAACTGAATATAAAGTTTTATTAAATTACGTGCCTTAGTTCTTGAGATAGAGCGCCCACAAAATTTTTGTCACGTACAGACAGACAGAAAGAGTCACAGTCACAGACTCACAGACAGACATTTTCTAAAGACAGTCAAATCGTGTTCAGGACCTTCTAAAACGTATAAATCCTTCTGAAATCGGAAGTCGAAATTTTTCATGAATTCAATTCTTTCTTCTTGTAAAGATAGAAGAAAGTAGAAAAGAAAACTATATATTTGAACATTAAATAAGTATATATATATGTGTGTGTGTGTGAATGTGAGTATGTTCATTTTTTGACATAGAAGGTAAAATTGCTGTTAGAGATATAATTGTAGACTATTTTCCCATAACTCTATTAAAATATGGATTAATTTTCTTTTATTTCGCGTTCGGGTTTATATATATATATATATATATATATATATATATATATATTTGTCGGGTTTGAGTCAGGTATAACTTGACCCGCGCAGAACTATATTCCATATTGTACTCTTTACTCCTCCATGGACTCTACTCCATATTGCACTACTCGGTTCAATATCATACAAAATTAATTTAATGTTGTGCGAATATTTTGATAATACTGGTTTATTTCTAGCGAAATAGCAAACATTGCAAAGGTTGTTACTGTTTTATAAAACCCCATTTTTCATGCACTCTACTCCAAATTGCACTACTCGGTGCAATATCATACAAAATTAATTAAATGCTGTGTGAATATTTGGATAATATTTTGATAATATTGGTTTGTTTCTAGCGAAATAGCAAATATTACAAAAGTTGTATGTTTATTAAAACCCCATTTTCATTAAATGCTACTTTACAGATTGCATTTATAAACCTATAGTAATTATTCGATTGATACTTTTTATTATAATCATAATATTTACAAGGAATACATCGTGCTTACTTTAAAAAAAATAATATATGATCTGTGTTTTTCATAGATTCGAGTTTATCATTTTCGCGCAAATACACTCTAATTTATACTAATAACAGGGAATTAAACAGCATAAATGTATGCGCGTGCAGTTAATTCTAAGGTTTAATCTATATTATTTTTTAAGGAAAGAAACTTTTAAGTGAAGAATCGCTTCTTCCTAAATATTTTTTCGTCAATTTTTAAAAATGTATTCAAAATATTGTTTCCAGTTTTGCTTCAGAATGCAATGATGACTCTAAGTTTTTATGAAAGACCAATAAATATAGATCAACAAATAATATACAGTACATATTAAAGCATAAACACTACGTCTGATTACTTTTATTTTACAATGTGTGTTATTTTACATGTGTGTTCTTATATTGTAATATACAGTACAATCTCCAATTTTTGGTAGAGTATCCGATAAGCATGACTTAGAAATTTGTAAATGTATCTCGTTATAGTTTGAATCATGTGTTACTAGTTACATATTTTCCTGTATTTTATATTTGCAAAATTATTAATTTGATCACATATAGTTTTCTTAATAATTGCATACTTTAAAAACATTGAAAAGTTATTGAAAATATTGTTCGATTTTTTTTTTCTCCCTCAAAAGCTTAAAATTGCAATGGTGAAACATCCGAAGCCTTAGGAAAATCTATAAATGCAAATTTTTGTGAAATACCAATAAGTATAGATTAACAAATAATATACAGTACAAACTCCAATTTTTATTAGAGTATCCGATAAGCGAAACTTAGAGTTTTGTAAATGTACCTTCTTATAGTCTGAACCATGTGTTATTGGTTACATATTTTCCTAAATTTTATATTTGCAAAATTATTAATTTGATCAAATATAGTTTTCTTAATAATTATATACTTTCAAAATATTAAAAAGTTGTTGAATATATTGTTCGTTTTTTTTTCCTCAAATGCTTAAAATTGAAATGGTGAAACATCAGCAGTCTTAGAAAAATCTATATATGAAAATAAATAAAAATAAATAAAAAACAAATAAATGCTGTAAATAAATCTGCGCAGTATTATTTCAAATTATAGTTGGAAGATCCGTTAACTATGCCTGTGAATTTTATTAATGTACCTCTATAATGCTGTGGGAATTATCTACTTTGACAACAGATTTTCTCATAACTGATATTAACAGAATTTTTCTTATTTAATCATTGTAGTAAACTAAAATTTTACTTAAGCGTTTTTCCTATTTTTTAAAAGTTAAATGTTTTTGTAATTTATTATCAGTTTTAAATTTTGTCTATTTAATATATATATATATATATATATATATATATTATATATATACATATATTAAATCTAAAATGGCACAGGATTATTAGCCTTAAAAAAGAAAATAAAGACAAAAAATCTCCAGAAATAAGGCGGGCGGAAGCTTCATATGAAAATAAAAGGTAAATATATTAATAAAACATGTGCAAAGAATTACAATACTAATTCTGGATAATTAGTTTTATTTATATCATTTAGTTGAATTATCTGTTAAGGAAAAGGGTAAAAATAATCAGTTTTATTTTTATATGAATTTGTTTGAAATAAATTGGTTTGTGTTAGGTTTTCAATTTCAGCCGAGATTATCAGATGGCAGCACCATAGTTATCCAAGCACATTTTCTGAATTTTATTCGTGAGAATTTGACAATTAGATTTTGCATTAATCTATTATATAATACAGGTGTGACATATAGGTGTGCTTTATGAAAAAATAGCTAGATAGCTAGATTTTGTATAGGTTCTTTTTAAAATTAGAAAAAGTTATCTTAGAAAATAGCATTTTAAATGGAACAATGCTTTTAGTGCTGCCATCTATTAGAAAGATTCGGATTCTTCAAATTTCATATCTCTTATCTGAATATAATAAAACCATCAGGGTTGCCAATTTAGTGCGTTTTTTTTTTTAATTTAGAAAATTAACTAGAATTTCCGAATAGAAATCTATTTTTCGTTTATTGACATTCAATCCGTGATTATATAAAGCGAAAATACCATTCGGAAATTCTGGCAGACATTATATATTTTTAAAAAATCGCGCTAAATTGGCAACATTGAAAATCGTAGTTCGAGATTCTCAAATAGTTAAAACGAAGTAGTGATTTCGAAAAAGTTCAAAAAGTTTTCATACAGTTTCGTTATGAATAAAAGCTTAAAATTAAAACTTTCCTGGAGTAGATTTAATATTAGAATATGATAACTGATTAGGTATCTATTAAAACTACAAATTGTTATTACGATATTAGCAGCCGCGGGGGCAATTCTTGCCAAGAGGTCTATGTTAAAAGCAATAAAAGTTTTCTACACAGTGTATTACAGGGTCCAATACAGAAAGATAAGGATACTAGATAAAGTTAATGTGTGTGTAGAGAGAGGGGGCATGTGAAGAGTCCATCGTGCCAAATCCAAGTGCCACTTGTCCCTTACTGGCCTTGTTTTCCCAAAAAATAGGGTTCATAGTAATGTTATCTACCTCTTCTCATATCTTATATGTGGGGTTTTGACACAATATATTATATGACATTACAATATACAGGGTGCGTCAGAAAAATGTATACACACTTTGAATGATTATAACTCCAGTTTTAAAGTCCAATATAGAAATATAAGGATACTTAATAAATTAAGTGAATGTGTGTGTAGAGAGAGGGCGCATGTGAAGAGTCCATCGTGCCAAATCCAAGTGCCACTTGTCCCTTACTGGCCTTGTTTTCCCAAAAAATAGGGTTCATAGTAATGTTATCTACCTCTTCTCATATCTTATATGTGGGGTTTTGACACAATATATTATATGACATTACAATATACAGGGTGCGCGTCAGAAAAATGTATACACACTTTGAATGATTATAACTCCAGTTTTAAGATCCAATAGAGAAATATAAGGATACTAGATATATCAAGTGAATGTGTGTGTAGGGAGAGGGCATGTGAAGGGTCCATCATGCCAAATCCAAGTGCCACTTGTCCGTTTCTGGCCTTGTTTTCCCAAAAAATAGGGTTCATAGTAATGTTATCTACTTCTTTTCATACCTTATATGTGGGGATTTGACACAAACTATATTATATGACATTACAATATACAGGGTGTGTCAGAAAAATATATACACACTTTGAATGATTATAATTCCAGTTTTAAGGTCCAATAGAGAAATATAAGGATACTAGATAAATCAAGTGAATGTGTGTGTGTGTGTAGGGAGGGGGCATGTGAAGGGTCCATCATGCCAAATCCAAGTGCCCCTTGTCCGTTTCTGGCCTTGTTTTCCCCAAAAATATGGTTCATAGCAATGTTATCTACCTCGTCTCACATCTTATATGTGGGGTTTTGACACAAACTATATATTATTATATGACATTACAATATACAGGGTGCGCTAGAAAAATGTTCACACACTTTGAATGATTATAACTCCAGTTTTTATTAACATATAATTAATATTTAAATTGCAAAAGAATCTACATGAAATGTATAACTTTTCCTCCTGCCGCAGATGTTCAAAATTATTACCGTTCTGGTCAATACACTGCTTATAACGGCGGACTATTGATTCACAAACTTCAAGAAACTTTTCATTTGGTGTTGTGGCGCATTCTTGCTCAATTGCGGTGCCAGAATGTTGCCTATGAACATCCATTCCTTTCAAACTTATCTTTTATCAGATGAATTGTAAGTCGCATAAGGTGGATCTGCATGAAACTCTTTGCGATATTGTTTTTGTACTTCTGCTACATTTTCATACGTATAACAGTATTTTAAAATAAATTTTCTTTTTTCAAAAACTATTCTTGGTCCACTCATTATTTCCAATTACAGTGGAACTCCAGTTATGCGTTTTGTCCGGGACCAGACAACAAAACGTATAACTTAGTAAAACGTATAACTCAATTAATGGTCTACCATCACCTTTTTTAAGCTATATAGTGAAGATTTTGTTTCGTTGAAGCATTTGTTATCTTTTGTATCAAAAACGGAAGTCTCGAAAGTATTACTGCACCCATGACATAAATTCGTGGAAATGGAAAAGAGTAAAAAAACAAGTTGGAAATTGTACGTCGAACGTGACAAACGAGGTGCGTTCGTACTATAGCTAGTTGTATAAATATTCAGATCTTGGTGATTTTTAATTCTGTGAAATGAATTCTATCGTCTGCAGATTAATTTCTGTCATAAAATAAGAATCTCGGTCGCTTGACAATTAAACCTCGGAAGCTCCTGTAACAAAAAAGCACCGTATTTAAAAAAAAAATTCAAATTTCTTAATAAATGTTTTTATTAATATTTTCTAAAGTTTTGATTCCATTTTCATAAAATTTGAAAAGACTCGACAAAATTCTGCAAAGATAATATATTTTAATTTTCAAACCATTCGGTTGGGTAGTTTTTGCGTTTTATATGCGGACGGACGGACATACCAGATGACGACAACAGGTGCTACGTATTTTTATAATTACGAACGCACCTAAAAAAAACGTACATAAGAAAAGTACACATGAGATTATTTTATCATAAAACCTTTATTAAATATACTTTTTTACACACATTTACTTAAAAAAAGTGATTGGAATCGCTTTGGTGTGAAAATCATTTATCAAAAGTCATTTCAGTTAGTTCACTGAATCTTAGTGAAATACGTGATCACTAATCTTCAATTGTTTTTTGTTTGTTTTTTTCAGCAGAGTAACACCTCCCCCCCCCCCCCCCTGTTCTTCTTTTCACACGTGGCTAGACATGGAAGGCAAGGCGTAGAAAAGATTCTGAAAAAAAAATTATTTTCTGTAAAACGTATAAAGTGAGACAAAATTTCTCACGGGAATCCAAAAACATAACGTATAACTGAGGGAAATGTATAAACGTATCAAAAACGTATACCTCAGTTAAATTTTAATGGCAAACGGCCGGGACAATTGCATTGAAACGTATAACTGAGGAAAACGTACAACTCAAGTAACGTATAACTGGAGCTCCCCTGTAATTACACTTTGAAAAGAAAGAAAAATTAGAAAGTTATGACCCGTTAAATAGTGTTTATACATTTTTTTGATGCACCTTATATCATTAGCTACACTCTAAAAACGACATTTTCAAAACTGAGCAAAAAATACTCAAATCTGAGTATGTCGCATAGTCAAATTGCTCCGAATCAAAATGACTCAAGTTTGAAACATGTATATACTATTAAATTACACACATATTTAACGTCTGCAGTCATCGTAATTTTAAACATATATAATTAATTAATAAACAGACATACATACATACATTCAATACAATAATCCAACATGGAGTGAAAAATTAGCCAGAGCCAGGAATCGAACCTAATTTAATATATATTCGTAGATCGGTGGAATAGTAAAATCTATTCACCGTTGTCCGGTCGTCTTGGCTGTCTGGTAGATGGCTGATGACCTTCTTTCCAACATGGTTTATTAGTGGGAAATTGCAGACTCAGGGGTCGGCCGGAGTAGTTCAGTGGTTAGAGCAACAGCCCGGAACGCTGTGTACCCAGGTTCGATTCCTGGCTCTGGCTAATTTTTCACTCCATGTTGGATTATTGTATTGAATGTATGTATGTATGTCTGTTTATTAATTAATTATATATGTTTAAAATGTATATACTAATTTCTGAAAACATGCACACACTCAAGAATAAAACATCATGTGCTCATATTTGAGTATGTTTCAAAAATGAATATGAACTGTCTTCTATGTGCTCATTTTTGAGTGTTTTCCATGTTTCAAAAATGAGTTTGAACTGATTCTAATCATTTTTGAGTATGTTCATGTTTCAAAAATGAGTATGAACTGACCTCTATGTGCTCAGTTTTGAGTATGTCCATGTTTCAATATTCTGAGTATTTCTGGTATTTCAGAATTGGAAGCATTGGGGTCGTCCTATTTGAAACAAAAAGTTTCATAACAAAATGAAAACATCGATTTACACAGATTTGAAAGTGTCATTTTTCTCAGTGTACCATTAAGAGCCTACGCTAGTCGAAGAAACGCTGAAGCTAATGTTAAGTCTATGGGAATGTTCTTGCACGATTTCTCGCTCGCATTTTAATATTTTTAAATGATTTTTTTTTTTTTTTTTTTTTTTTTTTTTTTTTTTTGCATAGGATAGCTGAGGTCGATCTCTAACGCTGTTAGTTTTTACTTTTTTGATTTTGGTTACAGTTTTTTAATAAGTGGACATTTTCAAGTTTGGAACCAGTTGGAAACGGTTTTGAAAGTGAAAGTACCCTTACATAAAAAAAACTGGAACCAAAATCGAAAAAGTAGAAACTAACAACATTAGAGATCAACCTCAGCTATCCTATGCAAAAAAAAAAAAAAAAAAATCATTTAAAAAAATATATGCGAGCGAGAAATCGCGCAAGAACTTTCCCATAGACTTAACATTAGCTTGCGCATTTTTTCGCATGACTGATGTAGACTCTTAAAACCACAATTTTTTAGCATGCTGTTACTTAATTCTCGTAATATCTAACATTTAATCTATATTTCTTTTTCAGTCCCTTTATCACGTCTTGAAGAATCGTAAGTTTCTGACCGAGTCAGAAGTAAGGTACTTCATGCTGCAACTTGCCGAAGGGGTCCAGTACACGCATTCCAGAGGCATCATTCATAGGGACCTCAAGCTTGGCAACATGTTTCTCTCCGAAGAAATGGAAGTGAAGATCGGCGACTTCGGGTTAGCGACCTGCGTCAAGAAAAACTATCCTCATCAAGACAAATTAGGCAAAAATTTGTAAGTACTGACATCTTGTCACTGTGTCAAATACGAGCTGATTATAAAATATCTAAAAAAAAATTAAGGGTCAAATAAGGTATATCCAAAGAATCAGAAATCACATATGGATATAGGCTCTTAATTCACTTATATAGTCAAAAATACAGGGTGTCTAATTCTAAACTGAACCTTAACCCCTTAACCGTCGAGTAATTTTCGGAAAATTCGTTCAAAAATCGTCGATTTTGTTTTTATTGTCCCATTTTATTATTCATATAATTCTGAGTTAATTAGTAAAAAAAAACAGTTTTTTTTTCTCAAATTTTAGGTATTCAGCATGGATAAAAATTTTTAAAATCACAATTTTACTCACCTTATATTTGGCTTTTTTTTTAACACAAGCTACTTTTCTTAATTCAGATTGCTTGATTGCTACCACTTTTTTAGAAGTAGAAATATTCGCGATTCGCCTTATTTAATTACAGATTAAATAATGCGAGAATAAGGCCAATTACATTATTTTAAAAAAACTAGTGGGAATCGAACAATCTGAAATTTAAAAAAAGTAGCCTGGGTCATGGGCGCGACAACATTTGTTTACAAATGACTGCTCGTGAAGGTATCGGGTGCGACAATTAAGTGTTTAATATTCATTCATAACTTTATCCCTCTGATTGCTTTTATCAAGCTATTTTCGTATGCAATTCAAATGTAGCAAAATTTGCTCTTCCCGCGATTACCGCGGGCACAATCGTTTTTCCTTCATTTAATAGCGCAGTCGTGCTTCCCCTCCATTTAACCAGTAGTAATACTTTAAATGCAACATGTAGGCTTTGAATTTGATTTTGATGAACGCATGGCAGTAGTTGTCCACTGATTATTTTGAATCTGAATGATTATTTTGAATCTGATGAACATTTGATGGTTTTAGAAGTACTTGTATTCATTTTTGTTCGCTATTTTCAAATCAGAAATGGCTGGCCGAAAGCGTTTTTTTTTTTTTAGACCGCTGACCAGGCCCTAACCTGCCAGGCTTTTGCCTAACTTAAAGAGTTGATACCTGGCAACGGGGCAAGGGCCTGTTCTCCGCTAGGCGAAGATGTGTTTGTTAAATCTATAAGCCGACGTGGTTTCAGTGCGTCTTGTTGCGTTAATTGCTTTTTCTTAGTTGGCCGGCTGCTAATTGATCTTCGATGAGGCGGTTCAGCACTGCGCAATGTAGCGAAGTCATGCCGGACGGATGTGAGATGCTGGGATATTTACTATTTCCTCGTTGCATCGCTCATCCATACGTCATGCCATCGCTACTCGAGTTGGTCTCGTAATTTAGAACCTTGATCTGGTGACGAGACCTTCACCAGACTAGGCAACCACAGACATGTAATTCACAGGTAACTTAGAGGACTTTACACCCACGACTGAATTTTACATGCACCGGGGCCATTAGCGTACATGAGCGCCGCATCTGAAAAGGAAAGCCGAAAGCGTTTAGTGAGTGACAGAACATATATTCCTGATGATTTATCTGATTCTGAAAGTGATATTAGTTGTTTTGAAGACAGTGATAATAGTGATTGATATAGATTGTAATTTATCAGATTCCTCTCTAGATAGCGATGGATTTGAAAGCGATTCATTATATCTATGCAAAGTTTTAGACAGTAGTGCAAAATTGATAGGAAAAGTATTCCTTCATTTCCTACCTCATTTTTGTTATCAAAGAATAGCTGTGAATATGTTAATAATGCGAGTATTTTGGAGTATTTTGAACTTTTTAAATACTCTTTTCTCAGGGTCTAAATCTATAAATACAAAAAAAAAATGGAATTACATATTTTAATTCCCAAATACATGTAGACTTGACATATGCAATAAACAAAATACACAATTTTTGAAGTATTTTTGGTTCAAAAATAGAGCAGGAAGACGTCAAAGATATTTTTAAAAAATTTTTTACATTGCTTTGTGAAAAGCGTGATGACACCACCAATGTTCAAACAACTATGAATCAGATTATCCATATTTCGCAATCTAGCTGACAGTATGTATAATATCACTCACCGAAGAACTATTAATTTCCATCCCCTCTCTTTGAAGCAACCATATTTCACACAAAGCAAAGTTCTGAACGAAAAATCGGGTTCAGCTTTGAACGAAACACCAACCTGTCTTTTCGACTAATTAAATGAATCCTATGTTTCTATGTGCTTTTTGTTTGTACGCCTAATTTCATCTTTCGGTTTTACTAAACATTTTAGAATCATCTTGCATATTTTCATATTTGTTTGTTTATATTATATTTAAAATAACTGATTGCTTTCTCTAATATTCATTTCTTTTTTAATGTAGCTCTTTTTGTGGCACTCCCAATTACATTGCTCCAGAAGTGTTAAACATGCAGGGTCATTGTTTTGCATCTGATGTCTGGGCGATGGGTTGTATCATGTAAGTGGAACATATCATGTCTATTTTAATGTGCATCAATTTTCATTGTCGAGTTCTTTATTTACTGCTAAGATCAAAAACTCTTCAAAGATAGGATTCCTAAACTGGTATGATTTATCGATATCATGTATTACGAACAACCATTTTAAACTACAATACACATACGTTTATATCATGTATTACAAACAACCATTTTAAACTACAGTACACAGACATTTAATGTCTGGGCGATGGGTTGTATCATGTAAGTGGAACATATCACGTCTATTTTAATATGCATCAATTTTCATTATCGAATTCTTTATTTACTGCTAGGATCAAAACTCTTCGAAGATAGGCTTCCTCCTAAACTGATATGATTTATCGATATCATGTATTACAAACAATCATTTTAAACTACAATACACATACATTTATGTCATGTATTACAAACAACCATTTTAAACTACAGTAAACATACATTTATATCATGTATTACAAACAACCATTTTAAACTACAGTAAACATACATTTAATGTCTGAATTTTTGAAAAAAAAAACTATATGGCTTTAATAAAATTAAGCAAAAGCACCTAACCACTTAACTTACACTTAAACATAAATTTTAAAATATACATAAAAGTATTAAAAAACTTTAAAAAGAGACAATAAAAAAACTTATAAACGTTTCGCCAAGCAATCACAAGGCATCATCAATACAAAATATTCACTGGAAATAAACAACAGAGCCAAATAAGAACAGTTAAAATTAAAGTTACTTATATAAAATCAGAGATATTCACTTGGAACAAAGCAAGCTTCATTCATTGTCGATGATCGAAGGCAGTGTAAACCACAGATTACATATCACATACAGATAGGACACTTCCATAAGCTCAATGGTAACTGAATCGCAACTTCAGAGCCCCTAGTGACAACAGTCGCAAACGTTCCTAGCGTGTCGCCACAGGTAGAATATTACTTATCTTATTTGTATAGTGTCTATCTTTTTTTTTTTCTATAAATGCGTCGCCGCAGTTTGTTATGTTTGTTATTGTTTAAAACTTCATCAAACAAATACTTACAAATATGCATATTTACACGAGTTTCTTACAGATTTACACCTTTTTCTTACAGATTTACACCTTTTTCTTAATAATTTAAACTAAGAAACTTTCAAATATTTAAATGACTCCATACTTGTAAAATTTGTTTATGTTATCGTAACACTTATGAAAAGTATGTAAAACCACTTTTATATTTCTTAACGATGTATATGTGGTTATTTAAAAAATAAATAAATATAGCATATTTAGAAATACTATTTAGTATTAAATTTTAAACAAATCAGTATTAAACAACGTTATTTTATTACTATTTTAAATAATTTTTATTTATAAATTCCATCTAGTGAAACATTTTAAACAGCGTTATTTAATACGATTTTAAATATTTTTTATTTAAAAGTAATAAATGTAGCATATTTAAAAATTCCATTTAGTACCACATTTTAAACAACGTAAACGCACATGATTGTGCTTGACAAAATACCATACTTTTTTTACATTTTGCAATAATTAATTGCAAAGAAAACAGCCCTGAAAAGAGCACTTGGGAAATATAAATTAATTATATTGAAGAAAAATAGCTCTGAAAAGAACTTTTATGAAAATGAAATACTGTAAAATGAAATACTAAAATAGCTGTCGTGTCGACATTAAATAAATAAAACTGTCAACAGGTACATGTGACCGTGACAATCTGACAATTTATAGATCGCGCGCGTGTGTGTAGTTCTTGACTGTTCTCCAGGGGTGATTGTGTTCCGGTATTTTGTACACCACTAAATTTACATAACAATATTTTTCCTCTTTAATTGATAAATTCTGCGATGACATACTAAGAATATTGCTATATAAATTTAGTGGTGTACAAAATACTGGAACACAATCACCCCTGGTTCTCAATAGTGGCACTTGTATCACGCCGGTTCGGGTTTTCGCTCCGCTGTCAAATCTGTATGACTATATTTAATCTGTGGTGTAAACTAACCCTCAAGGGACAGTCTACCGTGATAGATGTTGCAGTTGGATTTCAAAATCGAAATATTCTCAAACAACGAAATGTGATCAGTATCAAGAGAATGTTGAACAATTTTCGAATTCAGCTTACCTCTTTTAAGGGGGTCCGGGACACAAAAATCTTCAAATTTTTGAAAAATATTTTATTGTATTAAGAAATTCTCTGTTTTTATCTTCTTAAAATGACGTTTAAATCATGTTTCTATTTTAAATAGAACAGTATATATTATTTTTTTGTTTTAAAAATCTAGCTTTTAAGTAGTGGTTGTCATGGAAACGTTTTTGCGTTTTTCTGCATGATGGGTTCTTTCACGCATTCTCGTCTTTAAATCGTTATAAGTCAAAAACAGTTAAAGATAAATGATTCAAACTTGGAACATGCATTTTTCAGTTATTTTACTTTAATTTTGATTCAGCAAATTTGAAAAAAATATTTACTTTTGAAAATATGATTTTTTTTTTAAGTTGCACCATCTTTTTAAAAGTTTTTACTTTAAATATTTTTAATTTTTTTTAAATTGATATTTTTTAAAATGCTGATTCAAAATTAAAATTTATACATTTCTGTTTATTTAAATGAAAAAAAAATTAAACTCTACAAATTATATTTCGAGTTACGATTTTAAATTACCCCACTTTTTTAATAAATTTTAAATAAATTTTTTTTTAAGTTATGAGAAGTTTTATTATGTGATTTTGTTTACAAATGATATAGTTAACCATCACAAAAAAATTAAAAATTTTAACTTAATAAATATTTTTTAAATGTGTCCCGAACCCCCTTAACCCTTTCCGGCACAGTGGTCCCACTCCGGGCACACCTAATTTTAATTCCAAACTTGCATACGACACCAAGACTATTTTAATAAAATTTTGTTTCTTTAATGAAAGCTTAAAATAAAGAAATCTTATTTTCTAAATAAGTCGTTTGTAAATTCCGATGTCAGTCAGTAATTTCTCATTTTATGAACAGAATTTGTCCGTGCCGGAAAGGGTTAAATACACTGATATGTTTCATCCACTTCCTGAAATGCTAGAATTATAAAAATTGTGTAAGCAGGCGTGTTTCCGATGAGATTATTTTAATATTTTAGAACTTAATTATAGATTAATAAATTAATTTTAAGGCATTTTTTCTTTAGTCGGTTGCCAAATAATCTTTATATGGTTACAATTGTTTATGTTTTGCAAAAGCAATGGAGTTAATTTTGTGCCAAACCTCTCTCGCCAAAATAGGCTAACTGGCTGTGAAACGGTAACCACCAAATATTTTTCACACTAAACAGTAGAAAATAAAAAATAATGAGTAATGTTGAAAATATATACTCTTTTATAATTTAATAAAAATTAAACTGTCATTATACAATGAGAAAACAATTTAGAAAACCTGAATGGATAGTTTAAAAAATGCTTTTTTTTTTCCTGTTGTCATATCTTAAAAAAGAAACCGAAGAAACATTATTAATTTTTCAAAAATAAATTCATGAGTGATTTAGGAGTGATTTTTAGGATAACATATTGGGTTCTTATAAAAGAGTTTTATTTGTCTTCTAATTATTTTTACATTAATTTTTTAATTAATTTGTAACCAAATATTAATAAAAAAAATATTTCATAAAAATTTCAGTACCAACTCGTAAGAATATTTTTCCCATCAAGCGTAAAACAAAATGGTGAATTTTCAACAATGGGAGTGCCCGCCAAATTAATTTATTGTAACGGACATTTTTTGGAACTACATGAATTGCAGTCATGAAATAAGGAGTGATTTTTAAGATAACACATTGAATGCGTATAAAAGGGTGTTTATTTTTTCTTCTAATTTTTTTAATTAATTTTTTAATTAATTCGTAACCAAATATTAATAAAAAAATAGTTCATCAAATTTCAAGTCTCAGACACATATACCTGAAACTGTTAACTACCTCAGACGGATTGCTCAGACGAGGAAAGCAGGTCTGTAGAGCATAAATGTCCCTCCAGGTCATTTTTATTAGAATCTGAAACTGTGTAGTTTGTCTAATTGAGACACACCTATTTTTAATATTGCTATTTTATTTATCTTAATCATAATTTTATCTACTTCTAGGTATGCCATGCTAGTTGGACAACCCCCCTTCGAAACAGCTACCCTCAGTGAGACGTACTATAGAATCACTACGAACAAATATTCCATTCCAAATTCCATATCAGATCATGCTCGTCGACTCGTTGCCAGAATGCTTCAGCTGAAGCCTTCTGACAGGCCGTCGCTCGAAGAGATTATCCGCCACGATTTTTTCGTGTCCGGTTACATGCCAAAGTCCCTACCCACCACCTGTTGTTTCACCCCTCCAAAGTTTCCTTTAGCCGACCAAATTAAAAGGTATGTATAGGTATAAATTATAAAAAAAAACATTAAACACGAGTGTAATCAATTATGTATTTCCATTCAGCACCGCAGCAACTTTTTTGGGCATCTGGTGTGAAACACTTTGTTACTTTTTCAAGCAATAGTCGGCCCATCAGTTCTGATAAGTGATGGTGCCTAATTTAACTAACGGCGCTAAAGGACTATCATCCCACAGGTCATGAACAGCGGCGTTCTTCAAATGCGATGCATCAAGCCAAAAATGGAAGCCCTACACTATATTAAAATTTAACAGATAAGCCATTTTAATGTAAATTTTGGATTGCAATTCAGCCAAGCAATTTATTAATTGGTGTAACTAAAATTACAACGTGCATATTAAGATGCCACGGCTGAGCGCTGAGAAATTTATATTTGGAAGCAAAAAGAGTGACAGCTATGAATGCCATGGCGCTTTTAGCGTAAACAAATGTCAATGTCAGTGAAAGAGATTATAATACCGCCGAGCAAATTTCCACCAGTAAAAACTAACAGAAATTTTTGCCTTATTTATGACAGAAATAACGCGAAAATTTCTATTCAAATTTACTGGTGGAAGTTTGTCCCAGTGGTAATCAGGCTCTGTTGATCCTATGTAAACAAACAACAGCTGCCATCTTGTGACAACTTCCCCAATTACTTCACTGGCAAATGGCACTTGAATTACAATTCAGCAAAGTAATTTATTAATTGATGTAACTAAAATTACAACGTGCATATTAAGATGTCACGGCTGAGCGCTGAGAAATTTATATTTGGAAGCAAAAAGAGTGACAGCTATGAATGCCATGGCGCTTTTAGCGTAAGCAAATGTCAATGTCAGTGAAAGAGATTATAATACCGCCGAGCAAATTTCCACCAGTAAAAACTAACAGAAATTTTTGCCTTATTTATGACAGAAATAACGCGAAAATTTCTATTCAAATATACTGGTAAAAGTTTCCCAATGGTAATCAGGCTTTGTTGATCCTATGCAAACTAGAGATCCTCCATTAGAAAGAGATTTGACATTGACGAAATGTCCGCCATGTAAGTTCCAAAACAGGTGAAACGCAGTAGAACGCAATGTATTTTCATCACCATCAAACACTTTTAATTGTATTAAAATCATGGAAAATTCATTTTATATACCTTCAGAGAGTCATGAAAATACATTGCGTTCTACTGCTTTCCACCTGCTTTGAAACTTACATGGCAGACATTTCGTCAATTTTCAATCTGTCTTTAATGTAGGATCTCTAATGTAAACAAACAACAGTCGCCATCTTGTGACAACATCCTCAGCTACTTCACTCGCAACTGGTAGACACTACACTGTATGCCTCCTCCTCTTTATTCATAGCTCTATTATATACATAAGGTGCAAATCGGATTATATTAAATTCCAATAAGCATATAAGCAACACAGATGACTCTGTAGTTGTTTAATCTTGTTCTTTTCATATTTTCAATGTTAATTTTATTTTATTATTTAACATAGTTACATCGCTGTACAAATTAATTAATTTCTATTAATTTGTTCTAGGTCTGTCAGTGAACAAACTGTGGACAAGCTATCCAATAATCTTCTTGACTTACAGCTCAGTCCAAAAACAGAAGTACCAAAGGTTAGTGCAATTTTTCTCACGTATGACTCAAACATAATTTTAGTGATTTTTATTATTTTTTAATCAGTTTTTTCTTTTTTTTAACTTGGTTGATTTCTTTTGATGTTGTTGTTACATTGCAACTATACTCGATCTGTTTCGGGAACAAAAATTCATTTATACTTTTAGAAGATAAAATACTTTCGCTTTAGAAAGATATTTGCGAACATCTCACGATTTACAACAACTTTTGTTATTTTGATTATTTTAATATTTAAGCGCGTTGTGCGATTGAATATCTGTTAAGTTCGTGTTTCATTTACTTGTGAAATTTAAATTTCGTTTGGCAATTTAGTTATGGAATAGTACACGAAAAAAAAACAAATGCTGAATTAATTACATTGCTTTAAGAGCAAATGGATTAATCTTCAGTAATTGAATTGCACGCAGATTTAAAAAAATTCATGCTTGAGAATTATTTTAAAATCATAAAAATCAGTAAATAGATATACAGTTTTCAAACAAATTGCATTTGAAAGTATATATATATATTTTTTTTCTATTCGACGGTGTAAAAATTGAAATTGTGCAATGTTTAGAAGTTAAAATAATTGCAGAATAGGGAAATTTTGTGGTTAGGTCATTGTCTCCGTCAATATGACATCTTTACTCACAGAAATATTTTTGCTTTATAATATAAATAGACAATATTCCTTCCTTCATATTTTAACGAATTTTGTTTTATTTCAGATTCACGTGAAGTCCGTGGAATCGTCCCCTCAAAAAGATCACTGTTTCCCTACAAACATCAGGCAAAAGCTCACAAATGTCCTATGTCCAGATAAAAGTGAGTTTATTCGTCCATAATTTTTTATGTAATGTTGTCAATAAATAAAAAGTGTAACCGGCATTATTTGAATTTCTACGGAAAAAAAGTACTGTGAAAAAAACAAATCGCACAAATAGGTACATAGTAGAAACCTAATATATAGCCCGCAGTATAGCGTATCTTTAATTGGAAGTGTTTACTATGCAGTGACAATATTGCAAAAACATTCGCTTAATCAGAATTTTGCATTACAACACCAGTACTACGAAAATAGTGGCTTTTCAATGAAAATATTAACAGTTACTTTTTTAAGACCATTATTTATAAGCTGTTTGAGTAGACTTGGGCTTTTCTATCCCTCGGATATTAATTAAATTTTTGCCAACATTGTTACATATCTGCTTGTTAATAATTTTTTTTTAATTTTTTTTTTTTTTTAAGTTCAATTTTCAGTAGGTGTTTTAAGTAAAATTTTTGTTTTGTAATTTCACAGAAAAAAAGAAAATAACTAACTTATACAGCTGCATTTGAAATTAGAATATTATTAACAATACGTTATTTTAAAAATCATCATAATTTATAACTAGATAGTACCCGTCAAGATTTGACGATGAATAACTTGAAAGTTCCTTTAGAAATATGCTTTTATTTTAATTAGCAGCTTTTAAATTAATTAAGTATTGAAAATTTTATGAATTGTTATATTGTGTAAGCGATTTCTATATAGATGTAAAACGATAGATGGTGTTGTCAGTCCAGCCTACTCAACTAATGAAGTGAAATAATTTTAAGCTTGTAATTTACATCCTATTATACTTGAATTAATTTAGCAAGAATTTATTAATTGAATGATTTATTTTTACTTACTACAGTCACATTTTTTTTTTCATTAATTTTATTTTTATTAGCCTGTTTCTAAAACACAGATAAACCATGGATATCAAGGTGATTTCTTTTATAATTCTTATATGAATATTTTTGCTTGTTTCTTTTTTATCTTCTTTTCTTTTTCTTTCCTTTAAGGAGAATAATCATATACTTTTCTTAGTTATACAAATATATCTTATTGATAATGGTCATACAAAATATAGATAAAAGTTTAGATCACTTTATTTAATCGATAGCTGCATGCGAAGTCTTTTAATTTAAATATTTATAACATAAAATAAGTAATTAAAAAAATATTGTCGGTTGTTAAATTTTATTTACGACAGTCCCAATATTTGAAAAAATAATAATATTTAGTATTTCTGTTTTTTTTTTTTTTTTTTTTTTTTTTTTTAACTACACCATTTTTAAAATTTTTCATTAAATTAATTTTTATCAGTCTGATTCTATAACCCTGAATAAAAAAAAATACAAATTATATAACTTTTCCTCCTGAATTAAATATGGCATTATTAAAATGAATTAATGCCAATAAAATAAGAAAAATCATTGTGTCCGGAGAGTATTTCGAACCGTCACTATGACCGGAACACCGACTACCGTTTCCTCCTTCGAGTGTACTCTTAAAACTAGTTATGTTGTAGATTTAATTTTACGCATGCGAAAATGGATCATTTTCATGTGAAAAGTTTGATTTGACGAAAATACCTTTTCGTTTTAATATATAGGATGACACAGTCACGACAGTTTTATTTTTCCTAATACTGATAGTTAACCTCTATTACTGAATGACCTATTTTGTTAAAGTTGTACTTATTTAATTATATTTTTTTTTCAGTTATCAAGAAACCAAAAGAGCCTTGTTCGTCAGCCAATATGTATAGCATGGTACAAAATGTCCTGGAATCAATGCCCGAAGGTATTACAAATTTCTTAGTTGTTACATTTTACGCTGCTCATTTTGTTTATTAGATAAATTGAAGATAATTCTACTGTTTCTGACCCAATTAATGTTTCTTATGTTTAATTAGTGTTATATAATTCCTTATATTCGCTTTCTTAAGACGATTCTTAAAAAATATTTTTTTTTTCCCCGTTTAACAACGCGAAACTTTTTTACACATTTTGTACCTCATTTTTAAACATAAAACTATGACATTTGTATGATTATTGAAGTTATGAATAAATTACATCTGAATGAATTATAATTGAATTGCATCTTGAGTTATAGGCGATTGTTGTTTTATGGCGGCAATTTTTTTCTTTCCCGCATTGTCGCGTTCAGATATTCTATTCAAAACGCCAATTTTGACAGCATTTTCTGAAAAATCTTGTGCTTTAAAAAAATAATAATAAACTGTTTAATTACATAGTTTCTGAATAAAAGCATCTACTAATTCGATGCGTTTGAGAAAAAAAATTAAAAATGAGTCAGAGAGTAGACAATTTGGATTTGGCCAATAAGGCTGCTCTCAAATCCAACAAAACCAGTTTACGACAAATTTTTTAATTCATTTCTGTTCGCAAACTTATCAAATTGACTGGTGCTTTTATTAAGAAACGGTGTAATCGAACTGTTTTTTTTCTTCTGTTTTTGGAAAATGCAGGAAATTTTTCAGAAAAAGCTGTCAAAGTATGCGTTTTGAACCGAATTTCCGGACGTAAAAAAACTGTCATACTGAGACAACAATCGCTTACAACTCAAGATGAAAAAACTGTTCGATTTTAAATCACTTCAATAATCATGCCTGCAAGTATCATGTTTTTATGTTTAAAAATCAGTTAGAAAATCTGTCAAAAAGTTTCTTGTTTTTGAGTGAGGAAAAATAATTTTTGAGAACCGCTTTACGGCTGTTAGTCAGTGAACTCCCCAATTCCCTTCGCTAATGTTAAACCTATGGGCGTATGATGCATTCGTATTTTTAAAATATCTCCTCAGGGAATTAATATTTTAAGTTATGTTTTTTGTGTACCCTTCTTAAAGAATTACTCTTTTTTTTCTTAGTTGTCAAAATATTTATAAAATATATACTTAATTTATTATTTTATGTGTTAAATTCTTAGCTAAACTGAGTAAGATTTTTACATTTCACATAAAATTAGGTATATACAGGGTCATCGAGAAAGGTTAGACAGATTTGAAAGAATCACGACTCTTAAAGTAATTGAGTAAACTCAATTGTTTTTTTCCAAAGTACTCGGCAATTATGAAAGATTTGTTAGATGTAGCTGTTTTAAAGTCGTGACATTCAGACGATCCGCAGAATCGATGATCTGAAAATGCAAATCGCGCCATACATTCGCAATTTTCCCTTTTTGCTTAGGCTATTCGTGTACATAGTATTCTTTCCTGCTAAATCGACGATGCTGAAGAACTTTCTAATTGACGTTTTTCACATAACTCCAATAGTTTGACACTTATACGCTTTCCACTCCGGAATCATCGAAGAAAATTGCGAATGTGTGGTGCGATTTTCATTTTTAGATCATCGATTCTGCGCATCGTCTGAATATCACGACTTTAAAACAGCTACATCTAACAAATCTTCGATAATTGCCGAGTACTTTGGAAAGAAAATAATTGCGTTTATTCAATTACTTTTAGGGTTATGATTCTTTCAAATGTGTCCAACCTTTTTCAATAATCCTGTATTTTAGAAATATTTCGAGAACTAAGAAAATAAAAGAAGCATCCTTTAAGAAAAGTATACACAGTAAAAAGAAGTTAAAATTATTAATTTCGTAAGGAGATATTTTAAATATACGAACGCATAGGTTTAACATTAGCTAGGGGCATTTGAAATCTCACTGATGAAAAGCCTTAAGTACTATTCATTTTTACAGATAATTGTTAATTAATATGTTTTCTCTTCCCACAGACTGTGATAACAATCCATCCCCCCTAAGTCATAACCTCTGTCCTTTCATCACCAAATGGATCGACTACTCCAATAAATATGGCTTCGGCTTCCAGCTGTCTGACCACTCTATTGGAGTACTCTTCAACGATTCTACTCGAATGAGCCTGTCAGCCAATCGAACGTAAGTGATATACTTGATATCCGAAGTGCCTATGTCATGTAATTTCCTTTTGAAGTCGCGATATCAGACTTTGCCAAAGACTAATGTTTAGCAGTGAAAGATCAGAGAAGTTTATATGTCAAATAATTGAAATAGCGTCTGTTTAATATCCGTATGTATGTAATTTCGATGACCGATTCGAGAACTATTTAAGAATCGTAATGTGTGAGAAAAGTAATTTGATTGCTTATAAATTACTGAATGTTCCTTGAAAATACATGAAAATTCGTTAGGTATTATGTACTTGTGTATCAACTTAAATACGATAATAAAATAAAACACTGTTAATGCCTTGAAGGAACCCAATAAAACCAGTACACTGAGAAAAATGACACTTTCAAATCTGAATAAATCGACGTTTTCACTTTGTTATGAAACTTTTTGTTTCAAATAGGACGACCCAATGCTCTCAATTCTGAAATACCAGAAATACTCAGAATATTGAAACATGGACATACTCAAAACTGAGCACACAGTGATCAGTTCATACTCATTTTTTAAACATGGACATACTCAAATATGAGCACATGATGTTTTATTCTTGAGTGTGTGCATGTTTTCAGAAATGAGTATATACATGTTTCAAACTTGAGTAATTTTGATTCGGATCCATTTTGACTGTGCGACATACTCAGATTTGAGTATTTTTTGCTCAGTTTTGAAAATGTCTTTTTTAGAGTGTACTTGCCCAAAAATTACGAAAACGTATTAACAACGCGTTCTCCTTGTTCCTAATCGTTTAACTTCAAATAATAATAATAAAAATTTTAATTTTAAAAAAATCATGCGTCAAGCATAGATTATTAAACACTTTTCAACATATTCAGATATTTTAACAAAACTTCGCCCTTTAAAAAGGTAAAACATAATAAATAAGTAAATAAGTTCCACTATGTGGGAAGGCTTACCCCAGGGCTAAAGCTCTACTAGCCCCACCCAGCAATGCAATTTGGAAACTAGTCGTTGGGGGCCACCGTAATACTTACCCATCATGTATATGTATAATGTAAAATATTAAAATAAAAATGTGTAAACTACTTATAAAATGCATTGCAATTCAAATAAAATCGTGGCTTGATGACGTCATAAAAAGGCTCGATTACTGAATTGCTTGAAAGAGGTTTTTCCTTATAACTCCAAAAATAATACTCCTATTAACTAGCGGTTTATTGCATCTGATTAAGCGTCAAATTTCCAATTAAAATATATCTTTGAAGTGAAATTTGGATGAAATACAGGGTCATGAAAAATCGAAGAGTGTAGAAAATAGGATTACAAATATCTCGGCAACTCATTATCCGATCGACTTCATGTTTTATGCAAAATTTATGTTTTTTTATTGTTTTTTATATTTACTACTTAAAATAAACAATTTCGAAAATTTTTATATACCTTTCATCAGAACGAATATTTCGAGAGTCCGAAAAAAAATGTTCCGGTTAATCGAGGTTATTGAAATGAAATAGGCTTCTTCCCATTATTACATACTAAGTACATACCAAATTGCAAGTCTCTATCTCAATTTGTTCGGGAGATAAAGCGTTTACAGACACACAGACACACAGACGGACGGCAAATTTTTTTTTTTTCTAAAAATATGTTTTTTGGAATCTCCAGTGTCTGAAACGTGTAAATCCGTCAAAAAAAATTTTTCGATTTTCAAAACGATTACAAGACTTACCCTATACTACGTATGATGGGTAAGTAAAAGTATAACACATTTAAAAACCCAATTTCAGAAATTATACAATCTATTTGCGCATCCAACCCAGACTTCTCGAGATAGAGACTATAGGTGAAAACCATTTATTTATTTATTTATTTATTTTTATTGAAAACGCTAATAGATTTTTTTTTACAATTTTTTTTTTTTTTTAATTGCCTCCTAACAACACCAAAGAACATTTTAATGTTAAATATGTCAGTTATATATATTCAAATAAAATTTTGAAATTTATTAAAAGCAATAATTTCGTATTGGCCTTGTGCCAGAAAGTTAATAGTCAAAGAAATCGTTAAAAATTTCATTATCTACAGTAAATTTTTTATTCTCATAATTTCAGCGGTTTTAATTCACTTATTTCAATTACACGTCTGTTAAATTTATGTTTTATTTATACTATTTTATTTATTGCTTAATGATGTTTTAATTTCGTCATTGAATATTAGCTGGAAACAAATGCTGGACGTTTTATACTGTTTAAAGTGCAAATGGATTAATATTTTGTAATCGTCTGCTAGCGATAGTGATAGACTTTTTTTTTAAATGTGGTTGAAATTTAATTTAAATGCTATAATAAATCAGTCAATTAAGATACAGTTTTCAAACAAAAAGCATTTGAAAGTAGATTTTTTTCCCTGTGTAACGGTGTAAAAATTGAAAGTGTGCGATGTTTAGACATTAAAAAAAATGCAGTAACAAAAACCGCAAAAGCGAAATTCCATCGTCTAGTGTTGCTATTCGCAAAATGACGTCAGCGTTACGTACGGACATGTTTGTCCTTTATAATACAGATAGTTTGTAAAATATCCGTTGATCTATAGATTTCATTATATACTACATTTCAGTAAGGAAATGAATAACGCAATTAAAAATTCACCTTCAATAATTTCCGCTAATACGTTGAAATGTACTCGAATTTTAATTTATACACACTAAGTAATATGCAAAAAATTCGTTACATTTAAAAACGCATACCGCAGTTGAAAATTCACTTCCAGCCATTATTGCTCATAGACATCACTGTAACCGAATTATTTTGTGTGTCCCTGTAAATGCATCAATACTATGCACCACCCCATATTCTATAGTAAGAATCTTGCACCTTAGAGATATATATTAATTTCAATATGTTTGAAGTAGTATAACATCAATAAAATACACCGCAAACGATTTTTACCCATAGACGATTATGTGATGGAATTATTTGAGTGCCCCTTTAAACCAACTATAAATGCTACACACATCATATTCAATACCAAACATGCCATAGTAAGCTCCAATATCATACATGATATACATAGTAATAAGCAGGCTTCACAAATGCAGTCGCCAGGTCGCCGCTGGCTACCAAGTTTTTGATCTGGCGAGTAAGTTATTTAATCTTTTTTGCGGAAGGGGGGGGGGGGGGTGGGGCTGGGGGTATTTTTGTAAAAAAAAAGTGACCTAAGAAATGAGCACAAAAGGCATTTTTCTCCCCCACCCCACTCCTACTCGTGCGCGGCAAGCAGTGATCTTCCTCTTCTCTCGTACTTTTAATGGAAGAACTAAATTTGAAAGGCATTTTCCAGCTCATGCACAGAAAACACAAATTAACTTTTCAGCTATATCCAGCTAGTATATGTCACGTGATTAGACTGTGGGGGGGAGAGGGGAGATTTCAATAAAACAGTAATAAATAGTATCAATCCAGCCTATGTGGCATCTAAAATTGGATACAATACTAAAAAATGATCGGGTTTTTTTTGTTTGTGTTTTAAGCTTCAAATCCAATTTTTGTGTTTATATAAGTTGTCAACAAATATCAAAATAATAAGTGATTATTATTTTTATATGTTTCATTAGAAAACATAGTTTATATTATCTTTCTGAACTATGTAACTAATAATTCTAAACTATGCTTGTTACTATTTATTCTGATTTAACTCATAAAATACTCTTGTGTTTTTTGAAAATGAATGACGGGGTAGGGTTGTGGGGGGTGAATATTTTTTACTGGCGACTAGTACTTTTTTTCTGGCTACCAGATTTTATCAAATTTGTAAAGCCCTTGTAATAAGAGTATATGTACGTGAATTAGGGTACGGCCAGGCAAACCGAATTCATAAGCACTTTTCAACTATGTTGGAATTTTTTTTTTTTTTTTTTAAACATGTCCTGGGAATTAGGAATTTTGGACAAATGCTGTTTTGTAGAAAATCACTTAAATCTAAATAAATGCTGTTTGAGTTTGAAGAAAAAAATTATAACTAATAAATGTTTGGCGATCAATATCTGACAACTCAATTTGTCAAATATTTCAGACAATCTAATGTTTGTACCTGATGTCCCAAAAGAAAAGGACCCTTTTTAAAGTTAAATAATTTGAAAACGGTTAACAATAGAAAAGTCCCGTTTGTTGCATGTTTATTAGAAAAGCAATAATTTTTTAACCATGTGATTTCAAAATTAGTTCAAAATTTCCCCAATAAGGGAAAAACTATCCTTCAAATCTAAATAAATATTGTTTTATTAAAAAAAAAAAAAATTACAACTGATAAATATTTGGCGATGAATATCTGACACCTCAATTTACCAAATAATTCAGATAATCTAATGTTTGTACCGGATGATGTCCCAAAAAGAAGGGGCCCTTTTTAAAATTAAATAATTTGAAAACGGTTAACGATAGAAATGCCCCATTTGTTGCATCTTTATTATAAGCATTATATTTTTAACCATACGATATCAAAATTAGTTTTACATTTCGCCAATAGGTGGTGCTGTAAGCTGCAAAAACATAGAGATCCTAACATTAAAGAGAGATTGGACATTGACGAAATATCCGCCATGTAAATCGTTCACATATCCCTGCAAACGGCTGATGTTTCGAAAATATTGTCATTTAGTTTTTTTTTAGAGATCCTACATTAGAGAGAGATTGGACATTGACGAAATGTCTTCCATGTAAGTTCCAAAGCAGGTGGAACGTAGTAGAACGCAATGTATTTTCATCACTGTCTAACACTTTTTATTGTATTACAGTCATGGAAAATTCTTTATATATGCCTTCAGAGAGTCATGAAAGTACATCACGTTCTACTGCGTTCCACCTGCTTTGGAACTTACATAGCAGACATTTCGTCAATGTCCAATCTCTCTCTAATGTAGGATCTCTACAACGACTAAATGAGAATATTTTCAAAACATCAGCCGTTTGCAGCGATAACATGACGTAGTCTCATAACAAAACTAGCCGATACCCGTGAATATAATCTCAACAGGAATGGCCTCACATGCCTTACAGATGTAATGTTCCAGTTCATGTAAATAAACTTTGTCTTTTAAGTGTCCTACCTGAAAGAAATTGGATTCAAATCCAGCGAATATTGTCATTTAAATTTTTCAGCTTACAGCGCCACTTGTTGGCGAAATTTTAAACTAAATTTGAAATTGCATGGTTAAAAAGTTACTGTTTTTTTAATAACGATGCAACCATTGGGACATTTATATCGTTAGCCGTTTTCAATTTACTTATTAAAAAAGGATCTCGTGAACTATTAAAGAATTATAGCTACTTATAAAAAAAGCATTTTGTTTGTATTATAAACTGTTAAATACTCATTGAAATTACACGAATTGGTGCTTTATGCTTTTATGCTATAAATAAAATTATTAAAAGAAATACTGTTGTGTGTGTTTAAAAAAATGGTCACGGTTAATAAAATTTTGGTAATTAATATCTGAAAGCTCAATATGTTAAACAATTCATGAGCTTGCTTAAAATCATTCTGTATGTAGCTTGAACAGGATAACTCGAGAATTATTTAAGAGTCATAAAGTATGAAGAAAGTATTTTATTATAAATTATTAAATTCTCATTGAAATTGCACGCGAATTCTTTAAATGTTTTATTCTTGTATCAAATAACATAAAAAATAGCATTGTTAATTAAATATAGAAAATAAAAACAAAAATAAATATTGCACATCACATCTGTTGAAGGTTTGGCAGTGAATATCTAAAAAATGAATATATGAAATATTTGAGGCAGTGTTTAATGAATATGTTTGATCAGAATTTTGTACGCGCTGATTCGAGAACTATTTAAAAATCATAATATGGAAGAAAAATAGTGGATTTTTCTTGCTTATAATTTGTTAGATTCTCATTAAAATCAAATAAAAAACTTTAAAGTACTGTATGCTTGTGTCAACTGTTATAAAATTACACAGTAAGAACACTTATTAGATTACAATGCAGAAATAACACAGTTATGAGCATTTAGCTAAAGAAAAAAAAAGTATTGCAGAAGTTAAAATGTTAAATAACTCAGAGAATATTTATCTACTGCTCGTATATATGTAGTTTGAATACTCAAGAAAAAGTCAATTTAAGAAGTTTTTTCATGCAAAAAAGTGCATGAGAAAAGTGTTTTGTTTTGATTGCTTGAAAATTATTATTCGTGCGTTGAAACTAAACAGAAATTCATAAGCTCGATGATGTCTTCTGTCCTTTTTAATAAATTATTAAACTGAAGCATTTCTAATTAAATTATAAAAGGAAATTAAAACAATTAAGATAACATTTGAATTATAGTATAGTTCAATATTCAAAGTGTGCGGTGAAAATTGTGAGAATTTACTAAGGGACGTGCGAGAACTTTTCAGATTGCTCAGAACAAAGTTAAACCTTGATAAAAATTGTAATTTTATTTAAAAAACTATTTTAATTAAAATTAAACGTTTATAATACGTTTCATGTTTTCAAATTTACATATAATGTTATTCTTTCAATCTTTATGCTTTGAAAACGCTTAAACTTGGTTTTTTTCCCGATTTCTTAAATCAAGGTTAAATTGTATTTTTTATCCCATGTAATGGCTTGCTATATACCCACAGTTAAACAATAAACACATCTCATGTTTGTCTCTCATGGTTACCAATAACCTTTCATTCACTGTCGACAGGAAAGGTGCATGCAGATTTTTTTAAATCAGTAGAACCGCAACAGAAAAACTTATGAAAATCTCTATATAGTATTTAATTAATAAAAGTTATTTCATTTTAGATTTCAAACTTCCTTCTCTGAATATCTTTTATGTATTTCTTGCTTTCAAAATACTGTTTTTTTTATGTTATTCCTAAATAAGCTTTATACTTTAATGTGAATAATTTGCATAATTTTTTTGTAATTTGATAAAATAGGTGCTTAAAATATTTCCTTATCTCCTGCAGACATGTGGAATTCCACGAAAACAACGGTAAAACCACCTCTTACAGTGTCTCTAATGTTCCCAATAGTTTACAGAAATCTTTTACTCTTCTAAAGTATTTTGCCAAATTCATGGACGAAAATCTTACAGAGGTTCGTATTTCTTTTTAATATTTAAAGCTTTAAAAAAATGTTAGCAAAACCTAAATATATTTCTTTATTTTAATACGAGAGAAAGTCATTAAGTCACAAAAGATAATTAAATAATAACTTACAATGATATTCACTTCAAAACTATTTTTATTTCTCAACATATTCTCCACCAATATTTATGCACTTATATCACCGTTTTATCAGTGCCAAAACACCAGCTGCATAACATTCTTTGGGTTGCTGTCGCAGCCACATTAGGACTTGAAGTTGAACCTTTTCATCATCTGTGAACATGATCTTGCAACTTCTTCAACATCCACCATACAGCTTCGACTTAGCTCCAAGCGATTTTCATGTGTTTAGTCCACTCAAAAACCCTCTTGGAAGCAAGATGATGTTCACAGATGATGAAAAGGTTCAACTTGAAGTCCTATTGTGGCTCAGACAGCAACCCAAAGAATCTTATGCAGCTGGTGTTGGGCCACTGATAAAACGGTGATATAAGTGTACATAAATATTGGTGGAGAATATGTTGAGAAATAAAAATAGTTTTGAAGTGAATATCATTGTAAGTTATTGTTTAATTATCTTTTGTGACTTGCTTAATGACTTTCCCTCGTAGTTTAATTATTATTTTAGAGCATGTTATTTTTCAAAAATAAGCAAAACATGAAGATATTCTTATAATTTAGTAATTTTGTGATTATTTTAGAGCACGTTCTTTTTTAATACAGGAAAAATCTAAAAACATTCTTATATTTTAGTCATTTAACGGTTTTTAAATACGTAAAACTGAAACATATTCTTATAATTTAGTAATTTAATGATTATTCTAGAACTTATCCTTTTTTTTTTAAATAGGCAAAGTATAAAAATGTTCTTATAATTTTGTATTTTAATGATTATTTTTGAGCTTGTTCTGTTTTACAAATAAGTAAAGTCGAGAAATATTATCTTATATGTTAGTATAAATGTTAGTGCATAAATATGTTAAAGCATGTTTTTTAAATCTAGTATTCTAGTATTTTAATGGCTATTTCAGATCATGCTCTTTTTTTTAATAAGCAAAACCTAAAAGTATCACTGTATTTTAGTACTTCAACGTTTACTCCAAAGCATTTTTTTAAAAATAAATGAAACCTAAATACATTTGTATATTTTTGTATTTTAATAAGTTTTATCTTTTAAAAATAAGCAAATCCTAAAGATATTTTCTTATTGTAGCATTTTATTGGGATATTTTGCTAAGTATTGCTGTGATTTAGTACTTTAATGACTACTTCAGAGAATTTTTTTTTTAATAAGCAAAACCTAAACACATTTGTATATTTTAGTATTTTAATAACTTTTTAGAGGAAGTTATCTTTTAAAAATAAGTAATCGGTTTACTTATTTTAAAAATATTTTTATTATAACATTTTAGTGTTTTTTTTTTTTTTTTTAAGTATTGCTGTATTTTAGTGCTTTAATGATTACTTCAGAGCGTGTATTTTAAATAAGCAAAACCTAAACACATTTGTATATTTTAGTATTTTAATAATTTTTTAGAGGAAGTTATCTTTTAAAAATAAGTAAACCCTAAAAATATTTTTATTATAACATTTTAGTCTTTTTTTTTTTAAGTATTGCTGTATTTTAGTGCTTTAATGATTACTTCAGAGCGTGTATTTTAAATAAGCAAAACCTAAACGCATTTGTATATTTTAGTATTTTAATAACTTTTTAGAGGAAGTTATCTTTTAAAAATAAGTAAACCCTAAAAATATTTTTATTATAACATTTTAGTGGGTTTTTTTTTAAAGTATTGCTGTATTTTAGTGCTTTAATGATTACTTCAGAGCGTGTATTTTAAATAAGCAAAACCTAAACGCATTAGTATATTTTAGTATTTTAATAATTTTTTAGAGGAAGTTATCTTTTAAAAATAAGTAATCCCTTAAAATATTTTTATTATAACATTTTAGTGGGTTTTTTTTTAAGTATTGCTGTATTTTAGTGCTTTAATGATTACTTTAGAGCGTGTATTTTAAATAAGCAAAACCTAAACGCATTTGTATATTTTAGTATTTTAATAATTTTTTAGAGGAAGTTATCTTTTAAAAATAAGTAAACCCTAAAAATATTTTTATTATAACATTTTAGTCTTTTTTTTTTAAGTATTGCTGTATTTTAGTGCTTTAATGATTACTTCAGAGCGTGTATTTTAAATAAGCAAAACCTAAACGCATTTGTATATTTTAGTATTTTAATAACTTTTTAGAGGAAGTTATCTTTTAAAAATAAGTAAACCCTAAAAATATTTTTATTATAACATTTTAGTGTTTTTTTTTTTTTAAGTATTGCTGTATTTTAGTGCTTTAATGATTGCTTCAGAGCGTGTATTTTAAATAAGCAAAACCTAAACGCATTTGTATATTTTAGTATTTTAATAATTTTTTAGAGGAAGTTATCTTTTAAAAATAAAAAAACCCTAAAAATATTTTTATTATAACATTTTAGTGTTTTTTAAGTTTTGCTGTATTTTAGTGCTTTAATGATTACTTCAGAGCGTGTATTTTAAATAAGCAAAACCTAAACGCATTTGTATATTTTAGTATTTTAATATTTTTTTAGAGGAAATAATCGTTTAAAAATAAGTAAACCCTAAAAATATTTTTATCATAAAATTTTAGTGTAATTTTCTTTAAAGTATTACTGTATTTTAGTACTTCATTTTAACATTTAATCATTTTAACATTTTGGCAACTGAAATACTTTGCCCCTGAAAGGGTTAAATCATTTTTGTTTTACATCGTACTTGATTTTGCCAAATAAAGAAATTTTATAGCTAATAATAATGCAACTTATGGTCTCAAGATTCTTAATTTTTCATTTACATTTTCGCATAGTAATATTCATGCAGCTCTAGTGCAACTTTATTTAGTTAAACCATGAAAATCTGCGATTGGGACACTTTTCTTTGCAAAAAGGTCGAAAATTTTTGCGATTAGCTCCTGGTTTGATTAAAGTGATTCTCCAATGATTAGCTCAACAACGCAAAACTTTTCTGATACATTTTCTGACTCATTTTTAAACGCAAAAAAATCAAATTGGCAGGCATGACTATGGAAGCAATTTAGAATCAAAATGAGTTTTCCATTTTTTTTTTTTTTTTTTTTTTGAAAAATGGATTACATATTAAGCGATTCTTGTCACGTGACGACACGATTTTCCCCTTTCTCGCTCTGCTGTCTTGGAAATTTGGTTAAAAACACCGACTTTGACATTATTTTCTGAAAGATCTACTGCCTATACCAAAAAATAAAAAACTCTTGTCGATGACATACACTGTTAAAAATAAATCCATGAATTCACGTAGAACTACTGGCAGCAAAGTTGCCGGATTTTTTCCGTTCTGTTAGTAGTTTATTCCGTTTGGGAGATAAAAGGAGGAAAAACTCCGTTTGAAGAAACGGTAACTTTCCGTTATAAAGAGTTAAGAAATCACAATCAAAATTAGTGCAAAAATATCATTTATATTCAGTTTAAAACTATGATTTAAAAAATAAAAACCAAACACTAACTTCTTATCTTAAGGGAATCCATGCGGTGGCCAAACAACAAACTTGTCTTTACGAGATAGTGCAGGTCACAGTCAAAGAATATAGTCTGGTGATCCTGATGACGAAAAGCAATACAGTTGCAATGCAGCAGCACGATACAAATCCCACAAAAGAGCGAGGATTCTTTCGTAGAGTTTGTTCATTTCTGTGCAGCAGAACTGAATGCAGAATTTTAAACATTGAAAATAAATATGCAGCAGATAACGAAATATCTCCGTTTTCCCCCTTCCGTGTCCGTGCGTTCCGTTGTTTTCGGGAAATATGATGAAATTTTCTGTTTTTTAACGGAAAATGCCCTTTTGTCGTGAAAAGGGGCTTTTTCTGTGACATTCAGAAAAAAAAAATGTTTTGAATTTCAGATTATTTTTAACAGTGTAGTTTCTGAATAAGAATTTCATCCGTATCCGAATAAAAATGAATTTAAAAATGTGTCAGAAACTAGCGCCTTTGGATTTGAGAACAGGTTTAAATGAATATTCTTTATTTTAGTCAAAATAATCTTATTATATGTAACAGTTAAAATATTCGGCATTTAAATGTATACTGCTTTGTGTTTAACAGGGTGGAGAACTTTCGTCAGAGGATCTAGTCAGAAAAAAGATTCCCTACATGAAGAGATGGTTGCGATCTTCAGATGCTATCATTATGCAACTCAGTTCCGGCACTCTACAGGTGGGTTCTCGTTTTCGTTCAAATAAAAACTAATATTTCGAATCATCATAATTATCCATTACTGCCAGGCATTTCTCACTTACACATAATAATTAAGTTACTGCACTAGTGGTAAATAATATTTAAGTGCGATTAATTGTCATGTAACCTTTGTTGTTGTCGTGTCAGAGAAAGTGCCATGGCGCTTTCTTTGAAAGAAGGGGTGCCAGAGCTTTAGGTTAGACTTCTAGAGCTGGTCTTCTAATTTTGAACCAGTTCCAGATGACAGACCTGCACCTGGATTGGATTGGCACCCCCAGAGGTATCGTTTTTAAACTTGGAGGACATTGGAACCACGAACAGATTTTACATGCGCCAGCTCTTTTTAAAGACATAAACTATAATAATAAAGATAGATGTTTGTTTGTGCATGTACGTGTTTGCTTGTTGTTGTTTGTTTGTTTGTTTGTTTGTTTGTTTGTTTGTTTGTTTGTTTGTTTGTTTTTTGGTTTATGAAAAACCGCTGTGCGCAGAGCTACAAGATTCAGCAGGAAGATGCTTATATGTCTGAAATTATACACCTTAAAGCCAGTGTTTTTTGTTTTCTTTTTAACAGACTAGGGGGTTCTGCCCTCTGTGAGCTACGCTCGCCAACCCCCGTTCTGACACCGAAAACATTGAAAACACTCTAATTTTATCAACTCTAAAACGATTACGGAATATTGAATTATAATTAAACTACCAGTGACGATCTTCTGTAATCGGGTTTCCATTCATTTTCCTTTGACTGACAGATTTTAAGACCGAATCAACTGCTGTCGAGACAGCTAACAACTGTTTTCGTGATTGATTAAATAAGATCAATTAAACATTTGAAAATCCCCTTGTGTAAAATGGTTAAATAAACGATATCGCTGCATCGGGGAATTTTATAACGATGCTATAGAAAATTGGGTACTTCTCCATTATCCCGTAGGCTACTTTCTATAACAGAAAAGAACTGTCGCCAAGCTATAGGATTTAACGCTAACAGTGCATGACCTTGGCGTCGCATTCAATTGACATCAGATGCGTTACAGATGTTATGTCATCGAGTGATTTTTAATTCAACGTTTATCTGTATTTTTAATGATATTTTAACAATTTATTACTTATTTCGTTAGTTTAAACGTAATTATTAAACATGAAAGTATAGTTTTTGTAATTGAAGGGAAATATTATTATTTACGCTGTTTTAAAATTTGGTATAATTTGTAATTTGTAATTTGAAATAATTTAGAATAATTTCTAAAAGATTTTGTCAAAATAAATAAGTAGTCTCGTATAAATATATTTTTTAATTGAAACTGTTTGGAAATATTGTCATTTGAGCAATTGAAATATGACACAAGTTTCCCCATTTAATGCTTTGAACCACAGAGTTCGGAGTTTGAACGCGTAATATTTTAATTATTTCTCTTTTTAATATTCACGCACAAGTATATTTTTTATTACGTAATTTTCTACATTTGCTGCTTTTAACACGTCATCATTTAATTGTTATTTTAAAGTTTTATTTCTGTTTTAATAGTGACATGTAAGTGTTTTTCTTTTTTAATTGAAAGGGAATATTATTATGTGCGCTATTTTACAAATTGGCAACAATCAAATAACGGACTTTTTGAAATATGAAATAAATCTCCATCTAATTAATGAAAATTCGAAAAAAAAATGTGAAATAAAGCCTAAAAAAAATTAATCAAATTAAAATAATAATTGCACTTCGCATTTCGCACACCGCAACCTTCTCAACTATATATCCTTTTATATTGTGGTTCCTATTATATTGTTGGTAAATTCCTATGCATGGATTTCGTTCATATAAAACTTTAAAACAAACTATTTTGACCGATTTTAATTTTAAATATCTCGTAAAATATTTCTTCGATTTAAAAACTGTCTGTTTCAGCGTGTTTATCGAACATTTCTCTATAAAACTACCAATTTTCATATTTTTATATTCAATAGTTTTCTGAATATCAGTCCAAAAAGACCTCAAGGAACACAAAATACATCGACAACGGCTGCGGCGGTGGTGGTTATTATTATTTTTTTTTTAACATAGAGAGATATTTTCTAATTTAAATTTTTATGCGAATTTTAGCCCTTTTTTTACGTTTTGCAGCGTTTTATCCACATTAGTAAAAGGAATCCGGTTTTAATCTTTTATCCCAATACAGTAAATTTTGTCCTCTTTTCATATAAGTTCATTCAGAATCCGTACACCATTTTTTATACGATTTTTAACGGGTTTTTTGCGTTTCGTGACGATTTTTCCATATTAGTAAAAGAAATTCGCTATCAATCTTTTTACCAATCTTTTAACTCGTTTCGGGAGTTTATTGGGAATTCGTACAGTAATTTTTGAATTTTTCGCGATTTTTAAATGTTTTTTTTTTTTGCATTTTCAAAGTTTTTTTTACATTTGTAAAAGGAATCTGGTTTTAATTTTTAGCGCAGTATAATAGTATATATATATAGTATATATAGTAGTTTAGCCCAGTATAGCCCCTTCAAATTTTGAATTTTTTGTGATTTTTCACGGGTTTTTTTTCGACGGTGATTTTTTGACATTTGTATAAAAAGGAATCCAGTTTCAATCTTTTAACCAAGTATAAAAATTGTTATCCTCTGTGATTTTTGAATTTTTAGCGATTTTTTAAGCGAATTGATCATTTTTTTCCCATTTCCCAGAGAATTTTCTTTTGACACTCGTAGAGGAATCCGGTTTCAATAAAAAAAGCTCAAATAGTATATTTTGTCCTCTGCTATTTTTGAATATATAGCAATTTTTTATGCGATTTTTTGTGATTTTCGCGTTTCTCAGCGACTTTTTAGCATTCGTAAAAGGAATTCGGTCTCAATCTTTTAGCCAAATGTTGTTAATTTTGTTCTCTGCGATTTTTTAATTTCTCCCTATTTTATATGCAATTTTTAGCATATTCGCTTTCATCGGCGATTTTTTGACATTTTGGTGTTTATAATGTAATTTGTAGATTTTGTCAACAGTAATAAAAAAAAAAATAACCAACATTGTGCTTCTCAAACTTGTAAGAATGCTCAAGTTCATTTTAAACATTTATCTTTTTTCCGCCTTTTAACAACTGAGCAGAATTAACAATAAAAACAGTCATCAGTTTGGTAATTCTTACAGGTAAGGGAAGTGTAGTCACCCAAGCAGGAGCAAGACACTGTTGAGACATTGTTATAGACATTGTCTTGCTCCTGCCTTCAAAGTGGGTAGCATGTCTTCTTTGTGCCTGAAAAAGAAAAACAACACTGTCAAAAATAAATCCGTAAATTCACGGTAAAACTACTGGCAGCAAAGTTGCCGGACTTTTACCGTTTCGTTAGTAGATTTTCCGTTTTGGGGGATAAAAGAAGGATAAACACCGTTTGAAGAAGCGGTTACTTTCTGTTATAAAGTTGGTATATCACTTATATTCAGTTTAAAACTATGATATAAAAAATAAAAACCAAACACTTACTTCTGCTCTTTAGGGAATCGATGCGATGAACGTGGAACTAGACTTGCCAAGTCTCCGAATTTTTGAACACCAGTATTATTTTAGAGAAAATGTTGATCTTTTAAATCGAAGAATGTCCCGATTACGTAAAACAACATTTTCTGTACTAAAATACTGGTATCCAAAAAGCCGGAGACTTGGCAGCTCTGGGGGAACAAACAACAAACTTGTCGTTGCGAGATCGTGCGGGTCACAGTCAAAAAATAATATAGTCAATGATCCTGATGACAAAAAGCAATGCAGCAGCACGATACAAATCTCACAAAAAAGCTATGATTCTTTCGTTGACTTTTTTCATTTCTGTATAGCAACATGTCAGTTTTTTAAAGATTGAAAAGATTGAATTGTCCTTTCTCACCATTGTTCCCTTGCTTCTTCGTCCGTTCGGTTGTTTTCAGAAAATATGATGACATTTTCTGTTTTTTGACGGAAAATACCCTTTTGTCGTGAAAAGGGACTTCTGTGAAATTCAGGAAAAAAATATCCGTGAATTTCAGATTATTTTTAACAGTAAACGTTCTTTCGAAAGGCCTTTCGCATTTCTTAATTTTATTGTGTTATTAAGAATTTTTTGCCTTTATACTAATTTATTATATCTATTTCTTTCACACTAACATTACTGATTTATCTTTGTTTTATTTTTCCAGATCAATTTCTTCAAGGATCATACGAAGATTGTGATAAGTGGAGACGGAACAGTTATGTATATTGACCAGGAGCGCAAGCCTGCAACCTACTCCTTGGCATCACTCAGTCAACAAGGTTGCAAGTCTTGCATCCGCTCCAGCCTCCAGTATGCAGCTTCAGTGTTGCAAGATTTCGCTCAACTGGAAGGAGATTCGTCATAATTCATAACTGGATACCATTTTCAAATAGGGACCTGCGAATTTACAAATAATGATTTCGAGAAAGAATTGTAAATCAGTTGGGCTTCGTTAAATATGTGAATATTGAAAACCAAAGTTAGAAAAGCACATAAAACAACTTATTTCTCTTTGAAGTTAAAAAAATAAATAACTAAATGATGCAATAACAACACATATGATTACTGCAAAAAGCAAATTACTGCAGCAATAATGCATGATTTCGAAAAACGAAAATAAAAACCCAACCGACTTTTTTTCCAACATTATAATTGAAAAGTTTAACTTTTTATTCATATTTTTCTTGAAAAAAAGCGGAAAATTCTTTAATCTAAGCTAAAATAATCAAAAATTATACAACCTAAGCTACGTTGCCGTGAAATCATGTAGCATTTACGACAACTGTTCATCCAGTTTTTTAATATCCAGTTTTACATCCAGTTCCTTATAAATTATTCTATTCAATCTGCAGTATTCTATGAAATCGCGCAGGATTTATTGCTTTTATTGTTATTTACGCTTTTCTTACATTGGTATTCAGTTTACACATTTAACTATAAATTAGTTTTCTCAAGAATTGGTTTTGAAATTTTACTCAATTTCTAAAAATTCTCATTACCATATGCTGCTGGTTCATGCAATGGTTATGTTCATTATATTGATTTTGACGTTGCTTCATTTGAATTAAGTTAAAGTTTGTGATGATTATTATTATATAGAATCTGATAATATATTAGATTATTATTTATGTAAAAGTGGGGACAGATCTGATATCTGTATAAAATTTTTAGTAATTTATTTGTGATTTAAAATTACGCTGGCGTATATTATAATTATTTATAGATTTTATATAGAAAGGCACATTTGGTTACCGTTAAAATAACATTAAGCGATAAAATTTTGGAAAAATTAAAAAAATTCGATTTAAAATTACTTTGAATTATTTAATCTTTCTTCACACTATGTCACAACTGACCTTTTGGATGACGCATCTTAACTGAACTAAATTAAAATTTGAATTCTAATTCAATTTAAATTATTGCAACCATTCAGTGATGCATTCCATGAAATACCTTAATAGTATCTAAACAAAATCTGAATACAGAAAACTGCATTAAAATGACCAAATGTATGTTTTTATCGGTTTTGTTTGAAGAATTATGTCAGAATTTACATATGATATTTTGGATAAACATCTTAATTGAACTCAACTAAAATCTGAATTCTGATTCAATTTAAAATAGCCTGCGAAACGTATTAAATGTCGAATTTTAGTTTGAAACCAAATGTTTGAACTTTCTTTCAGAGATTGTATATAAGAAATTTTTTTTACAAATTTTTAAAAGAGTGTTTATTGCTTAACTAAATTTTCTGAATTCCATGCCTTTGCATAAACATTCTGAAGTATTATTGAATTCTTTTGAAAAATCATCAGTATTGTTTAATTAAATTTTCTGAATTCCAAGTTTTTTATAAACAGTATGATGTACCGCAGAATTCATAAAAAAATATTCATTGTTTAACAAATATTCTGAATGCCAAGAGTTTGTATATACATTCTGAATTCCAAGCCTTTCTGTAAAAATTCTGAAACATCATGGAATTCTTTAGAAAAACTATTGTTTTTCAGAATTCTGTGTATTTGTATAAATATTTGGAGTATAGCAATTCATAAAAAATTGTTCATTGTATGACTAAGTTTTCTGAATTCCATGACATTGTGTAAACATTGTGAAGTATCATGGAATTCTTTAAAAATATATTGTATGACTAAATTTTCTGAATTCCATGCCTTTGTGCAAATATTCTGAAGTATCATAGAATTCCAGGTCCCTATTTAATATTTTACTTCACATTTAAGAAGTCGCTTCCAGTATTCTCGCATTGTATGGGCATCTCTTTTTTGAGAAACTGATGATGAAAGCATTTTTTAAACTTTAGCTGTTTATTTCTCTTAGGATATTAGTTTTTATTGGCATTTCTTTTAAATTGTTGCATTTTTAATGAAACAACGGTGAAGGGTGCTTAATGTGAATAACTCAATGTGTAAACATAGTAACAATTTTTATACAAAAAAGAAAAATCTATGCTCTATGCAATATGCCGTGAAGAACAAAACATTCTGTGAATGTGTCTTCCAAAAAGTAAACCCTGAATATCAGAGTTTATTTTTATACAAGCAGTATTAATCAAAATTAAAGCTAGCGTGACTAGACGTGGAGTGACGAGAATTCCTGCAGTATTTCTGAAGAACTATTCTTGTTGGTTCCGTACCCTTTTAAAAATTGTAATAAAACGCTTTATACACGGTATCCCAAAAGTGCTCTCGAACTTTAAAATTCAATAACTCATTAATTATGATAAATATAAAAATTAAATAAGTGAATTGTCTATATACCAGTGGTGGGAAGAATTAATGATTTTGATATTCAAATGAATCATTCGGGCATGCGCAAAAGCATACCTGTCAACCTTCGTATTTGTTTTTAATCAATTACTACAAGAAATTTTGTAAAAAAAAAAAAAAAAAAAAAAAAGTTCTTATTTTAATTAGAATAAAATTAAGAACCATATAAAAGTAACAAATTTCTTTTTTTTTACAACATTTCTGGTAGTAATTGATTAAAAAAATACGAAGGTTGGTAACTATGATTTTGTACATGCCCAAATGAGTCATTCCAATAACAAAATTTGTCATTCTACCTGTCATTACTATACACCAATAGATACTTTTTACAAATAGATAACGCTGCGTTTACTGAACTTGTAAAAATGCTCAAACTGTTTTCAAAACTTCAAAATTCTATGATTCAAAAATATCATTTCAAAAAGGTCTTCCAAAAATTAGCTTACACATCTAATACAGACATTTTTGCAAAAATTTAATAAAAAAAAAAAAAAAGAAGTTTATTTGATTTATTTATTTATTTATTTATTTTGTAACTTTTCCGCAGAATAAGTAATCCATTGATCTCTTGGAATTTTGAATTAAAAAGAACTACGCCTGAAAGCCTTTGCACAACCTGATGCAACTTTTGCCTTTTTGCCTTTAAAAATAGAAATTCTGTAGGAAATTCTCGTATAGATAAGTATGATTTCTGTAAGTCACTTGTAACCCTATTTTAACCCTTTCGGGATATAAATTGGATGAATTAAGCAGAACAAAAATTCCTCTAATAATATTTATGTTGAACAACCTTAGTTATTATTCAAAAACAAGTCATTAACACAGTATTTAAATTTATATTTCAAAAATGTATATTATTTAACACCCATAAAAGAAATGCTGTCCATATTTTGTTCTTAGTTTGAGTTTAAACTTTTGTTAAATTATTGTAGAAATGTAAAATAAAATTATTTTCGATACGGTAACACGCATTTATATGTATGAATTAGATTCTTATCTTGGTGAGCATTTTCTGATTTTTAAAAAGGAATACCGTATGAACCACCGCGAGCAATTGCTTTGCTAATTTATTATGAATATCAAAAATGAAGACTATGTATTTCAATGACTGTAAAATAAAATGCACATCATTGTCTTCGAATGAAAAGGTTCTAACTGATAATATCGTCTACGATGAGATGATGTTATTTACTGAGTATGTTTGGTCTTGTAGACAAGACCAAAGTTACTCAAAAGATGTTCCCGAAATACTCAACATTAATTCTGTAAATATTCGATATAATGCATTGTATGCAACTCAAATTGTAGGTGAGGTAACATATAAAGATTCTAGCGAGAATTTCTAACGTTAGGAAGTTAAAAATATTCTTACTGCAGTGTTACCAATGGAAAAACCCAACTTTCCTGTATTTTTCCCCAAAAAGAAAAAAAAAAACGTTCGGAGATTTTGGATTTTGTCATTCGAAAGCAACGATGTGCCAATTTAAAGTTTGGCACGTGTTGAAAGAGAGCAGTGACTAGTTCTTCCATTTTTGAACGGACCACTACTCTGTCTGGGATTAGGATGTCCGCTACTATACTATATGTGATTTCAATTCATTTCTCAAGGTCAGTTTCCCGGTCCTTATCTTAGGTCAGTAACTATGGTAACACCGCATATGGCTGACTGGTCATTCTATTTTTTCCAATGGCAACGAAAACATGAAGTAAGAAGGACGAAGGTCCTTAGGAAACCAATTGAAATTACATAGGGTATAGCGTAGTTTGAAGACAACTATGTGCCAATTTGTAATATTCCATTTTTTAAATGTTGGCATTGATATATTGTTCTATTTTGCGAACGGTCCACCGTTGTCTATAGGGTTAGGATATTGGCTGCTGTTGTGATTTGAAGGCAACTATATATCAATTTGCAATTTGTCATTCGCCAAACGACGGATGTGATGACTTTTTTCATTCCCGAATGGCTCACCACTATGTCTAACATTAGGACGTTGGCTATTAGCGTGATTCGAGTCTTGGAAAGACGATTCAAATCGTCTTGAAAATTCACATTGTTCGTAATCCACTTTAAACTGTTCATTCCAGTCCACCATGAACATAGAGTAGAGTAGGACCTCTAACGAAATAGTGTTAAGATCGAGTTGCAACTTTCGAACAAATATGACAGCCAGCGTAGAACTGTGGACAGAAACCGCTCCCTGGTGGACAACGTTCATTGGCAGACTTTCAATGATCAAGCAGGTGATTGGTAAAAGCAGACGAACCGAGTAGAACCGTACTTCTTAAGCGGCCCTATTTCAAACATTTCTCGAGGAACGATTTTCTTCTGCCAGAGGCTAGAGGTCCTACGAATTTATGTTCATGCAATTTACCTAAGCTCCGTGTGCTAAAAATGGCTGCAAGAACCGCCCTCCCCCACTCCCCTACAACCAACATACCATTTTCGATGGCTCTCCTTTTGTCAAAAGTCGAGTACGCTAAAAAATACCTGACGTCCGAAAGGGTTAAACGAAGAGTAATTGATTTCATTAATTAACAATGAATATAAAAATTCAGTTTTAATTTGACTTGTATTTTTCAAGTCGATACATGATTGTGAACTTCCTCCGATTTTAATGCTTCATCAACTTTTTCATTGTAATTCCGTTCACTAATTTGTATATATGTCTATAATGTTTTAAAACCCCAATTTCGTCAAGGCAGCGATTTCTCATACATCTGTGTTGTGTTTGGGATTTGGCATGTGCCATGAGACGGCAGTGCCGTGTTCTTCCATTTTAGAACACTATTCTTGTGCCAAATGTGATACAGTTATTCCATTTTTTAAAGACTGCCTCCGTCAGTATGAAGTATTTTCGTAAAGTACTATTTTAAGCGAGCATGTGATGTTAATGTCTGTAACTGGAACGAATGTTTACGTTTAAAACTTTATTTAATAAGCTTTTCGAAAACTCTTTAAGACTGATTGATATATTGAAACATTTTTTTTTATTTTTTTAAGAATGTCATTCACTCACTTGTTTATTTCCTTATCAAAAAAATAAACAATCATTGAATTGATTTTTTGATGTATTTAATTATTTTGAGATTGTTTTTAATCTCAAATAATTGTTTTGTGAGTATTGTTTGTAATGTGTTAATAAACTGTAAATGATAAAAAAAGGTGCTTATTTTTTTATTTGTTTCTTATGCCTTACTTATTATTTACACAATAAACTATTACACTAAAGCAGTTAAGTGAAAAGCAGGGGAAGACGATTATAAGGGTTTATAAAACCCTTATAATCCTTATAACACTTATATTTATATAAATAAGGAGATTATAAAACCTTTCCCAGAATTCATAAAAACTGATAAGATACACTGAAAACCCCTTGTGTCATGCTAAACACGTATTTTCAGAAATCAACTGAAAGAAAGGCATAAACAGACAGCAAATTTTGTGCAGACAACTATTTCAAAGATTCATAATAGAAATCTCTTCTTCAGTGCAAAATAAGAAAAAGGGAGAGTTTGTAATAATCACAACAAAATTAACTTGTTAATGCTTACTTCTGTTTCTTACCCTCCCTTTTCTTCTAATTTATTCTGTAGGTTGAAGAAACGGCTTCTCTTTAGGAAGCTTTGAAACAACTGAATGCTAAATGTATTTTGGCTGCTTGTGCATACGTCGGTTTTTACAAGCAATGTATTTCCTGAAAACTACTTTATGAACATGTGAAACAAATAAATTCGTTTTATGAGTAATAAAGTTTTAAAACCTACCTAGGTGAAGATTCTGGATGTGACACTGCGCTCGCGCCGCACGCTAAATGAGACGTTGAGAACAAGGCTACACTAGATACCGGGCTTGCTCATTCATTATCATGACGTCACAAAAGGTGGCTGGCCGCGACCAGCGATTGGTGCAAAGCAACGAGCCCGTCGTTTTGTGCCAATCGCTGTATGTCTTTCATTTTGTCGTTTCGCTTTGTACCAATCGCTGGTAGCGGCCAGCCACCATTTGTGACGTCAGGATAATGAATGAGCAAGCCCGGTATCTAGTGTAGCCCCGTTGAGAACCAGGATGGACTATCCCATATTTTTGAGGAAAATGTGTTTGAATTGTGTATGTCAGGCCATGTATTAAATGCATAATTTTATTAATTTCGAAACTATTCAAGTGATACAGCCAGTTTAACAGATGGTCGAACGCAACTTAGATATTAAGTTGCCAGTGCAAGTGTGGTTCAAGTGGCTTGGTCCACTCCATAGATTAACATACAAGATAGGACAGTTACAGCAAAACTTGTAATGCCAGCAATAACAGCGTCACTAGTGACAAGTGGGGAAAACTAAGAAGCTTCCGAAATTTACCCATGTATATGAAATCTGTTTATGCTCTATGTTTTTAATATCTATTATTTTCGCTTCGAGGCAGACGATCCTGGTGTGTTAAGTTTATTTTTAAAAGACTTCATTTTATTTTTTATTTTATTATTATTGAAACAACAGATTTCTTTTCAGAACTTGTTTAGCATGGCAAAAGGTGTTAAAATATATGTCATGTAGAATCATGTCCGCATACAAATCGGAATTTTAAAACTTTCGTTTTTCGCTTTTCCTACTAAGTTGAAAATGTACACACAAATTACGCATTTAAAAAAAGAAAGATCCTAATAAGATAGACGTTCAAAAGGAGAAATATTCCGTCTGTGAGACGACGTTTCTTCCCCCTTGTCACTACAAGCGCTGCAATCGTCATCTCGTTACCATTACGCCCTACGATAGTGTCCTAACTTGTTTATTAATATACACTGTAAAATATCTTCAGCTTTTGCTGCATAGGCACTCCACCGCTTTTATAGAATATCTCTATTTTGACAATGAAAATGCTCCATAATATAGCAAAGTACCCGTTTTCTCTAAAAGCGGTGGAGTGTATCTGCAGCAAAAACTGAAGATTTTTAACAGTGTATGGTCCCCTCTGGCACTACCAACTTAATCACCAAATGCTTGCTGAAGAAGCTTGGTCTCTTCTGGCACGGGCAGAACTGGCCGAAAAGAGTTTGACAAAACATTTTACAAATTTTAGAAAGCATTTTTCTCAAAATCACAGCTGGCGAGATTGGTTCTCTCTAGTTCTAACGCCTCAAATAATGTCGGTTAAATTGAAGATAAAAACTATATAAAATAAAAATCCTCGTCCCTGGTAAGTCTACCGAAACAGCAATTCAAGAAGTGATGTCCACTATAGATTTAAACAAGCAAGACGGAAAATATACCTTCCTCATATCTTTAGATTTTCACCATGCATTCGACAACCTGCCCTGGGATGCGACGATGGAGGAGCTCGAGACTATGGATATAAGTAAAGCCTATGTAAACATAACGAGATCTTTTCTATCGCTTAGATCGGCATACACAAACTGGCTTTCAGGAGATCTACACTGGTTTAAAAAAGGATGTCCCCAAGGGTCGTGTTTTGGCCCTTTTCTATGGAGAATCTTCGTAAACAAAATCTTAAAAATTCTAAAAGAAAATGGACTTAAAGTAGTGGCATATGCCGACGATCTACTCCTAATAATATCAGGTCACACCAGAAGAATTATAGAAGAAAAAGGCAATGAAGCTCTTCGATTGGTTCAGGACTGGGCAGATGCTCACAACATCCAAATTACACATGAAAAAACGACAGCCTTGCAAATCAAGAACCGGAAATATTTGAAACGTCCACCCATTTTAAAGATATACAATAGATCCATTAAACACAATCCTACATTAAAGTATCTTGGTCTGGTCTTGGACAGTACACTTTCTTTTCTTCCACACCTTCATGCAAAAAGAACGGAAATTAATACAATAGCTCAAAACCTCATGAAATTCGCAGTCCCACAACGAAGTATTTCAAAATCCATCCTAAAAATATGGTACAATCAAATTTTAGAGAAGAAAACAACCTATGCAGCATCAACGTGGTACCCTAAACTTCAAAAATCTCATGGTCTACGACTATTATCAGCGATTCAAGCACAGTGCTTATTATTAATCTCTCGTGCATACAAGAAAACTGCTACATCTGCTCTCTGTGTCCTCACGGGAATAATGCCACTTTCATTAAGGGCCGAAAAAATAGCAGCGCAAGGAGCAATCCTCAGGCTGGGCATCCCGATGATCGACATACAACCGGATCTATATCAACCTAAATTCATTCCGACGGAAATAATACCACACAGTACATATTTTAATTGGGCGGAGAATGTGGAAGATCAACCAAGAATACAGGTATACACGGACGGTTCAAAGACAGAAGAAGGAGTAGGATATGCCTTCTGCATATACGAAAATCAAAACCTAATAAAGGAACATCAAATACACTTAGGAACGTCAAACTCGATATATCAAGCAGAGCTGTTGGCAATACTGGACGCAGTCTCCTGGCTGCAAACATCTGCATACAGTCAAGCAACAATAAACTCAGATAGCCGCTCTAGCTTAGTGGCGTTAACGGATATAAATACAGACAACTACTTAATAGGTCAAATAATAAAGAACTTGCAGCAAACGACAACAAAGATTTTCTTCAAATGGGTGAAAGGTCATTCTGGAGTCGAAGGTAATGAACATGCAGATAGATTAGCTAAAGAAGCTACGAAACCAGATACTCCAATAAAACAAATTTTCCATCCATCACCTCCATCATACCTCAGAGGACAACTTAAACAATACTATTTATCTAAATGGCAAGATCAATGGACGATGGAACACAGAGGAAGAAAAGCATATAGCCACTGTCCCAAAGTCACAGAAGATTTTTTAATATCACACCGGAATATTTATTTATACACAACAAATCATGGTCCATTCCCGTCATACCTTTATCTTTTTGGGAAAGCACCATCTCCATACTGCACATGTGGCAAACGAGGAGACGCCACTCACTACATTCTTAACTGCCCTCTGACATCCGCTTTCCACATAAAAAAACCGGCTTCACTGAGAACATCGGTGTGGTTTCATCATGTCCTTAGTACTCCAAACTTAAAACAAAAAATCATAGAATGTGTACACCTATTGGAAAAAAACCAGCAACTTTTTCAGATGCCTCCAGCGCATTTATTAGGAAACATCCAGTCCTCAGATGACGAAGAATAAAAATGATTATAACAGTGCTCACAAAAATCAGTGAAAAACTATAAACTCAAAGCTCAAAATACTTCAATTAATCTAGAAACGTTGTAGACTAATAATCACCGAACATCTCAATACATAGACTATGCCTACACCATAAAAAGACTTAAAATCATCTGTAAAAACTTTTAAAATATATTTATAGACTATGTCCGCATCATACAAAGACTTAAAATCATTTGTAAAAACTTTTAAAACATATCTGAATTGTATATATATCATTGTAAACTTTCAATTCAGTACTATGTAAAAGCCTAATGGCCTATTGGCCTCATTTGTATTTTTTTTTTTTTTTTTTTTTTTTTTTTAATAAACTTGCCAAGCAGGGCTTGTAGAGCTTAAGCCGCATGGTAGGCCACCCTGCTTGGTTGAATCTGAATCTGAATCTGAATCTGGCCTCCAAGAAAATATTACAGGGAAACACAACTATACTTTCGTGAGCGACTCTCTTCCTTAGGAGAAGCAGAGCTCGCGTAAACGGTAAAAAAATGCGCAGTACTTTTATGGAATTAGAAATTCCAGGCTAAGTCCCATAAAAACTAGTCGTTGGGGGCCACCGTAATACTTACCCATCATGGATATGCATAATATAAAATTTGAAAATAAAACGTGTAATCTATTTATAAAATGCATTGTAATTCGAATAAAATCCTGGCTTGATGACGTCATAAACTTTAAATGCTCTATTACTGAGTTGCGTAAAAGAAACATCCTTTATAACCCAAAATTGATAATCCTATTAACTAACGGTTTATTGCGTCGGATTTAGCGTCTCATTTCCAATTAAAATATATCTTTGAATTGAAATTTGGATGAAATACAGGGTCGTGAAAAATCGAAGCGTGTTGAAAATACGATTCCAAATATCTCGGCAACTCATTATCCGATCGACTTCATTCTTTATGCAAAATTTATTTTTTTTTATAGTCTTTTATATTCACTCCTTAAAATAAACAATTTCGAACATTTTTATGTACCTTTTATCAGAACGAGTATTTCGAGAGTCCGAAAAAAGTAGTTCCGGATAATCGGGGTTGCTGAAATTTAATAAGCTTCTTCCCATTATTACATAGTAAGTACATACCAAATTTGTTCGGGAGATAGAGAGTTTACAGACACACAAACAGATTGACGGCAATTTTTTTTTTTCTAAAAATATGTTTTTCGGAATCTCCAGTGTCTGAAACGTGTAAATCCGTCAAAAAAATTTTTCGATTTTCAAAATGATTACAAGACTTACCCTATACTACGTATGATGTGTAAGTAAAAAACGACTTTGCTCCTAGATAAATGGGATTTCCCTAAGGATAAACGTGTTTTCTTCGTAAAACCATGAAATTTGCGGGATTTGGCCGTTTATCATGAAATAATGGCATTTCCTGTAAAATTGCAGCAGAAATTCATACTAAAATACCCGTGAATTTACATTTTTATTTTACAGTGTACGCCAAATGGGTTTAAGAGAATATGCTAGATTCGCTTAAATCCTCCCGCATTAAATCGCGGTGGGAAGGACAGATGCACGCGCAAAATCGAAAAATTCAACTCCTAAAAATTTCGGATCAAAATATTTTTACAAATTTTTAATTGAGTTTAACACCAATAAAATGAAGATCATATCATAAAGATTTAAGAAACATCTTAAGCGGTTTTGTAGAAATTATTATTTCAATATGTTAAGCATTATTAGGATTAAAAAACATTTTAAATGGCATATAAAGCCGAATAATTCTTTGAATGTTACGACTCAGATAATAAGACAGAGAGACAATTTGCTGATAATTTCTATAAACTGTAAAAAGGAAAGAATGAAATAAAGAAATCCATAAATAGGACAGAAAAAAGTCCTTCAGATTTGTACCGGGAGGAAAATGTAGCTTTCCTATTTCTTTGTTTTAAGTTTTTGGCTAATTTTACTCAAACACAGAAAGCTAAAATCCGAAGAACCCGACTAGAGAAGATTCATTCCCAGTTTTCGTCAATACTGAATTTAAATGAAAATTTCGCCAAATTATTCAGCTATAGCCAAATTGGCTTCATTGACAGCGATTTAATTTTGGTCGCCAAATTTGGCGATATTTCACCAAGTGTCTCCAAGTTTGGTGAGAATTTGACGCTAGCGAATATGAATCTATAGTTTTATGCCATGAGACTTGGAGAAAGTGGTTACAACAACGAAAGAATATTTACGAGGCACTGCATTCCCTAAAACTCATAAATTAATCCCTTAATTTTTTAAATGTCGTCTGTCGTGTTATTTTAAAATGTCAGCCACCCTAAAATTTGAAACTGCTATATCTCAGCCATTTTTAAAAACAGAGGCAAAACAAAAAATGCTCTAGAATACTTGTATCAAGGCCTAATACTTAAGCAAAAACTAAATTTGGACTTTTGTATATATTTTTTTGAATTTGAAATATTTAAGTGGTCGCGAATTTGAAACAAGATCAAGAAGGCGTATCAATCTGGCCAACGAACTTGGCCGCGATATTGGTAAGCCCATTACCGATGCTTAGTTACGTCCAAAGTGCTATCGCATGACAAAGTTAGTGGTGGTTATTTGTTACTGCCGATTATCTGCGCTAGGGATATAGGCAGGAGAAGGTAGTGCCCTCCGTGGGGGTCTTTTTTTCTAACCCATATTTACTGTAAACCACGGAAAATTCATTCATTTTTGTTCGCAAACGTATCACATTGCTATATGATCTCTTATTAATAAACTATAGAATCGAACACTTTTTGTTGTTGTTGTTGTTTTCGTTAAAGGCAGAAGATTTTTCAGAAAATACTGTCAAAGTTAGTGTTTTGGACCTAATATTCAGACGCGCCAGCGCAGAAAAAGGAAAAACTTCCGTCCAGTAACAACAGCAGCTTATGACTCAACATGTAATTCATTTATTAGAAAATGAAAAAATCTGTTCGACTATAAATCACATCAATAATCATGACTGCACATTTCATGCTTTTACGTTAAAAAATGAGTCACAAAATGTGTCAGAAAGTTGCGCGATGTTGAACGGAGGAAAAATATTTTTTTTAAGAACCGACTTAAAAGGGCTGGTGAAGCACGCTAAATGTTTACAGATGTCACTTTTACAGGGCTTAATATCCGAAGCCGAGAATTCTTTTAAGAAACTTGTATGTTGTAGTACAAAATTTCACCGATAGACAGCGCTTTTCTGTCACAAATTGTAATAATACTCAAAATAACCTTTTAGTTACAAAACGCAATCCTTTTTTTTTTCTTTTGCCGTATTAATAACTTAACAAAGTGAAGGATAACAAGAACGAAAAACCATGAGTCAAGCATAGATTATGTAACACTCTCCACTCTTCCAAATTACTTTTAGACATGTTTACCGTTTAATAAGGTGAAACATGATGACTAAGTAAACAAGGGATGACAGCCCCGGGAACCCGGCTTTCGCTTTAGAGTATAAGTGCAATCCCAGGGCGAAGACACAAACCCATTGTTTATTTTAACATACATCCAATCTGTTGAAGGTTAGACAGTTTTTACAAAGCTTAAAGTGCACAATTATTTAAATGAACGTGTCTAACCAAGTTAAGATAGTCTAAGTAAGCAAACAAAATGAAATCACCCTCTAATGAAGATCCAATCGTTAAGCATATAGGAACTTTTCTCTACGAGAGGAAATATTATTGAAAATTCATATTTTAGAATACAGATGTTGAATATTGCATTAGAGATTAAAATAAAATTAGTACAAAGTTAGTTTTTACAATACTGGTTGAGATCACAACATTTCTTAATATTGAAAAAAAAAAGATATAAGAAAAAGTATTTAGATATAAAAAAGTAATTGGAAAATTTATGAAAAGAATACTTAATGATAGCACAACTAGTAATTTTGCATGGTTCAAACAGTAAGCTGAAATAGGAACAGTGTGAGTACAAACATGTGATCAGTATGTGAGCTATAATATACAAATTACAAAAACAAAATATATTCTATAAAAGGTACTTTATAAATGTAGGAAAAGGATCACAGATGCTTTTTAATAAAGGAGAAATGTTTATTCAGAATGTTGTGATTTTCTTTTAGTTTATCATAGTTTAGAGAATGAAACAGAGTTATATTCAGATTTTGTCTCACTGTGACATTTTTATTGAAATTGAAAGTATGTCTCATTAGAGGACAGTTACCATATATGTAATGTAGAACAGTTCCTGAGCTTTTTTGGCTGCCTAATAACATATACATGTTGGGGAGGAGCGTTTTCCTATTTTATTTAAAAATGATGGGAAGCTACCGTGTCCGCTAAAATAGTAAGCTATGACTGGTTTTTTGTAAATAAAGTTCAGATCCACTTTTCATAAAATTTCATAAGCATCTCGGCCTTTTAATGAATATGACCAATCTTGCTGCCAATCTGTGACTATTTTTATTGTAAACAATTTAGAAAACGCATAACACTTTTAAAAACCCAATATCAGGAGTTACTAACAATATTCAGAAAAATATCCAAATTATTTTTGTGCAGCCCTGTATATGATCTATAGATTTGTATATATGTTACGGTCAATATGATTAATCCGGTCATTAATAATAATAACCGGTTATTATTAATAATGACCAAATTAATCATATTGACCGTAACATACATACTACATAGAACGGCTAAAATTCAGTTCATTTAGGAAACGCATAGCACAGTTGAAAATTCTCCTTCAGCAATTTCCGTCAATAAACAGAAATGTACTCGAGATGTTGCGTGCTGCCCTGTATATGGTCTATAGAATTTATACACACCCAGTAATAATAAAAAAGTAGTTAAATTTTAAAACGCGCACCGCAACTGAAAATTCTCCTTCAGCAATTTCCGTCAAAATAAACAGACATGTACTCGAGATGTTGCGTGCTGCCCTGTATATGGTCTATAGAATTTATACACACCCAGTAATAATAAAAAAGTAGTTAAATTTTAAAACGCGCACCGCAACTGAAAATGCTCTTCCAGCAATTATTATTAACGTACAGTACTTTAACCGAACTCTTTTGTGTGTCCCTGTAAATGAACAATGAATGCTATACACACAATAGTTTATAGTAAATCTCTCGTAATGCATCTCAGTGATATATTATCAATTTCAATATGTTTGAAATAGTGAAACCTTATTAAAATAAACCACATCTCCAAAGTCCGCAATGTAGCGCAATTTTTTTAGTGTTCCTGTACAGGAAGTATAAATGCTATACACATCATATTCTATAGTAAGCCTCTTGTAGTGCACCTCAGTGATATATAAATATAAACTTCAATATATTTGAAACAGTGTAACATCCTTAAAATAAATCGCAAATTTTTCCCATAGACCGTAATGTAACGGAATTCGTTTGAGTGTCCTGTAAAGAAACTATAAGTGTTACACACTTCATTTTCAATACCGAACATTTCATAGTAAATCAAAAACGTATATCAATTGCATGACAATCCGAGTATATTTACGCAAGGTAAGCACGGACAGACAGACAGACAAACCGATTTTATAAACTCTTTTCAACTTAGTTGGAAAGTGTTAAAAACTGAGAGAACTTTGGAATTTTTAAAATCTTACTCGGTTTTGCTAGGATTTTAACACATAAAATTAAAAATTAAGTATATATTTCAAAAATATTTTGACTACTAAGAAAGAAACATCTTTTAAGAAGAGTACAAAGAAAAAAAAGTTAAAAATATTTATTTCCTGAGAAAATATTTTAAAAATACAAAATAATAATAATAATAATAATAATAATCCCCCACAGATAGGTTTAATATAAGTGTGGAGAATTTGAAATCTCACTTTCCCCTTAATGGGAGAAATATCGAACAGATAATAAAAACTTAAAATATCAGTTTCTAAAACGGAAAATAACCATCCTGAAAACTGAAAATTTCAGTTTCTAAAACAGAACATTTCAATTCCTAAAACTGAAAATTTCAGTTTCTAAAACGGAACCTTTCAGTTTCGAAAATGGAACTTTTCAGTTGTGAAAACGGAAAATATCATAAAAGTGAATTTCTGTGAAAAAACGGGAAAGTTACGGCAACTCTGCTGCCAGTACCTCTTCCGTTTTTTCAAAGGAGTTTGTTTTTACAGTGACCTGAAGTACAGAGTAAACTTTAGTACTTTACGTTAATTTGAACTTATTAAGGCTGTTCTCAAATTCAAACTGACTATTTTCTGACGTATTTCTTGATTCATCATTGTTCACAAACTCGTGTAATTGGCAGGTGCTCTTATTCAGAAACTGTGTATTCAAACACATTCTCCTTTTTTCGGTAAACGCAGAAGAATTTTTAAAAATTGTTGGCAAAGTTCGCAGTTTGAACCAAAATCCGAAAACGACAGCGCCGAAAAGGAAAAAAAAAACTGCTGTCGTGAGGTAACAGTGCCTGTAACTCAAGATGAAATTTATTCTATAAATTATTCCCATCTGATATATTTTCTAATACCTCAGTTTATTTAATTCTCACCTTTCTTTAAAAATATACCAATAATTCAATTTAACCTCACTGAAATTCATGTAAATGCGTGCGATATCATTTATTTTTCTTTTCAAAAACCTATTAGAAACAATTCCCGTAATTTTATTATAAAATGCTTTTTTTTATTTTATTTTTTTTTTTTTGGAACCCATATGTCAAGTTTCAAGGTCTTTTCATTTTTATTCCAATCTTAAATGCCGTAGGATTTTCAATTTCCTACTACATTATCTGTTCTAAGAATTTCATTTTATTTTTCCATTTATCTTTTATTATTTAAAAAAAAGTTCCCGCTCTATATCGGAAGACCCGTATCACAACTATTTCCCTACGCCAAAGAGTTCCTATTTTGGCTTTTTCATTCGGCAGGAACGCCTGCCGCATTGCGGTAATGTGTACCTAAGCTTCGAGTATTTAACGCGTTGTATGAGTTTTGGAGACAAAATATTTGTGTGTTTTGAATTGTTAAAAATCTCCGCACGACACCAGGAAGTGGTGGAACATTTAATAATATGGAATCGCTATTTATTCAGCCTTTTAATAATGTAGCCTCTAACAATATTTTTTTATTGTCTACATCTTGACCAATATTAGCGTTACTGGCATGAAATATCGACCTACTATTACATGTTTAACACTTTGACGACAGTGCAAAAATTTTGCAAGAAATACTTTGCCTCTTTTTCTTTCTTTTTTTAGCAGATTATTTTATCTGAATCCAATATTTTATAAAGCCAATATTTTTGATATATTTGCATTTTTGCAAAACTTTCCAATGTAAAGCCAACATTTAAGTAATAATGTCAAGAAATATTTCGCTAATGCAAAGCCAATAGCAGCAATATTCGGGAAATATTGGCGTTTGATTTGAAATATTTCCAATGTAAAGCTAATAATTGCTATATTGACATTTCGTTGAAAATATTTCCGATGTAAGGTCAATAATAATATTGTTGTTTCATTGCAAATATTCCCAATATAAAGCCTATATTTAACCAATATTAGTATTTCGTTGGAAATATTTCCAATGAATGCAATATTGACCCAATATTGTACCTATTACTAACAATTACTGGTTATAATGGAGCTTTTTATAACACTACTAGAGTTTTTAAACATTTTTTAAGATAAAAGAAAATTACCTGTATGTTTTACATAAATAACACTCGCACAGTTTTACATTTCAATTTTTATTCTAAAATTACGTACGATTTGTATTGAGGTAAATGTATTGTGAGACAAAGAAAAAAAAAATACCGGTACAGTTTTGCATGTTTATTCATTTTTACGAACTTTTCTATTACAATAATAAAATTTAAATTATTCACCAATTTTCACATTATATTGAGTATAAAAATTTTTTGACTTAAAATAACTTTACATATTTGAAATTATTGCTAAGATTCTGTCTTTTGTTACAGAATTTTAAACTTTGAAGTGCAGCCAAAAATTATATTGTTCGATTCGGAGTGGAAATTCACACATATGTAGTTAAAACATTCCCTTTGTCTTGCCACATAAGCAGTGGGCTAGACAATCTCCCGGATTCTTCATCTTTCCTTGTCAATGCGAAAGGTATTATTCCTCTATCAAACAGAACTTCTTCGCAGTCATCAGAAATATTCTTCCGCTGTAGCATCAGACGTTTCGTGATGAAGAACAACAGCCACATGACAATAGTGATTAATATCACACCCAAACACACTATGAAGATTCCAATAAACTTTTTCCAAACACTTGTGTGACTCACTTCTAAATCGCTCATTGTGTGATTCATTTCTGAATCATAGCTTAAGATTCTTCGCTTATAGCGGATGATTCCGGGATTTTCTTTGCTCGAGACTTGTGCTATCATCTTTTTTAATCTTAGGAGGGTTAAAAGTTTTTTCAGATTTTCAAGCTTTTTTACCTTTGCAACAACTGAATCATCAGACTTTTCAACGTGTGATTTATTATCTACTTTTTCAGTCGTTAGTCCAAGGTCATTTAATAAAATCTTATCGACTTCATTGGCTCGATGTGTTTTGGTATTTTTATAAGCATCATAATAATCTGTATTCATTTCTCTAAAATTCGTAGTATCTAAATCGACTTTACTAGATTCTGTAGTCCAGACATCAGTGAATGCATCCGTTGATCCAGCATTTGTAGTCAAAGTTTCAAATTTCTTCGTTAATGGAAGTTTGGAAACTTTATTCCCATTCATTTTCCGTTTGTCCTTTAAATTCGAGCTAGTTGCTGTTTCAGTTGGCAATGACAAATCATAATGGCTCTTAGTTATATCGTTACCATTTTCTGCATCTTTTTTAAACTCAGGAGAGCTAGAAGTCGTTTCAAATTCTGTAGATGTAACAGGGAGAAGAGGTGTACTCATGGTTGTCTTTATCACATGAAAATCGTTTTCAAATTTATGAGCATTTTTATATTTTCTCTTTGTCTTTCTGTACTTATTTTCCGGAAAATTCATCGATTTAACTATTTTTGATGTGACTGGCTCATATGGGTGCTTAGTTTTTAACATTTCATCTGTTGTGGCTATTTTTTTATTGTGGTGAATCGAGTTTTTGAATTCCGGGTTTTTTCTTACATTATTATCATAAGGATTTTCAATATGCGTTTCAAGCTCTTTATTCATATGCTTTGAAATCTTAGGAGATATTTTTCTTGCTCTTTTCTTATTTTGAAAATTATTTTTCATCGGCTTCGTGGCTAAAATCGTTGATAAATCCGTTGAAGATGTCACTTCCTCAGATGCTATTGAAGTTGCTTCAAAAGTTTCTAAACCATTATTCAATGATGAGACGTAACTTTCACCTAGATCGTGAATGTTGTGAATCGGGGTTTTGTATTTGGAAGATTTTTTTGCAGAATTATCATAACGATTTTTCATTTCGGTTTTCAATTGATTATTCGATGACTTTTTATTCTGAAAATTACTTCTCGTTGTTAAAACCGGTGGAAAATCTTTTAACAATGTGTTTTCTTCAGTTTTCATGGTAGTTTCTTCAAAAGTTTTCATATCTTCACGCAAAGTCGATAAGACATGATTTTCACTTTTGCCTGATTTTGGAATTACAGAATCTTTATTTTTATTTGGTTTAACTTTTTTTCTATTATGACCATTTATAAAGCCTCTTCCATTATTAGAGTTTTTCTTCACTTGATTCACCACTTCTTTATCTTTCTTTAATTTCTTAACGATGCCACCTTTATTTTTAAGCTTTTTCATGGGAAAATATTTCTGTTTAATAAGCCTTTTCGTTGGTTTATACATTTTTTTAACTTTTTGTATCGTCATATCAGATGAGCTTTTCAAATTGACTGGAATGGTGGTAATTTCAGGCGATTTTAACTTTGCCTTTCCCAACCTGTTTGATTCCATTTTTCTATTTTTCATCATTACAAAATCCTTATTTTTATTTGCTTTAATTTGTTCTCTTTTATGACCACTTATAAAGCCTCTTCCATTATTAGAGTTTTTCCTCGCTTGATCCACCACTTCTTTATCTTTCTTTAATTTCTTAACGATACCACCTTTATTTTTAAGCTTTTTCATGGGAAAATATTTCTCTTTAAAAAGCCTTTTCGTTGGTTTATATTTGTTTTTTATTTTTTGTATCTTCATATCAGATGAGCTTTTCAAATTGACTGGGATGGTGGTAACTTCAGACGAAGTATATCTATTAAAATCAATCACTTTATGAGATTTATTTTTTAACCTTGTCTTTCCCAACCTGTTTGATTCCGTTTTCCTATGTTTCATCATTCCGGAATTGCTTTTTGACTCTGCCTTATTTTGATTATGAACCTGTAAAGCTTTATTGAAATTATGACGGATTTCTTCAAGAGCAGCAACTTCAGTAGTAATATGCTTAGCTACAAGGGGCAAAACAGATACCTCTTTAACTATTTTATCCTCAGAACGTCTAGAATGAATTGTATTTTCAGTAGATGGCAACATATTCAAATTATGTTCATACCTTTTGCCACTGGGTATTCGAGTTTCTTTAAACTTATTGTATGTATCTGATGATTCGTTCTTTATTTTTCGATCACCTTCCTTAGACCCTTTTGTTTTAAAGTTATCTTTGATATTTGATAATTTAAAACCCTTTCCATACCTTGGCAATCGAGATTTTTTAAGACTTTCAAATTTAGCTGCTGATTCTTTCTCTATATTTCGCTTACGTTTCACAGAACCTTTCTTTTTAACATTATCACTGATTTTCGATAATTCAAAATCATCTTCTCCCCTATTTTTTACATCCTTTCCAAAGTTCTTATGAATAGTATCAGCGATATCCAAAACAACTTTACCTGCTTCAGCTCCATATTCTTTCATATAACCATCATGATACAAATTTACTTTAACACTCGCTTTCTCCCTTAATTTTATAACTTTTTCAGGCTTTACATCCACCCCTAGATCTTTAAGCTTTTGAGTGTAAGGTCGCTTCTTCTCAAAACTTCTAGGAATTGGCAACGATGGCGCTGGAACTTTTGTCTCATCAATTTCTGCTTTTGGTTTTACATACCTCGGTTCATTTTCGGATTTCCTAAAAAATCTGTTTAAGTTACCGTGTTGTGCATTTGGGCTATTGACATCTTTGATCAGTTGAGATGGTAAGATATATTTTTTACTGCGAAGATAATTATTTGTTTTACTTACGTCGTTTTCGTAGACTCGAGCGATGTTGGGGTCAATTAAATGGCAAAATATTATAAAAATACTCGTGAAAATTGATATATTTGACAGATACATATTTATGGCTGCTTACATCTTATTTGCATTTCATGAATGGTGAAGATTATTCCTAACAATTGCCAACTACAAATATGTTGGTAGCATTGTTGAGGGGTGTGTAATATTTACAACAATGATTTTCATTGCTGTTTTTAAGAAACGGGATGAAAGGATTTTTAAATGAAAACCAGACTATTGTTGAAGTCATTGCTGAGATATTATTAAAATATATAAATAAATGAATTGCATTTTTTCTGTTGTTTAGTACAATAACGATATTAAAACTGCTTTTGGGTGAACTGCAACAATAACGTTACACGATTATTGTTATTAAATATGTGTTCAATAATTATGACGTCATGATGTTACATCAATATATGATACAGTCATGATGTTAAAACTGAAAAATCGAAAGGCCACGATAATGTATTGCGGTTTATACTTTTATGTATAGTAATACCTGCATGTTTATAGACAGACACGTACACACGGGCACACATACACATGCTCGCACGTGTACATATGTCCTAAATAAATGCCAAGTACGGTGATACTTAGCAAAATATTGCCAATTTTGGTATAATATATAACTGGTATAAAACAAAATAAACTTTGTACTAACTATTGATTCCGGTTTTGGGAACATTCAGCCCTGTCCAGAAAAATTCCACTGTAGTATATGTAAAGTAACATTTCTGCTATTCATCGTCCAAGATTGACGAGGTCGTTTTCTACGGGTGGCAAACAGGAAAAATTGTTTTAAGCCATTTTTGATCTCAAAAGGAATTTTAAGCTGGTTCTCAAATGACCTGTTCAACAACGCAAAACTTTCTAACTCATTTTCTGACTCATTTTTAAACGCAAAGACATCAAATTGGCAGGTGGACAATCAAATTGGCAATCTCAAATGACCTGTTCAACAACGCAAAACTTTTCTGACTCATTTTTAAACGCAAAGACATCAAATTGGCAGGTGGACTATGGAAGCGATTTGGAATCGAAATAAGTTTTCCATTTTTTAATAAATAGATTACTTATCGAGTTATAAGTGATTTTTGTCACGTGTGACGATATGATTTTCCTCTTTCTTGCTCTGCTGTATCGGGAATTCAGTTCAAAACGCCGACTTTCACAGTATTTTTTGAAAAATCTACTGCATTTACCAAAAAATGAAAAAATACATTCGATGACATGGTTCTGAATAAGAACACCTGCCAATTTTATCCCTTTCCGAATAAAAAAATTAAAAAATGTGTCAGAAAGTAGCTTTTTTTTATTTGAGAACAGCTTTAGGACATTAAATTTAACAATGCTTTGGCCTGTAATTAGCTACAACGTTCTTGATAATATAAAAAGTGTATTTTTTTAGTTCTTTCTTTGTTTTTAATTAAAATGCTTTTTTATTGGCCTTGTATTTTTTTTTAACTCAGCTATATTGGTTCTCAAAAAAATATTTCCCCCGTTCAACAAGGGGAAATTTCTGACGCATTTATGGACGCATTTTTAAACGCAAATGCATAGCACTTGCAGGTCTGACTCGAGTGATTTGTAATCGAATGGTGTTTTCCATTTTTTGATAAATGCATTACTTATCGAATTATAAGCAATTATTGTCACGTTAGGACACCTTTATCTCATTCCTCGTACTGTCGCGTCCAAAGTTCGATTCAAAACGCCAACTTTGATAGTGTTTTCTAAAAAGTTTTCAGCCTTTAGCAAAAAAGTATGGAAAACACCATTCGATTACATAATATCTGAATAAAAACACTTACCAATTTCATGCGCTTACGAAAAAAAATAATTTCAGAAATGTGTCAAGATTAGCTTCTTTGGATTTCAGAACACCTTTAATAATAATTTAATGCATTTACTAAAAAATGGAGAACGATATTTGATTTTACATTTTCTGAATAAAATCATCTACAAATGCTATTCATCTACGATTCACAATGACTTCGTGAATGAGACAGAAAATACCAAATTTGGATTAACCAACCCCCCCCCCCCTTCCCTGTTACTATCATGGTTAGTTGATATAAAATTAATATTTTTACGCCCCTTAAGGTGGTTCTCAAATGACCTGCTCAATAACAAAAAACTTTCTGACACATTTTCTGGCTCATTTTTAAACGCATAAAATTGGCAAGCAGACATTGGAGCGATTAAGAATCGAAAGGAGTTTTCCATTTTTTTTTATAAATAATTTACTTATCGAGTTATATGCGATTCGTGTCACGTGACAACTTTTTCCCTTTTCGCGTGCTGTCATATCATCAATTTCGTTCAAAACACCGACTTGGACGTTTTTTCTGAAAGATGTTCTGTCTTTACAAAAAGAATGGAAAACGTGTTCCGATCACATAGTTTCTGAATAAGAACACCTGCCTAACATAAACAGTTTCATCCAGAAAGTTTTTTAAAAGGGCCGAAAGTAAGACTTTTTATTACCGGAGCAAGCATGAATTTTGGTCTGCCCTTCCTTTTCAAAATAAATTTATAAAAAGACGTTTTCAATCCATTCTCTAAATTCTCATTTAAAATATGAATAAATCATTGATAGGTATACAAAAAGTATACTTATAGTCTAAGAGCTAGCAACGTTTTCGTCACATGATTTTAGCATGGCTCATTTTTCTATATATTCTCCGTCTTTATTGTGTAGCACGAATGCGGCCGGTCTGGCTGGTGGAAGTGGTTGCGTTTACCTGTGGGGGGAGGGGCAATGCAGGTAAAAAAGTGACAAAATTACGTCATTTTAGCATGGATTTTGATTATAAAACTTGAATCTGCTAACTATTTGTGATATTAAGTTATTAGTCTGGCACCGTTTTAACGTTGCCAACACCGTGCCAGACCCTCATTTATAGGCAAAATGAGGTGTCAAATTCACGTCATTTTAGCATAGCTGAAATTTTAGTATGTTATACTTTGGCTATCAGATAAGCCATAATTAATTTGCCAGACCGAAATTCGGTTGCTAAATTACTGCCAGACGCCGATTTAAATCTGGCAGTGAAAGCACCTATTATGAGAGTTTGCAGCTTTTGTAGGGCTTTGGCTACTTTCAATACACAATAAAGCCGTAATTGTTGCCAAACAGCAACGATCTTTGCTTTAGATAAAAGTATCTCTCTCTCTCTCTCTCTCTCTCTATATATATATATATACATATATATATATATGAATAGCCGCCCGTCCCGACTTCGCGTGGGTGCACAATGTGTCGACTACAATGCAGGGTAGGTGGTAGGTAATTAAACATTATTCTAAATAATATTCTAAAATAATTCTAAATAGGATAGAAGTGGAGGTGAGAAAAAACTGCAGTACTTACAAATTTTAAACTTTAAAGAAAAGCTTGTAAAAATGTGATAAGTAATGTTTTTCTATTTATGTACATAATGACAATAATAAATTAATTTTAATATAGCAGAACCACCAGGCTTCACTCGAGTTAAGCTTGGCCTACCAGTTAACATAAGTAAAAATTCAATATTCTAAAAATACGCCAATCACAATAACGCATCCGCGTCCATAAACCGTCAAAATAACATTCAGAAAAAACATGTTATTTTGACGCAATCATGCTAAATCCCTCAGCTTTATAATTGATTAAATGAATTTCTTTTAAAAAATGTCTTATGCAAAATATCTAATAAAAAATCAGCAGTAGTTGTCTTATTCGTCTAATCTTCCATAATCGAGTTCATATCCTTTGTTTAACCCCCTTAGTGGGTGAATTTCTAAAATTGCTTTAAACACGTGTTTAACTATTATTCTTTAGTAGAATTATTATCCTAAATTTCATGCTCCTACCTGAAACTGCTGCTGAGATACGGTGAAATGACCTAAAACGTTTGACAATCCATTTAACCCCCTTAGTAGTTGAATTTCTAAAATCGCTGAAATACGTTTTTAACTATTTTTTTTAGTAGATTTGTTATCCTGAATTTTGTGCTCCTATCTAAAACTGCTGCTGAGATATGGTGAAATGACCTAAAACGATCGAACCTGCATTTAACCCCCTTAGTGAATTAACTTTTTTTAATATTCTCTCTTAACTTTTAAATAATTTAGTAAATATTTTCTCTTAATTATCTGAATAAACTTATATAACCTTATTTGACGGTTTGGCTGGCAGAAGATGTTGTGTTTGCTTGTAAGAGTAAGGGCAATGCAGGTGAAAAAATTACAACATTAAATTTTGATAACATGAGTTTTGTTTATAACATTTGTTTCTGCAAACTATTTGTGATATTAAGCCATTAATGCTAGACGGTTTCAACGTTTTTAAGACCGTGCCAGACTCTGATTTATAAGTAAAAAATAAATCATCTACACGTCAAACACGTCATCTACACACAGTTCAAATTTAAATATGTTATTCTTTGGGAATCAGACAAACCATAATTAATTAACCAGACACCAATTCCGTTGCTAAATTAATGCTAACATCTAGAAGAAGTAAGCAAGCAATAAAATTAAGTATGAAAATACGTCGTAGTTGATAATAATAAATAATTAAAAATAATATAATAATAGGCATAAATTAGCAATAACAGGCCAGCGAACTGTAGCGAACAGGTAAACGAAAGAAAAAGTGAATACATTCCATTTTGAGTTTTCAAAAAATATATTATAATGAAAAGTAAGTGCTATACATAAGTGCTATATATAATAATGAAAAATAAGTGCTATATATAATAATAAAAATAAGTGCTGAATATAATGAAAAATAAGTGCTAAAAAGTACATTAACTTAAAATATTATTTCAAAATTATTTCGCCTTGGGCATTTTCAAGGTCTTCATCTTCGTCACTGCTGTCATCATTATAAGAATTATTACCATCTTTATCATCATTAACATTGCCTATTTCTTTCTAACCACTGTAAGTTTATTTAGAAAATTAAGAGAAAAAAATATATGTTGTATAGTTTAAAATTAACAGCGAATATTAATAAAGATTAATTATAATATTACTTAAAAATTAAGACAGAATTTAAATGAATGGTTTACAATTTACGGTGGAGTTTCAGTTTTGCTCTTTTTTCGCTCCTTTGGCGATTTTATACATCTCTATACTTATAAAAGAGCATGTCCTCATGACTCAAAATCAACGCCGAGTCTCAACCGCTGCTCCTAGGACTACGAAATTTGGAAGATATGTACCCACTAAGAAAGTATTTTTGAAAATTCAGCCCTACGGGGGTTAAATGGGAGGTTCGAAAGATTTAGGTAATTTCTCCATATCTCTGCAGCAGTTTTATGTAGGAGTATGACATTCAGGATAACAAATCTACTAAAAAAATAGTTAAACACTTATTTCATGGATATTAGAAATTCAATCACTAAGGGAGTTAAATGGGGGTGGTTGAGAGTTTAGGTCATTTCCCCGCCATATCTGAAAAGCAGTTTTAGATAGGAGTGTGAAATTCAGCATACCAATTCTACTAAAACTAGTCGTTGGGGGCCACCGTAATACTAACCCATCATGGATATGCATAATGTAAAATATTGAAATAAAAATGTGTAAACTATTTATAAAATGCATTGCAATTCGAATAAAATCGTGGCTTGATGACGTCATAAACTTTAAAGGCTCGATTACTGAATTGCTTGAAAGAGGTTTTTCCTTATAACTCCAAAAATAATAATCCTATTAACTAGCGGTTTATTGAATCTGATTAAGCGTCAAATTTCCAATTAAAATATATCTCTAAAGGGAAATTTGAATGAAATACAGGGTCATGAAAAATCGAAGAGTGTGGAAAATAGGATTCCAAATATCTCGGCAACTAATTATCCGATCGACTTCATGCTTTATGCAAAATTTATGTTTTTTTATTGTCTTTTATATTCATTTCTTAAAATAAACAATTTCGAAAATTTTTATATACCTTTTATCAGAACGAATATTTAGAGAGTCCGAAAAAAATAGTTCCGGTTAATCGAGGATATTGAAATGAAATAGGCTTCTTCCCATTATTACATACTAAGTACATACCAAATTGCAAGTCTCTATCTCAATTTTTTCGGGAGATAGAGCGTTTACAGACACACAGACACACACACAGACACACACACAGACACACAGACGGACGGCAAATTTTTTTTTCTAAAAATATGTTTTTCGGAATCTCCAGTGTCTGAAACGTGTAAATCCGTCAAATTTTTTTTTTCGATTTTCTAAACGATTACAAGACTTACCCTATACTACGTATGATGGGTAAGTAAAAGGAGTTAAACATATATTTCAGCGATTTTGGAAGAAGCGATTTTAGAGCAAGCGATTTTAGAGCCAGCGATTTTAGAGCCAACATCGACTATGAACTCGGTTATGAAAGACTAAACTAAACGAATAAGACATTTATTGCTAATTTTTTTATTAGATATTTTGCGTGGCATTTTTCAAATCATAAATATATGTACTTTTATAGAAAGCAACAATCGTTGCTTTGGCGACAATCACGGCTTGGCTGTGTATTGATAGTAACCCACACGAAGTCGGGACGGGCGGCTATTCATATATATATATATATATATATATATATATATATATATATATAGAGAGAGAGAGAGAGAGAGAGAGAGAGAGAGAGAGAGAGAGAGAGAGAGATACTTTTATCTAAAGCAAAGATCGTTGCTGTTTGGCAACAATTACGGCTTTATTGTGTATTGAAAGTAGCCAAAGCCCTACAAAAGCTGCAAACTCTCATAATAGGTGCTTTCACTGCCAGATTTAAATCGGCGTCTGGCAGTAATTTAGCAACCGAATTTCGGTCTGGCAAATTAATTATGGCTTATCTGATAGCCAAAGTATAACATACTAAAATTTCAGCTATGCTAAAATGACGTGAATTTGACACCTCATTTTGCCTATAAATGAGGGTCTGGCACGGTGTTGGCAACGTTAAAACGGTGCCAGACTAATAACTTAATATCACAAATAGTTAGCAGATTCAAGTTTTATAATCAAAATCCATGCTAAAATGACGTCACTTTTTTACCTGCATTGCCCCTCCCCCCACAGGTAAACGCAACCACTTCCACCAGCCAGACCGGCCGCATTCGTGCTACACAATAAAGACGGAGAATATATAGAAAAATGAGCCTTGCTAAAATTACGTATTTTCTGACGTTGCTAGCTCTTAGACTATTAAGATTTGTAGGCTAATTTCTTTAGCCCATGGCATATCCCCCCCCCCCACCACCACCACCAACCCCTGCGCAGAAGTTGGAAGTAGCGAAACTACAATAGTCGCTACTTCTTACAGTAGTTTGTTGTGTAGCACCCTACATTTTAAACACTGTAGTGTAGCGAGTAACGCGATACAAAAAGTTAAGAGGCTACTTCATTGAGACGAAAACACCCGCTCGCTAATGTTAATCCTATGGAGGAAATATTTTAAGATATCTCGTTCGCATTTCAATTTTTTTTTTTTTTTTTTTTTTTTTTTTTTTTGTGCATTGGATAGCTGAGGTCTATGCACGCTCCTTTGTACTTTTTCGATTTTTGTTCCCGTTTTTTTTATTGAGGATACTTTTACTTTCAAAACCGGTTCCGAAAGTGAAAGTATCTTAATAAAAAAAACTTGTAATCAAATCGAAAAAGTACAAAGGAACGTGCATATTGATTGATCTCAGCAATACAATGCAAAAAAAAAAAAAAAAAAAAAAAAAAAATCATTTAAAAATATAGAAATGCGAACGAGATATCTTAAAATATTTCCTCCATGGGATTTCCTCCATTAGCGAGCGGGTGTTTTCGTCTGAGTGAAGTAGCCTCTTAAAGTGGTTCTCAAATGACCTACTCAAGAGCGCGAAACTTTGACACATTTTCTGACTCATTTTTCAACGCAAAAGTATAAAATTGCCAGGACTGAATATTGAAGTGATTTGGAATCGAAATGAGTTTTTATAAATAAATTATTTATCGAGTTATAAGCGATTCGTGTCGCGTGGCGATGCGTTTTTCTCCCTTCTCGCTTGTCTGCGTCGGGAATTCGGTTCAAAACGCCGACTTTGACAGTATTTTCTGAAAGATCTTCTGCCTTGACCATAAAATGGAAAACGAGTTTTGATGACATAGTTTTGAATAAGAACATCTGCCAATTTCATGGGTTTCCGAACAGAAATGAATTTTAAAATGTGTTACAAAGTAGTTAGAAAGTTTGTAGCGAGAACCGGCGCTACTTTTAACACTAATTCAGGGGGGGAGGGGGGGAGAGAGGACTTTGCCAATCTGCAAATCACGTGGCCTATCTTGCTTCAGTGGAAAATTTATTCTGTTCAACAATTTGCGAATCTCAGCAGCAAATCTCAGCAGCCGAGTAAAACAACGCATCGCATGAAGTCATAGATTTTTAGGGTTTCGTTCATCTCACGAAACCCTATTACTCCCGCTCCGTTGTCTGTCCGTCACAGAGCCATTCTCAAAAACTATGTAACTTACAGAGTTGAAACATCGTGTATATACTACATGAATACCAGCTGTGAAGAGCTCAAAATATTAAAAATTGAAAAATTCGTATTATTTTAATAAATAAAGATAAAAAACCAAAATTCTAACAGCCTTTTCCTATTAAATATAAACATTTTTCGCAATCATGCAACAATTTCTTCTTTCCGTATATTATAAAATACATGAAAATGTACAATATATGTAAAAATAAAAGTGTTGCAAAGCTGCGCTCATAGTAAAATATTAAAAAATATATTAACAAGAACGAAAAATCATGCTTCAAGCATATATTATAAAACACTTTCCAACACAGCCAGAAAACTGTAACGAAACTTCACCGTTAAATAAGGGGAAAGAAGATATGTATAGTAAACAGTTTAGAAAACACATGACACCACAGTTTTCGAAATTACCTTCCAGTGTCAAAAAAGTAGTCGAATTATTTTGCGCAGCCCTGTATATGATCAAAAGATGTGGATATATAGCAGGGTCGGACTGGGCCAGGGGAAAGGGCGCAGACCTTGGATTTTCAGAGGGCGCGAAAATGTTAAATAACTCATGTCAATCTTACTTATTTTTTCTGTGTTTTACTTGACAAGAGATAACACATTCGCCTAGCACTAAGTAAGAAAATTGTTTAATATAATTGGGTTGTCCGGAAAGTTCGTGCCGGTTGGGAAAATCAATTCGTACCGGAAAATTCAACCCGTTAATTATTATACATTTGAATCGAATTTAATGTCTAATACTTAAATGGTAGAATTTTCCGGTACTATTTGATTTTCCCAACCGGCACGAACTTTCCGGACAGCCCAATAATATTATTGAGTCTAGAAAGACGACTTCGCTATATTCCTCATGTATGTTTGATGTTCCATCAAATCTTTACAATGCTACACAATTTTCCAAAACATGTTATGTAATGTTCAAAAACGCTAGAAAGTTGAAAATAGTAGTTGAACACATTGTAGTAGATTGACTATAGGTTACGGCTTTCCTACTTTAGCTTTTTTGTCAGTAGAAGATGCCTTACAAAGTCATGGGAAAAAAGTGATCACCCTTACTAATTATCCTGCAAATAAGATATAAAAAAACATAGGTACCAATTTATTGGGAATAATATCTACTATTAAATTCTATTCATAAATTTTGTTTCGGGGATTGTCTACATATTTAAAAAAAATGCACGAACCATGATTTTTCAAATGGTAAAACCTACTTTTGACACTCTCTTTGAGTTCCCTGGATCAAGGTAACTTGGGAATATACTTCTCTTAAATCTCCATAGCCTTATAAAAGAAAATGTGTTAGGGGTTTGTCTAAAAATTTCGAAAAATAAAATTAAAATCCTACAAGAAAAAAGTAATGAAAACATTCATTTAGACACCAGTAAATTATACAGGAATTTTAAATTTATAATTAACTTTCTTTCTATAAAAGTAAATACAGCAAAATGTTTCAGGTAATATATTACGATTTATTTTTTGTGGATCTTTTGAAAACAGAAGAAGGTTTTCTATATCTCGAAAACTAATTATTCAAATGAGATGTAAACTTACACACTAGTGATTTTTTTATACAAAAATTAATGCAATTCATGATTTATAATTTTTTAATGTGAATTTATTAATAACTTTAAAAAAATGTCTTTGAATACAATAAAAGCCTGGAATATGTTTAGGTCAATTAAGTGTATTTCATTAAAAAATTAATAAAAGTTCAATCGGATGATTTTTATAAGTTTGTCAAATGTATTTAACATTAGCATCCTCAAACTTTAAACTCTTCTAATTCTATGAATATTTAAGATAAATACTATAAACTATACCTTTCTGCCAGCTGTCTCGATCCAAGGAACTCAAATGGGGTTAAAAAGTGCGTGTTATGGTTTTAAATTCAAAGTTGGTATAATATTTAATATGTAGACGACTCCTGAAACATTATTTATGCATAGCATTAATTAGTAGACATTATTTCCAATCGATTGATACCTATAATTTTTTTTACAAATATTTTTACAGGAATTAGTAGGAGGGGATCGCTTTTTTTTTTTTTTTTTTTTTTTTGTCCAGGACTTTAAATTAACACTTTAGTCTAACTTGATTTTTTTTTGTCCAGGAGTGTAAATTAACACATTAGTCCAACTTGGTATATCCATAGTCGTGTCCATTAACAACAACAAAAATAACATTGCTTTACATTTTTAGCAATTTCAGATTTTATTACAAGCTTAACGATATATATATATATATGTATATTACCGTCATCTTTCTGTGAGTTACGACTCTTCCCTTTTATATATATATATATTTTTTTTTTTTTTTTACTCAAGCAAGACAGAATTATTGGGATATCATTAGTTCATTGTTTTCTAGCTTCGTTAGCCAACGATTGAGTTTGGCAGTCTCGCGATTGGCAGTTTGGCGATTGACATTGGCCAAAGATTTTTCTATTAGTTGGACCAACAGCTAACACTGCGTCTGAGTCAACGTTTGGCTGATCTTTGGTCTAAACTAAAGATATGAGTTGCCATTTGACCAACAGTCATGTTTACTGGAAAAAAACTGCGCTAATAATAACAATAAAATATGATAATAATTGACCTTATTTTAATTAGAAACTTCAACTAATTTGTCGATTTTTTTAGGCAAAAATTAATTATGCTTCTAGAATTACTGATTAAAATTGCTAAATATTTGTTTTTTCTTTAGCAAAGTAGTATATTTAAATGGGATCTCTGCAGGTGTCTACCTCATCACACACACACAGAAAAAGATTTAATATGCAAACTTCGTTCAAAAAATATTTATATCTAAAACAAAAATGTACTTTCCGTATGGAAATGGAAATAGAAATTCTGAAGTTAAAACTCATGCTTGATTTTTATTTTATTTCATTTATTTATTTATTTATTTATATATTTTTGGAAAAAGTACCACACTATAGCAGTATTTGAATGTTGAACTATATGATGAATGTATGATGTATTACTGTTTGTATGTAAATGCGGAAAGAACACTTACTTGTGAAAATAATATTAGACTTGAAGCATTTGACCTAAGGAGAGACAGGAGGGGGAAGAGGTATTTTATCTGCTTTAAAAATTACTTTATGCATCCGTTAAATACTGAATTGATATCGCACTATAAAAAAGTTTCTACTGAAAAGATAGATCGGAAATAGCTATTAGTAGTCTTAAATCACTGAAATAATTGAGTAAATTTACTTTTTTCAGAACACTCTTACCATGATTTGCAAATTTTTTATCACAATTAGAGATCAAGGGAAATATTTAAGTTTCCATAATTGAAATAAATCCCACGGGGATTGCAATCCTGTAAGCTACAGGATTTTGCAGTCAGCGTTTTTTTTTTTTTTTTTTTTTTTTTTTTTTTTTAACCTACAATAGTTTCTGAATAGTAATCATCGCTTTATTAAATGATCGATTTTTCTGTGATGAAATAAAATAATTTTTTATTGAAAATACATACCAGAATTTTCTATTAGTTATTTAATTACAGAAATGCTGTTATTAAATATATCTAAGATTACTATCCGAAAAATATAATAGGTTTTTTTAATTAAAAAAAAAAAAAAAAACGCTGGCCGCGGGAATCTACAGCTTGTAGAATTGCAATCCAGAAATGTGATCGAGGTTGTATTCCTCGAAAAGAAAGAGTATGTTTTCCAGTCAACAACAAAATCCACACAAAACGTTTTGGATTTCTAATATTTATCTCTTTCTTTTATCAAACTGTTTTTCGAAAAGCATACTTTCGATTATAGGGACATTCAGGGCCGGCTTTAAAGGGGCGCAAGTTCGGTGACCAATGTTGAATTCAGGCGGTGGCCCGGGGGGGACATCATCCCTCTGAGCCTGGAAATGCCCCCCCCCCGGAAGATTTGAGATTTTATGCTTTCAATGGGCAAAAAGTGGAATTTCCCCCCCCCCTGGAGCTACAGAAATCCCTCCCGGACAAAAGTGTCTGAATTCAACACTGTGGGTGACCGCCCTGGGTTGACCGCCTAATAGCTAAGGGACGGAAAATTTCCAAAATATTTAGCCTAAATGTAAGACCTAAAACATATTATTTTAAGAACCAATGAAAAAATTTCTCGCAGTGCGCGGGAGTAATACCTGGGCGTAGTATCCACAGCGCGTCAGGGCTTTTAAAACTTTCCCTATGAACAAGATCTTAAATAGTACGCAAGAAGATTCCTCAATAGTATGCAAACACGTCTGCTTTGGTTTCCTATTCAGGAAATTCCTTCGATGTATCTTCAATTTCTTCATGATAATAATAATCTCTCTCTTTTGACATTTGTCTTAATTGATGATTATTCGTAAGAAAATTATCCAAATTTAGTACAATAATCAGAATGTATGCGTATAGCCAGGGGAAAACATTGCAGTGGCTTAGGGGCGCAAAATTTTCCCTGGCTGAGGGCACACCGGCCCTCGGGCCGATGGGCCGGCGGGCCAGTCCGAGCCTGATATATAGTATGATAAAATTTAGTGCAGTTAGAATAATCACATTTAGCAATTTTCGCCAATCGATGGAAATGCACTCGAAATCTTTTGTACAGCCCGGTATATTATCTGAAGACTTTTGTACACACCACCTATTAAACTAACAGGCAACTTAAAACTCACTTGCAGCAATTACCAAACATAAACGACAATGTATTTTTTTTTCGTAGCCCTGTATATGAATTTATTTATATTCCACAAACTTCTATTAGTCTACTAAGTATAGTTCAGCAGGAAAATGCGTAACCAGAATTAAAAACTACCCTTAAGCAATTAACTCCCATAGTCTGTAGTACTTACGAATTTCCTTGTGTAGCCCTGTATATGGTCAACCGAGTTTATAAACAGTCGCGAACTATGAAAAAAAAGTTAAAAATGCAAACTTAAGTTGAAAACGCACTATCACACATAGACCGTAAATATCGCACATGTACTGTAACCAATATATTTTGTGTGTCCATGTAAATAAACGCAATGCACACAAGAGAGCAATTTATTGTGCACCTCAGCAATGCATATAATTTTCATTACGTTTGAAATAGTGAAATATCACTAAACTACACTGCAGACGATTTTTCCCCATATAACGATGTGTAAAAGAATTATTTTGTTTGACCCTGTAAATGAATAATAAATGCTTTGCACACCATATTCTACAAAAAGCATGTTTTAATGCGCTTCGTAGTTATATATCAATTTCATTATGTTTTAAATGACGTAGCGTCATCAAAATGAGCTTGAACCGATTATTCCCCATTGACTGTAATGTAACGGAAAACTTTTGACTGTCCCTGTAAAAAAAACCTGTAAAAAAAGTGCTACACACTTCTGTTGAAATAGGGAACATGCTATAGTAAACGACAATAACATACAAAAATTTCAGGACAATCGAAGCATATTTACGGGAGTTAGAGCACGACAGACGACAGACAGCGGTCTTTTGTTTGACCCTGTAAATGAATAATAAATGCTTTGCACACCATATTCTACAAAAAGCATGTTTTAATGCGCTTCGTAGTTATATATCAATTTCATTATGTTTTAAATGACGTAGCGTCATCAAAATGAGCTTGAACCGATTATTCCCCATTGACTGTAATGTAACGGAAAACTTTTGACTGTCCCTGTAAAAAAAACCTGTAAAAAAAGTGCTACACACTTCTGTTGAAATAGGGAACATGCTATAGTAAACGACAATAACATACAAAAATTTCAGGACAATCGAAGCATATTTACGGGAGTTAGAGCACGGACAGACGACAGACGGCGGTCTTTTGTTTGACCCTGTAAATGAATAATAAATGCTTTGCACACCATATTCTACAAAAAGCATGTTTTAATGCGCTTCGTAGTTATATATCAATTTCATTATGTTTTAAATGACGTAGCGTCATCAAAATGAGCTTGAACCGATTATTCCCCATTGACTGTAATGTAACGGAAAACTTTTGACTGTCCCTGTAAAAAAAACCTGTAAAAAAAACCTGTAAAAAAGTGCTACACACTTCTGTTGAAATAGGGAACATGCTATAGTAAACGACAATAACATACAAAAATTTCAGGACAATCGAAGCATATTTACGGGAGTTAGAGCATGGACAGAAGACAGACGGCGGTCTTTTGTTTGACCCTGTAAATGAATAATAAATGCTTTGCACACCATATTCTACAAAAAGCATGTTTTAATGCGCTTCGTAGTTATATATCAATTTCATTATGTTTTAAATGACGTAGCGTCATCAAAATGAGCTTGAACCGATTATTCCCCATTGACTGTAATGTAACGGAAAACTTTTGACTGTCCCTGTAAAAAAAACCTGTAAAAAAAGTGCTACACACTTCTGTTGAAATAGGGAACATGCTATAGTAAACGACAATAACATACAAAAATTTCAGGACAATCGAAGCATATTTACTTGAGTTAGAGCACGGACAGACGACAGACGGCGGACGGACAGACGGCAGACGGCAGACAAACCGAAGTCATAAACACTTTTCAACTAGGTTGGAAAGTGTTAAAAATTGAAGTAAAATTAGGAGAAATTGCTTATTTTTCATTAAAAACTATGAACAACGAACTTTGAGCTTGTGTAAGTTATATAAATCCGAACAAAATGCAAAAAATATTGTTTAAATCGTACAGGATGAACCTTCTCATATTAAAAAGTGAAATAATTAAATCAGTATAACAAAATCGAATTTTAATCTTATTTCATGGGCCAAAAACACGGCTTATGGACCCTGATCCTTTACTACGAAATTTGTTATGTATGTATAAACTAATATTTTGAGAACAAACACAAAATAATTTCTTATATGTTATCTTATTTTAATTTTTGTAATGCTCTCGTTTATATCACACTTATTCTATCGTATCACGACAGACACGATATAACGATGGGTCCGTTTATTATTTAATCGCAGTCCTCAATTTAGAGTGTAGCTTGAATCCTTTAACAAAATCTGTAAGTATCGATTTAGTTTGTAGTCGCTACTTTTTATTAACCAACTCAAAAAAGGAGGGGATTATCAATTCAACGTGTATGTTTTTTTTTTTTTTTTTTTTTTTTTTTTTTTTTCATGTATGTTCACCGATTACTCTGGAACTATGCGTCCTATTTATGTGATTTTTTTTTTTATTCGAAAGATGATACTCTCGAATTGGTCCCATTTCAATTTTATGAAAATTAGTTCACTTCTTTTTCAGAAATTCAACAAAAACGAAAAAAAATTAGCATTTTAAAATTAGTTAATTTGTTGGGCAGACGACTTTCATTTTTAATATCCTAAAATATTCTGTTACGTGAATTTGCAAATAAAAAGACTGACATATTTAAATCAGCTTTAACTTATCGGATTATAATTCTGCATGAATAAATTAAAGGGGGGGATTAGCCACTGCCCCCCTCTTTATACTTAACCAATGAGCGCCTTATCACAATGAACGTATATACAAAATTTTAAGCAAATCGGATATTATCAAGAGTTATTACGTTCGGACTACCAGTTGTTGGGCAGACGATTTTCAAGTTGCAAATATGACCTTTTTAAATCAGCTTTAACTTATAGGATTTATTTTCTTAGAACAAAGTTTTTAAGATCCAAACAAAAACTAAAACTTTTGAGTGTTGCCAAATTTGAAAAGCAAAATTACATAAAATTGTGAATTGGATAAATATAATACAACGTACGGATAAAAACTATAAATTATGCCACAACAAATCTACGTTTGAATCTTTTAAAAATTCCATTGTTGCAGTTTCACAGCGGTTTGACATATTTTGACGAGTGTTTATTGGCGCTTAATTAAATGCATTGTTGTTTCAACTCCCATACAAATGTACGAGTTACAGAAAATATTTAGCGATTTATCACCTGTGGCACACTAGTTGGAAACTGCCTTTAAAATACCCAATTGTCTATATTATATTATACAATACTGTTGTACATAAATGCTTCTGAAATTGTCTTTTAATATTTCTACCACATAATATTAACTATAGAGTGACAATATTAGAAAGAAAGAAAGAAAGGGGTTACTCCGAATAGTATTATAGGCGACATTGTTAGCGCAGTGTATTTACCTTGTACGAATCGTAAAAATCAATACACATTAAGCATAAGCACCGAAATCAGTGAGTTACGCAGTTATCAAAACTGTAGTTATACAGCCCGATTATGACACATTATCCAAGACGATTAGGTGAGAATAATGATAAAATTTCTAATCTTCCGTAATCGAGTCTATTGCCAAGGTTAGCGTGAAATAAAAAATATATTAGCAACAATATGGTTTAATATAAATATAGATATCATTAAAGGCTTTAAAGACATTAGATGAGAATAATGATAAAATTTCTAATCTTCCGTAATCGAGCCTACTGTCAAGGTTAGCGTGAAATAAAAAATATATTAGAAACAATATGGTTTAATGTAAATATAGATATCATTAAAGGCTTTAAAGACATTAGATGAGAATAATGATAAATTTTCTAATCTTCGATACTCGAGTCTACTGCCAAGGTTAGCGTGAAATAAAAAAGATATTAGCAACGATATGGTTTAATGTAAATATGGATATCACTAAAGTAATAAATAAATAAATAAACTTTTTAACCCCAAAAAAAAAAGAACCGATTTCAAAAACTACTAAAAAGCGAAAAATAAACTTTTTAACCAAAAATAGAACCGACTTCAAAAACTACTAAAAAGCGAAAAATAAATTTTTTAACCAAAAATAGAGCCGACTTCAAAAACTACTGCAAAGTAAAAAATAATTTTTTTTAGATAATAGTTAATAATAAATTAAATTAAGAGCATTGTATTTGCCATGCATATTATTATATTTATGTACATTAATTTGATTTTTTGGAGTCGGTGCCAGCCAAGCCATGCACAAAATTCAAAACAAAATATCCAATATAAATCGTAACACGCGTATAAATTATATCTACATAAATACGAGACAATAAAAAAAAAATTACACATAACTCTTCAAATGGTAGAAAATACAATGATTTAAATGATTAACTAATTTCCAAAGCAATGTTTGTCGACATATATAGTTGCTAATCTCATTTGAAAATACACATTTATAACATCAGATGAAATGTTTAAAAATGGTAACATGGCTTTAATTTGGATTGACTGGCACCGACTCCAAAAAGTCAAATTAATGTACATAAATATAATAATATGCATGGTAAATACAATGCTCTTAATTTAATTTATTATTAACTATTATCTAAAAAAAATTATTTTTTACTTTGCAGTAGTTTTTGAAGTCGGTTCTATTTTTGGTTAAAAAAATTATTAAAACAAATAGCTGTAGTTGTAGTTAATTACATTTTGAATAAAGTAATTGTAGTTCGCTGCAATAATTTTTTTTTCAACAACTGTCCCCTCACCCCCCTTGCACAGTTTCGGCCCTTGTTTTTAGAGTTTAAAAAAGTTATTATTCAAGGATTTTTTTTTCTTTTCAGTTGGAGAAAGAAAAATAGTAAATAATTGTAATTTAACAACAAAGAGCGGAACTCTAACATACGATGAAAATTAGATTCATTTACTGCTTTGTATGGATCGTCAAAACTAAGGAAATTTGTGATTCCGCTTGGGATCACCTTGGCAGGAAGGATTAAATTTCCAAATAAAAAAATCTCGCTGATTCTTTTTTCTTGTTTGTGAATAAAGAATTATTCTTGTTTGTTTTCAGTATAGAAAATAAAATACGCCTTCTTTGTTTTTGCAATAACTAACAAAGAATCCGTCATATCCGCCGAAAAATATAAGAAGAAGAAAAACAAATAAACTAAAAAAAAAAAAAGGGAAATAAATTAAATAAAATAACTTTAATTTCTAAATGAAAATACTTATCTTTGAATAGTATATTGTTTTCAAGCTTTTAGGTTTATATTTATTTATTCGATTATCTTCGTATTTTTCTTAGCAATCTTCTGGACATTTTCAGATAAAAACGAGATAGTATTTTTTTTTAATGCGAGAAGAATTTTGTAGTGCTGCCATCTGACAGGAATAATAAAAAGTTATTTTCAAGACTGTTAGTTTCAATTACGCTAGTGCTGCCATCTATAACTTTTTAATATTATTATTTCTTGTACATATATCTTATTTACAAAATTTCCAAGTTTTCAGATTTTCGATCTACTTTTCTGAGTTTTCCCCTTTTATTGTTCTTTCTTTATTTCCACGATTCTTCCTTTTATATCTCAGGAGCAAAAGGAAAGATATATTATTTATCGTGCTGGAGAACCGTAATTTCCAGTGTGTAAGCCACAGTTAAAAAAAACTGTTTTCGACCAGAAATTTTATTATATAAAATGTAACCTATTTGTGCATGGAACTTATTTGACTTATTTTAACAAATAAGATTTCTGGTTCGAATTCTTTTACCCGTGGCTTATCGTGACGGGCTTATACGCCGGAAATTACGGTAGTTTGTGTATATATCGGTTTTAACTCCACCCAAGGACCTGATTACACTTCCACCAGTAAAAAAGAATAGAAATTTTTTCCTTATTCATGGCAGTAATTTTGCATGAATAGGGCGTTTTAATAAGACGAAAAATTCTATTAAATTTTACTGGTGAAATGTGCCCTGTCGGTAATCAGGCCCTGCCTCCACTCTCAACCATAATAACAATATTTTAACTCAAATTTTACAGCAATAAAAAAATCTGATATAATCTAACCAAGGATAAAAAAGTATTAAAAGTTTCTTGTAAGTTGAAATTTCAGTTTAAAATAAATTTTCTTTAAAATTGTATACCCCAGGACCATAAAAATTTATTTATCGTGCCTGGGTACTTTCAGCCTGGGTAGTTTCGCCATTCCGTTGCACCCTCAGTAATATTTACGAATTTCATTTTTCAGTGAAGATTTACAAATGCTTACGAATCGTGTAATTTTATTAATTTTAAAATATCATTAAACATAAAATTTTAGTAAAAATATTACTTTATAGAAAAATAAATTCGAAAAATTTACAATATTTCTAATAATTAATAAAAGGTACACTTTGCGAAAAAATTACTTGCGGAATATTATTTTTATATAGCTAATTTGAACTCGCTGGGTCAAATGATACCCGCAATTAATTTCCTCTTTCACTTCAATTCGTATTTAACATTATAATCGACAAATCTAATTAGTTTCAATACTCAAAACACACATATTTTCGTAATTGTGATAGCATCAGTAAGATTTAATTACCTAGATCATTCACACTATAATCATCTAAGTTTGCACAATTTCTCGACACGATGTCATACGACTTTCGGTATTTCAGTTATCAAGACACCAAACTAAAAAACAAAGTACCAAATGTACAAAATTGGCTATTGTTATTTTAAAAAAAAAAGAAAAAAAAAAGAAAAAAAAAAAAAAGTGATAATATTTTTATTTTCCTTCGTGAGCTTTTATCCAATGAACATCATTGCATATACGTAATACATTGGTAATTTTATGTAGCTTTCAAACCACTGTGAACAACTGCAGCGCCGAAACTATGAGGGGGGGGGGGGGCAGAGGGGGCATGTGCCCCAAGTGAACATTTTGTTTGCCGTGATGCAACAAAAGTATGTGAAATTTGGGTAAAAAATTTTTGCAGCTGGAAAATCCAAAAGAAAAACTGAGAGTTGCCGGGACACTAAACAGTAAGGGGTGGAAAATTCACAAAATAAAAGGCGTACTTAAAACTTAATGTTTTTCTTTCTTTTCGTTCTAAGTCACTATTTTAATTTTTAAAATTAGCGTTGGGTTCTGGAAAGCATCTAAACATATTACTTACCCATCATACGTAGTATAGGGTAAGTCTTGTAATCGTTTTGAAAATCGAAAAAAAAATGGATTTACACGTTTCAGACTCTGGAGATTCCGAAAAACATATTTTTAGAAGAAAAAATATTACCGTCCGTCTGTCTGTGTGTCTGTAAACGCTCTACCTCTCGAACAAATTGAGATAGAAACTTGAAATTTGGTATGTACTTTGTATGTAATAATGGGAAAAAGCTTATTAAATTTCAGTAACCTCGATTATCCGGAACTATTTTTTTCGGTCTCTCGAAATATTCGTTCTGATAAAAGGTACATAAAAATTTTCGAAATTGTTTATTTTAAGGAGTGAATATAAAAGAAAAAAAAAAAAAAAAAACAAATTTTGCATAAAGAATGAAGTTGATCGGATAATGAGTTGCCGAGATATTTGTAATCCTATTTTCCACACTCTTCGATTTTCCACGACCATGTATTTCATTCAAATTTCAATTCAAAGATATATTTTAATTGGAAATGAGACGCTTAATCCGACGCAGTAAACCGTTAGTTAATATGATTATCATTTTTGGAGTTATAAGGATGTTTCTTGTACGCAATTCAGTAATAGAGCATTTAAAGTTTATGACGTCATCAAGCCACGATTTTGTTTGAATTGCAATGCATTTTATAAATAGGTTACACATGCTTTATTTTCATATTTTATATTATGCATATACATGAGGGGTAAGAATTACGGTGACCCCCAACGACTAGTTTTAATCTATAAATAAAAAGAGGGGTATAACTGATAATTCCACAAACCTGGTTGTAGATACCATACAAAGATATTTTATAGTATTAAAATTCATTGTTGTACCTACAGAAAATCCTGGTTTTTCATATCTTAAGACATTGTGACTCGCATCACTATGACTTTTAATGCCTTCTCAATTGTAAGGTAATATAATTACTACAGTAAAATCTGTGAAAATGACATCTATCTGTAACGGAATCTTGTCAATGAATGGAAAAATTACATGGTCCCAACAGAAAGAATATCATCAATTATATTTGCTAAGTCTTAAACCTGTATAAACCGGGATACTTTCCTGTTCCTTTAGATTCCAGATTCACAGATTTTATTGAATAAATATTTGATAAAGCTGATTACATAGTTCACTGCTAAGTATTTTATAATTACATATTTTTAATTTTTAAATAAGTCGACTGTTAGGAAATTAGTAAAATTATTCTTGTAAATTTACTTTGCGAAAACAACTTTGGTGGGGTGGTGCCAAAACCCATGTTTGCCCCCCGACAAAAAAAAAAAAAAAAAAAAAAAAAAATCCCTGACGGCTCGGCCAGTCACAGGTAGATTTCAAAGACGCAGACCGTGGAGCGCCTGTTTGTTGGGAATTGGGGAAGTAATAACATTTTTACCACGATACCACAGTTGGGACCGCCCACTTCGAAATCTAACTTGTTTGCAGGCGGAGCCGGCAGGGATTTTTTTGTTTTTATTTATTTATTTATTTATTTATTTATTTATTTATTTATTTGCTATAAGGGTTGGTCCTATAAAAAACTTGTCAATATAAAAGTTTTAGAATATAATAAATTTAAGCGTTTTTGATAGCTTGTGATTTGACTCAATTATGAATATTTTTCTTCTAAAATCCCCCCCTCCCCCCCCCTATGGGACTATTTTTAATGATATCAAAAATCTGTCATACATTAATTTTCGACCCTTTTCCTAGAAGTAGTAATAACTTTAAAAGGATTCGACACGTATCATAATTAAGAAGTTATGGGTTTTTTCCGTTTTCCCAAAAAGCCGATGATACAATGACTTGATCCCTTTGTCCGATTTTGCCCATTAACGAACTTGACCGAGATTTTATGCCCCTTGATTTTATGTATCAGTTTGGAAGAGATTTGTGCAGAATTATGGGAGTTATCATGGCCATAAAAAAGTGACATAGATAGATAGATATATAAAGTTTTGAACTGGGGATGCTTTTGGGTTCTGGGAGTCATAATCGGCACAGATCTGCAAAAAATTTTCCAAAAATTCAAGCTTAGGAGAGAATGGGGGGTATTAGGGAAGACTTAGGGGAGTATTTCTTACGAAATCTACCTAAAAGCCAGCTTCGGACCTGAACAACTGGGATACAGTTAAAATTTTATCTTATCTTAAACCTGTCCGTCCAGGGCTTCGCGCCAGATGTGGGCTTGTTAGTGCCACCGAGCCGCTCTATGCAATTCGAAATACTGTTGCCTCTGAGTAAAAAAATGACATTTTAGCTCTATTTTTTTTTTTTTTTTTTTTTTTTTTTTTTTTTTGTGAAAAAAAGCTAGTATTAATTCTTATTTCTTACATCCAGGGTTGATATAATTGTCGGGGAATGTATAAATTTGAGGATCCTGAAAGCAACCATGAACGCAAAAAATACATTTTTAAAAATAAGTGTGCACTTTACATGTGAAAGAAGTTGCAAGATATTTTTCATGATTTATTTTATTATGATTTATTCTATAATATATGTAATTTTTATTAGTCAAATATTGCAGTCAGAGCCGTTGGGCCCCGCGCGACATTGCGCCGACCCTGCAAACTCATAGACTAACAGCCAGCGCTCCAACCATTATAAAAACAGAAATGCTAATCAGTCGAACCATAAATCCTTCCCTTCTAATGTTATAAATATGGGCTTGGAATGCCTCCGTATTTTTCAAATTTCTCATCGGAAAATTAAAATTTTTACCTTTTGTTCTGTATACTCTCTTCTTGAAGGATGTTTCTTTCTTTTTTATTTGACAAAATATTTCTAAAATACATAATTATTTTTATTTCAAGTGTTAAAGTTTTAGTTTACAAGTCGTCTGTTTAACTCAGATATTAACACTTAAAATGGTAAAATTAAGTTCAATAATTTACAAACATTTTGTTAAATAAAAAAGAAAGCAACATCCTTCAATAAAAGCGTACAAAATATGTATAATGGCATTTTTTTTTTTTTTTTTTAACTACATGCTTTTTTATTTTATTTTTATGTTATTTTTATTTTTGGTCTTATGGCACTTTATAGAAAATAGTAGGCTGTGCCAATTGAAGAAGATTATGGAAGATTAATGGCTTTAAATGGAAATTTCGAAAATTAGCCAACTATAGCAAAGTTGGCTTCATATTTGGAAACTCGCCAAATTTGGCGGTATTTCGCCAAGTTGGCCAAAAATTGGCGCTTTTGCGGTAACCCTATCATTAGTACTTTTCAACAAATACCCATTGTATTCATATGTATTCATCTCAATATATACTCATTCATATATTATATTTCATATAAATACTGACGTCATAACTATGTGATTAAAATTGATGAATATTGCAACAAGGATGCTATTTTAATTTCAGTTATATTAAACAATCGCAACGTTATTTCTATGGCGAAAATACAAGTTTTGGGCCGACTTTGCCACCCCCCTCCCCCTTAAAGATCGAATTTTAAAAAATCAATATCCAATTCATGTATTGCCCTCAGGAATACATTCACTGTTAAAAATTTGCAGCAAACTATCCAGTCATTTGACCGTTTTTATACAAAACGGTTACATAACCGTAATTTAACTGTATTGTGACCATAATATAGGCAATAATATAGTCTGAATAGACTTAAATTATGGTTATTTAACCGTTTTATATAAAAACGGTCAAATGACTGGACAGTGTATTTTTAACAGTGTATATATTCCAAATTTCAAAGTTATATGTCAACAGGAAGTGGGTGAAAAATGAGTGACAAGATTTCACTGCCACATACATACATAATTGTAAAGTAAAAGAAAGCATATAATAAACAAGTGGGTAAGTGTGATCGAAGATCGCTCAAATAGTTTCGTTTAATATTCCTTTCAAAACACTTTATCCTTTCTTTAATGTCCCAATAAATTTCATTTAGCAACAAAAAAAAGTCATGTGTTTTATAAAGTAAAAATTTACCGGTCTATTTTCTCGTTTTTTCGAGTATCCAAACCAGCCAGATAGCGGGCGAAGCCAGCTATTATATTCTGCCATAATAATATCTGTCACGCGGACTAAATGCGATATAAAAAAAAAAAAAAAATTTAAAAATTAAACATGTTGTACACCTTCAAAATGTTAAAATATGCGAATATTTACATAATCGGATTTTTATCATGATTCAATATGTTTCTCAAACTCATATATTTACTATTCTCTATTACTCATATTGATACTCGCTTTGTATTTTTCTCAAACATCTGAAAAATTCGTTAAACTTCCAATAGGGACGTCAGATTTTCTTTTTAATTCTCTACTGACGTGATATTAATCTGCTTTGTGTACATACACATACTCATACTCCTTGTATTATTGTGAAATCTTTGAAATTTTCCGTTTTATTACCACTATGACGTCAATCATTTCTATTTCATATTAATCTTTTTTTCAATTGGTGAAACTTTTTATTTCATTTTCATTTTTCACGTGGAAATCGTCTGATAGAAAATTAATTATTGTAGAAAGAATTTCATCGTGGATTTTTAATTTTTGGCATCTGATATAACGAAAAATGTTTAAATTTAATAGGGAAAGTCTGTTAGAATTTTGGTTTTTTATTTCTATTTATTAAAATAATACGAATTTTTCAAATTTTATTATTTTGAGCTCTTCACTGGTATTCAGCTGTTATTCAGCTACGTACACAAAGTTTCAACTCTGTAAGTTACATAGTTTTTGAGAATAGCTCTGTGACAGACAGACAACAGAGCGTGATAATAGGGTTTCGTGAGATGAACGAAACCCTAAAAAAGATGGTAAAAATTTTAATTCGCAGAGAAGAAATTTGAAAAATATGCATGCATTTCAAGTCCATATTAGGTTTAACATTAGAGAGGGGAATTTGCACTCACTAGTCATGCGAAGAAACGCACAAGCTAATGTTAAGTCTATGGGAAGGTTATTTTCAAATTTCTTGCTCGTATTTTAATATTTTTAATTTTTTTTTTTTACTTTCTTCTATCTATAATAGAAGAAAGTATTGTAATCGAAATTGTTTTCGACTTCCGGTTTTCGACGGATTTACACGTTTTACGGGTCAGAGATTCCGAAAAACATGTTTTTACAAAATGTCTGTCTGTCCGTCTGCCCGTCCTCATTGTATCATCGTAAAGTGTATGAAGTTATGCTTCAAATTGAACCAAATTTTTTTTCTATGTTTTTGGCTAACGGCCAGCAGGTCCTACTTGAATTTGTGGATATTTCGACGAAAGGGGACGCTGCGATTGCGGTTTTTTTCGATTTTTACTGTTGTATCATCGAAAAGTGTATGAAGTTACGCAGGTAATTGAACCAAATGTTTTTTCTATGTTTTTGACTATAGCCTGCCGGTCCAAGTTGATTTCGAGGATATTTCGACGAAAGGGAGCGCTGCAATCGCGATTTTTGTTCGATTTTCACTATTGTATCATCGAAAAGTGTATGATGTTATGCAGATAATTAAACCAATATTTTTTTCTATGTTTTTGGCTATGGCTAGCACTACTTGAATTTGGGGCTATTCCGCCGGAAGGGGGCACTGTGATAGCCATTGAAAGATTTCAAATTCAAAAAGATATACAAAAAAATTAGAAATCTTAAAAGTTTTTTCCGTTAAATGTTCGGCCTTGATCCGGAGAATCCGGAACAATTTTTGTTTTGCATCTATCTTAAAGATCTCTATATTACCTCTATCTATCTTACCTCTACCTAAATCTTACCTCTAATATTACCTTAGCTGAGATATAGCGGTTTGAAATTTTAGGGTGGCTGACATTTTCAAACAAGACAGCAGAATTCATCCATAAACGGGTTTAATTTATGAGTTTTAGTTAACATAGTTTCGGCAAATTTTCTTTCATTGTTGTAACAATTGTTCCTATTCTTATATGCTTAACACTATATATTTATATTCGCCAACGTCAAATTCTCGCCAAACTTGCCAACAGTTTGCGAAATATCGCCAAATTTGGCGACAAAAATAGGTTGTCATAAATAAAGCCAACTTGGCTGTAGAGGACTAATTTGGCGATATTCTCATTCAAATTCAATGTTGACGAGAACTGGGAATGAATCTTCTTTAATTGGGTTCCACGCATTTTAGCTTCGTGTTTGCCAGTAAAATTAGCTAAAATCGTTAAACCAAGAAATAGGGAGGCTATCTGTTCCTGTCGGTACAGGCCAGCAGGACTTTTCGTATAGTTTAGTATACATCCCTTGATCGCACCCCGGTAACCCGACGATTCGCAAGCAGCTGACGTACAACAGAATGAGGAAAAATATTGATTTTATTGACGATGTGATAGCGAATTTTGAAGTATTAACATGATTGAGATAGAAGAAAGTTTTGGGATTGGCACATCTGACTAGTTTATATTAGGATAGTTTTATTTTCAGAACCAGTCCCAACCGGTTCCGAAATTGAAAGTAATTAAAAAAAAATCTGAAACCAAAGTCGAAAAATTTAAAACTAGCAATGTTAGAGATTGTCCCCAGCTATCTCTAACGTTGCTAGTTTTTACTTTTTCGATTTTGGTTACAGTTTTTTTTAATATTAGGATATTTTTATTTTCTGAACCGTCTCCAACCAGTTCCTAAATTAAAATAATAATTAAAAAAATTTCTGAAACCAAAATCGAAAAATTAAAAACTAGCAACGTTAAAGATTGTCCTCAGCTATCCTATGCAAAAATAATCATATAAAAATATTAAAATGCGAGCGAGAAATTATAAAAAATAACCTTTCCAAAGACTTAACATTAGCTTGCGAGTTTTTTCGCGTGACTAGCTAATCATGGGAAGAAACGCTCAAGCTAATGTTCAGTCTATGTGTCAGGTAACTGGAGATGCAATTTAACTTAGGTGGAAAGAGAAAAAAAATATATCAAAGGAATTTTCTTCTAAACTAAAGCGGTAAGGAAAAAGATCAAAGAATGAATTTTCTTTTAAAAAGATTCTGTATGCAAAGTTAGGATACGGGAGAGGCAAGAATTTTGTTATTCAAAATATAGGAATTTTGGGGTGAGATTTACAACAGAAAATGCGAAAACAAAGTCGTTAACTTTAAGATATGAATACATTCAGAGATGGTTCGCACCTGAAGGGAATAAAACGTATAGTTACTGGACAAGGGTAAGAAATAGGTTTAGAAAGGCATAGAGAGTCCAGGGTTTCATAAAAGCGGCTTTATTCACAAATATGAATGTAAGGTTTACAAAGGTGAAAAATGTGTACAGCAACAAGGTACAGGTGGGATCAAGCGGTAAGATCCTTTGAAGGTGAAGTCGAGGTAATTTCTATAGAAGGGTTGGATCATAATATGTTAGAGGGGGAAAAGTAAGACTCCTTGAGAAGGGAGAAAAATAAGACCCCCTTGAGAGGGGAGAGAAATAAACGTAATTTGTATAGAAGGGTTGGACATCCAACGAAATTGGTAGGAAGATAATAGGAAACTGGGTATCCAGTCAGAAAAGTTTATGATATGAAGGGAAGGAGAATCGGTCTCCTCGCGTTGGCTAAGAAAGAATTTTGAATGAAAATGGGGGTTACGAATATTAAGTAGTAAGGCAAAAAAATACGGTGCGAAAAAAAGTTCGACATAGATTGATAATTTTAGCCATGGTGGTGTAACAACAATTTTGGAGAGTCAAGAAAATTTTATATTGAGTGAGTGCGGAAAGCCAGGAGATCAAATTGTGCGAGTGCTTGCCAAAGGATTTGACCCTTTCAGTATGGAGCGTTCTAGTACAGTAACATGGGGTAAGCAAATCTTTACCATAATCTTTGAGCTAATAATTAAAGGCATCTTTGTAACGAAGTGTTTAAAATTGATACACATTTAAATTCAAACTAAGTTGTGTAATTCTAAAATATAATAAATTGTATTTAATTAAAAATGATAACTGTAATTTTATCTAATACTTTATTAAATAGATTTCATCTTATTTAAGTGTTTTAATTTGAGTAAATCTTGTCGTTTATTTTTAAAGTTTGGACTACAGGGAATTGCCTGGGCTATAATCACTAACGACACGGGAAAGGGAAATAAATCAAAAGGATTGATGAACAGAATTTATAATCGTTAAATGTAATTTATCCAAAATAGAGATTAATTTGGATTACAATAATAGTATAGAAGAGAACTTCAAGTAATTTAAAGGTATGCAAACCAGTAGTCCAGCATTGTCAGGTAACTGGAGATGCAATTTAACTTAGGTGGAAAGAGAAAAAAAATATATCAAAGGAATTTTCTTCTAAACTAAAGCGGTAAGGGAAAAGATCAAAGAATGAATTTTCTTTTAAAAAGATTCTGTATGCAAAGTTAGGATACGGGAGAGGCAAGAATTTTGTTATTCAAAATATAGGAATTTTGGGGTGAGATTTACAACAGAAAATGCGAAAACAAAGTCGTTAACTTTAAGATATGAATACATTCAGAGATGGTTCGCACCTGAAGGGAATAAAACGTATAGTTACTGGACAAGGGTAAGAAATAGGTTTAGAAAGGCATAGAGAGTCCAGGGTTTCATAAAAGCGGCTTTATTCACAAATATGAATGTAAGGTTTACAAAGGTGGTGTAAGAATGTGTACAGCAACAAGGTACAGGTGGGATCAAGCGGTAAGATCCTTTGAAGGTGAAGTCGAGGTAATTTCTATAGAAGGGTTGGATCATAATATGTTAGAGGGGGAAAAGTAAGACTCCTTGAGAAGGGAGAAAAATAAGACCCCCTTGAGAGGGGAGAGAAATAAACGTAATTTGTATAGAAGGGTTGGACATCCAACGAAATTGGTAGGGAGATAATAGGAAACTGGGTATCCAGTCAGAAAAGTTTAAGATATGAAGGGAAGGAGAATCGGTCTCCTCGCGTTGGCTAAGAAAGAATTTTGAATGGAAATGGGGGTTACGAATATTAAGTAGTAAGGCAAAAAAATACGGTGCGAAAAAAAGTTTGACATAGATTGATAATTTTAGCCATGGTGGTGTAACAACAATTTTGGAGAGTCAAGAAAATTTTATATTGAGTGAGTGCGGAAAGCCAGGAGATCAAATTGTGCGAGTGCTTGCCAAAGGATTTGACCCTTTCAGTATGGAGCGTTCTAGTACAGTAATATGGGGTAAGCAAATCTTTACCATAATCTTTGAGCTAATAATTAAAGGCATCTTTGTAACGAAGTGTTTAAAATTGATACACATTTAAATTCAAACTGAGTTGTGTAATTCTAAAATATAATAAATTGTATTTAATTAAAAATGATAACTGTAATTTTATCTAATACTTTATTAAATAGATTTCATCTTATTTAAGTGTTTTAATTTGAGTAAATCTTGTCGTTTATTTTTAAAGTTTGGACTACAGGGAATTGCCTGGGCTATAATCACTAACGACACGGGAAAGGGAAATAAATCAAAAGGATTGATGAACAGAATTTATAATCGTTAAATGTAATTTATCCAAAATAGAGATTAATTTGGATTACAATAATAGTATAGAAGAGAACTTCAAGTAATTTAAAGGTATGCAAACCAGTAGTCCAGCATTGTCAGGTAACTGGAGATGCAATTTAACTTAGGTGGAAAGAGAAAAAAAATATATCAAAGGAATTTTCTTCTAAACTAAAGCGGTAAGGGAAAAGATCAAAGAATGAATTTTCTTTTAAAAAGATTCTGTATGCAAAGTTAGGATACGGGAGAGGCAAGAATTTTGTTATTCAAAATATAGGAATTTTGGGGTGAGATTTACAACAGAAAATGCGAAAACAAAGTCGTTAACTTTAAGATATGAATACATTCAGAGATGGTTCGCACCTGAAGGGAATAAAACGTATAGTTACTGGACAAGGGTAAGAAATAGGTTTAGAAAGGCATAGAGAGTCCAGGGTTTCATAAAAGCGGCTTTATTCACAAATATGAATGTAAGGTTTACAAAGGTGGTGTAAGAATGTGTACAGCAACAAGGTACAGGTGGGATCAAGCGGTAAGATCCTTTGAAGGTGAAGTCGAGGTAATTTCTATAGAAGGGTTGGATCATAATATGTTAGAGGGGGAAAAGTAAGACTCCTTGAGAAGGGAGAAAAATAAGACCCCCTTGAGAGGGGAGAGAAATAAACGTAATTTGTATAGAAGGGTTGGACATCCAACGAAATTGGTAGGAAGATAATAGGAAACTGGGTATCCAGTCAGAAAAGTTTATGATATGAAGGGAAAGAGAATCGGTCTCCTCGCGTTGGCTAAGAAAGAATTTTGAATGAAAATGGGGGTTACGAATATTAAGTAGTAAGGCAAAAAAATACGGTGCGAAAAAAAGTTCGACATAGATTGATAATTTTAGCCATGGTGGTGTAACAACAATTTTGGAGAGTCAAGAAAATTTTATATTGAGTGAGTGCGGAAAGCCAGGAGATCAAATTGTGCGAGTGCTTGCCAAAGGATTTGACCCTTTCAGTATGGAGCGTTCTAGTACAGTAATATGGGGTAAGCAAATCATTACCATAATCTTTGAGCTAATAATTAAAGGCATCTTTGTAACGAAGTGTTTAAAATTGATACACATTTAAATTCAAACTAAGTTGTGTAATTCTAAAATATAATAAATTGTATTTAAGTAAAAATGATAACTGTAATTTTATCTAATACTTTATTAAATAGATTTCATCTTATTTAAGTGTTTTAATTTGAGTAAATCTTGTCGTTAAAATTAGCATCTATGACAGAAGAATAATTATTAGGCTATCACTCAATCGAAGATTTTGAAGAAATGGCCAGCCCTGATAATGAAAATGTTAATTCCAACAATTTCTCTGAACTTATAAGTAAAATTCCAGTATCATCATCTAATTGCATCAAAGACAAACTACATTTTGATGAACTGGAGGAAAGTAGTCTAACACCTTCTCAACAAAGAGCTCTTCATGCTGCGAAAAGAGCTGCTTGGCGACAAGCTAGGTTAAAGTCTCTAGAGGGAGATGCTCTGAAAGCCCAAATGATTATAACCCAGGCAATTCCCTGTAGTCCAAACTTTAAAAATAAACGACAAGATTTACTCAAATTAAAACACTTAAATAAGATGAAATCTATTTAATAAAGTATTAGATAAAATTACAGTTATCATTTTTACTTAAATACAATTTATTATATTTTAGAATTACACAACTCAGTTTGAATTTAAATGTGTATCAATTTTAAACACTTCGTTACAAAGATGCCTTTAATTATTAGCTCAAAGATTGTGGTAAAGATTTGCTTACCCCATATTACTGTATTAGAACGCTCCATACTGAAAGGGTCAAATCCTTTGGCAAGCACTCGCACAATTTGATCTCCTGGCTTTCCGCACTCACTCAATATAAAATTTTCTTGACTCTCCAAAATTGTTGTTACACCACCATGGCTAAAATTATCAATCTATGTCGAACTTTTTTTCGCACCGTATTTTTTTGCCTAACTACTTAATATTTGTAACCCCCATTTTCATTCAAAATTCTTTCTTAGCCAACGCGAGGAGACCGATTCTCCTTCCCTTCATATCATAAACTTTTCTGACTGGATACCCAGTTTCCTATTATCTTCCTACCAATTTCGTTGGATGTCCAACCCTTCTATACAAATTACGTTTATTTCTCTCCCCTCTCAAGGGGGTCTTATTTTTCTCCCTTCTCAAGGAGTCTTACTTTTCCCCCTCTAACATATTATGATCCAACCCTTCTATAGAAATTACCTCGACTTCACCTTCAAAGGATCTTACCGCTTGATCCCACCTGTACCTTGTTGCTGTACACATTCTTACACCACCTTTGTAAACCTTACATTCATATTTGTGAATAAAGCCACTTTTATGAAACCCTGGACTCTCTATGCCTTTCTAAACCTATTTCTTACCCTTGTCCAGTAACTATACGTTTTATTCCCTTCAGGTGCGAACCATCTCTGAATGTATTCATATCTTAAAGTTTACGACTTTGTTTTCGCATTTTCTGTTGTAAATCTCACCCAAAATTCCTATATTTTGAATAACAAAATTCTTGCCTCTCCCGTATCCTAACTTTGCATACAGAATCTTTTTAAAAGAAAATTCATTCTTTGATCTTTTCCCTTACCGCTTTAGTTTAGAAGAAAATTCCTTTGATATATTTTTTTTCTCTTTCCACCTAAGTTAAATTGCATTTCCAGTTACCTGACATATGGGAAGGTTATTTTCAAATTTCTCGTATTTTTTTTCTTTTTTTTTTTCTTTTTTTTTAATTTTTTCTGCTTAGGTCGATCTTTAACGTTGTTAGTTTTTACTTTATTAATTTCGGTAATTTTTTTTTTTTATAAGCGGACATTTTTAATTTTGGAACCGGTTGGAACCGGTTCTGAAAGTGAAAGTACCCTTATATAAAAAAACTGGAACCAAAATCGAAAAAGTAAAAACTAACAACGTTAGAGATCGACCTCAGCTATCCTATGCAAAAAAATCATTTAAAAGTATTAAAATGCGAGCGAGAAATTGCGCAAGAACCTTCCTATATAGACTTAAAATTAGCTTGCTCGTTTTTTCGCAAAAACCTCGAACGCTTAATGTTGAGTCTATGGGAAGTTTCTTGACATGGAATCGAACTTACTTTTTTTCCAGTTTTACGGTAAAGGCAGAAGACTATTTCAAAAAATGCTGTCAAAGTTACCATTTTGAATGGAATTTCCAGACGCGAAAGCGCAGGAAAGGAAAAAATTGCCGTCCTGAAACAACAGTCGCTTATAACTCAAAATGTAATTCATTTATCATAAAAGAGAAACATTTCGATTACAAATCAATAATCATGCTTGCAACTATTTTATCTTGCATGTTTTTATGTTTAGAAATGACTCAGAAAATGTATCAGAGATTTCGCGTTGTTGAGGGGGAAAATATATTTTTTTTAATAATCGCCTTAATGATTTACAATCACAAAAAAAGTCATGTTTTTTATAAAGTAAAAATTTACCGGTCTATTTTTCTCGTTTTTTCGAAAATCTGAATCGGTCCGATAGCGGGCGAAGGTATCTCTCTGTCATAATAATACAGTCTCTCTGCCATATTCTCTGTCATAATAATATCTGTCATGTGGACTAAATGCGATATTTAAAAAAAATCAATTTCAAAATTAAACATGTTGTATAGAGACCTGCAAAATGTTAAAATATGCCAATATTTACATAATCCTGTTTTTATCATCATTCAATAAGTTCCTTAACCCCAGGGCCGTAGCGAAAGAAAATTTTTGGGGGGGCAAAACGCAAGATTGGCCGACTTAAAAATGTTTCAAATCCGACTAATGTAAAATAGTCAATTTGTCGCATTATTTCTTAATTAATAGTTTTTACAATTAATTTTAACTGATTAATTATAATTGATAGTTAAAAATAAAATATATGATTTTGTATTACTAAAATGTTTATTTGATATAACTCAGTAATTATTTAAAAGATTTACCAAGAACTATACTGGAAAAAAAAAGAATATGTATTGATAAGAAAAAATCCGACAGTTATATTTGTGATAAACACATTTGTTTAGAATGATAGAATGAAGTGATAGTTTAATCAAAATAAAAGCTAAATAAAAATGTGATCTCTTAGTTCTAAAAATTATGATTATTATTATTATTAAACCGCAGACCAGGCCCCTACCTGCCGGGCATTATGCCCAGCTTAACGAGTTTGTATACCTGGCCGCGGGGCGAAATTCACCTAATCTCCTCATAACGGAGATCCACCTGATTAGCTTCTTGGGTGTCCTTGGCTGCAACGGTATTTCGTGAGAGTTACTTTGATACTGTGTTGGCCGGTTCTAGTTTGTTATTAATTATGGGTATCTGGGTATGTTGTCGAATAAGGAAAGGGGCTTGCTTTCGGGCCATATTCACACTGACTATGGTTGCTAATATAGACAGGTTTATATAATTCAGTTTAAATATTTGTGTTTCCGCTATGTATTACATCTTGTCTGTAGTGGTCCTCTCTCTAGTGTTGTTCTCTAGTGGTTTGCTACAGTTTCTCTACTTGACAGCTCACGGCATCCAGTCAACCTCGCTGAAATGGCAGGTTTAAAATAGAAATTTAAATTTAAAAAAAAAAAAAAGAAAAGAGAAAGGAATTGGTCTCGTAATTTAGAACCTTGATCAGGTGACGAGACCTTCACCTGACTAGGCACAATTATGATAATGTAATGAATGGGAAGTACTTTCAATATTTTATTAGCATGCGATAGAAAATAATTTGAACTTTATATTCCAATTAGAGATAATATCGTATGGAATTAACAACATACACTTTCAGTAATTCTAATTGTAAAACTAAAAAATGCACACTATAGGGGTACTGAAAATATTTGGAGGGGCCTCAAAATTTAATTGCACCTGGGGCCTCTTGAGTGCTTAATCCACCACTGATTGTGTCTAGGAATGTCAAGGGACCGACAGAAACATTTGAATTATCCACAATTTCGAATTATACACGTTCGAATTATTCAAGTTTGACTGTACTATTTTTACATGAATTACACATCACACTGAATAAAGCAAACCATTCATACCTTTCTTATCACCATTCCCTGTCGAATGGTTTCCACTGTCCAGCCATGTTGATAACTTTTTCGAATTTTTTTGCAGCCTCCAAGTTTCTTCTTTTTGTCTTTTTTGATTTCCACTTGGCTGGTGCCGAATTCGTTTCATAATATAAACTATTATCTCAACACACGCAAAGTAAGATTAACCCCTTGGGGACGAGCGACACGTATACGTGACGCCACAGATTAAGGATATTTAAACAGAGACACAACTTCGCCTGAACAGAGCGACTGCAGCGGATGACTTAAAAACTGAATCATCGCTTTGGCGATTTCTATCTTCGTGATTTCCGTTTAATTGTAACCCTATTCTGCTTGGCGTCTTTTGCTGTTGTCATTCGCACAAGTGCAACTTTTCGGCGTTCGCTATTTGATTTTTGAATCTTGGTTAATATTTATTATTAAAATTACTCTTTGAAGATCAAATAAGTCATTATAATTCTTCAAAATTTAAGTTGATTTATTTTCATGTGTTATTTTTGTTCTTGTTTTTCAAGTTCCATAATGTTTGAAATATTTTATGTATATTCAGTGTTGACAGATTTTTGCCGAAATGTCGTGTTAAGGCTCACTGTGGAGACGCGAAAAGTTTTTGGTTTTCGTCTGTCTGTTTTCCGTAAAAATGGTCCAATTAGGTTCATTTTTAGTAGGTATGTAGGTGAGGTATCCGGAATTAGATGTATAGTTTTTGGTTAAATTTGGTTCATTCGTTCGGAAAATATAGAACATTTTTTTTCGGTCATAATGCCTTCCTATGGGGATGCAGACGATTTTTCAAATTTCATTTTTATCTGAAATGAAAATAGAACATTTTCATAATGGATTTAGACGTAAAATTATGAATGCTAAATTTTCGATATGGATTTCCAATAGTTTTAAAATTTTGCCGATAAATTTAATAGAATTTAGAAATGAATTGCTTAAAATATTTGAAAATGTTTTTGCATCTGTTCGGGAAATATAAACATATTTTCATATTTTTTACAATTTTTAAAAGAGTTTATTTTTACTTTCCACTTTAATTTATTCGTTGCTGATGAATACCTGTTTATTTAAAAAAAAAAAAAAAAAAAAAAAAAAAAAAAAAGAATAAGCAATTCATCAGAATTTCAAAATATCATTGTATAACACCGTGTTTAATTTAATGATTCTAATTTCTGGAACATTTGAAGAATTTTATATGCTTATAAATATGCATGCAATTGAAAAAATAATTGCGGAGTGTACGATGTTAAATTATATCAAAAATGAGATCTAAAAAACAAACAGCAACAAGCAGTCACCATTTTTTTTTTCACTGCCCTCATTTGTCGCCAAGAAAGCGATATATAGCCGTATTAGAAACTTAATTTCTGTTATGGCCGTAGTTTCTGTGTCACCCGCAGCAATCGCCACTGTCTATGTGTATTGTGTAATCCCATGTTAAAGAAATTACCATTGCAGTGTATGAGAGTTGATTCTCTGTTTAAATCCCCTTACTCTGTGCGTGACGCATAAGATGCTCAGAATCCTCGATTATTCCCACCAGTTAATTTTTATTGTACGCTTTGCCTTATTTAATGACAGAATTTCTGCGTTTCAATTAGGCGAAAATTTCTGTTTTGAAAAACCCGTGGTAAAAGATTAAAAATTCCGTGAGAAGACTCTCGTCACGAAGGGATTAAGTAATAAACTTTCGTACTATCACTACTATGTGACTCTCAACTGCTCTGACAGTCCGATATTGATGAGCAGTTAGTAAACGAATGACTCATCATGAATAGCACTAGATCACTGCACGTCCTATCCTGCACTTGACTCATCACTCGGCAGGCACCTGGCGCGACATGACACATTCGACTCGACATTCTGCTGTCTGCTCTTGAGATGCTTTTGCAATTCTAATTTTTATAATAACAAGTGAAAAATCAGTGAAAAGTAGATAATTATGTATATGTTATGTTGGCACAAGCATATAAATTTATAATATTTAGTTTTAGTTTTATCAAAAAAAAAAAAAAAAAAAAAAGTAAGAAGTTTTTTAGGTATTAAATGTTAAATGCACGGATATTTTTTAAATTTATTCATTTTCTTTTTTTAAATAGTTTTAAAAATTCTTCGTTTTTATTTTCCAAACGTTCCTAAAACAGTTCTAAAGGGCGTAAACATCATATCGTTGCTAGAACCTACTGTGTATCAAGTATAAAATTTCTTGAATTTTCTTAAGCGACTTTCGCATTCGGTCGACCTAGTTTATATATTGATAATTTTTATCTATGTAAGTTGCGAGTGTTACTGTACGACAAATTTCTGATATTTTCAAATCAATAGATCAAATTAATTTTTTCCGCTATTGGCCTATGTATCGACGGCCAACTTAGAGTTTCCACGTGTGGGTAAGGTATAGTATATGTCCAACATTTCCGGTTCTGCAGACAAGATTTATACATGATAATTTTATTTCAGTGGGTAGGCCGACTAGCAATTTATGTGATTCGAAAATGTGACAGAACACGTGACTTTCATACCGGCTGACCAGATGGATCTATTGAAACGATTGCTTTTTTTACTCATAACCTATCTATTGACAGACTGACTAGCTTTTGCCATATGATTGTAAGGGTGTAGTGAAATGTATTCTGAAGACTTAAAGTCCTTCCAACCAGAATTTTTCCGAATTGTTTTTTTTATCGGCCTACTGACATACTACAGAGACACTAATTAAATCTGCTGATAAGCCGACTGAATCCTTTTAACAAACATTGGGGGGGCAGCTGCCCCCCCTGCCCCCCCGCTCGCTACGCCCCTGCTTAACCCTTTATCTACTGACGGTACTTTTAAGTACCATCAGAGAAAACTTAATCTGTCTTTAATCTGTCTAATAATGATAATAAGGTTTTGTTTTTATACAAAATACTTTTCTGGATCACATTTAGAAAGCACAGCAAAGCAGTGAAAGCTAAATATTTTATAAAGTGGTATTTTTCTCAACCTTTTACATAAGTGTAGATCTTATCTTTTTAAAAATTGTTACATGAAAATTTTGCAACTATAAAAACTTTTCTATTTAATGATAGGATCACAATAAATTTATTTACATCGTTCCGATAAAGAATTGTGATATTTCCTTAACAGCATTTTCTGTTAATTAATCTAATTATTCTTGTAAATATTTCACAAAAAGAGCTATTACTACCGCATTATTAAATCAGTTTTAATGAAAAACCTTACCTAAATTTCATATTATTATAATATAAATTGTCTAATATATCTTCAGACATCAAGGAAGATAATTATTGAGATTGAACAATTTGTTGATTCATAATTCGGTAGATAAAGGGTTAAACTCATATGACGTTATAATCACTTGCTGACGTCATATCTACTTGCTTTGTTATTTGCAAATCTTTGGCATCACAATCTTTTGCATCTGTTGCATCACTTGCTGACGTCATATCTACTTGCTTTCTCTAATTACTCATATTGAAACTCTCTTTGTATTATTCTCAAACATTTGAAAAAGTCTGTTAAACTTCCAATATGACGTCAGATTAATTCTCTTTCTTAAAGTCCTTTGTTTTTATTAAAAAAAATCATTTTATTTGCTTTATATATATGTATATAAGTTATAATACTAGATACGAGACGAAACGATGACAGAAATTTCGCCCAAATATTTCACGACTCCAGTTAATTTTAGATTAAGCAACTAAGGTTATAGATCATTACAAAAACAGCTCGTAACTCATCTTTGAATATTAAACCGGTGAAAACAGAAGTATCCCGTTACAATTCTAATGAATAAAGTATGAAGTGTTTATATGGCATTTATTACTTTACATCATTCTCGGCAGTTCTTAAAAGAGACTATGTTTATGAAGTTAATCCTTAGACAGTTCACCATGTCAACAAAGGATTATAAAAATAACATTTTGTTTCTTCCTTATTAGGATTTCGTCACTTGTTTTTTAGGTGCGTTCGTAATTATATAAATACGTAAGCACCTATAGTCGTCTTCTGGTCCGTCCGTCTGTCTGACTGTCTGTCTGTCCGTCTGTCCGCATATAACAGCGCAAAAACTACCCAACCGAATGGTTTGATATAATCGTTGCAGAATTTTGTCGAGTCATTTCAAATTTTATGAAAATCAAATCAAAACTTAAAAAGATATTTAAAAAAGTTTTCTTTATGCTATTAAATCCTATATCATACGTAATCTATGTGATTGAGGAAAACAAATACGGTCTAACCACATCTTTTTTCATATGCCAAGCGGCCATTTTTATTAAAAATTATTTTTTCGAATAAAATTGCATAAAAGTTTCATTTTTAGAAAGATCGTTCCAAAAAAAAATGCTTGCCTGCGAGATGAGTTACATTCAAAGATGTATAGATTCTGTGATAACTTCAGTGAAAATTAAGTTAACAGCCGAATATCTCAATCCATTAAAGTAAATAAACAAAAGATTCATTCATCGTGAGTCATAGAAATATTAACCATGGAGGTAATCATTTGCAAATGAAGATCCCCATGGTGAATTTACTGCACTATCTGGTGCCGAAATAAAAATTCGCATCTGTAAACATGGTATACATAATAGGGAAAAAAAAAGGCATCTTCATTTCGTTCATAGCAGACGCAATAATTTATTTCACTGAAATAATAATGATGATTTTTTTTCATTGTAAAACTAGTTATAGCATAAAACGAACGTTATGTCACGTTTAACGTACAATTTCCAACTTGTTTCTGTTTATATTAGAAACTTGCTAATTTAACATTTTCAGACAAGTTTTTTTTTAAAGGAATAACCAAAAACATGTGTGTGACGAGCGATGGCATCTGTAGTGGTAACACTTGTCAAATGGTATTTTTACAATTAAAAATATACGTAATTCTTGGAGTAGCTTCAATACAAACAAAAAAGTTATTACAAATTGAACAAAAAGCAAGAATACTAGAAATGAGTTCGGCCCGAGTTCGATGATTTGAAATTCGAATTCGCCCGAGACCAGAAAATTTTGTGTTAATAGAGTCTAAGCTCGTCCGAGATCGGAAAATTTTGTGTTATCATAGCCTGAGCTCGAAAGAGACCGGAAAATTTTGTGTTATTATAGCCTGAGCTCGCCCGAGACCGGAAAATTTTGTGTTATCAGAGCCTGAGCTCGCCCGAGCCCGATACCGAAAGTGCACAGTAGAAAATTGTTAATAACATTTTTTAATTGTTTCAAGATTAGTTTTCTCATTTAAAAATCGCTTCTTACATAGAAATAAGTGTTGATCCTAAATACACTGTTATGACAACATTTTGTAATATTCATATCCCTGAAAATCGGTTTAAAATAGCAAAATTGTCAATTATAAGGTAGGTGACCCAAATGCGGCCATAGTTAAGCTTCGAAGATTTTTTATCATTTTCTGGTTGGGTGTGTGTAGCTGAATTTTTGTTTGCGAAATATTACACTTATATCTAACACATATCAAGTATACTTTTCTTTGTAAAATAAAATTTAGTTGCTTTTATAATACAATTTCAAAATTGTAGCTTCTGGGCCACCTTTCGCGCATAGTGTTCCAAAGGGTGACCCATGTATTGAAATCCCTTTTAAAATGTGAAAAAAATACTTGGCAAACTATTTTGCTTACTATTTATGCTCTGATGATCCTTTCTTTATTTTGATATATTTCGAGATTTCTTCTTACTCGTCTTATCTTATGACACAAAAAGACCTTGAAGCACTTTTTGTGCACGGTAGTTCATGGATTTTCTTCTGGCAGTTACTGACTTCTTTTGAGTGATCTCTGGTGTTAACAATATATGGTAATAAGTTTTTTCAGATATTTGTGTAGAAATTTTGAAAATCACCCTTACAACACTGATTTCCACATTTGTTTTCTAAGGTGGCCACCTTGGGAACATGCGTATGGTCGCCATTTGCCCGACGTAAAAGTATTAATCTGATACACTTATTAGAATTGAAGTAAATTTGGTTAAAGAGAAAGAAATAAGCTTTCAGAAAACGTATCATAACTCAAAGTTTAAAGAATTTAAACACGTGTAAATTAAAATACCATCTTACTTAGAAGTTAGAACAACTACTCCTCAAAAGTGAAATCACTGCATATAATATCGAAAGATCAAAGTAATATCTTTAAATTCAGCCACGTGCACTTTAGATATACTAGATGGAACCCGTCAAAATTTGACGGCAAAAAACTTGATAGTACCATAAAAATAAAATTCATAGCTGCTTTAAAATGTTTGAAACTTTTGCAGAATAATTCAAATAAATAAAAAACCCACTTTGAATTAAAGCTAGGTTGAAGAACAGCAATTGGCTAAGTTTCACTGGCACATGCACTCGCGGAATTTCTTTCATTTGACACATTTAGCGCTGTTGTGCAAGTAAATGGTAAGTGCCCCCTTGGGGTGGGGGAAATGGCAGGATGGACCAAGGAGATGCATAACATGAATAAGCAGTCAAAGACCTTTCAAACGATATGTAACATGAGGGGGGTGTGCAAAATTTAAAAAAGTACCCCCTTGGGGGGGGGGTAAAGTAGGGGATGGACACGGTACATGCATAATATGATTAAGTGGTCACAGACCTTTCCAACGATATATAACATGAGGGTTGTGTGCAAAATTTAGAAAAGTACCTCTTTGGGGGGGGGGGGCAAAGTGGGGAGATGGACATCAGAGATATGCATATGATTAAGCAGTCACAGACCTTTCCAACGATATATGACATGAGGGTTGTCTGCAAAATTTAGAAAAGTACCCCCTTGGGGGAGGGGGAGCAAAGTGGGGAAATGGACATTGGAGATATGCATATGATTAAGCAGTCACAGACCTTTCCAACGATATATGACATGAGGGTTGTCTGCAAAATTTAGAAAAGTACCCCCTTGGGGGAGGGGGAGGGCAAAGTGGGGAGATGGACATTGGAGATGCATAATATGATTAAGCGGTCACAGACCTTTCCAACAATATATGACATGAGGGGTGTCAACAAAATTTAGAAAATTGACCCCTTGGGGGGTTGGGGCAATTGGGGAGATGGACATTAAAGATGCATAATATGATTAAGCGGTCACAGACCTTTTCAACAATATATGACATGAGGGTTGTTTGCAAAATTTAGAAAAGTACCCCCTTGGGGGAGGGGCAAAGTGGGGAGATGGACATTGGAGATATGCATATGATTAAGCAGTCACAGACCTTTCCAACGATATATGACATGAGGGTTGTCTGCAAAATTTAGAAAAGTACCCCCTTGGGGGAGGGGGGGGACAAATTGGGGAGATGGACATTGGAGATGCATAATATCATTAAGCGGTCACAGACCTTTCCAACAATATATGACATGAGGGGTGTCAACAAAATTTAGAAAATTGCCCCCTTGGGGGGGGGGCAAATTGGGGAGATGGACATTGGAGATGCATATGATTAAGCAGTCACAGATCTTTCCAACAATATATGACATGAGGGGTGTCAACAAAATTTAGAAAAGTGCCCCCCTTAAAAGGGGGGAAATGGCGGGATGGACCCTGGAGATGCATAACATGAATAAGCAGTCAAAGACCTTTCCAACAATACGTAACATGAAGGGTTTGTGCAAAATTTACAAAAGTACCCCCTTGGGGGGGGCAAAGTGGGGGATAGACACGGGAGATGCATAATATGATTAAGCGGTCACAGACCTTTTTAACGATATATAACATGAGTGGTATGTGCAAAATTTAGAAAAGTACCCCAATTGACGGGGGGGGGGGGGGGGATGGACCACACAGATGCATAACATGAAAAGGCAGTCGCAGGCCTTTCGAACGATATATCATATGAGTGGTGTCAGCAAAGAAAAGTCTCCGCCCCATGAGGGCAAAACATACTCCCCCCTGCCGCCATAATTATTGATGCGGACTCATTTTTTAAATTCGTTCGCACCCCTCTTCTCCCGCAAAATGTTGTGAATTTTAAAAACTCCCCTTCCGAATTTTTTTATACCAAAAGCACTTATGTCCATCGTCTGAATGCAGAGTTTTGTGCTTACAGACGCCAGACACAACAACACACACACAGACAGACGTTTACCGACATTAATAGCAGTGTTTCCCCCAGACAGTTTCAGAAGGGTGCTGCACCCTGCCTGCCCTTTGGTTTGCAAAATAGCACCCTTCTTGCCCCTCATAAAAATAATTAGCACCCTTCTTGCCCCCTCCAGCAAAATAATTAGCACCCTTCTTGCTCTCAGTAAAAAAAGTGCCCTTTCTCCTTTTTGCATTAAAAAATTTGGTTTCATAATAAAAACTGACTCAATGTTGTCTTAAAAAGAGTGTTTTGACTTTGAAATATCAAAAGTGGCTTTAAAAACCAAAAGAATACCTTTAAGCTTTAACAATTAAAAAAGTGCCCTTAAGAATCTGAAAAGTGCCCTCAAAAATCCAAAAAGTGCCCTTAAGAATAAAAAAAGTGCCCTTTTTCTCACCAGCAGCACCTTGCCCCTTTTTAAACCTGGGGGAAACTCTGTTAATAGTATAGATGATTCTCAGTGCCTACACATTTCACCCTTTATAATTCAGCCAATGAGTTGACAGTCGTTCATTTCCAGAAACGAAACAATAATTCTTTAGGATGAATTTTGTTTGTTTGGCGTCACAAACTTTTTAGGGCACCTGCAGACTAAAAACATATAATCAATCTTCGCGGGAAAAAAATCCTAGATTTCGTCAAATGATCACGGGAAAAACACTAATTTCATCAAAGGATCATGTAAAACGTGAATTTTGTTAAAAGGCCACAGAAAAACGCGATTTACGCAAAAGATGAGCAAATTTTGTCAAAGAATCGCAAAACAGGAAATTCCACCAAAAGATAGCGCTTTCTTGCCAAATTTCGTCTAAAAATTGCGGAATAAAATGTATTTTATCAAAAAATCGCTGGAAAACGCACATTTCGTTAAAGTATCGCGAGAAAAATGCGAATTTCTTTAAAGATTGCTGAAAAAACACGAATTTCATCGAAGGATTGCTGAAAATTCATGAATCTTATCAAAAGGCAGCAGAGAAAATGTGATTATTATCAAAGCATTGCGAAAAAAGAAAATTTCGTCTAAGGATCACAGAAAAACGCAAATTTCATAAAAGAATCGTGGAAAATAATGCAAATTTCGTGAAAAAAAAAAAAAAATCGCAGAAAAAACACAAATTTCGTCAAATTATCGCTGAAAAAAAACACGAATTACGTCATAGGATAGCTGAGAAAATTGTGAATCTCGACAAAAAAAAAGATACAGAAAAAAATGCGAATTTCATTAAAGAATCACGAAAAAAAATGCGAATTTTGTTAAAGGATTGCGCAAAGAATGTGAATTTTTTGAAAGGTTCGTGTGAAAAATGAAACTGTCTTAATTAAAAACAGCACACACACAAACATCTATACAAACCTCAATACACACAAACATATTATAGGCAGGGCTTGAAATTCAATTTTTCCAAGGACGGGAGTCTCCCTACCAACATTTTTAAATGGAGGGGAGTTGTAATGTTTGGGAGGGAGAAAAAAAATTTTTAAACCCCACTATTATTTTACGTGTTATTTAAAGAATTACATTAATGCAGACATGACAAAATACCATTGAAAAAATTAAGTCAACTGAGAATGATTATGTAAAATGTTTATTTTTATTATAAAAAAGGGAAGAAAGTTAAGTTTTATATATGCAGTGTATTTTTCAAGTTCCATTAAATGTGTTAGGGACCCTTAACAATTAGGTTGTTAAATAAATTTCTGACTTTAGATTTTACTTGATTGAGATTCACCGATCGATCGTGGAAAAGACGCAAAGTTCATCGATCTGTCGCCGAAAAAACGCTAAGTTTGTCGATCTGTCACCAAAAAACGCGAAGTTTGTCGATCTGTCACCAAAAAACGCGAAGTTTGTCGATCTGTCACCAAAAAACGCGAAGTTCGTCGATCTGTCACCAAAAAATGCGAAGTTCGTCGATCTGTCACCAAAAAACGCGAAGTTCGTCGATCAGTCGGGGGAAAAAAGCAAATTTCGTCGATCGATTGCAGAATAAACACAAAGTTCGTCGATCTGTCCCCAAAAAACGCAAGGTTCGTCGATCAGTCGCTTAAAAAACGCAATGTTCGTCTATCTGTCGCAGAAAAAACGCAAAGTTCGTTGATCTGTCGCGGAAAAAACGCAAAGTTCGTCGATCAGTTGCGGAAAAAAGCAAATTTCGTCGATCGATTGCGGAATAAATGCAAAGTTCGTCGATCAGTCAGGGAAAAAAGAAAAATTTCGTCGATCGATTGTGGAATAAACGCAAACTTCGTCGATATATGTCCCCAAAAAACGCAAGGTTCGTCGATCAGTCGCTTAAAAAACGCAATGTTCGTCGATCTGTCGCGTTCGTTTGATGTCGTTGTTGAAAATTTATGGATTTCTATTATTAAAGTAATTTTTTCATTTTACCGTATTTATTTTATTTTTGTGTTGTATGTATTTTGCTACTTTGAATTTTTTTAAACTAACCCTTTTTTTTTTGGAGAGTGAGAGAGAGAGATTTAGTAATTTGGTGACACGAAGTTCCGCAAATTCTTAAAATCCACAAATCGTTTCCAATGTAAACAATGAAATTTACAATTAAGTTGCAAGTGCAAAATTTCAGTTTTTTAAAATTTTCATGTCATTCTGTACACATTTTAATATGTCATTCTGATCATTATACATATTTAGTTATGCATTATTAATTATTTACTTGACCTTTACTTTTAATATTTTAAATATTTCAAATTTACAGCTGAATGTAATTATTAAAACATTTGAAATACTGCATTCGAAAAATGAAATTTCAGCTTAGAAACGCGACAATTACTATTAGGTTAAAAAAATTTAAAGTAGAAAAGTACTTATGATATAAAAAGAAGAAAAAAAAATACACCAGAATTTATCTGTATTACGAAAGCAGGAGAAATGATTTTCTGTGCTATACGAAAAGATATCCAAATAACTCAATCATAAACATAGAAATAGGTATCGGTTTCTATGTTCATGTGCACTCAATCCAAACTTAAAATTTTAAAAAGGTCATTGAATGAATGAAATTCATCTCCGCCTTTCACATCCAGAAAACTTGCTGTGTCGCCAATTATGTTTATATTTTATATATATATAAAAAAATAATAATTCAGGCACTTTTCCGTTATACGGACACCATTGTTGCCAAACATACATACATACATACATTTTGGCATAGTGTCCGTATAACAGAAAAGTACTAAAGTTCATGGTTTAAAATCACAATAAAATATCATGAAATTTATTGATTGGTTGTGGGAAAATATCGGGGAAATAATGTGTTTTTCGTGATTTTTTTGTTTTGTTAACAATGTGGTTAGAGAGCCAGGGAGAAATCCAGAAAACTTGCTGTGTCGCCAATTATGTTTATATTTTATATATATATATATAAATAATAATTCAGGCACTTTTCCGTTATACGTACACCATTGTCGCCAAACATACATACATTTACATACATACATACATTTTGGCATAGTGTCCGTATAACAGAAAAGTACTAAAGTTCATGGTTTAAAATCGCAATAAAATATCATGAAATTTATTGATTAGTTGTGGGAAAATAATGTGTTTTTGTGAAATTTTTTGTTTTGTGTTGTTGTGTTTAATTGTAAGCATTCATTATAATTTTCAGTGCATTATTAAATTGAAATTTTTGTTTAAAATATGTAAACAAAACAGTGACCAGAAACCTGCACAATTTCTAATATAGATAGATAGATGCATGCATGTAGTACTTTTAATTATTTGGTAAAAATACTGTGATCGTCACTGAGAAAACCTGAATTTAACCTAAAAGTAATTGTCGAGTGTTTAAGCTGAAATTTCATTTTACGAATACAGTATTTCAAATGTTTTAATAATTACATTCAGCTGTAAGTTTGAAATATTAAAAGTAAAGGCCAAGTAAATAATTAATAATGCATAACTAAAAGTAATTGTTGAGTGTTTAAGCTGAAATTTCATTTTACGAATACAGTATTTCAAATGTTTTAATAGTTACATTCAACTGTAAGTTTGAAATATTAAAAGTAAAGGCCAAGTAAATAATTAATAATGCATAACTAAAAGTAATTGTTGAGTGTTTAAGCTAATTTCATTTTACGAATACAGTATTTCAAATGTTTTAATAGTTACATTCAGCTGTAAGTTTGAAATATTAAAATTAAAGGCCAAGTAAATAATTAATAATGCATAAGTAAAAGTAATTGTCGAGTGTTTAAGCTGAAATTTCATTTTACGAATACAGTATTTCAAATGTTTTAATAGTTACATTCAGCTGTAAGTTTGAAATATTAAAAGTAAAGGCCAAGTAAATAATTAATAATGCATAACTAAATATGTATAATGATGAGATTTTTTTTTCTTGAATTATTCAGTGAAACTCGCCTTATAAATGTACGCAAATAATTCACATCAAAATCTTAAAATAACAAAGTTTTCTTTCGTGTTTAGCTATGCTTAATAACCAAAAAAGCTTGATTAATACAAAAATTATTTGGTAAAAATACTGTGATCGTCGCTGAGAAAACCTGAATTTAATTATATCACACAGAATTACATATTAAAAGTTTAAAAAACTGAAATTTTACACTTGTTTACATCGGAAACGATTCGCGGAATTTCGTGCCACGAAATCTCTCTCTCTCAAAAAAAGGGTTAGTTATAAAAAATTCAAAGTAGTAAAATAAATACGACTTAAAAATAAAATAAATACGGTAAAATGAAAAAATACCTTAATAAAAGAAATCCATAAAGTTTCAACAACCGAACAACCAAATGGAGTCGTAGTAATCCACATACGCTTCTAGAGAGAGGAAAAAGCCTTCACCTCATTGGCTGAAATATCGCGTCTGAAGATAGTAAAAGCCTCTAGCTGATTAGCTGAATGCTCGCGCATGCCTATAAAAGGCATTTTTGCACGAAAAACTAAAAAGCAGGTTAGCTTTAAGTATATGGATGATTGACAATGCAGTGGCACCATTTTCTTATTAAATATTAAATTAATTCTACTTTAGGGGTGGGCTACTTTAGGAACACTGGCCACCTTTGGTTTACCCAACTTATCCAACCATTGTCATAAATATCCAAAAGTCGCACTTATTTTCTTTTAAAATGTCACTCTATAGCTACGGCAGAAATACAGGCGTTCTGTTTCCCAGTAATTCTGGAAAAGGCCATCAAGCAGACAGCGATGACAGACAAGGGATATCCCAGGGCATCTTTATGTTAACAATGACCATGCTTCAGAATTCTATAGAATATTTCTCCTTGTATCCCATCAGTAACAATTCAATTCTCTTTAAAACTGATTTTTAAAGGATTGCGCTGAAGAAATAAATTTAGCGTAACTTGCTTAAGATGATTCTCAAATGACCTACTCAACAACGCGAAACTTTCAGACACATTTTCTGACTCATTTTTAAACGCAAAGGCGTATATTCGGCAGACTTGACTGCTGAAGCTATTTGGAATCGAAATGAGTTTTTCATTTTTTGATAAATAAATAACTTATCCAATTATAAGCGATTCATTTCACATGACGATACATTTTTCCCCTGTCTCGAGCTGCCGCGGCCGGAATTCGGTTCAAAACGCCGATTTTGACAGCATTTTCTGAAAGATCTTCTGCCTTTAGCAAAAAATGGAAGACGTCTTTCGATTACACAGTTTCTGAATAAGAACACCTGCCAATTTTATGCGCTTCAGAACAAAAATGAATTCAAAAATGTGTCAGAAAGTAGCTCTTTTGGATTTGAGAACAAACAGCCTTAAGAAATTTAGAATACATTTTTGTTCTTTTTTTTTTCAGTTTGTAAATAAATAAAAAAATTTCTCTGAGTCCGAACCCGAAGACTGGTATAAAAATCGAACCCGGGCCCGATACACGCCAGGGCTGAGCCCGTCTCATTTCTAAGCGTTCAGATATTTTATCTTCTAATAAAGCTATTATTTCATAAACAGCAGGTGTTCGAAGAAGAGCAAAGATCTCTGTAGATTCATCTTTGAAGAAGTTTTTTTTACGCCTAGTTCCTTAACGATATCTAGTCATTAAATCCTACTCTTCCTTAATCATATCGTTTGTCTTTCCCATGCTAGAATATTTTTAGATGAAGCAACTGAGGCGGTAGATTATCACATAGAAAAAGCTTGTAACGCGCCTTTGAAAATTAGGCCGGTGCAAACAGAAATATCGCGTTGCAATTCTAATGAAAGAAGTGTTTATGTATGGCTTTTAGAAGCACATATCATCCTTAGCAGTTTTTAAAGGACTATTTTGAATCTAACAAAGGATTCAACAGCTGAAGACAAGAATGGACACCATTATATGAAGTTAATCTTTAGACAGATCACCATGTCAGCAAAGGATTATAAGATGCTTTGTTTTACTTACCCATCATACGTAGTATAGGGTAAGTCTTGTAATTGTTTTGAAAATCGAAATTTTTTTTTTTTGACGGATTTACACGTTTCAGACACTGGAGATTCCGAAAAACATATTTTTAGAAAAAAAAAATTTGCCGTCCGTCTGTGTGTGTGTCTGTGTGTCTGTAAACGCTCTATCTCCCGAAAAAATTGAGATAGAGACTTGCAATTTTGTACGTACTTAGCATGTAATAATGGGAAGAAGCCTATTTCATTTCAATAACCTCGATTAACCGGAACAATTTTTTTCGGACTCTCGAAATATTCGTTCTGATGAAAGGTATATAAAAATTTTCGAAATTGCTTATTTTAAGAAATGAATATAAAAGACAATAAAAAAACATAAATTTTGCATAAAGCATGAAGTTGATCGGATAATGAGTTGCCGAGATATTTGGAATCCTATTTTCCACACTCTTCGATTTTTCATGACCCTGTATTTCATCCAAATTTCACTTCAAAGATATATTTTAATTGGAAATTTGACGCTTAATCAGATGCAATAAACTGCTAGTTAATAGGATTATTATTTTTGGAGTTATAAGGATGTTTCTTTCAAGAAATTCAGTAATCGAGACTTTAAAGTTTGTGACGTCATCAAGCCACGATTTTATTTGAATTGCAATGCACTTTATAAGTAGTTTACACATTTTTATTTTAATATTTTACATCATGCATATCCATGATGGGTAAGTATTACGGTGGCCCCCAACGACTAGTTTTACTTAATAATCATTACGTAGTATAGGTTAAATCTTGTAATCGTTCTGAAAATCGAAAAAAAAAATTTTTTTTTTGGACGGATTTACATGTTTTAGACACTGGAAATTCCGAAAAACATATTTTTAGAAGAAAACAAATTTGCCGTCCGTCTGTCTGTTTGTGTGTCTGTAAACGCTCTATCTCCCGAAAAAATTTAAATAGAGACTTAAAATTTGGTACGTACTTAGCATGTAATAATGTTAAGAAGCTTATTTAATTTCAGTAACTTCGATTATCCGTAACTATTTTTTATCGGACTCTCGAAATATTCGTTCTGATAAAAGTTATATACAAATTTTCGAAATTGCTTATTTTAAGGAGTGAATATAAAAGACAATAAAAAATCATAAATTTTGCATAAAGAATGAAGTCGGTCGGATAATGAGTTGCCGAGATATTTGTAATCTTATTTTCCACACTCTTCGATTTTTCATGACCCTTTATTTCCTTCAAATTTCAATTCAAAGATATATTTTAATTGGAAATGAGACGCTTAATCCGACGCAGTAAACCGTTAGTTAATATAATTATCAATTTTGGAGTTATAAGGATGTTTATTTTACGCAATTCAGTAGTAGTGCATTTAATGTTTATGACGTCATCAAGCTATGATTTCATTCGAATTACAATGCATTTTATAAATTGTTTACACACGTTTTATTTTCCTATTTTATATTATGCATATCCATGATGGGTAAGTATTACGGTGGCCCCCAAAGACTAGTTTCTTATGTAAAAAAATTGTGAAATAGTTTTCGCGTGATTACACAAATCGACAAATCAATAAAACATATTATGCTAATATTTTGTTGATATTTATCTCATGCATTGTTATTTGGCTGTTTCCCTCCTCTTTCGTGTCCAGCAGTATCCACTAGCATATTTTAATTCCTTTTGCCACAGTATCTTAGCTAATGTTTATATACATTTATTTATAGGTTATTTACGTATTAACACATAGATATTATTGTTTACGAATTTCTACTATATTTTACAGAGACGTAAATTAGCTTAATAAGCCATCCCCCCCCCCCCCACAAAAAAAAATGGTACGCGATACAGCAATCTCATTGTCATTTTTTAACCATCAAATAAAAAGGTGGGGGAGGGGGCAATTTACAAATGCAATTTGTTTGAAAATTGTATGTCAATTTACTGATATTTCATTTTTTTAAAATAATTTTCAAGCATGATTTAAAAAAAAATTATCTCTATCACATACAGCTCGATTGAAAAGATTATCTAGTTTGCATTTAAAATAATAAAAATATTTTGCATTTGTTTCCGGATAATATTCAATAACGGAATTAACACTTCATCAATGAATAAATAAAATAACATGTATAACAAAATACCAGACATATAATCGAACTACGTGCTTAAACATTGAAATAATTAGAATCACAAATTTGACGAAATTTTGGGCGATTTATTCAGCAGCTTTTAAACTGGCATACGACCAATACGAAAGTATTACTTTAAATAAATTTCAAAGCTTTATTTGAAACAAGTCGTTGGGGGCCACCGTAATACTTACCCATCATGGATATGCATAGTATAAAATATGAAAATAAAATATGTGGTAAAATGCATTGCAATTCGAATAAAATCGTAGCTTGGTGACGACATAAACTTTAAATGCTCTATTACTGAATTGCGTAAAAGAAACATCCGCATAGCTCCAAAAATGTTAATCATATTAACTAACAGTTTACTTCGTCGGATTAATCGTCCCATTTCCAATTAAAATACATCTTTGAATTGCAATTTGAATGAAATACAGGGTCACGAAAAATCGATGAGTGTGTAAAACATAATTACAAATATCTCGGCAACTCATTATTCGATCAACTTCATTCTTTATGCAAAATTTATGCTTTTTTATTATCTTTTATATCCACTCCTTAAAATAAACAATTTTGAAAATTTTTATGTACATTTTATCATAACAAATATTTCATAAGTCCGAAAAAAAAATATTTCCGGATAATCGAGGTTACTAAAATTCAATAGGCTTCTTTCCATTATAACATGCTAAATATATATTAAATTGCAAGTCTCTATCGCAATTTGTTCGAAAGATAGAGCGTTTACAGGCACACACACAGACAGACGGACGGCAAAAAAAAATTTCTAAAAAATGTTTTTCGGAATCCCCAGTGTCTGAAACGTGTAAACCCGTCAAACATTTTTTTTTCGATTTTCAAAACGATTACAAGACTTACCCTATACTATGTATGATGGGTAAGTAAAAATGATTGATATTTTTCACACAAAAATGTTTTTTTGGTATTGTTAATGGGCAATCTGAATTTTGTATATAATGTGAAAAGTCTATAAGATTTTGCAATAAAAAAGTGATTTTCACTTATGTTCTGCCTATGAACAACCTATATCCAAACCTATATTCAACACCTATGTTCAAAGGTATGTCCTGTAACCAGAGAAGCCTGGTTTGATCCTCTGATATCTTTAATTATTAAAAGGGTTATATGAAAAAGCGACATTCTACATTCTCTTTTAACATGTTCCAACATAGTTGAAAAGTGTTTATGAATTCGGTTTGTCTGGTCGTCTGTCTGTCTGAACGTGTGTCTGTCAACGCTCTAACTTGCGTAATTACAGTCGCATTGCCATATAATTGATATATGCTATTGAGGTTTACCATAGCATGTTCGGCATCGAAAATGAAGTGTGTAGCTTTTATAGTTCATTTACAGGGGCACTCAAAAAATGCCGTTACATTATCATCTATAGGGAGAAATCGTTTGCAGAGTATTTTAATGATGTTGCACTATTTAAAAACTATTGAAATTAATAAACCATCATTCATGTGTACTACTAGATGCTTGTGATAGAATATGGTATACATAGTATATATCGTTCGGGGACACACAAAACACTTCGGTTATAGTACTGCCTATAAGCAATAATTGCTGCAAAAGCGTTTTCAACTGTGGTATGTAATTTTTAAATGTAACTAATTTTTGACATATTACTTGGTGTGTATAAATTCTGTAGATCATATGCATTCAAAAAAAGTATTAGAGTAAAATTTCGCTTATTAGGAAATTGCTAAAGAGGAATTTTAAAGCGTGTTATACGTTTCTCAACTGATCTAAATTTTTGTACAGTAGAAGAATTAGAGTATATAGAAATCTATAGATCATGTACAAGGTTGCACAAAGGAATTTGGATATTTTTTTGACTATAGGTGGTAATTACTGAAAATGGATTTTCAAAGGCGTTTTCCAAATTGTTTATTTAGATATCATCTTTCAGCATCTTATTAAACGATGAAGTTTCGTTACAGTTTTATGAATGCGTTGGAAAATGTTTCATAACCCATGCTTGATGCGTGATTTTTCTTTCTTGTATGTTCTAAAAATACACCGTCATCATCTTCTCTGCTGGGCAGATCTTGAATTTTACTCTGAAAGATCATTATTTATGAATGAGGTAATCTAGTTTTCAGAAAAACCAGCATTTTTCCTGGTTCATTTCTTGGAATGGTTTCTTCATTTATTATTCGATTTACTTGTTCCGCCTTGAATAAAAATAAAAGGTATTCGTGAGCTTGAGCATGTAGTTTTCTTTGTTGTTGTAAGGTATAAGACACGTGTAATAAGTTTCATTTTCGGACAAGATTTATTTGAATGAAAATTAAATATGATTTAAATAAAAAAATTTGAATATTTTTACTATCCTTTTTATAACAAGCATCGTTAAAATTCAGTTATTAGTAATTTGATATTAATGATACTTGAATCATATATAAAAAAACTTAAGCTTTTTCTCAAATTCAAATTAGATGCTTTTTGACATACTTATGAAAAGTTTATCATCCCAATTTTCATTTTCCTACAAAATTGAGTTTATTATTATTATTATTATTATATATATATATATATATATATATATATATATATATATATATATATATATATATATATATATATATATATTAATTAAGAATTTATATTAATTTATATGTTATTAAAGTCGTTGTTTCAATCGATTCTCACGACATGATAAAATCTATAAATAAATAATAATAATAATAATAATAATAAACACTGAAATTATGAGAATGCAATACACTAGAATATATAACTATTAACTTATTAACTAAAAAATTAATTGTTATATTCATCCAGAAAACCCAACCCGGGTTTCCCGAGTAACAGAATCTATCCGGTGTACAGAGCATGGATAAAAATCATTTTTTATTGAAATTATAATAGATTTTTGTATTTAATACATATTTTGTTGGTTGCACAATAATCAGGCCAAAAATAAATTTTACATAAAATGTTAAATAATAAAGTTTTTAATAAAGTTTTTTAAATTTATTAAAAACTTTATTATTTTCCCATTATCCGCATCGTCAAATATTTCATTATTTATAGCAACTTTTTTTATTCTGATTTATTCTGTGTTTAAGCGTCAAATATTTCATTATTTAAAGCAACTTTTTTTATTCTGAGTTATTCTGTGTTTAAGCGTGTAGTTCGATTACTTATCTTTGAAACTTGTGTTATATTTATTTATTTATTTAAGTGAAGTTTTAAATTTATTATGGAATATTACCCGGCAGCAAATTCTGAACTATCTCTATTGTTTCAAATGCAAGCGAGTTAGTCTTCGGCAATCGGTTGCTGAAGCACCGATAGTTGCTAATCAGTTGCTTGCAATTGGTTATTTTTATTATAATCAGATGGATTAAAAAAAATAATAATAAATAAATAAATAAATAAAAAACGTTATTTGAACATTATTTGAAAAATTATGAAAACTCAGTAAATTGAGGTACAGTTTTCAAACAAATAGTTCTGAAAGTACATTTGTCCTCTATAAGGCAGTGTAAAAATTTTAATTGGGTGTGTTTAAAAGTTAATAAATTTCTGGTAAAAGCAAAACTGGATGATCGAATCGATGCTACTATTGGTATAAAGTTAGCGTTACTCACGTAAATGTTATTGCATTATAATATAGATAGATTGGCGAATAGAATTTATTTTGAATTTTAGATTAAGATAATATTAAGGCTGCTTTAAAAGTTAATAAATTTCTGGTAAAAGCAAAACTGATTGGTCGAATCGTTGCTACTATTGGTATAAAGTTAGCGTTACTCACGGAAATGTAATTGCTTTATAATATAGATAAATTGGCGAATGGGATTTATTTTGAATTTTAGAAATTGAAATTATACTTCTTACTACGAAGGAAAAATTTCATCAATCATCAGAAATTTCTTTAGTGACGCTAAATCATAATTCTGATCACGTTAATTTAATTTTTGATAATATAATCTTTCCAGAAAATTCTTTGAAAATTTAAGCGCAATTGAATAAACACTAATGAGTAATTCATCAGAAATATTTGTAATGACGCTCAATAACAATTTCAAGCACGTTGATTTAATTTTTGATGGTATAATCTTTCTAAAGTCTTTGAATATTTAAGCGCAATTGAATAAACACTAATGAGTAATTCATCAGAAATATTTGTAATGACGCTCAATAACAATTTTAAGCATGTTGATTTAATTTTTGATGGTATAATCCTTAAAAAGTCTTTGAAAATTTAAGCGCAATTGAATAAACACTAATGAGTAATTCATCAGAAATATTGTAATGACGCTCAATAACAATTTTAAGCACGTTGATTTAATTTTTGATGGTATAATCTTTCTACAGTCTTTGAAAATTTAAGCGCAATTGAATAAACACGAATGAGTAATTCATCAGAAATATTTGTAATGACGCTCAATAACAATTTTAAGCACGTTGAATTAATTTTTGATGGTATAATCTTTCTAAAGTCTTTGAAAATTTAAGCGCAATTGAATAAACACTAATGAGTAATTCATCAGAAATATTGTAATGACGCTCAATAACAATTTTAAGCACGTTGATTTAATTTTTGACGATCTTGATTTTTTTTTTTTTTTTTTTTGTATTCGTTGAAAATTTCAGTGTAACTGAATAAACACTAATGAGTACTTCAACAGAAATATCTGTAGTAATGCTCAATCATAATTTTAAACACGTCCATTCAATTTTTGACAGTATAATCTTTCAATATTCTTTTAAAATTGCAGTGAAATTGAACAAACACTAATGAGTAATTCATCAAAAATATCTGTAGTGACGCTCAATAATAATTCTAAACACGTAGATTTAATTTTTAATAATATAATCCTTCGAGAGAATTATTTGAAAATTTCGGTGCAATTGAATAAACACTAATAAGTAATTCATTAGAAATATCTGTAGCGACGCTCAAACATAATTTTAAACACGTCGATTTAATTTTCGATAGTGTAATCTTTCAATATTCTTTTAAAATTGCAGTGAAATTGAACAAACACTAATGAGTAATTCATCAAAAATATCTGTAGTGACGCTCAATAATAATTCTAAACACGTAGATTTAATTTTTAATAATATAATCCTTCGAGAGAATTATTTGAAAATTTCGGTGCAATTGAATAAACACTAATAAGTAATTCATTAGAAATATCTGTAGCGACGCTCAAACATAATTTTAAACACGTCGATTTAATTTTCGATAGTGTAATCTTTCAATATTCTTTTAAAATTGCAGTGAAATTGAACAAACACTAATGAGTAATTCATCAAAAATATCTGTAGTGACGCTCAATAATAATTCTAAACACGTAGATTTAATTTTTAATAATATAATCCTTCGAGAGAATTATTTGAAAATTTCGGTGCAATTGAATAAACACTAATAAGTAATTCATTAGAAATATCTGTAGTGACGCTCAAACATAATTTTAAACACGTCGATTTAATTTTCGATAGTGTAATCTTTCAATATTCTGTTAAAATTGCAGTGCAATTGAATAAACACTAATGAGTAATTCATCAGAAATATCTGTAGTGACGCACAATAATAATTTTAAACACGTCGATTTAATTTTTGACGATCTTTCTAAAGTATTCGTTGAAAATTTCAGTGTAATTGAATAAACACTAATGAGTACTTCAACAGAAATATCTGTAGTAATGCTCAATAATAATTTTAAACACGTCCATTCAATTTTTGACAGTGTAATCTTTCAATATTCTTTTAAAATTGCAATGAAATTGAATAAACACTAATGAGTAATTCATCAAAAATATCTGTAGTGACGCTCAATCATAATTCTAAACACGCAGATTTAATTTTTAATAATATAATCCTTCGAGAGAATTCTTTGAAAATTTCAGTGCAATTGAATAAACACTAATAAGTAATTCATTAGAAATTTCTGTAGTGACGCTCAAACATAATTTTAAACACGTCGATTTAATTTTCGATAGTGTAATCTTTCAATATTCTGTTAAAATTGCAGTGCAATTGAATAAACGCTAATGAAATTCATCAGAAATATCTGTAGTGATGCTCAATCATAATTTTAAACACGTCGATTTAATATTTTATAGTAAAATCTCTCGAGAATATTCTTTGAAAATTTCAGTGCAATTGAATAAACACTAATGAGTATTTATAGTTACATTTAATGGTTGGAGTGTCATAGATATTTCCAAGTTTTCTCTGTTCATTATGCATATGCACTAATGAGTAATTCATCAGAAACTTTTGTAGTGACGCTGAACAATAATTTTAAACAAGTCGATTTAATTTTTGATAGTAGGATCTTTGGAGAGTATTCTTTGAAAATTTCAGTGCAATTGTATAAACACTAATGAATAATTCATCTGAAATATATGTAGTGACATAAACATAATTTTCAATTTCAAAGTACAATCAAATCATAATTTTAATCACGTCGCTCAATCATACGAGGCTCAATTATAATTTTAAACACGTCGATTCAATTTTTGATAGTATAATGTGTTGAGAGTATTCTTTGACAATTTTAGTGCAATTGAATATACACTAATGAGTAATTCCAATGAGCACTTTATTGTAATTGCTTTATATCCAGTTCTTTCCCAATTTTTCACAAAAAAGTTTTCTTTAAAAATTAGTAAGCTCATTGGTTTAAAAAAATCCTAAAAAATACACTTTACCTCTTTTTAGCCTTGTGACAGTACATCAATACATCAGCAATTCTTGTTTGGTGTATTTTTTTTACTTTCGTGATCGTCATATGCATTAGTAATAATAAATGAAATCTATGATTAAGAACCAACTGGGTGTTTGTAAACTGCTTTAATCCACTAACTGTCAAGATATAAGGTGGGATTCTTCAACCTTTTTGTTAAAAGTCGTTTGCCACCACAAATTACGAAAAGTAATCTCAGCATTATTTATGACAAACTTTCTGTCACTAAAAATGGTAATTTTTTAAAAATTCTAAAATAGCTCGGTAGTTAACTTTTCATGCGCATTTATTTTGACCATTTCATCAGCAACTTGTCTTGAATATTATAGGATTACGCCCTGACACAAAAATGGCGGCTGAGGTAGGCGGATTTTTTTTTTTCAGCGTTTGTACTGTTCCTTGAACTTGAATACCAGTCTGTCTTGCCTTCTTCTGCGATTAAATGAAGCGAAAAATATTTTTAGAAAATATTGGTATACAATTTCAAAGGACTGTCGTACAAGCACTGAAAACGAATCCACCTACGACAGCCGCCATATTTTTTCCAGCACGTAGGCCTATTATTCAGAGGGCTATGCACCAGCGGGTAATGGGTTAACGCAATAAGATGAGTAATAAGACGGACAATTGTATAGGAAAACAAGGTCACAATCCACTTATTCAGTGGAAAATACAGAAGTATCTCCCCCCGAGCCAAAGGCGGATTTTTGTTCGCAACTTTAGCAATAATGAAGGTATTTTAGTAAAATTTTCATCATAATAACTTTTATATTCAAATTTGAATTGCTTAATAGGTGTATAGCCAACATAGTGAAAAAGTACCCAAGCCGGGACTCGAACCCGGGTCATCAGTACAGCGCGCTGACGTTCTACCAACTGAACCATTTGGGAACGATACTCAGCTTGGAACTTTCTCACTATAACATGTTGGAGAGGCTACAAACGCAGCACAAGATGGAATATTTTTTTTCCGTGAGCTACCAAACCTGGGGCAAACACGAAATCAAAGAAAACCCAGCATCGATAATTGAATAAATTCATATTCGCACTGACGTTCTACCAACTGAACCACTTGGGAACGATACTTAGCCTGGAACTTTCTCACTATAATTTATTATACTGATGACCCGGGTTCGTGTCCCGGCTTGGGTACTTTTTCACAATGCTGGCTATACGCCTATTAAGCAATTAAAATTTGGATATTATGAATGCAAGGCGTGTGAAATTTTCTATGCAAAAATTTCCAAGTATTAAAATATGAATTTATTATAACTTTTCTTTGTGTTAAATATAATGACATCACGGGAAATACTTGAACAGCACTGTAATTTGGCCATTGGCATCGTGTATGCTGCCAAATACTCGTACATTCTGAATTATGAGAAAGTCTAGATCAGTGTTGTTTGAACGTAAATGACGTCATCACATTTCTCAGAAAACTACCATAATTTACGAAATAAACGCCGTACTCATAATATTCAGCATAATAAATAAACAAGAAAGAAAAATCATGCGTCAAGCATAGATTAGGTAACACTTTCCAACGCTTCCAAAATAATTTTACAAATCATTACCGTTTAATGAACTGAAAGATAACATCTAAGTAAACAATTTGGAAAACGCATAACATATTTAAAAACGTAATTTCCGGAAATTCCAAGATATATTTCCAACATATACAATATTCGGAAAAATATCCGAATACTTTTATTCAGCCCTGTATAGGATCTATAGATTTGTATATATACTACATAGGATGCTAAACTTTAGTTTAGTTAGGAAACGCGTAGCACAGTTTAAAATTCTCCTTCTGAAGTTTCTGTCAATAAACGGAAATGTGTTCGCGAACTTTTGTGCTGCCCTGTATAGGATCTACAGAATTTATACGCACCAAGTAATAGACAAAAAGAGAGTTAAATTTAAAATCGCGTTCAGCAACTTAAAACGCACTTCCAGGAATTATTGTTAACAGACAGTAGAGAATTCTTTTGTGTGTCCCTGTAAATGAACGATGACTGCTATACACACAATATTCTGTAGTAAGCCTCTTGCAATGCACCTTAGTGATATATGTAAATTTCAATGCGTTTAAAATAGTGAAACATTATATAATTAAACCGCAGACGATTTTTATCCATAGACCGTAATGTAATGGAATTCTTTTGAGTGTCCCTGTAAAAAAAACTATAAGTGCTACACACTTCAGTTGAAATAGGGAACATGCTATAGATAGCGACAATAACATATAAAAATTGCAGGACAATCCGAGCATATTTACGGGAGTTAGAGCACGGACAGACGGCAGACGGCCAGACAAACCGAAGTCATAAACACTTTTCAACTAGGTTGGAAAGTGTTAATAAATAAATATCGTAAACGCCATATTCGACAAAAGCGCTGAACTTGTAAGAATGTGCTTAATAAACAGTTAAAATGGTGAGAGCACCACACCCAAGTATTGTAAAACGGCGTGACAAATGACGTTCATTTAATTATAAAATCGAGTTTTAAGGTGATTTTAAAATTTAAAATTTAATTTATTTATTGAAAAGCATCAGTTGGCATTTATAAGTACTATCCAGAGAGCGAAAATAAAATTGACGTAAACGCCTCATTAAAAAATTTTTGACTTTTAAAATAAATACCACAGATTAAAATCTAGAGAACTGCTTAAGTGATACTAAAAGAAAACAACAAAAGGCTTATAAAAACCTTTTTAATGATCCAACATATGCTTCAACGCTCATTACGGCGTCATTTTCAAGAAAATATAATAATAAACAAAGTATTCTTGCAAATTTTGAAAAATAACCTATAAGTTAATAAAAATAACCTAAGTTATTTTTCAAAATTTGCAAGAATACTTTGTTTATCATTATATTTTCTTGAAAATGACGCCATAATGAGCGTTGAAACGTATGTTGCATCATTAAAAATGTTTTTATAAGCCTTTTTTTGTTTTCTTTTAGTATCACTTAAGCATTTCTCTAGATTTTAATTATATTTAGTGATCTTATTTTGTGGTTATGAAATACCACAGAGTTTCCATATATAACTGACAAATTTTGAATTTTTCTATCAGTATTTGTACATAAAAATTTGTGTTATTTAATCGCTGTAAATTTTGGATTAATTAGGAGAATTTTTCAGTTTAAAAATAGCGGTAAGAAAAGGGCGTAAAACTTAGCAGCTATGCATTTCTTCGGTAAATCACGGTAAGTAAATCTACTGAAAATATTGTTACAATAACTTCATTATTTCTAAATGTCTAAACGAATATCCTTTTGGCTGGGAATCAGACACCAAGTATCTTGATTGAATAAGTAGATTGCGTCCATGGTTTCCTGTATGTTTGTTTTTGTCTTGATGGGTAATACCATGCCTCTTATTTTGTTGAAACAGTTTTCGAACACCCTGTATTCAACTTGGAACTTGTTGCCTGAGCTCTACTTTCACCAACCTTGCTGCAGCCCTGTTGAACATTACCCCTAAGGTGCCTCATATCTTTTGAAATCCTTCTACCGCCAGTGAAAATATATGTTGTTTCTATTGTACTCTGTCATAATAATATCTGTCATGTGGACTAAATGCGATATTTAAAAAAAAATCAATTTCAAAATTAAACAATTAGAGACGATCAAAATGTTAAAATATGCAATATTTCCATATTAGGGTATTTATTATGATTCAATACGTTCCTCAAACTCATATGACGTTATAATCACTTGCTGACGTCATATCTACTTGCTTTCTCTATTACTCATATTGATACTATCTTTGTATTATTCTCAAACAATGGAAAAAGTCTGTTAAACTTCCAATATCACGTCCGATTAATTTTCTTTTCAATTTTCTAATGACATCATATTAACCTGCTTTCTGTATTTACAGATACTCATACTCCTTGTATTATTGAGAAATGTTTGAAAATTTCCGTTTTATTACCAATATGACGTCATATTAAATCTTTTTTTTCAATTGGTGAAACTTTTTATTTCATTTTCATTTTTCACGTGGAAATCTTTCAATAGAAAACGAATTATTGTAGAAAAATTTTTATTGTGGATTTTTAATTGTTGGCAACTGCTATAACGAAAAATGTTTAAATTTAATTAAAAAAAGGGGCTGTTAGATTTTTGGTTTTTTATCTCTATATATTAAATAATACGATTTTTTCAAAATGTTATGATTTTGAGCTTCATAGTAGGTATTAAGCTATAAGTACACAAAATTCCATGTCTGTAAGTTATATAGTTTCTGAGAACCGGCTCTGTGACGGATAGACAACGTAGCAGGACAAATAGGGTGTCGTGAGATGAGTGAAATCCTAAAAATGTGACAGAAAGCAACCAGTTTGGATTTGATAATAGCCTTAAATATGACGTTCTTGTATGACAATATATCCAAATGACTAACATCAGAAAATAAAGAACAATAATACAAGAAATGTAATTTTATTACAAAACAATAAATTAAAGAAAACGAAATAAAAAGTAATAATTTGTTATTATAATTTCCTGAAAAAAAAATGAAGAAATCTTTTTACAATATAAGAAGCTCTAAATTAACATCATTCCACAAAAAATGATTTGGATCTGTACAAAATGTTGAAGCTATCACAACAAAAAATAAACACATATTTTACACACAACATCTCACATTCTATAGTATATAATAATTTGAAATTCTTATGAAAGTTTTCGAAAAAATTTTGTACTTTGAAGAATCATCACAACTAGTTATAAAATCACGCAACATACTTGTAAAACAAAAATTCGAAAATTCGACTTCCGAAAATAGACATTCGTTTTTAGTAATACAGATATAAAAACTATCTCAGTTCCACCCTAAGTGTTGCTTTTGAACTTACACGATATCTTAATGTGTGTGTTAAATAAAATTCAATGCGTGTATTAAATAAAATTAACTATGTTTTATAGTAGAATCATAATATAATTTCATATTAATATAAAACTAACATGCTGTTTTTGCAAGCTAAGCCTAGCAGATATTCGAAAACGGGGTTTTCTCGCCAAAATAACGTTCTCAAAAAAAAATATCGCCAACCCCGGTGGCTTTTTCAGAAAGCCTCACGTTTTCAGCACAAGCTTGGCGAAAGAGAGAAAGCGCAGCCAGCTCTATCGCCAATCGTCGTTCATGTCTTTTATTTTGATCTCAACTTGAATGTGAAATGACGGCTGACATTTCTTTAGCTTTGATTTCTTTAAGAACATTTTTTAAACTTTGTATGCTGGTGAAGGAGAGAAACTGAAGAAGAAAAAGAAACTTATTTAAGTTTAAATTATATATATTGTGAAATTAAAAGCATTTAAATATCAAAAAGCTCTTTATTTTAAAGAAATGTATTAAATGTAAACCACGGCAAAATAACATTTCCTCATGCTATCTTCTCCACTTGATAACATTTCTGGGAAAAAAAAACAAAAACAGAAAGGGTTGCTGTTTGCTATAATATGTTTGACGTCAGAAACAAGAAGGGGTGGGTACGTAGCGTTGGATTCAGCACCACACCGACCGTAATTCTGGCGCCAACGAACGTGCTGAAAACGTGAGGCTTTCCGAAAAAGCACCCCGGTGCATCTGCCACATCTCTTCCAAAAGTGGTAAAATAAAGTCTGAAAGTGTAGGTGCCATTATGCACTGGAGTGTGTTATACGCCGAAATATTCGGTAAGTTAAATGTATTTTTTTAGTTTAAATTTTAATGCGAAAAGTACATCAATAACGAAATAATAATTCCCATTATTCCCCTTTATCACCCTTTCTTTTATAACACTAAATTGCCAAACTGTCATTAAAAGATTTAATTAGATGTCATAGAAATTAACTTAAATTTCGAAATTTTGAGAGCTATAAATAAGTGTCCTCAGATCCTTTAAAATAATTTGTTTGTTTCAGCTTTTAATTCGCAATATTCTCAGTTATTATTCATATTTACAATCATATAAAAACATTCATGTGACTAAAAACCGAGTTGCAAAAAGTTTACAAAAGCTTAAGCTTATTTTATGTTGCGAGATTTTATAAAGTACTGGTAAACATATAAATGTACAAAATGTAAGTTGCTTGGAAACAGCTACAAATCTCGTAAGAAATCCTGTATCTGAGTAGACAAAACTTTGCTTTAGGTAAAATATTATAACACTATAAATTGTCTTTGCGAGAAAATGGCAACACTTATTGTTAATATGAATGTGTGAAAAATTGTCAATTGTATTGCAAGACCCACTCCGCCGCTGCTTAAGCCGCTGTGCCATAACTTTGCATTTTTTCTTGAGTTTCTTTGGAAATGATCATCAGAAGCTTGTGTATTGCGACTTGAAGATCTGTAAAATAGTAATAGAAATTAAACTATGTGACTAATTAAATATATATACATATATGTTACATAAAAAATTTATTTCCTTCGCATTTATTTCGCATTAGTCCTTTAAATTAATCTAACTTCTGACATAGTCAGTATTTCCTTATTTCTTAATAATATTTATTCCTATTTAATGCCCTTTTAAAAGTAAACACCCGTATATTAATAATTATCTTATTCCAAATCTTAATCTAAAATTTTAAGTTTATTCGTAGCTTTTATCAGCTCCCCAATCTATAAAATTCCGAGACGCTTTCTCATTTTGAATGTTTTTTAAAAAGCCATTTTTTTTAAATTATTATTACTCCATGCTCTTATTTCGCGTGCTGAGGACTTTTCACTTCAAAATTGATGCGCGGCCAGGGAAGGAACTATTTCGTGTTTTAGCTTCTCCCTCTCGCCTCAGTCGCTGGGCTGGAGGTCGCCTCTCACTCATTGGTTTGTGCACACGTGACGTCGTTTTTCTGTATGTCTACGCTCAGTGAACAAAACTCGCTGGCATCCTTCGGAGTGGAGGATTTTTGACGTGTTTGGAAGTATAAACAAATATGTATCTGGTGTTGTAGACTCGTAGAATTTTCATATCAGCTATTTAACATCTATAAACCATGTCGTGAGCCATCGTGAAGCCTGAGGGCTATAAGTTTATGCCTGTTGGAATTGTTACGGCATCGCTCTTATTCTAAATAACAGATTTGTCTGGAAATTGGCTGGTCTTTATGGAAGAAACTCTTGTGGACTCTTTTCATTGCCTCACCTCTTCGCCGTGATTGTTGATGTCGATTGCAACTTTGTATATCTTTAACCAACTACCATTTTCTCGTGGAGTATTGCATCTCGTGGTGTCTCATCTTCGTCAAAACGCCACTTATATATACACACCCATCATCTTAATCTTTTAACCTCTTTAACCTCTTATCAATATTATCTTACTTTAATCAAAACTCGCTTCATAAATTTTTAATTTAGTTAATAAATGAAAACTTTGTACAAACAAAAAACCACACAATGAATTATGAAATACGCTTTGAATGGAAAATATTGCTTTGTTCTTTGTCAGTTACTACGTAAAAAGAGTTCTGCGCGGGTCGGGTTGTACCTGACTAGAGATTTCATTTGAAGTCAACCCAAAATCCGACCTGAACACGACAAAAAAATTTTGTCTACCCGAAACAGAACCCGAACCCGAAATGGAAGAAAATCAATTGATATTTTAATACAGTTATGGGAAAATAACCTACAATTGTATTTCTATTATCAATTTTATCTTTCAAGTCGAAAAATGAACATTCATATACTCATTAATGTTCAAATATATAGTTTCTTTTTTTAATCTGAAAAAAATATTCTAAACTTTTTTGAAAATTCGGATGAGTTCGAACATGAACCCGAAATAAAAGAAAATTAATTGATATTTTAATACAATTATGGGAAAATAACCTATAATTGTATTTCTATTATCAATTTTATCTTTCATTTTGAAAAATGAACATTCATATACTCATTAATGTTCAAATATATAGTTTCGTTTTTTAATCTGAAAAAAATATTCTAAACTTTTTTGAAAATTCGGATGAGTTCGAACCTGAACCCGAAATGAAAGAAAATTAATTGATATTTCAATACAATTATGGGAAAATAACCTATAATTGTATTTCTATTATCAATTTTATCTTTCAAGTTGAAAAAGGAACATTCATATACTCATTAATGTTGAAATTTATAGTTTCATTTTTTAATCTGAAAAAAATATTCTGAACGTTTTTGAAAATTCGGATGAGTTCGAACATGAACCAGAAACGAAAAAATTAGCATCAACTTGATCCGAACCAAAGCACGGGTCGGGTGGAGTGTGTAAAATTGGATTACCCGATCCGATGAAGGACTCTACTTTAAACCACTTACTCGATTTGTAAAGTTAATTTTAAAACTTTATTTTCCATGATACATTATTTATTTTTAATTCAGTGCGCAGTAAAAGTAATTTCTTGCTCAATTTCAAAATATAACCTTGTTTATTTACAATATATCCACAAGGAATTCGCAGTGTTGGAAAAATAATTTCTGACACAAGAATTTGAGTTATGTCCGTGGACAGAAAATTGATATCTTCTAAATAACTCCACAGATGGCAGAAAAAAAAAAACCTCTATTGTGAAAGAGAAGCTTATTAGTTATTTTTAACTTACAAAAACGTTGCATCTTATATCTGTATAAAATATATCTATCTACAAGTATATATATATATATATATATATATATATATATATATATATATATATATATATAATAAAACTTTTATAAAAAATAACCATTAAATAACATAAATAATCGACAACAGATAAACCGATAATTCAATGCCATATATAAATATATCGAAAAATTTATGATTCTCAAAATTAAAGTAAGTGGAAAAAATACTTAAAGATGTAGAGAAAAAATCCAATATGCAGTATAAAAAACTTTTGTGTATAGCCATTAAATCTCATAAAAAATCGACAATATATGAAATGATAATTATAATACAATACAAAGACATATATCCAAAAATGTATGATTCTCTATATATAATACAATAATTTACGAAAAAAATGTCATGACGTCATTTCCGTGAATACTGTGGTTGCAAACACAGCATCTACATAATGTAAAAATTGAATTTTAATAAATTAGTTCTCCCGATCTGGGGAAATACCTGTATGATGTTAAATAAGTTCAAAGCAATTAAAAAAAAAACGGTTCCGTACTTAAAAAGTAAAAATAGAACCGTTATAAGATTACTCCTGTGTCTGCCCGTCTGTCAGAGACCTCTTTCTCGTAAACTATGGGACGTGGAAAATTCAAACTTTTGGGAAAGTTATAGTCTTTTTACCCACATATTTTCAGATTATTAGCCATTCACAAATATGTTTAGGAAAAATTTAGGGGAGCCAATTAAGTTACATGAAAAAAAAATGCTCTCTTTTTGTATATCGTGTGGGGTATTGTGTGAAAGATCTCGTAATACCGAACTCAAAAATATATTTGTTTTAATTTTAGGTATCATATTTTCAGAGATATCGTCGAAAATGCAATGAAAAAATATGTCACCCCCCTCTATTTCCGAATCTACTGAAACTAAAATTATAAGAAATTAGGGGTAGTAGAAGTTTATTTAAATCTTGCAGGAAAACTGTAGGGATTTTCCTAGGTAACATAGTTTTTGACAAAAACGTATTTATCCGTTACACACAAACTTTACTTTTCGGGCGGTCAGCGGGGGAATTGACGGGCGCTCGAGGTATCTATCGACGCAGAATCATCCAAGGATATTTGATAATGATTTTCGAAAAAATGGTCGGTAATTAGCCGAGATATTATTTAAGTTACTTAGTCGAGATATTATCTAAGTTAGAAAAAAAAATTCTTTTTATATATCGTCTGGGGTATTGTTCAAAAGATCTCGTAACATCGAACTCAAAAATATATTTGTTTTAATTTTAGGTATTATATTTTCAGAGATAGCGTCGAAAGTACTCGTAAAATATGCCCCCCCCCCCTCCTATTTTCGTTTCTACAAAAACTAAAATTATAAGAAAAATAGGAATCGTAGGAGTTTATTAATTGATAAATACTAATTGAGCGGAAGTTATATTCGCACTTGACCAATTTATTTACCATTAATTTGATTTTTTGGATCACCTGAGCTCTAATTAAAGAGAAATAACTGTATTTGATTCAATGCTTTTACCTGTCTTTGCTATCGAGTTTGATCCACAGATCGTTGAACTGTCTCTGTTGCTTTCCCCGCGCAGGCGGAGGTGTCGAAACAGTCCTTAACAATTGCACCCCATGATGATGGTGTCCCCTTTTTCTGTATCGTCTGCGGGACCCGTCATCCCAAGAACCACGGGTTCCACTCAGATCATTGGTGAAACCGTCTTCTACTGGACCTCTTGGACGTGGATGATGATGTGGCCTTCGGTAACTAAAATATAAAAATACAATATATGGATGCTTTAAGATGATACCTCAGACATATTTTATATACAAGATGAGAATAAAGTCTTCTGGAAATAAAAATAATTTAACAAAACACTTCATAAAGAACTTGTAGAACTGACCACTTTCGAATGCATAATTTTGTTACCAGTTTAAAGATGCTCGATATGCTGTCTGGCGTATACAACACAGATAATTTAAAACTCCAATAGATTTTTTACATTTTATACATTTTGTTACATTTACCAACAACTACACCAAAAAAGCGTTTTTAATACTTTCGTATTAGCCGCATCCCAATGGTCCATCTCAAAACATTTCGAAATTTATAGCCACCTTTGTGATTAGGATTATTTCAGTATTTAAGCGCGTAGTTCGATTACATATCTGTAAAATTCGTGTTTTATTGATCTATTTATTTGCGAAGTTTTAACCCAAGAAGCACAAAATTTTTGGGCCAACGTTGGCTAGTTGTCGTTACACGTTGGCCCACCGTAAGACATGCATGCCTTGTCGTACCATTAGCCAACGAACCATTTGCCAACAAAAGACCTACAGTGCTACAATCGTTTACTGCTCAGAATCCTGCTGAAATATGCTCCAAATTAGAAGGAACTCTGCACCACCATTCCCCAATAATTTGCCCGCCCTACGTTTCCACAAATTGCCAACGATGGGGCAATAAACTGTACTACTTGGGAATTCGTCTTTCAATTTAATTAGGGAATATTACACGGAAACAAACAACAGCTAAATTATTTACATTCTTTCATGTAAAAAAGGGGGATTTGTTTATAAATTTCTGACACAATAGAATTGGACGGATTCGAACACTGGACTTCTTCTTTTGAAACAGAATATACTGCCTGGGGGCTACTAATGCTGTATTACATCGTCGCAATGTCTATCGCTTATACTCCGTCACAAAAAAATGTGGATTGTTTTAAGTATCAACTGCAGCATCTTTGCATGTCGCATAACAAGTTATCATCTCCATCTTCATATGATCTTAATAAAAGAAACGTGAGAAGTTATCACTTCGAAAAAGGAAGAAAGCAAAAAAAAAACGCTCAAGGATTTCTTCACAACACTTAACGATATATTATTTGAAAGGATGCATTCAAATAGCATTTTACAAGTTTATCTTTTTTCTCGCAAATTGGAATGCATCAAAATTTCAGACTTAATGAAACTATATATATATATATATATATATATTATAATTTACTTCACATAAATTTCATCTAAAAATGAGCAATTAAAGCAAGATTTTATTCAATAATTTTAAATATTATTAGAAACAGAATAATTATAATTTTAAGTATCAACTGCAGCATCTTTGCATGCCGGAAAACAAGTTATCGTCTTCATCTTCATGTGATCTTAATAAAAGAAACGTGAGAAGTTATCACTTCGAAAAAGGAAGAAAGCAAAAATAACACTCAAGGATTTCTTCACAACACTTAACAATATATTATTTGAAAGAATGCATTCAAATAGCATTTTACAGGTTTATCTTTCTTCTCGCAAATTGGAATACATCAAAATTTCAGATTTAATGAAATTAAAATATATATATATACAGGGTGTCCCAAAAAGGAGTACCCATTTTTAAAAATGAATAAGAAACAAACGGATAGAGTTATTAAAAGAATTCTTGCAGGAAACGGATATGTGAAGTCTGGAATTTTATTTAGAGTATTTTATTATATTAGTTCAAATTCTTACCGACAGATGGCGTTGCGGCTACCGCATTCCTTAGCAATAGTTGAAAATTAAATGACAATATTTTCAATATGTCCTCCATTCATCACAATAACATGCCGGAGTCTTAGAATGAAATTAGCACACAACTTCTGCAACGTCTGTACGGAAATGGCTGCACACTCTTGAGCGATTAATCGCTGGAGCTCAGCTAGCGAAGTGAGAATTTGGCAGTAAACTACATCCTTCAGATGGCCCCAAAGAAAAAAAACCACACGGATTTAAATCTGGTGAGTAAGGTGGCCAATTCATACCCTTGCCGGTTAATTTCGGGTAATTTTCCGTGCTGTAGCGCCATCTATCGGTCAGATTTTGAACTATCATAATAAAGTGTTCTAAGCAAAATTCCAGACTTCACACATCCGTTTCCTGCAAGAATTTTTTTAATATATCTCTATTCGTTTGTTTCTTATTCATTTTTAAAAATAGGTACTCCTTTTTGGGACACCCTGTATATATTATAATTTATTTCACATAAATTTCATCTAAAAATGAGCAATTAATATGATGTTGAATCATATATATCTTAAATTAAATTTATATTCTAAATTATATTTTATTTTTCATCCCTTCTTTCCAAATTTAAATCCCATTATTCTTGGTCCCATTATTCTTTAACAAGGTCATTTATTTAAACTCATTTTATTCTGCTAGGAAATCTCTCATATCTGTTCTTCTATCAAGGCGACCACATATAATAATAAAATAATAATAATAATGTAAAAGAAAAGTGCAATAGTCATATAGAATTGATATCAGAATTCACAAGATGTCTGCTCCACGTTCAAAATGAAATAATTTATAAAAACAAAGGATTTTGTGGCACGTCACTTATATGTAATACCCTAAACATTAAAATTCGCAGACGCCTTCTTTGGATAAACTTTCATGTTATAGCAGATGTTATTTCGGCCTTTCCCATAAGGGTTAATGCTATAAAATTCATGGTTTTCAGCGCTCCTGGTAGCTCAACGTCCCGTCAAGCAAATTCAAACCACTCCCAAAGGTTTAACATTAACGAATCTTTTTCTGTTATTCTTTGGCACATTTTCGCAATCGCCATGACTCTATATTTTAATCTTGGCTGTTATATTGTAACCGCGATTCAATAATCACTTTACCGCCTCTGCTCATAAGTGAAGTTCTAATTAAAAGTCGACTGAGAGGCCATCCCATGTTTTCAGTTGTTCTATCCCATATTATTTTGAAGTGTTCTTGTCTTAGAGAAATAAAGCCTACAGTATGCAAAGAAATCATCACGTGTGGACTATTATTTCCATCTTTCCAGGATTATTCATTTTCAGGATCTACGGATTTCTGGTCGTTATTTGCGGGAATAACTACCATGCTAATGTACTCCTATACCACAATTCTGTACGATCACTTTGGATCTTTAACAGATGCAAACAATCCTTCAAACAAAAACTACATTTACATATCTATGCCCAAACCGGCTCTATACCATAATTAAAGCAAGATTTTATTCAATAATTTTAATTATTATTAGAAATAATAATTATTATTATTTGTTAAAAGCACACTATTATAAAAAAAAAATAACAGGACACTCCGATTACACTGGTCGGCTCATAATTAGTTTCAAAATATCAAATAAAATTTTCTCCAAACTGAAAAAAAAAACTATACAATATTTTTTTATTGAACCATAGTTTTAATTCAGCAACTGTCACAAATACACTTAAGTTCAACTTTGAGCAAAGGGTGAGGGGACACAGATATTTTCTGTGGCAGTTGAGAATATTTCAAATGATTTATATTAAATTCATATTTAATACTTGGAAATTTTTCCAGAGAAAATTTCTCACGCCTTGCATTCATAATATTCAAATTTTAATTGCTTAATAGGCGTATAGCCAACATAGTGAAAAAGAACCCAAGCCGGGATTCGGACCCGGGTCATCAGTATAGCGCACTGACGTTCTACCAACTGAACCACTTGGGAACGATGCTCAGCCTGGAACTTTTTCACCATAACATGTTGGCAAGGCTACAAACGCAGCACAAGAGGGAATATTTTTCGTGAGCCGCCAATCCTGGGGCAAACACGAAACCAAAGAAAATCCAGCATCGACAATTGAATAAATTCATATTTAATACTTGGAAATTTTTCCAGAGAAAATTTCTCACGCCTTGCATCCATAATATTCAAATTTTAATGTTATGGTGAAAAAGTTCCAGGCTGAGTTATCGTTCCCAAGTGGTTCAGTTGGTAGAACGTCAGTGCGCTATACTGATGACCCGGGTTCGAGTCCCGGCTTGAGTACTTTTTCACTATGTTGGCTATACGCCTATTAAGCAATTAAAATTTGAATATAATGATTTATATTAGTTACAATAATTGTCACTTCAAGATTGCAAAAAAATTTCAAAAAGTATTTAATTAATTAAAAAAATTTTAAACTGTGTGGATCTGCAGGTGGCAAATGAAGGAAGAGAAAATTTCAGAAGTAGGGTGATTTAGGCGACATTTCTAAAGAAAAACAAACTGTAATTTATGATAACGAATACCGGGAGATTTTCCTCAGCCGTCATGGGACAAAGTTTGCACTTATTTGTCGATCACCATAAAATTTTATTAAATTTGTTGACTTTCCCAGATTTTAGATAAAATATTAGTAAATTCTCTGAATTTTCCAGGTTTTCCAAGAGGTGTAACAGCCCTCTTATTATGTAACAGTTCAACTACTCTCATCACGTGAGTAGGCGATGTTTTTGAATGCGATCGTAATTTTTGCCCACTAACCGTCCATGTGCGGAAAAGTTTATCAATGCTCTCTTTTCTCTAACCTTCGATGGATGTGTGAATCTCGGAAATTGTGAGTTGCTGTTTTCTTTCGATATTTATGCAAATTATTGTAGCTGGTCAACCGATACTGTGGATATACAAGCTGCGAATTTTCGTTTAGATTTGTACTTAGAAGCGGTACTTAGAAGCAGTACTGAGAAGCAGTCCTTAGAAGCAGTACTGAGAAGCAGTCCTTAGAAGCAGTACTGAGAAGCAGTCCTTAGAAGCAGTGCTTATAAGCTAGTGTCAGTATTTTACGGCTAAAGTTCTCAAGATTTTAGGAGATCAGTAGCTGGTATCTTACCTTGAAGCCTCCCTCACTACGAATAACGTCGGGTTAAGCTGTATAGATTTACGTGCCTGTTGAACTGGTGAAAAGCCTGTATCAGAGCTCAACGGTTTTAAGACGTGGAGTTGACCTAACTTGAAATTGCGCCCTGACTCTCCGCTGTCGACGGACTGTAAGTTGTATTTTCCCTTATATATTCCATTTACTTATTTGAGAGTTTTTATTTTTGGGGCGCTTCAAGTCGAAGGCTAAGACTATTTCTTTTGAGTTAGGTAAAACGAGTAGTTCTCGCTCAACATCCCTGCCCAAATAGACTCAATAAACTTGTTTTAATTTAAACCTTAACTTCTGTTCTCTCTTTGCTCTACCAAACGGCCTGGTACTTAACATTATGATCGTTACAATTCTTATTGTTATTGTTATTAAGGCGGTTCTCAAAAAAAAAAAAATTCACTTCTCAACAACACAAAACATTCTGAAACATTTACGGACTATTTTTAAGTAGATTTCGTCAGAAATACTACCTATTACATTCTCCCCTATGTTGGAATTTCTGGAAAAATTTTGCAGATCTACGCCGATCATGACTCCCAGAACCCAAAACCACCCCCAGTTCAAAACTTTATCTATCTATCTATCTATCTATGTCACTTTTTTATGGACACGATAACTTCAATAATTCTGCACATATCTCTTCCAAACTCAGACATAAAATCAAAGGGCATAAAATCTCGGTCAAGTTCGTTAATGGGCAAAATCAAACGAAGGGGGCGGAAATGGGGGGGCTTTTTGTGAAAAGAGAAAAAAACCCATAATTTCTTAATCATGACACGTATCGAATCCATTTAAAGTTATTATTACTTCTAGGAAAAGGACCGAAAATTTATGTATGACAGATTTTTGATATCATTAAAAATGGCCTCGAGGGGGAGGGGGAAATAGGATTTTAAGAAGAAAAAAATTCATAACATTGTCAATTCACAAGATATCAAATCCGCTTAGATTTATTATAAACCCTCTTAATATTATCTACAACTTTTATATTGACAAGTTTTTCATAGGAACAACCATTACAGCAAAAAAGAATTAAAAACAAAAAAAATCCCTGCTGTCTCCGCCTACAGATACAGGTAGATTTCGAAATAGGCGGTCTCAACTGTTGCATCATGGCAAAAAAGGTAATTTCTTTTGCAATTCCTAATAAATAGGCGTCCCACGGTCTGCATCTTCGAAATCTACCTGTGCCTGTAAGTCGAGCTGTCAGGGATTTTTTAAACTCAAGAACATGGCATTTGCAGACCTGAATATTGAAGAAATTTGAAATCGAATGGCATTTCCCATTTTTTGATAAAATAATTATTTATCGAGTTATAACCGCTTGTTGTAACGTGACGACAGATTTTTCTCTTTTGCCTCACTGTCTCGTCCAGAAATTCAATTCAAAACGCCGACTTTGATAGTATTTTTCGAAAAATCTTCTGTTTTTACCAGAAAATGGAAAACCCTATTCGATTACATAGTTTCTGAATAAGAACACCTGCCATTTTAATGCGTTTCCGAACAAAAATGAATTCAGAAATGTGTCAGAAAGAAGCTTCTTTGGATCTGAGAAAAGCCTTAATGCTCACTTTAATAAAACTGTATTAATTACAAAAGCAGAAATATTAAATACACAAATATATTAAATATGTTTAAAAAATCAAATAATAACTTATTTTATAAAAAATAAGTAGGAGAAAAAAAAGTCTTTAAATAATAATTTAAAAGAAAGGGAAAGAGGAAAGTGGAAAAAAGTTTGTAGTTCAAGCATTAGCAACAGTGTCGTTGCGTGTTGAAAAAAAAAAGTTATCATCTTCATATAATCTTGATAAAAGAAACGTGAGAAGTCGGCACTGACCATTTCGAAAGAGAAAGAAAGAAGAAAGTATCGCTCAAGGATACTCTTTCAATACTTATATATTACTTGAAAGGATTCGTCCAAATAGCATTTTGTAGGCTTGTCTTTCTCCTCACAAGATTAAATGCATCAAAATGTTTAGCTTTTATGAAAAGTAAAACATTGAATTTTATTGGATTTATGATTTACTTCACACAACTTCAACTAAAAACAAGTTGGAAATTGTACGTCAAACGTGACAAATGAGGTGCGTTCGTACTATAGCTAGTTATATAAATATTCAGATCTTGATGATATTTAATTCTGTGAAATGAATTATATCGTCTGCAGATTAATTTCTGTCATAAAATAAGTGTCTCGGTCGCTTGACGATTAAACCTCGGAAGCTCCTCTAACAAGAAAGCACCGATTTTTTTTTATTTTTAATCAAATTTATTAATAAATGTTTTTATTAATATTTTCTAAAGTTTTGATTCGATTTTCATAAAATTTGAAATGACTCGACAAAATTTCGCAAAGATCTCGACAAAATATATCTTAAATTTCAAACCATTTGGTCGGGTAGATTTTTCGTTGTTATATGCGGACGGACGGGCAGACAGACGGACGGACGGACAGACGGACGGACAGACAGACGGACGGACCAGACGACGACAGTAGGTGCCACGTATTTATATACTTACGAACGCACCTAATAAAGTAATTTAAGCAAAAAGGATCAGGGTTCATAAGCCGTGTGTTTTTGGCCCCTGAAATAAGACTAAAATTCGATTTTGTTATACTGACTTAATTATTTCACTTTTTAATTATTAGAAGGTTTATCCTGTACGATTTCAACAATATTTTTTGCATTTTGTTCCGATTTATATAACATACACCAGCTCAAAGTTCGTATTATTCGTAGTTATTGATGAAAAGTACACAATTTCTCCTAATTTTACCTCAATTTTTAATATATTTTTTTAATATTTTACTAGGAGCGCATCTTTGTAACACTTATATTTTTACATATATTGTACATTCTGATGTATTTTATAATATCTGTAAAGAAGAAAGTGTTGCACGATTGCGCTCATATAAATAATTGAGGTAAAATTAGGAGAAATTGCGTATTTTTCATCAAAAACTACGAATAATACGAACTTTGAGCTTGTGTAAGTTATATAAATTTGAACAAAAGGCAAAAACTATTGTTGAAATCATACAGGATACACCTTCTAATATTAAAAAGTGAAATAATTAAGTCAGTATAACAAAATCGAGTTTTAGTGTTATTTCATATGGGCCAAACACGGCTTATGGACCCTGATCCTTTCTTTATCCAATAATTTATTATAATGACAGAAGGGCTAATATTTTTGTTTGTTGAATTTTCCCCAATTTAAATGTATATTTATTTAAGTTTTAGTTGATTCGGATTTAAGGAACATTATCCAATCTAAATGCAAAATTTTAATTCAATCTGTATTGCTAAAGATTCTTCAATTTAACTGCATTTTTATGTAGTTTTAGCTTAATCGTGATTATAAAAGATTATTCTTAGTCGATATAGGTTGGTGCCTATAGCTCACATTTGCTGAATGATCTTTTGTTACAAATGTTGTATACAATGACCGTGGTGTATTCATTGTAAATTGTATGTTTTAAAAATATTTGTATATTGTAATATATTGTATACGTTGTTGTATGGAGAGCCCGATTCAGTTTGTCTGGGACAAACCAAAATAGCAGCTAGAACGTATTCGAATGGGTGCGCAATTCCAACATGAAGAATCCTCAGTAGATTTGAAGTAAACAAAATTATTACGTCTGAACATATTTATATTTATGTAATATGATGAAATGTAAACAGTTGATTTACTGGACTTATATGAACAAATAGACGTTGAATAACAAAATATGAACTTTAACACAGTCCTAGAAATATAATTCTACAATACTTTACTATCAATTTTGTCAGGTTTCTCTCACAGGTGCAAGAGTTGAAAGCTATTCTTAAGGGATTAGCGTATTGTATCTGTATCTATTGTGTACCGTTAGAGGCTGGTTTAAGAAGAATCTTAATCCGAAGGGGAGCGACTCAGAATATGAGTGGAAGGAAGGTGGAACAGAATGAAAGAAGTATTTCCATTGCAATGCGGTCTTTCATAGATAAGAAAGCTATTGCACCCTTTTGTTTAGGAAGACAGATCCGTCAAGAGGGAGGAAGGGTTGTCAAGGACCCTTGGAAACAAAGGAGAAACCCCGTAGCAAGGAGAGTGCTCTGCAGCTTATGAGAGAGAGAAAGTTAGTTCGAACGTGGTAGTGAAGGAGTGAGGTCGTTGAGAGTTGACGATCTGAGCCACGGAGGTTTAACGGGATCTCTCGAAAGAAAGAGAGAGCGGGTGGGAGATGAATAGAAATCTCAGTGCGAAATGAATTGACGTAGTCTAACGGTACACGTAGAGCGTTTTCTGTAATTGTTTTGATTTAGTGTTAAACCGGATAATTTACATCCGAGTTTAAGTGTAAATATTGTTAATAAATTGTTACTTTAACTTTAATTGAAAGAGTTAGGTTTTTCTTGAATATACATCAAATATCGTGCCCGATATCACGTATTCATATCGGTGGTGGCAGCATATCAAAAGACCGGATTTATTTCGAAGTTGTGTGGACGGAGAAGTGGAATCCGACAAATTTCTTTTCAGCTAATACACTTCTCGCCAAACATATACAATATATTTATTTGCCACAAAACCAACTTAGGCCTAACAGCGCCTTTACTGGATATTATTCACTTCGGTGCTTGCTCCACAACAAAAATTAGAAGACTGGCTCTTTTCCAATTTTGAAGATGTTCAAATCTTGATCTCGCGATCCAAAATATTTATAACTCGTGCATTTAAATCATGGATAATAATAGTGTTAGGGTGTCAGTTAATTTGATGATAACTTACGCCATAAAGGAAATGAAGTGTTTAAACTGAAATCCTACAAATATATTAAAATCATTAAAATTACAGACATTACATTACAATTACATAAAACATTAAAAACATATTAAAATTGGACGTTTCGGATTTACATGAAAATCCCTCATCAGCAAAAATTTTTTCTTAACGTAAGTCACAATCCCCTATATAGAGGGATTTTCATGTAAATCCGAAACGTCCAATTTTAATATGTTTTTAATGTTTTATGTAATTGTAATGTAACGTCTGTAATTTTAATGATTTTAATATAAATACTCAGTAGGTTCAAACGTAAAACTGTTTACAATTGTGCCCATTGCCCATCATTTTTATCATTAGATATTTCGATACAATTGCCTGTAAACCAAAATCTTTTTTAATTTTCTTATTTGAGCAAATCATTGCAAAAAACTGCATTTGTAAGTTTTTTTTTTTTAATTATTTTACTTATTTTGGGGGGATTTTATTATATTAGAAACGAAATTTTTACGTATGTCCTTAAAAAAAAAAAAAAAAAAAAAAAAAAAAAAAAAAAAAAAAACCACGAAAAATTCGCAAACGTATGAGCTCAAAATTTCTCGAACTTCTCTAGGCAAAAGACGGAAATTTCTTCAAAACCATAAAAATATCTGCCAATCGCGGGGGTGTTCTGGAAACTAGCTGTCTGTAATTTTTACGTTTTTTGATGAAATGATTTTTGATAGTGGAAGTTTTTATGCATCTTGTACGACAAGATTTAAAATATGTAATTGAAAATGTATCTAAGTAATGGAGTAAATATATTAACCGTGAAGATAAATCAAATATAATAATATATAGAATATATATATATATATATATATATATATATATATATATATATATTAATATTGTATAATAATACAGCGATATAATTAAGGTATAGTAAATTGATAGAATAATTATAGCTATAATAATATATATAGTCAAATATAATAACTCAAATTTCTTCAAATAGCAGAAAAATATCTGCCAACCACAGGGATTTCTGTAAACTTGCTGCTTGTACTTTTCACGTTTTTTGACGAAAGGATTTTTGAGAGTGAAGTTTTGTGCATCTTATAAGATGTAGGATTAAAAATATGTAAGTAAAAATGCATATAAGTATGGAGTTAATATATTAAGAATGAAGTATTAAGTATGGTGATAAATCAAATATAATAATATATCTAGAGGAGATATATATTAATCTTGTATAATAATATACAGATAGAATTAACAGATAGAATACTTTTTACTAAAATACAGTAAATAGATACAATAATTAGAAATAGAATATTATATAGAGTCAAATATAATAACTTTTTTTTTTTTTTTTTTCAAATAGCAAAAACATCTCTTTCAATCACAGACATTTTCCGGCATCTTGCTGCCTTTACTTTTTACGTTTTTCGATGAAATGGTTTTTTAGAGTGTATGTATTTATGTATGTTGTAAAATGTATGAATAAAAATACGTAATTAAAATATATGTAAGTATGGAGTTAATTTTTTAATCGTGAAGTATGGTGATAAAGAGTATGGGAATATAGAGATAATTTAGAAATTGGAAAATATTAAAAGCTTATAAATATACACTTGCTTTGTATGAAGCAGTTTTTAAAGCTTTGAAAAAAAGAACGAAAAATCATGCGTCAAGCATAGATTATGTAACACTTTCCAACGCTTCCAAAATAATTTTACGAATCATACTCTTTAATAAGCTAAAAGATAACATCTAAGTAATCCGAATACTTTTATTCAGCGCTGTATAGGATCTATAGATTTGTATGTATACTACATAGGATGCTAAATTTTAGTTCAGTTAGGAAACACGTAGCACAGTTTAAAATTCTCCGTCTGGAGTTAAATAATACGGAAATGTGTTCCGGAACTTTTGTGCTTCCCTGTATAGGATCTACAGAATTTATACACACCACGTAACATACAAAAAGCGATTTAAAATTAAAATCGCATTCAGTAACTTAAAACGCACTTGCAGGAATTATTGTTAACATACAGTAGAGAATTCTTTTGTGTGTCCCTGTAAATGAACGATGACTGCTATACACACAATATTCTGTAGCAAGTCTCTTGTAATGAACCTTATATAAATTTCAATGCGTTTAAAATAGTGAAACATTATTTAAATAAACCACAGACGATTTTTCTCCATAGACGTAATGTAACGGAATTCTTTTGACTGTCCCTGTAAAGTAACTATAAGTGCTATGCACACCCTATTCCATATTAAGCTTCTTCTAATGCACCTTAGTGATATATATAAATTTCAATGCGTTTAACCCACCAGTGGCTGAGAGGTTGTGCTCTCGAAGCTGATAGACGGGAGGTGCTGGGTTCGATCCCAATCGCGCCCGTCGGCCTAATCGTTCGAAGTTTTCGTGGTTTTCTTCGAACCGTGGATTTATCCATGCGTAAATACGGATTAGGTTCCCTTAGAAAGACCCCCACGAAGGGCACTCCCCCCGGGCCTATATCCCTAGTGTAGATAATTGGCCGTCAATAATCAATCAACTCAACTCAATGCGTTTAAAATAGTGAAACATTATTTAAGTAAACCGCAAATGATTTTTCCCCATAGACCGCAATGTAACGGAATTCTTTTGAGTGTCCCTGTAAAAAAAACTATAAGTGCTACACACTTCCGTTGAAATAGGGAACATGCTATAGATAACAATTATAACATATAAAAATTGCAGGGCAATCCGAGCATATTTACGGGAGTTAGAGCACGGACAGACGGCCAGACGGCAGACGGCCAGACAAACCGAAGTCATAAACACTTTTCAACTAGGTTGGAAAGTGTTAAAAAGGAGAGTAGCTCATAAAGGCTAGGTTCTCAGTCTAGTTTATATTGAATGGATAGTTGACTATCAATTTCAGAATTTAATAGACCTCTTATGTTTTTCCCTAAGAATCTCTAATATAATAAACATACAAAAAATTTAATTAAAAAAATATTTTTTGTCAATAAAAGTATTCTAAAATAAAGAAAACATATTACCTATCAACTAATTTGTCATTTTAATAGAAAGGTGAAGTAATTAGAGTTCGACTTCTAATCTGAACAAAGGTTCTGGTAAATCCCCGTGACTATTTGCCAACCTTTGGTGAGGTTGAATAATAAATCACAGCGGCCTTAAATCAAAGGTGTACAAAGGGATGTTGGACATCAAAAGATTTAATTAAAAAGGATGCTGCCAATTAGATTCCCTTGTGGACCATTAATTTTTCTGACAAAGTGATAAAAGTTACGGCTGCATTGATTTGATTAGACAAAGTAGAGTGTGTCCATAAATTATTGTCGAGATTTCCTTATCTCATAATTTTTTATTTAAGAACATGATGAAAAATATTAGTACATATTTGTAAAGTACAACTAAAAATGTTTTTAAGGACAACACAAACGAAGTTACAGATGCGTAAAGTTCGAACTCAAAACGTTATTACTCCAATAACGATTATAATCAAATAATAATTAATGTTAATTTTTTCTTTTCAAATTTATCAAAAAGTTATTAATGAATTATGTAAAATCCATCTATATAATTTTGCGTTCATTATTTTTGAAAGACATAATATTACATAATATGATTGTGTATTGCTTTTGATATATGAATGATGTAGATGCAAAATTCGCACTCTCCACTTATGGCGGTATTAAAAAATATATATTTTTCCACGCTCAACAACTCAAAATTTTCTGACACATTTTCAGACTCATTTTTAAAAATAAAAACATGAAATTTGGCAACGTGGTTTATGAAGAGATTTATAAGTGACATGTGTTTTTATTCTTCGTTCAATTAATTAGAAATTGATTTACAAACAATTATTTTCACAGTACGATCATTTTCTTTTGCTTCCAAGAGCTATCGCTTTGGGAAATTTGGTTCAAAATGTCCACTTTGACAGCATTTTTTGAAATATATTCTGCTTTTATCAAAAAATCGACTAATACGGACATTATAAAGTTTCTGAATAAGAGAACCTGCCAATTGGATGCATTTTAGAGCAAAACTGAATTAAAAAATAAGTCACAAAATAAGCAGTTTGGATTTGAGTACACCCTTAATCTAGTTTTTAGAAAAATGCAAAAAACTGATTATTATGAATAAATATGATATATTGCAGCATTATATATATATATATATATATATATATATATATATATATATATATATATATATATTTCTTGCCATAACAACTACTTGCACATAGTCCTAAACCTGTAATAATTTTGGTAAAGCTAGAATTTAAATTTACATATGGAAAATGTGAGTTTTGCAGCAAACTTTTATGGTAATATTGGTTATAAACCAAAATAGTTATGAATTTAAATCAACAAGAACAAAAAAAAATAAAAATAAAAAATCTGAACACTAGTTTTTATTATGTTATTTTGGGGAGTAATCAACAAAAATCAAAACGCAAAAAACTTTTATTAAAAATATTTCGTGCAAAAATTTTACTGTTAGACATGGTTTAACGTCTTCACTGTCATTAAACTAGTGGAACATTTTTTTACACTAAACTGTTAAAAATTTGCAGCAAACTGTCCAGTCATTCGACCGTTTTTATAGAAAACGGCTACATAACTGAAATTTAACTCGATTTTGACCATAATATGGACAATAATATAGGCATGATAGAGTTAAATTACAGTTACGTAACCGTTTTCTATAAAAACGGTCAAATGACTGGACAGTTTGCTGCAAATTTTTAACAGTGTATGGTCCCATATACTCTATGATAAAGTATTTACACTATGATAAAGTATTTACTAGTGTAGTTAAAGTATTATATTAAAGTATTTATTAGTATATTACTATAATCCCATGATCCTTTGCAAGCCTCGCCTGATTGGTTGAATTGGAGAATGTGAGTTTTGCTGCAAAACAGTTATTGGATAATGTGAGTTATGCATCAAAACGAGATTATCAGAATTTTTTTCAGCCGTAATATGTTTATTACAGTCCAAATCACTCTTACAGTCCGATTCGCCTTAAAAAGACGATCCCAGTGATGTGAATAACTCAATACCTTAAAAAAAGTGGATAATGTGACTTTTGTATCTGCACCATTCATATATAAATTAATTATAAAATTATAAAAATATTTTCCGCATATTGGGCAAGGTTTCTCAATTTTTTCTCTTAATATTGCATTTTTTAATTATAACTTTGATAATTATTCTTCGTTTTACGTACGAATGACCATTTATATTAAAAATAAAACCACTTAACCTACTTGAAAAATTAGAAAGAGATTGGGAAAAAAATATTTGATTTAAAACACGCTCTGACTGATTTTAGATTGGATCCGGATAATTTATCAAAGAAAAAAAAATACTATGAAACATTGATTTTTGTTGGGTTTTATTTAAATGATTTTTTTTTTTATTATTATTTGATCATATTTTATGTTCAGTATCCCCTTAAAACTTTAATTTTAACTGAAAAATGAAAAACTTATTTTGATTCCCACCTAACCGTATCTAAAAATTTTACGCGATCAGAATTGAAAATGTTTGGAATAGAAGGTAGTGAGTTGAAATTGGAAAACAGGCTTAAAAGAAGGTCAAATTTTTTTCATCTTTTTCTCATTTGACGCACAGAAACTTTTATATCATGCCATAACTTTATTTCATCAAATGTAAGCTTCCAGCAGAGTAATAGAAGAGGAAAACTTTTTTAAAACATCACCTATATACCTTCTATACTGTGGTGGCTTTCGGAAAACTTCAATAAAGCTAGGGGTATCTGATAAATAAATTTATATGTATGTATATAAAAAGTTAATCTGCGTTTCGAATCTTCAGGGGTCTGGAACAAAAAAAGAAAAAAAAAAGAAACATAAAAGAAAAATATATACGATGCTTTCACAATACTCTTTGAAGCGGGCCGCACCAAGTTACCTGGCAACTTTTCGATACTTTTCTGCAGGTCAAAGCAGGGGGTCATCTACTAGAGAACGAAGGAATAAATCAAAAAATAAAGAAAGAAAGATGAAAATCCCTTTGATCTTTACCGCCTCTATTGCATCATTTAGTTACTTCCAAGGCTTTTTGCATTTACCTTTTCTTTTTGATTTCCATTCACTTTTATGCTTTTTATATTTGGCACTCTTTTTTTTTCTATTATTATTCCGTACTACAAAGCGAGCCCGATACGCAGATATCTAGGCTAGATTGACATCTACCGTGAAGAAAAGCTTCAGTCATAATTCTTAATTACCTGGTGGCAACAGTTCTCAAACCCTATCTCGCCAAGATAAGTGACTGGAGGTATAGAAAAAAAGGAGCAATTTGTGAATGAGTTAGTTGTACGTGTTATGAGTCACAGAAAATGCTCTTTCTTTTTGGATTGTAAACATTGCATAAGATATTTTGCCGCGCGTCTTAGGCGCGTCTAGAAAATTTTGTATTTAGAGTTCGCAGAATTTTAAATAAGATATATAAGACGTGTAGCATCTATAAACTTCTAATAAATGCTTCATTACAGTGCTTCATTAACTGCTTCATTTCAACAAATGCTTCATTAAGTAATTGCATAAGATATTTTGCCGCGCGTCTTAGGCGCGTCTAGAAAGTTTTCAATTTAGAGTTCCCAGAATTTTAAATAAGATATATAAGACGTGTAGCATCTATAAACTTGTAATAAATGCTTCATTACAGTGCTTCATTTCAACAAATGCTTCATTAAGTAATTGCATAAGATATTTTGCCGCGCGTCTAGAAAGTTTTCTATTTAGAGTTCGCAGAATTTTAAATAAGATATATAAGACATGTAGCATCTATAAACTTGTAATAAATTCTTCATTACAGTGCTTCATTAACTGCTTCATTTCAGCAAATGCTTCATTAAGTAATTGCATAAGATATTTTGCCGCGCGTCTTAGGCGCGTCTAGAAAGTTTTCAATTTAGAGTTCGCAGAATGTTAAATAAGATCTATAAGACGTGTAGCATCTATAAACTTGTAATAAATGCTTCATTACAGTGCTTCATTAACTGCTTCATTTCAACAAATGCTTCATTAAGTAATTGCATAAGATATTTTGCGCGCGTCTTATGCGCGTCTAGAAAGTTTTCAATTTAGAGTTCGCAGAATTTTAAATAAGATATATAAGACGTGTAGCATCTATAAACTTGTAGTAAATGTTTCATTACAGTGCTTCATTAACTTCTTCATTTCAACAAATGCTTCATAAAGTAATTGCATAAGATATTTTGCCGCGCGTCTTAGGCGCGTCTAGAAAGTTTTGTATTTAGAGTTCGGAGAATTTTAAATAAGATATATACGACGTGTAGCATCTATAAACTTGTAATAAATACTTCCTTAATTCAATACAATTAGTCTAGTTGTTAAATTAATCGCAGGATATAATTATATATAAGAAAATTACTCATTTCAAAACTAAAGATGTATATGCTTAAAGTCATAAAACAGAACGCATAAAGGCTTATAAAAACCTTTTAATATAAAAATTGACATGTTTCGAACGCACAATGGAATTTCATAAAATTAAAAAAAACATAGTTTGTAGAAAAATAGATCCAATGGAGCCAAATCAACTATCAGGTGTTTATGAAATCCCGTTCACCAGTGCAGATAGATCATTGCAATATTATATAGGAATGACAAATAGAAATTTTAAAACGAAAAAAAAAAAAATACATGGCATCTATCAAATATGACAGAAGAACTACAGTTTTGGCCAGACTACATAAGATAGATAATTTATAAATTGATTTTAAGAATAGTAAAATAATTTATCCATTAAGTCTTTATTTTTTATCCATTTTGCGTGAGTCAATAGAAATCTATATATGCGAAGCGAGAACATGTGCAACGAATCAGCCTCCTTTGAATTACCTAAAATTTGGCACGAGATGCTTTACAAATTAAAAAAGCAATTAGAAAATATTAATTTTCACGTTTACAGTTGACCATTTTAAGCCCCTGCTTTTATTATACATAGTATCTCGTAATTTATGTTTATCAAGTTCATATTCAAAAATGTTTGCGAGAATAGTTTATTTATCATTTTTTATCTTGAAAATGTCGTCGTTTGTGCGTTCGAAACATGTCGATCTAAAAAGGGTTTTTATAAGCCTTTATGTGTTCTGTGTTATCACTTTAAGTAATACAACTTTGGTTTAAATCGCTGGAGTTGTAATAGCCCAATTGAGTGAAAAAATGTCCAGACCGGGATACGAACCCAGGACCTTAGCTTAAATGACAATGCTTTACCAACTGAGCTATTCTAAAAATTACAACTCCTGTGATTTATTTACCAATTAGAATAAGGGTTGGATTAATGAAGTATAATTACGATCCAACGTTTACTTGGTGTTTCATTACCTGCATTTTTTTCGAATGACTGCTTCAGATAAGACACCAAATGTTATCATCAAAAAGTTGTCTGAGTAAATTGCGTCTGCCGTATTTGTCTAGAATGCCCAAATAAATCATAGGAGTTACAATTTTTAGGATAGCTCAATTGGTAGCGCGTTGGCCAGTTACGTCAAAAGGTCCTGGGTTCATTAAACAATTCATAATTTTCAAATAAACATGTGAGGTTGAATACATGCTTATATACATTCTTTCATACATTAAATGAACTCAAACATTAATTTATAAATTTATTTATAGACCCATATACTCATATAAGTATATGATTTTAACTTTGATGACGTTTATGATATTATAGTTTTATTTGCTACGACTTTTAACATCGTTAACAAACGCAACAATTCCAGTTATAACAAATATTAAAAATATGATTTTTTGCTCTAATATCTCTTATTATATAAAGGAATAACGTAACTCTAAACAAGATTATTTTTTTGTATTTTTTTAAGGTTTTACTTCATTCGAAATCACGTTATTTGGCCATAATCACAATACACCATAATCACAAAATAACGGTCACCCTAAAATAGGTAAGAGCTTTAATTTAGTTTTAAAACAGTAGATTTTTTTTCCTTATCAACAAAAGTAACACATTTTTCAAAATTTTATTACCAAAACTAAATATTTAAACCAATTTTTGACTAATTTTTTGCAGAAGTTTTAGGTAGGAGCATGAAATTCAGGATAACAAATCTACAATAAAAAATAGTTAAACACGTGTTTCAGCTATTTTAAAAATTCACCCACTAAGGGAGTTAAACATCGGTCATTAACCGGATTATAGACAATTAGAGGAATAAGGCAGCTATTGCTGATTTTTGATTAGATAGATTTCTTAACACATTTTTACAAGGAAATTTTTTTTTAATCATTTATAAAGCTGAAGGATTTAGTATGGTTGCGTCAAAATAGCATACGTTTTTTCTTATTGTCATTTTGACGGTTTATAAACGTGAATGCGTTATTATAGTCGGCGTATTTTTAGGATATTACTTTCTTACTTATGTTACCCGGAAGGCCAAAATTAACTCGGGCGAAGCCGGGTGGTTCTGCTATATTAAAATAAATTTATTAGTTTCAATATGTACGTAAACAGAAAATATTACTTATCCCATTTTTACAAACTCTTATTTAAATTTTAAAATTTGTAAGTACTGCAATTTTGTCTCACTCCCGCTTTTATCCGATTTAGAAATATATATATATATATATATATATTACCTACCCATCCCTACCCTACATTGTAGTCGACACATTGTCCACCCGCGCGAAGCCGGGACGGGCCGCTGCTTAACAAAAAATTAACTGTTATTCTAATCAAGTATTCCATTGTTGATCGAAAAATTATCTATTCAATGGGTTTTAAAATCCCTAAAAATTTGGTCTATTTATTTTGAAAGGCCTGCATATGTACGACGCAGTAACTAGTAATTTAACTATAATTGTAATAATTGTCACTAATATGAATATATCATTAATCAAATCCATCACATTCATGAATCATGTGGAAAGAAAACAAAAATTATAATGGTATTGCCATACAATAGAAACATGCCGCTTTTTTGTTTAAATTATGGTATACAATTTTAATTCAATTGAATAACAATTGCTGTTTATTTATACACTGGAATCTCAGTAAAAGAACATCCAGCTTTACTGTTTAAATTCGGATATGAATTTATAATTCATTAAAACGTCTGTTACTGTTTATCTAGTGTTTCTGAAAAATACTTGGGAAATAAAACATTTTAATACTTAAAATATCAAAAGGTTTTTTTTTGTTGTTGTTGTTGTTTTTTTTTTTAACTTTAATTTACAATTTATTATTTTCATTTATTTATTTTTCGTGGTTGTTTTCTTTCTCGTGAGAATAAAATGAAATAAAATGAAACTTTTCTGGTTGATTTATTACGTCTTGTAGTACCAATTATTACTTGTACACCATGTAATAAAATCAAACCACTTTTTTGTATAAATTGGAGTATACTACATGATTCATTTAAATGTCAGTTGCCATTGATATACAAATTAGAACCTCAGCCATAAAGAAAATAAAACTAGAAAAATAAACATTTTGGTGGTTATAGAATCTAAAAATATTTTCAGCATTTTTATATATATATATATATTTTTCATTTATTATTTATTATTTCATTTCATTTTTTTTTTTACGTTTTTCTTTATTTGAAAACAGCATGCAATAAACTTTTTTTTTATCTCGCAATCCTTTGTAGCTGGTGGCGGTATTTTAATATTCCTCTCACGTGGAATTTCCAGCAGAGCAAAAAGTAAGCAGTTTAGAATGATTTGTATTTATACAGAATTTAGACAAATATATTTTACTTTTAAATGTAAATATCGAAAAAAAAGCAGCCATAAGTTACTCAAATTTAGCCCACATTAGTAATTGTTTGAGTAAATTTACAGCTGTTTCAAGGGAAAAAAGAGAGGGGGAGGGCAGAGGGCAAAATGACGAAGTGGGATAAGGTGACAACTTCAATTCTATTTTGGTCCGGCCATACATAGAACCTGTCCTGGTGTAGAGTTCCGCACGAGTCGGGTTATTTTCAACCCAAACCAGAAAATTCTGCTTAAAGGCCACCCGAAACCCAACAAATTTCAACCCGAAACCGATCCGACACGAACTCGGGGTAAAAGCAAATTAATCCATAGTTAATAAAATTATGGAGAAATAGTCGACAATTATATCTCTAATATCAATTTTATCTTTTTTGTGTAAAATCAAATATATATATATATACAGTTATTAATATTCAAATATATAGTTGTTTTTTTCTATTGAAAAATATTGAGGACTTTTCTTTTGAAAAGTCGGGTTAACCCGAATCCGACTCGAAAGAATCAAAGAACCCGAAATATTTAAAGTCAACCCGACCTGAACCGAAACGCGGGTCGGGTTCGATAAAATCCGGTTACCCGGCACGATGCAAGATTCTGTCCTGGTGTACCAGAGACCTAGCTGGAATTCATATAAGTCACTATCAACAACTCGCTTCAAATCAACCTACGAGTAGTTGTGAGCCGAAGTTCGATTTTCAAAGTTATTGTAATTTTTGGACCCCACAGTGCAATGAATTACTTTCAATTTCTCTCTAAAATAGTCCCAAAATACAACTCAAAACGTAAAAATCATACGAAGTGGATTGTTTACAATGAAGGATATTCTAATAAACCTAATTCTAACAAATATGGCGGTGGTGAGGTAAAACAACGAGGATGACAATGATATGGAAGATTATGACAGTAGAACCTGCATTATCTTGTAGAAAAGAACAAGGATGAATACTGCTTCATATGCAATCTTGAGCTCATTCAAATTGCTTTCGTTGGGATATAGATCAGGAATAAACCCTGGAAATATAATTTTCGCTTTTAAATTTTCAATTTACATCTGTTTTGAATAAATGATGAATGTGTGTGGGATGATGTAAGATAATATTTAGATATAATAATTAGATATAATAATATTTTCAATTGTTATTTTCTCATTTGTAGATAGATATATGATATCTCATTTATAGATTTCGCAGAAAAATTGCAAAAAAAAAAAAAAAAAAAAAGAAAAAGAAAAAGAAAAAATTTTTCCCTAATCCCTAATACATTAAAAAAAAGTACTTAATTTTGCAAAAATATATTAAAATTAAGTGAAATTCAGATGAAAGGAAAATAAATAATATATAAAATAGTTTCATCATATAAATTGGGGAAAATCTACTTAAAAATGTATATATATTTTTTCTAAATTGTCATAAAATATTCCAATTATCCATACATGTTTGTATTGATAAAAGTAGAAACTTTCTCAACAAGATTAATGTATTGAAGGTAAAAACAGTTTTACAGACAAATAAATGGGAGAAATTTTTATTTTAGTTTCGAAAGGATAAAATATTCGTTTAATCCTTTCAAATTTCTTGGAGATGAATGCATTATATGTCCTATTGCATTTTCAAAAAGTGTTCACCAATATACACGTTAAGGCTAAAAAATCTACCGAGTTATTGGCGTCCAATGTTAAATTTGTACAACTACTGTATAAAAAATCTCTCAACATGATTAATGTATAAAAGGTAAAAACAGTTTTATAGTCAAGTATATGAGAAAGATTTTGGTTTCAGTTTCAAAAGAATTAAATATTCATCTAGTCTTTACAAGTTTCTTAAGGATTGATGTCTGAATACATTTTCAAAAAGTTCCCACCAACACATTCGTTCCAATTTAAAACTCTACTGAGTTATTAGCGTCGCATGTTAAATTTATACGTCTACTGTATTAAAAATCTTTCAATATGTTTTATAGATTGAAAGTAAAAACAGTTTTGTAGTTACGTAAATGAGAAATATTAAGGTTTCAGTTCCAGAAAGATGAAATATCCGTTTAGTTCTTACAAATTTTTTAGGGATTTGGCATTTTTAGAAAGTGTTCACCAATATTACACGTTACGACTAAAAAAGCTACCGAGTTATTGGCGTCCCATGTTAAATTTATACGTCTACTGTATTAAAAATATTTCAATATATTTTATAGATTGAAAGTAAAAACAGTTTTATAGTCACGTAAATGAGAAATATTAAGGTTTCAGTTCCAGAAAGATGAAATATTCGTTTAATCCTTACAAATTTTTTAGGGATTTGCCATTTTTAGAAAGTGTTCACCAATATACACGTTACGACTAAAAAAGCTACCGAGTTATTGGCGTCCCATGTTAAATTTATACGTCTACTGTATTAAAAATCTTTCAATATATTTTATAGATTGAAAGTAAAAACAGTTTTATAGTCACGTAAATGAGAAATATTAAGGTTTCAGTTCCAGAAAGATGAAATATTCGTTTAATCCTTACAAATTTTTTAGGGATTTGCCATTTTTAGAAAGTGTTCACCAATATACACGTTACGACTAAAAAAGCTACCGAGTTATTGGCGTCCCATGTTAAATTTATACGTCTACTGTATTAAAAATCTTTCAAAATGTTTTATAGATTGAAAGTAAAAACAGTTTTATAGTCACGTAAATGAGAAATATTAAGGTTTCAGTTCCAGAAAGATGAAATATTCGTGTAGTCCTTACAATTTTTTTAGGGATTTGGCATGTTTAGAAAGTGTTCACCAATATACACGTTACGACTAAAAAATCTACTGAGTTATTGTTGTCCCATGTTAAATTTATACATCTACTGTATTAAAAATCTCTCAGCATGATTAACGTATTGAAAGTAAAAACAGTTTTATATCCAAGTAAGTGAGAAAGATTTTGGTTTCAATTTTAAAAGTATGAAATATTCATTTAGTCCTTACAAGTTTCTTAGGGATTTATTCCTGGATGCATTTTCAAAAACTGCCCACCAACACATTCGTTCCAATTTAAAACTCTACTGCATTATTTTAGCGTCCCATGTTAAATTGAAAAATTTACTATATTAAAAACCTCTCAACAAGATTAATGTATTAAAGGGTGTACTCAAATCCAAACTGCTTATTTCGTGACTTATTTTTAAATTCTTTTTTTCTCTAAAATGCGCCCAATTGGCAGGTTCTCTTATTCAGAAACTTTATAATGTCCGTATTGGTCGATTTTTTGATAAAGGCAAAATATATTTCAAAAAATGCTGTCAAAGTGGATATTTTGAACCGAATTTCCCGAAGCAATAGCGCTGGAAACAAAAGAAAATTATCGTACTGTGAAAATAATAGTTTGTAAATCAATTTCTAATTAATTGAATGAAAAATAAAAACACAGGTCACTTATAAATCTCTTCATAAATCACGCCACCAAGTTTCATGTTTTTACTTTTAAAAATGAGTCTGAAAATGAGTTTCTGAGCGTGGAAAAATACTTTTTTTTAATATCGCCTGAAGGTAAAAACAGTTTTACAGGCAAGTAAATGAGAAAGATTTTGGTTTCAATTTATAAGGATGAAATATCCCATACAAGTTTGTTAGAGATGCATGGTCTAATGCATTTTTAAAAAATTCCCAGAAAAACACATTCGTTCTAATTTAAAACTCTAATGATTTTTTAGCGTTCCATGTTAAATTTATATTCTGCATTACTAATAATATTACTATATATATACTATTATTACTATATATATATATATATATTCTGCATTACTAATAATGCAGTATAGTTTTATAAATCCCACTTTTTATAATAAATATTAATGCGTTTTGTTTTTATAATAAAGAATAAAGTTTTTTTTAAAAGCATTTTAATATTTTAAAATAAAGTCAAATGCCAGTCACTGGTTCACTTTGTGTCAGTTAGTGGTGTTGCAAAATAGAGATGGTGTCAATTACTGGAGTTTTTGACCATATTGATGAATAAAATGTAAAATGTATAACTTTTCAAAATTTTGCCAACAATAATTGTTTAATATATGACTACTATCCTTTCAAAAACAAAGGTAAGTATAAAATAGATTTAAATTTTTGTGATAGTGATTTGAACAAGAAAGAATCTCTAAGTGTCACTTACTGGGGGTTTCACCTTATGTTTTTAAGTAGCAAAAGGTTTTAATAACTCCACTTTCACAACACAAAAAAAAAATCGAAAAAAATCGAAAAAAAAAATCATTGATTGCTAGTACAATTTCCGTATTTTTACGTATTTTCTTTTTTCGATGAAAATGATTTCGTGTTTTTTTTTTTTTTTTTTTTTTTTTTTTTTTTTTTTTTTTTAATTATGATTTTGTGAATATATCAAAAAGTACGGATTTGAGAATATCTTTGATATTATACAAAAAAAAAAATCCATAAAATCACGGAAATTGTACTGTCAAAATATAAAATTCTTTTTAGATAGTAAAATTATTTAAAAAAATCCCAAAGCCTTAGCGAAACCGATAAATTAACTAGACTTTTATCACTATTATCTCTCAAAGATATTTTTAAATACTTATTCGCTAAATTCTGATACATTCACAAAGTCATTTCATCGGAGGAAAAAAAATCTGTAAACATACGGAAATTGTACTGGCAATCAATGTATTTTTTTTTCTTTTTTTCTTTTTTTTTTTTTTTTTTTTTTTTTTTTTTTTTTTAATCATTGTATTACTTATCATTGTTTTCGCGTATATGCTTTGCGCCAAAGTTAATCTTTTCCTTATGATAGACTATACAAAAGTCTGCATATACTTACATATTAGGTGGGTCGCGAAAAATTTGAAACTTTAAAGTGGGTCCCTTTAAAATAAAGTTTGAGAACCGCTGGTCTACGATACTGAAGTTTTTTTAATTTTTTCTAAATACTTTTAAAAGTCCAGTAATGATAATTATCATGCACCTACTGTTTATTTTCAAAAATAATAATTAACTCGATGTGGAAAGTGGACAGTTTCCTTGCAACTTTATTCTATTGAAGGAAAAAACAGTTTTACAGGAAAATAAATTGAAAAGATTTTGATTCGATTTTGATTTGATTATTTTGATTTGATTTTGATTCGATTAACTCGATATGGAAAGTGGACAGTTTCCTAGCAACTTTCTTCTATTGAAGGAAAAAACAGTTTTACAGGCAAATAAATTGAAAAGATTTTGATTCGATTTTGATTTGATTATTTTGATTTGATTTTGATTCGATTAACTCAATATGGAAAGTGGACAGTTTTTGCTATCAACTTTATTCTATTGAAGGAAAAAACAGTTTTACAGGCAAATAAATTGATTCGATTTTGATTTGATTATTTTGATTTGATTTTGATTCGATTAACTCGATATGGAAAGTGGACAGTTTCCTAGCAACTTTATTCTATTGAAGGAAAAAATAGTTTTACAGGCAAATAAATTGAAAAGATTTTGATTCGATTTTGATTTGATTATTTTGATTTGATTTTGATTCGATTAACTCGATATGGAAAGTGGACAGTTTCCTAGCAACTTTATTCTATTGAAGGAAAAAACAGTTTTACAGGCAAGTAAATTGAAAAGATTTTGATTCGATTTTGATTTCGAAAGTATGGAATATACGTTTAATTCCTATATATTTTTTATATTATCTGTATATCTGCCACTATCTTCTTAGTTTTGGATATGTGTATATATTGCAAATGTTAGTTAGCATTATTGTAGCAAACAAATGCTTACTGTTGAGATATTTGTTTACAAAAATAAAGTACCCTTTTTGTTCAATTCAATGGTGTAAAAACTGAAATTATGCAACATTTAGAAGTTAATAGACGCAAAAAATTAGACAACGATCACATTTGTCCCCAAATTACTGAAAAAAATTGTTACGCTACAAAAAAAAAAAAAAAAAGAAAAAATGTATAATTTGCATTTTAGAAGATATTTGGAAGGAAGTAGCAGTAGAGAAGAAACAACGTTCCGGCCTCAGGAGGTGGGCTGTGGGCACGGAGGAGGGAGGGCTGCCCACCTCCCGAAGTGCAGCACATGCCCACCTCCCAAAGTGCAGCACATGCCCTCCTCCTCCCAAACTGCACCTCACACCTCCTCCCGAAGTGCCCACCTCCTCCCGAAGTGCCCCCCCTCCTCTCAAAGTGCCCTCCTCCTCCCGAAGTGCCCCCCTCCTCTCAAAGTGCCCTCCTGCACCACCTAAGATAAGGGGATTAATTAAGGATTAGTGTTAATTAATTTTAATTAGGGAACTTAGAAATTTTTTGAAGCAATTTTTTTTTTTTTCGCGGAGAAATATCTATTACAGTACAAGGTGAATTTTAAAGAATTACAAATTTAATTAATTTTAATTGGGGAACTTGGAATTTTTTCGAAGCAATTTTTTTTTCAACGAGAGTATACAGTTTGAATAGGAGTATATGCAGTAGAAGTGAATGACTAATAATTAAAAAGGGTCATTCATTAATTTTAATTGGGGAACTTAGAATTTTTTTTTTTTCAACTAGAGTATATAATAGCGGGTAGAATTTTAGATTTGAATGGAAAATAACAATACATTTTTGGTGCTGCCATCTATCGTTTGAATTTAGTACTTTTACGAAAAGTCTGGCTGAGGATCGAACCCTCACAAAATGAAATCATAGCACACTGATTTGCGTTATCTTAACCATTGTGCTATGATTTCATGTCTCAGAAAGTATTTTAAAAGAAGAGGTCTGTGATATCACCATATGTGTAGGTCATACGTTTTTAGTGTGCGAATTATTTTTGTAGATTATTAACCAATGATAACTATTTATTCACGAACCAATCACACAGGAGTTTTTGTAATCATGCGCGCCTCCTAGATTGGTATAAATTGATGTGAATCCTGTGCATTACATTATTCATTACATTGTCGTTGATGTGCAAGGTTGTATGATTTAAGTGGAACTCGATTTAAAAAAATGTCTAGTGTAGAAAATCAAAAATCCTTCCTGATACCCAAAGAAGAACCTCTAACGATGGACATTACCCCCAAAGAGGAACCTGTTTCGAGTATTGAAGTGAAACCGTCATCGTCAGGAGAGATCAAGTTACCCCATTTTTGTGAACTTTGCAAGAAAGGCTATTCTACAAAATTTGCGTTTAATAGGCATATGACTCATCACTCAGATGAAAAAGTTCTTACCTGTGGTGTTTGCGGAGAAACCTTCATTTGGAAATATGATTTACGAAATCATGCTAAGACTCATTCAAGGACATATGATTGTAAGCTGTGCAATATGGTGTTTCCACGATATTGTGATTTGTATAAACACAAGAAGATTCATAACACTTCCAAACCGAAGAAAATGACCAGGTCTTCCAAACAGCAAAAAGATGAACAGCGTAGAATACTGATTAATCGACTTTGTAATTTATTGCAACAAGTATGCAATTCCTATGAGCAAACAAAGTAACTTATGACGTCATCTATTTTTCGAGTTATATGATTGGGTTAAGCCTTTTAACTGTAACTGAGACTGATTTTTCAACCTATATAAGCAATAGATCCAGACACCTCAGCTAATTCCGTATAAACTTTAAAGAAGATTGTAATCAAGTATCATGGCAAAAAGAAATCACGAACAAGTGCTTTCGCCTAATAAACGTTCTTGTATAGATTCACCTTTAGTATCAAGAATTGAAAGCACTGAAGGCCTTGTCTACATTGATGAAACAACCTCTTTTCCGGACACCTGTTGTGAGCCCACCAAGGATATATATTGAATGAATTTTTCATTGACTTTAACTTTGCAAAACCTTCTACCCCAACGACATCCCATGAACTTATTCAAGAATCTTTGCAAGAACCCATTCAAGAACCACTACAAGAATCAACTGCTCATGCTTCGAATGATGACTCATTTGTATTTTGGAAAGAACTTGGAAACTCAATCTTTTTAGGGTTCGAGTTACAGAATTCTGATTATTCTATCCACATAAGGGAATTTACGTCTGAAGGAATTCCCACCCAGAATGGAATTACTATGGACATCCAGACTTGGTATGAGTTCCAATATAAAATCGTTGCCTTTAATTTAAGATACAAAAGTTCCTCCTTCGTTAGCAATAACAAAATGTTAGTTTTAAATGAGGATAATTCTGTTATGTGTCTTAAAAGTTTAACGAACGATTCTCATATCAAATTAAACAATTATCAATTAGAACAATTAAAAGAAAAAACCTATAAACTGAATAAGAAATTGATTCATCACCAATATGAAAAACATTTACCTAACTTATTAAAGAAAAAATGTAAACAGGCTACAATGACACAAGAAAATGAATTTGTGTTATGGTCTAAACTAATTTTCTACATCGAGAATAATATTATAAGTATATTTAATGAAATTTATCAATGTACGGGATGTGTTTTTAGACATCCAAGTGTTAGCCTGCATTCGTGTTTTACATTTAACAACCGTGAAAAATTTAAACAGGTTGGAGATATAATTTTAATGCTGGTTAATTTTGATGATGTACTGCCCATGTTTTTAAAGAAAGTGGATTTTGTTAGCGATCACTTTTTATGTAACCTGAATGTACAAACTTTTAAAAGCGTATTGTTTGAATAAACTATCTTAAATTTACATCTGTGTCATTATTTCTATAAAATACATGTTTAAAATATAGGCAATAAACTTGATTAAAATATAATAAACTGAATGACTATACAAATGAATGAAAAAAATACTTACACACCAGATTGAAGAAAACATGCCTTGTACTGACCACTGCTTAAACTGTTCATCTTATCTAATGGGGAATCCCCACAAGTGAGATCATCCTATCCTGTGCCTTCATGACATCACCTGGGATATCACTACGCATGCGCGAGCTTATCTAATCAGTGATAAGATTATCAGATAACAACCCCTATATAAGGTCGAACATATCGTGAGGAATCATTGCTTAGCTGTTCCTGCCTCGGTGTTCCTGCTTAGTTCGTGAATATTCCTTGACTTGCTTGCTCAGTGATTTTCAACGTGTAAAAATGTCTTCAATCATCTTTTCGGATAATGGCTTGAACGTCCAATATATAAGTGACTTTATAGAGAAAGCCCATGCTGATCGTTATTTGACGGAGTTAAAAACATTACCATTCTACAGACCTACTTTTCATTTGCGAGGAAAGGATGTAAAACCTAAGCGATTGGTTTTAGCTTATGGAGATCCCAATACCAGCTATGCCTTCAGTGGAACAAGTGTGCCCTCCAAACCTTGGACTTCACTTATGATTGAACTTCGTGATAAAGTGGAAAGAGAAACAGCCTGTACTTTTAACTATGTGCTACTTAATTTGTACCAGGATGGAACTACCTATATCAGTCACCACAAAGGTAATGAATCCAGCTTAAATGCTGTGTTCCCTATCACAGTACTCAGTTTTGGTGCTCAAAGAACTATTGAATTCAAGAGACCTAGTGTACCCTCGACATTTATCAAGCTAGAACATGGATCCTTCTACAACATGTTGCCACCTACCAACGAATTATTCACACACGGAATCGGAGCAGATCCTGCTATTAAAGACGTTCGAATTAGCCTCACTTTTCGACATTTAATAGTTCATCCTCTTGATTTGAAAAAGCCAAGACTGGACTTGATGAATGATCCTGAACTGAATTTAGACTTGTTTGCTGTATCCCCTGACTATGCTCCACCTAAATATGCTTCAGCATTAAACAGACCTCAAGAGAAACTGTCTACACATACATTTCATGAATCAGATGGATATTTCTCAATTCCTTGGAATCTTGAATGGAATACCTGTGCTCAAATTGAAATGGATAAAAACTGTAATTTGAAACTGCATATAAGAATTTTTAAAGAAGGTGCTCGCGGCGAATTGTTCCCAACCAAAAATGGCATTGTAATGACACCTTTAACGTATGATCATTTCCAACAAAATATGGTCAAGTTCAACTTTTATTCTGTGAAAGACAGTTACGTGTCCAATAATCAACTTTTAACAGCATTTTCCGATGAAGGAATTGCATATTACAACAGATTTTCAAGGCAAACCAACATAGCTTTCATTTTAAACCAGAAGGAATACGTTTATCTATAGATTAATTTTTAAAATTACGTGAAGCAATTCCTGAAATTACCGACTGCATGATTGATATGCTTCTTGTAAAAGCGATTCCTATGTCTGTATTACGAAAATCAAAAAAGTGTATTCAGACACACACTAATGAGGATAGTGCGAAGAAGCATTTCCTTTCTTGTTTTGACCAAGAATTAGAAAGATCTCTTAATCAAGTATATACTTGTTATGCCTGTACCATTAGCCAGTTATCGCAATTAGACCATGACTGCTTAAATACTTCATTAAGAGAAAAATTTGTTCTGTATAGAGATAGTGCATTATTAAATTTTAATGTCTATCAGTTTGTGAAGAATCTCACAGCAAACTGTCTTTGTCACTATACACCTGCATTTTTTGATACTTTGAATTCAAACTTTTATGTAAACTATTTAGAAACTGTGTTTGTAAATTCCCATGAAGTCTTTTAAAACTACAAAATGTTTGTAACATTTGCTTGAATAAAAATATTTTTTTTCCCTAAATAATTTCTATGTGATTATTTCATATCTTTAAGTGTTTCTTTTTTTCAGATTTGAGATATGTAGAAAACAGTCATGAAAAGTAGTTTTGAACTAAGAAAAAATGTTTTAAGATTGTTCAAAAAAAAAAAAAAAAAAAAAAATCACAAAAAAAGTCTAAGTTCTACAATTAAAATTAATGACAATTATTTAGGAAAATTAAATAAGGTTAATTGTTCATGAGTTAAAATTTCTTATTACAACGTATCTATCATGAGTAATCGCTAAGGGGTTTTCCTATGAATGATTCATATCTATCTATCACTAATCGGCTTCGCCCTTATCAGATCCTCTTATCTATGAATCATATGCGTTGTATATTAGCAAGATCTTTCGGGGTAAACTTTAGTCTGTTCTAGATTTCGTTTCTTGTAGCGTTACAAACCTTAGCTCTTGGATTTATTTTTCTACTTGTGTGCGTGTGTTTGAGTTTCTGAACTGATAATATGGATTCATCTAACCAACAGCAAATGTCTTTAAACTTTGATGATGATGAAGTAAGTGAATTTTAATATATATTTTTTTATTATATAATGTACTTTCAAAACTAATTTTTATTCAGCAAATTTATTAAATAATTTGTGAAATGACTTAGCCTAAAACAGGAATGATTTTTACCCGAGGGGTATATTAAATAGAGTTACTTAACTAAACTAAAATTTTATGAAGGGGTACAGTATATTCTAAAATTATAAAGGTTTTATTTACGAGACAGGAGTATAATTTTTTGAAATATAAGATTGATTAAGTATAGCAATGATTTTATTAAGGGTAACTATTTTTAATACCTATTTAAACTATTTTTAATGTATATTTAAAATATTTCACCTTAGAAGTGTATATATCTTAATAATGCTACTTGTAATTTATTTTCATACCAGTATAATGTATTAGTTCTAAATAATTTGGAAATATATATCGAAATGATTTTATTCTGTGCAAATATCTCTCAATATTTTTTAAAAGTTTTGTGAAATGATATTATTCATATTGAAAACTTTTTAGGACTCTATATTTTTAAATTGTTAGTTTTAAAAAAAACTTTGTATACATTTTAATACTTCTCACAAGTAAATGTGTTTATTATAAAATTTATATGTAGTAGGGAAAAAGTTATTTGAAACAGTTTTTCTTATTATTACAAATTTTTAATCCAATGTGTGGACCTTCATTAGAATAATGCAAAGTTAGTTTATAATGTCAGCCATGAATATTTAAAATAGATCCTTTTTATTTAAAGTACAGGGTGATTATAAAGAAACTTTGCCAACATCTGCACTTCTAGCGGCCGTTCTATTTAACCGATCAAGATGAAATTTTAAATATAGTTGTTTGAAGGTATGCGCTCGAGATTCTGTGAATGGCAATACAGTGGTGCTCACGGTTACGGTTATAGTTACAGAAACTCGAAAATTTCGAATGGCAACGCCTACTTTTTCCTGTCTCAAAATGTTCAGCGCATGCGAAAACCCTAAATAGCGTTGAAACGGTACCGATATGTCCAAAAACAAACGTGTTATGCATACACAAAGAAGAGTTCTGAAAACCGGCCAACAAAACACGATCTGTGCGCACGCAGTAACTTTGCATATGACACAGGCAAGATACCAATCACAGAACGCCGTTCGCCAGATATTCAGCGGAGGAAGCCTATAAAATACCAAGCGGGTATGCGAAGTCGTCATTCATGAACTCGCACATGCCGACGATATGACTCTTCCTGGGAAAGTTCGCGGTGAATTGATCAAACTCTATTATCTAAATGGGATGAACGCTGCGGAAGCCTTGCGTGTGTATCGCCGCAATCATCGACAACGACGTGGGCCATGTACTCTGCAAGCTGTGCGTGATTTAGTGCGCAAATTCGAAGATACAGGCTGCACCTGTGACAAACCGCGCTCCGGACGGCCAACAGTTTCTGAGGACGTTGTCATGGAAGTGCATCATACAGTGACTACAGGGCACACAGAAACTGCAAGAGGATTATCGCGCTTGTTGGATATTCCGAACACAACGGTCCGCAAGCTCTTGCGCTCAGTACTTCACATGTTTCCCTATCGATTTCAGCGCGTCCAGATGTTGCAGCCGGGTGACCCACAACAACGTCTGGACTTCGCAAATGAATTTTTATTACGATATGATGCTGATAACGACTGGCCACTTCGCATACTATGGACGGACGAGGCGCATTTCACCTTACATGGCAACATTAACACAAAGAATTGTGTGCACTGGGGAGAGACGAATCCTCACGCTGTGGCACCAGTACCATTATTTGACGCCAAAGTGACTGTGTGGTGCGGCATTACAGCTACATTTGTTCTCGGCCCGTTCTTCTTTGAGGAAACGACCCCAGCGGGTCCTGCAACATGTTCTGTAACAGGCTCTCGGTATGCAGCCATGCTGAAAAATTCTGTACTACCGGAGTTGCGTCGGCGGAATGCACTCAATGACGTTGTTTGGATGCAAGATGGTGCACCTCCACATATAGCGAGGTCAGTTAAAAGGCTCCTAGATCAGCATTTTGGTGATCGCATCATCTCACGCCATTATCCTATTCCGTGGCCTGCGCGATCCCCAGATCTGACGCCTATGGATTTCTGGTTTTGGGGATATCTCAAATCCAGAGTTTACCTGTGCAATCCGCAAACATTGTCGGGCTTGCAGGATTCTATACGGCGTGAGATTAGAAACATTCCTCGCGTCATGTTGCGTTCAGCGGTATTGTCCGTCGTCTCCCGCATGCAATGCGTAATTGCTTGTGATGGCACCCATGTGGAAAATGTTTGATGCCAATAAAGGTTTTCTTTTGTCTGATATGTGTTCTCATCATTCAGCAGTTTCTTGTCTCTGTCGAATGCATTATTGCTCGGTGCGCCTTAAAGAACGGTTTGTATGTCTATAACACGTCGGTTTTTGGACATATCGGTACCGTTTCAACGCTATTTAGGGTTTTCGCATGCGCTGAACATTTTGAGACAGGAAAAAGTAGGCGTTGCCATTCGAAATTTTCGAGTTTCTGTAACTATAACCGTAACCGTGAGCACCACTGTATTGCCATTCACAGAATCTCGAGCGCATACCTTCAAACAACTATATTTAAAATTTCATCTTGATCGGTTAAATAGAACGGCCGCTAGAAGTGCAGATGTTGGCAAAGTTTCTTTATAATCACCCTGTATATTTCCTTTTACTTGAATATTTAAAACAGTATTCATATTTTTTTTTTCAACTCGTTAAGTATTCTAATTCAACAATCTTCATTAATTAGTAGCGATATCTTGTAATGACTCATTGTGGGAAATCCCATGACGTCATACTTGGGAAAAACCGATGAGGTCATAGATCTGATAAGACTCGCTTATCTGATTAAATAGATAAGCGCGCTGAGGTGGGTTCATTCTTATAGTAGTTGTCCTAGAGACTGTACGCTATAATTAGTGCTCCGAGCAATTTTACTTTATTAATCTTTTTGAAAAAGTAATAAACGATGAATTCAAAAATTCAAACTCAAGTAAGTTGAAAAACTGTTTAGTATCATTCTCTATTTTTTTATAAGATTATTTTCCTTTCTAAATGATTTTAACCTAAGAGTTTTCCATATGTTATTTGGTTGCTAAACGACTTATTTTTGAAACTCTCTAAATGAATCTATTCAAATACCTATCTATTGTAATACTAATTTTCTTGAAAAACTTCTATTTAGAAAAAATTGTTCTTTTAGAAAGATATGACTTTTCTGTTTTGATCTCGCTATTAATATCTGTATGTGTGCTAAATGTATAGTTATTTTAGTGAATGAAATTTTAACTTAATTTAAACTATAAACAAAGTCATTATTCCCTAGCACTATTCTATATGAAATTTTTTTATAACATGTTATTGATGAACCCTTTTCGAAAAATAATTTATGTTTTCTAATTTAGTGGGAAACTGATTTAAACATCAGTCCCAGAAAAATCGACGCCATAGAAATAAGAGTTCTGAAGGAAATGGCTGAAAAAACCCCAGCACCTTCAACGCAAGAGTCTTCTCTGGTATATTATTATTATTATTATTTATTATTAGTATGTAAAAATTTTAATAAATGTCGATTGTAAACGAGAATTTTCTTTTAAAGTGGGATATGGATTTTTCCCTCACGTCTAACCAAACAAATCTGATCGACCAAGTTGAGAAGATGTATAGAAGTGAGAGAGAGAAAAAAAATCAAATGATGGAGTCTCTGAAGGTATTTTTTAAAACTTTATAATACGAACTGAAGTTTAAATTAATTTTTTTGGGGTAAAAGCTTATAGGGGATATTCTTTTTTTTTTTTTTTAGCGTAACCTGCCCAGTATGGTTCAAGCAACCACGGCAAAACCCCATTCTGATGTTCCTAAGGTATGTTTTCTTTAGTATATAATAATTATAAGTTGTAATAAAATTGCCTATTTCAAACTTGAAAAGATAAAGTTTAAATCTTGATAACGTAAAGTTTAATTCTTAACGCTCAAAGTTTAAATCTTAATAAGATAAAGTTTAATTCTTGATAACGTAAAGTTTAATTCTTGATAACGCAAAGTTTAATTCTTGATATCTCAAAGTTCAATTCTTAAAGCTCAAAGTTTATATGTTGATAAAGTTTAATTCTTAAAGCTTAAATCTTGATAAATAGTAGATCCTTTTTTTAGTAGACATGTTTATAAAGCTAGGGTATGTATTTCTTTTCAGGATCAGCATGTGTGTGAATTGTGTAAAAAATCGTTTTCAAGGGCGTTTACCCTGAAACGCCATCAACTGATTCACACAAAGCAAAGAGAAGGTCCATCAAATATGAACCCTTCTGTCTCAGTCGCGGGCCCGTCTAATGCCGAGGCTTCCATCGCAGGCCCGTCAAACGTGGAGTCCCCTAAGGTAATTCTTTAAATATATTTTTTTTTAATTTTACAGGTCTTTTTTAATGTTAGTCCTCGAGAAAGATTAAATAGTTTTAAAGAGTTTTTTTTTTTTTTTTTTTTTTTAATAGTATCATTTAGAAAATTGGGAGGGTTTGAAATAAATTTTCTGTTTAACTTTAGGTTTTGTTTAATAAAGCTTAATGAAGGGTTTTTTTTTTTAAATAAAAAAATTAATTCTTTAAAAAAAAAATGTAAAAGTTTAATGAAGACTTAAATTTTAATGAAAATTAATTCTTTAAAAAAGTTAAATAAAATTTTAAATGAGGGTTTTTTCTTCTTTTCAGGTCGTTCACACTTGCGATGTGCGCCAAAAATCTTTTGTGAATGGTCGAAATTTGAGACGGCATCGTGCTATCCACACAAAATCATCTAACAGTCTGTTTACCTGCGAAATTTGCCAATCAACATTCACCAGATTCGACAGTTTTCTACGCCATAAGAAGTCTCATTCAGAAGATGAAAGCTGTTTTAAGTGTGATATTTGTCAAGAAATGTTCACCCGGGCTGACAACTTAAAACGGCATTTAATATCACATGAAAACCCCCAATATAGATGCCCTGAGTGCGGAGGAAAATTCCCAAGAAAAGAAAATTTAAATCATCATATCCGCACGCAGCATAGCAGCACTTCTGAATATATCTCGGCAAAGCGACCCAGGACAACCACACGATCCAGTACAAGACCTCGAAAAGAAACTACAGCCTTAAATGTTTTTAAAGTAGTCACGATTGATTCTGATGAGGACACTCACCATGACATCACAGTTTTCTTTGACTCTGCTCGTGAAGAATTAAGGGAGGCTCTGGAGGAAGCTGTTGCAGAAAGGGATGCAATCAAGTGGCATGTGATGATAAAGGTTATACTTGAAAAATTATCTGTAGAAGGCGAGCAGGAGCTACTCTCAACGTATTTCCACTCAGATACTTACGAACAATTTACGAATGATTCCATTGAAGAAAATTTAGAAGAGGCACATCGGAAAATTATCAGTTCATTTGAAAAATTTGTCCAAAGGGGGTCCGGATGGCTTCTCAAGGAAGTATCATATCTTGAACTTAAAATGGGAAAATATTCCCCTTTGAAAGGTAGCAGCTATATTCAACTCCCAAAAGACTTGAAAGGCAAAGAAGCCATACTTAATATCCAAAACTTCGAAGATCAGAAATGTTTTCTCTGGTGCGTCCTGGCACACCAATTAAACCTAGATTTTAAGGAAAATCCCAACAGAGTAACCAAGTATCAACCGTTCGAAGATACAGTCAACATGAATGGCATATCCTATCCTGTACCATATCAGAAGATTCCTCTAATTGAGTCAATGAATGATTTAAGAATCAATGTTTTCGGGTACGAGGAGGGCGAAATTTACATTCTCTATGTATCTAATCAAACAAACGAGGATGTGATTAACCTACTTCTTCTTTGTGATGGTGAGAATACTCATTACACCCTTATAAGGAACTTTTCAAGATTCATGTCGCATCGAAGTGGTCATAGAAGTGCTGCCTATTATTGTTATACCTGCTTACACGGATTCACAAGACCTGAATTACTAGAAGATCACAAGCCCTATTGCAGTAACCACACCCCTCAAGTAATTAAAATGCCAAAACCCGGTGAAAATATACTCTCATTTACAGGAATCCATTTGCAAGCTCCTATGCCCTACGTCATCTATGCAGATTTCGAATCCCTGCTCGTACCCATTCACACTACTGAACCCTCCAATAAGTCATCTTACCAAGTAAAGACTGCTCGTCACGAGGCTTGTGTGTTTGCGTTCGTTATTGTGGGCTCTGACGGACGCACCTATAAGAAGATAGAAGTGTATCGTGGTGAGAATGCTACAGAAGAATTTATTAAAGCCATCCTAAAATTCAAAGAGGAAATCACATCGAAATTATTAACCATCGCCGCGATGAATCTCAGTGACGAAGAGGAAGAAGCTTTCCAGCAAGCCACAGAATGTTGGATATGTCATAAGTCATTGGGCAAGGAACGCGTCAGGGATCACGATCACATTTCTTCAAGGTATAGGGGAGCTGCCCATCCCTCTTGTAATATTAACTTCAAGCAGAGTAAAGTGATTCCTGTCGTGTTTCACAATCTAAAAAAGTATGACGCACACCATATAATGCGTAAGCTAGGTTGCTTTAAACAGCTGAAAATAAGTGTGATTGCTGCCAATTTAGAAGACTACATCACATTCAAATTACAAGAATATGATTCCTCTATTCAATTCTCATTCATTGACTCACTGCTCTTCCTCCCGGCCTCCTTGGACAAGTTAACATCAAATCTGAAACAGTGCGACTTTAATATATTAAGAGAAAACTTTGCTCAAAATACAAGAACTGAACTACTATGTCGCAAAGGTATTTATCCCTACGAATATATGAATTCGTTTAAAAAATTTCAAGAAACCCAGCTTCCTCCACCCTCTGCTTTCCACAACACATTATCGAATCAAGATATCACAGAATCAGACTATGCACATGCGAAAAATGTGTGGAATACTTTCAGAATAAACAATCTCGGGGAATATCACGATCTATATTTAAAGACCGATGTGCTTCTACTAGCCGATGTATTCGAAAATTTTAGACGTCTCTGCAGTCAATATTATAATATTGACCCATCCCACCTCGTCACTTCACCAGGCTTGTCTTGGCAGGCCTGTTTGAAAATGACTGAGGTGGAGTTGGAATTATTGACCGATGTGGACATGCTGCTGTTTATCGAAGAAGGCGTACGCGGGGGTGTGTCGCAGATCTCCCACAGGTTTGCGACCGCCAATAATAAAGATGTTCCAAATCACGTCCCCAGTGAAGAAACATCCCATATCATGTACTGGGATGCCAACAATCTTTACGGTTGGGCGATGTCCCAGTATATGCCCCATGGAGGATTCCAGTGGTGTGATGGCACCAACTTCACAGAAGAAAGCATATTACAGATACCAGATGACTCAAGTACTGGTTACATTTTCGAGGTGGACTTTGAGTACCCTGAATCCCTTCACGATGACCATAACGACTATCCTCTTGCCCCGCAAAGACTCACCGTACAAGAAGAAATGCTGTCTGATTACGCAAAGAATCTTCTACAGATGGGGTTCAGAGGTACTCCGAAACTCATCCCCAACTTGATGAGAAAAGTCAAATATATTTCTCATTATAGAAACGTTAAATTATACATTGAATTGGGGTTAAAGCTAACGAAAATTCACAGAGTTCTCCAGTTCCAACAGTCCCCTTGGCTCAAACAATATATAGAATTTAACACGGAAAAACGCAAGCAAGCAACTAGTGCCTTTGAGAAGGATTTCTTCAAATTACTAAATAACAGCATTTATGGCAAGTGCATCGAAAATCTGAGAAAGAGGCGAAATATAGAGTTATCTAACCAAGAAAGAAGATGTGAAAAACTAGTCGCCTCTCCCTACTTCAAAAATTTCAAGATATTCAATGAGAATCTCGTAGCTGTTGAAAGGCAGAAGCCCAGTATCTTGATGAACCGGCCTATTTACGTCGGGTTTTCGATACTAGAGCTATCAAAGGTGCTCATGTACGAATTCCATTATAAATTTATCAAACAAATTTATCCTGGAAATCGTTCAATTCTGCTTTTCACGGATACTGATTCTTTAACCTATCTCATCACGACTGAAAACCTACAAAATGAGATGTATCTCAATAGGTCGCGATTTGATTTTTCAGATTACCCCCAAGAACACCCCCTTTATTCTAACACGAATAAGAAAGTCTTGGGAAAATTTAAAGACGAATTAAATGGCGTGCCTATTCATCAGTTTGTAGGTTTAAAGTCGAAAATGTATTCGATTAAATCCTCCAAAGAAGAAAAAAAGCGAGCCAAGGGGGTCTCAACATCTATAGTTAAAAATAAATTGAAACATGAAGATTATGTGAAATGTTTGGAAAGACAAGCTACAACCTTTGAAGAACAGTCAAGAATAGGGCAGCAATCACACATACTTTACACCCTTAAACAAAATAAAAAGTGTTTGTCACCCTTTGACGACAAGCGTTACCTGCTAGAAGATGGAGTAAGTAGCCTAGCTTACGGACATTATAAAATTCCAAGATAATTAGAAAAAAAAAATCTAAAATCTTTAGAAAAAAAAAAAAAAAAAAAAAAAAAAAAAGAAGGAAGATATCAAAATCTTCCAAACAAATTTTTGGGAATCGATTGTGTGATCTACCTCCCCGTGGTGATTCCTGGGACCAGGAAGTTTTGACTCTAGGTCACTTCTAGCTAAAAGCTCACACCTTAAGGTAAAATTCATTTCAGTTGAGAGTTTATATCTTAGATTACTTTCAGCTGAAAATCCTACTTTTGGCGACTTTTAAAACTAAAAATTCTATTTTTTGGCAATTTTTAAAACTAAAAATTCTATTTTTAACTCTAAATTCTATTTTTTGGTTTAAAAGAAAAAATCTTAATACCTTTTTTAATGCATGAATCATTATTTCTGACATATATATTGAATAGCCTATTCTAGTTTTAAAAAAAAAATCGCAAAAAAATTTCTAAGTTCCCCAATTAAAATTAATGAATAACCATTTTTAATTAAACCATTATTGACTTTTAAAATTCACCTGTAATATACTCTAACATGTATATCGAATGGCCTACTCTCGTTGAAAAAAAAAAATGCTTCAAAAATGTCTAAGTTCCCCAATTAAAATTAATTAAATTTCTAATTCGCTAAAATAAATCCCTTGAAACACACCTCGTATTCTAGTAGAAAATTCTCCGAAAAAAAAATGGCTTCGAAAATTATCCCGCAATTAAAATTAATTATCATTAATCCCCTTATCTTAGATGGTGGAGGAGGATACTTCGGGAGGAGGAGGGCACATCGAGAGGAGGTGCGCACTTTGAGAGGAGGAGGAGGAGGAGGAGGGCAGGTGCTGCACTTTGGGAGGTGGGCATGTGGGCAGGTGCTGCACCTTGCACCGTGCCCACAGCCCACCTCCTGAGGTCGGATCCCCATTTCTTCTCTACTAGTAGCCCATAAATGTTTTTAAGTCTATTTTTGGGACTAAACAGAAATTAGGACAAAAAAAAATTAGGCATAATCTTGAATTTTGGGAATTTATCAAGAAAAAATGAAATTTAGAAATGAATATCGTTACACACGTCAGGTATTTAAGGTGTTTCTCAAATGACCTGTTCAACAACGCGAAACTTTCTGACACAATTTCAGACGCATTTTTATACGCAAAGGCGTAAAATTTGTAGGCCTGATTGTGGGAGCGATTTGGAATCGAAATGAGTTTACCAGTTTTTGATAAACAAATTATTTATTGAGTTATAAAAGATTCATGTTTATCATTTGCGTTTTTTCCCTTGCTCGCTGGCACGGGGAGAATGCGGTTCAAAACATCGACTTTGGCAGTATTTTCGGAAAGATCTCCTGCCTTTACTAAAAATTGGAAAATGTGTTTCGACTACATAGTTTCTGAATAAGAACAACCTGCTAATTTTATGCGTTTCCGAACAAAATGAATTCAAATATATATCATAAAGTAACCATTTTGGATTTGAAGACACCCTTAAGTTCACCGTGCCATAGCCTCAGTTATTCAAGATGCGACAAGCAAGGAGATTCAGTCGGAAGAGGTAATTAGAATATGGGCGAGGCTACTTCACTCACGCGAAAACACCCGCTCGCTAATGTTAATCCTATGGGACAGTTGTTTTATAATATCTCGTTTGCATTTCAAAATTTTTAAATGTTTTTTTTTCATTGAATAGATGAGGTTGATCGCTACGCAGGCCCTCTTTTACTTTTTCGATTTTGTTAGCAGATTTTTTTAATGACGATAATTTCACTTTCGCAACCGGTTCCGTAAGTAAATGTATAGTAATAAAAAATATTACCTGCAAACAAAATACAAAAAGGAAAAAAGGGCCTGCTTTGCGATCGAACTCAGCTATCTAGTGCAAAAATCCTTTAAAAATATTGAAATGCAAACGGAATATTATAAAATAACTGTCCCATGGGATTAACATTAGCGAGCTGGTGTTTTCGCGTGAGTGAAGTAGCCTCTTAAAATCAGAAGTTTGATGTGTTTCAGAAATTGCTATACTTTTAAATCGTTTTAAAAAGATTTGTGTACAGAGTCCAATCCAGAAGTCAGACATACGTAGCAAAACCCAGAACTGAAAAGCCCCATGTCACAAGTGGCGTAGCGTCAAGGGATGGTGCATAACTTTTCTACCAGCATTATTATGCACTAAATTCGGTCTTATTTAGCCGTATAACGTTCAAAGATTAAATAAGGCCAAATTTAATCTATATTAATACTGATATTAATAATAATATAGTAACTTGTAGTAAATAATACTGGTAGGAGGGCATGTACACAAAAGGTCATCGTGCGACAAATTCTGAATGAATCGGGGCTTTTGACATCAAAAGATACAGTGGTTGGATCAATTAATCTTACACAAAGCACGACACAGCATTTTTAGTCGTGCATAAGATGGGAGATTCATTCGATGATGGTTTGGTCTGCATTTTGCTTCAATGGCCAAGGTACCTCTGACTTTTCTCGATGGACATCCAAAGAGCCCATTTACACATACAGACATTGGAAGATAATCTCTACTTTTTACAGAACTTTTAGCTGATTGACAATCGGCATTTCAGCATAATGTTTAGATACATAAGGCACGCATTAGAAAAAACTTGTTACTTACCAATCATACCTAGTATAGGGTAAGTCTTGTAATCGTTTTGAAAATCGATTTTTTTTTTTTTTTTTTTTTACGGATTTACACGTTTCAGACACTGGAGATTCCGAAAAACATGTTTTTAGAAGAAAAAAAAATTACCGTCCGTCTGTGTGTCTGTAGACGCTCTATCTCCGGAACAAATTGAGATAGAGACTTGAAATTTGGTATGCACTTAATATGTAATAATGGGAAGAAGCTTATTGAATTTCATTAACCTCCATTATCCGGAACTATTTTTTCGGACTCTCGAAATATTCGTTCTGATAAAAGGTACATAAATATTTTCGAAATTGTTTATTTTAAGGAGTGAATGTAAAAGACAATAAAAAAACATAAATTTTGCATAAAAAATGAAGTCGATCGGATTATTAGTTACCGAGATATTTGTAATCCTATTTTCCAGACTTTTCGATTTTTCATGACCCTGTATTTCATCCAAATTTCTATTCAAAGATATATTTTAATTGGAAATGAGACACTTAATCCGACGCAATAAACCATTAGTTAATATAATTATCATTTTTGGAGTTATAAGGATGTTTCTTTTACGCAATTCAGTAAATAGAGCATTTAAAGTTTATGACGTCATCAGGCCACGTTTTTATTCGAATTGCAATGCAGTTTATAAGTAGTTTACACATGTTTTATTTTCATATTTTATGTTATGCATATCCATGATGGGTAAGTATTACGGTGGCCCCCAACGACTAGTTTAATTCGCAGTAGATTAAAGTTCTTGACTGGCTATCTTGTAGCCCTGATCTTAAATTAATCGAGAACCTTATATACAGCATTATGACTCATAATTTTACGAAAATAATCCGTAACATTCCTCTAGAGATGATTCCTCTATCGAGAATGCTTGATACGAAATCCTTCCTAGAAATTATGTAAAAATCTAATAGAAATTTTTAATACAAACTCCATATTTGAAATGATTAAGAAGACTAGAAGTCCCATTAGATTTGACATTTTGTTTAATTCTGTTAAATTAAGAAATGTTGCCTAAATTTTTGAGACATGTAATTATGTTACTTTGTCATTACAGCATAATTAACAAAATATACAGCGGGTGTTCGCATATTTTTTAGACGATTTCGGCGTTGTTTTTTGTTAACGTTTAAAATATGAATATTGCTTTCTGAAATAATCTATATGATAATCTTGTTTCTTGATTCTAATTCTGCTGAATGCTTTCGATGGTAGGTTTTTTGTAAAATTTACAGGGTTATTGCTTCCCATGCCTCTTTAAGAACTTTCGAGATTCGATCAATCGTTGTGGTTTTGCGCTTTGAAAGAGCTCTTTTTAGCAGACCAAATGCACAATAAACCATAAGAGAAACGTCAGGTGACTTCTTAGGAATATGTTGAAAGGTATAAATGCAATACCTGTGTGAGTTTTTAATGTTTTCAACGAATACAGCGGTACTTTTTGAAGTATGAGCGGTAGCTTTGCTTTGATGCAGTTTCACCCTTTAAAAGTCGTTGAAATAAAGAAAATAGCATTTTTTATGTAAATATCGGAAGTAACACATTCTCTTAATAATATAATGAATTGATTGTAACATTTTTGTCCAATATTCTTATTTTTATTTTCCCATTGTAAGATAAATTTGTGATGTTATAAATCCTTACCTGAAACTTCGTTTTCAGCCTTGAAATGGGCGCTTTTTTCCCATCTGGTATCTTTTTACTATGTATACGTACTGATTTTTGGGATAGCACTTTCCAATCAATAGTTATGTTTATTTCGCACTAAAAAGTTTTTATATTATGCTCTTCGCAATCATTTTAGACTGTCGAATTAACATACTTCTGTTCGAAAAAAAAAAAACGCATCCTCCCATTCACAGCTTTTTTGCATGCGTAATCTTGAAATAAGAATAAATTTGAAAGTATCAGACGATAATATAAATTACACATAATAAGTTGTTGCCAGAATTTTTTCCTCTAAAATAATTCCATTTTTTAAAATCATTTATCAAATTTGTCTAAAAAATGTGCGAACAGCCTCTGTATGACATATTTTTCGTTTTCTGTGTAAAGTCTAAAGAGTATTTAATATATGGAAGTACTTATTTGACATTTCAAACAGTATTTTCTCAGAAACTGTAAGGAATTCATTCATTCTCTAAACTTTTGCATTGGTGTTTATTTCGGATAAAAGAAAAATCGCTAGCACAGGTCGTTGTCACCATTGGTTATGATATCAGCGTTAATGAAGGACATGTTTTTGCTTTATAACATAGAATTTGTTATTTACATTATTTTTTTATATCAGTCAAAAAATACCTTGTATCTAAAAAAAAAACCCTTGTACTAAACACTATTATTTCTTAAACGCCGTTGGCAGCAGTAGCGACGTATCTCAGCAGAATTCTTCACGTAAGCTCATTAACAAATGCTCCTGGGTAGATACCATTAGTGTTCTATTGGTGATCTCATTAAAAATAAATTCAGGAAAAGAAGTGAAAGCTTTTAAGTTGTCACCTTCGTTAAATAAAGTTAATGAAGATTATTATCCTGTTGTAATGTGATATATCAAATTTCATGCTTGTTATAAGGAAAAGCAAAATATTTTTTGTTGCTACATTAATTATTGCTTACAGTAATGGATTTTAGCAAAAGCTCATTCAATTCTGTTATAAAAACAAATACATTCAATGAATAAACTGAAAACCAGTTTTGATAAATGAAAAGGATATCTAATCAGTTTTAATTCAACGTGAAAAGATATTGTGAAATTGGATGATATCATAAACTTTCTTATATAAATTTAAGTGATGTTATTTCGAAAAGTGTAAAGGGAAAATAATAATTTATTCAGCGTTAAAATCATGTAACTACCGTGTCAGTTCATTGTCGCCGCTATTATTAATGAGGGTAACGATTAGATAAAAGTATTTCTTCCATGACTAACATAAAACTATGATATTTATCATCATTCAACTCAATACTTCTCTTATATACAGTCGTGAAAAAAAAAGAAAGAAAGAAACCCCCGCCCCCTCCACACTAACTCCGCCGCAAATCATTTTAAAAAGATGTTACTATAGTATCAATCAATTAGTAAGAACGTCTAAAAATTAAAGCTGTATTTACATTTTTCTTAGGGAGTCATCTTCACATTGAAATTGTAACAAGAGGAATTGTTCAGCATTCTTCCTCCGAAACCAATATATTTTCGAAATTTAAAGAATCATTTATAAAAACAAATTTCTTTTGCCGCCACTGATTTTCGAAAATATTTTCAAATAGTTGTTAGAGCGTATTTAACATGGAATTTAGGTTTTTCGGATGCTATCCTATTCTCAAGTAAACATTTTCACGTTCAACAAACATGTTTTACAGACAAACATGCCACATTAACAGTATTAATGTTAACATTAATATTAATATTATTTTGTTACTCTTGCATGTACGAATTCAGTTACGAGATGAAAATGTTTAATTGAAAATGGGTAGCATCCTAAAACCGATATTCCGGTTTCAGAAAACTATACACTATAAAAATTACTCGGAAACATTTCCGAAATGAAGTGAAAGCAAAAGAAACTTTGTTTTTATAATTGTTTCTTTCAATCTCGGTAATGAACTTTTTTCTAAAGATAAAGAACACTTTTCGGAATCGTAGTTAACTCGGAAGCTGTTGTTATATATTTTCGTACGTGGTTATATTATGTTTTCGTAAACTGAGAAACATTTATATTTTTGTACAGTGGATTAGAAGATGAAACCGGCAGCTGATGTTACGGTTGTCGTAGCAAACGAAGAAATAGGTGCAGTTTTTTAGGGTTTCGTTCATCTCACAAAACCTATTAGTCCCGCTACGTTATCTGTCCGTCACAGAGCCGGTTCTCAGAAACTATATAACTTAAAGACATGAAATTTTGTGTACATATAGCTGAATACCTATTACGAAGCTCAAAATCATAAAATTTGAAAAAATCGTATTATTTTAATATAGAGAGATAAAAAAAAAAAATCTAGCAGCCTTTTCCTATTAAATTTAAACATTTTTCGTTATAGCAGTTGCCAACAATTAAAAATCCAGAATAAAATTATTTCTACAATAATTAATTTTCTATTGAAAGATTTCCACGTGAAAAATGAAAATGAAATAAAAAGTTTCACCAATTGAAAAAAAAGATTAATATGACGTCATATTGGTAACAAAAGAGAAATTTTCAAACATTTCTCAATAAGACATGGAGTATAAGTATGTGTAAATACAGAAAGCATCTTAATATGACGTCATTAGAGAATTAAAAATAAAATTAATCTGACGTCATATTGGAAGTTTAGTGGACTTTTTCAAATGTTTGAGAATAATACAAAGAGAGTATCAACATGAGTAATAGAGAAAGCAAGTAGATGTGACGTCAGCAAGGGATTATATTGTTATATGAGTTTGAGGAAAGTATTGAATCATGATAAAAACCCGATTATGGAAATATTGGCATCTTTTAACATTTTGAAGGTCTCTATACAACATGTTTAATTTTTAAATTGATTTTTTTTTTTAATATCGCATTTAGTCCACATGACAGATATTTTTATGACAGAGTATAATAGCGAGTAATTTTTACTTTATAAAAAACATGACCTTTTTTTTTTTATTGAAAATGAAATTTATTTGGATTTATTAAAGAAGGGATAAAGTGTTTTGAAAGGAATATTAAACGAAACCCTTTGTGCGATATTCGATCACACTTACCTACTTGTTTTGTACTTTTTCCCTTGCCTCTTCACTCAGATAGTATCGGTTCAGAAGACAACGTTTGCTTTTATACTGTGTGATCAGATTTTGTTGTTATTTATTAAAAATTTAGTACAAATACGAATTAAAGAAAGAAACAGAATAGGAATATTTAAGAAAATATTGTCAGTAAACTAATAGGTGAAGAGGGACTCCTGCTGACGGGCCGACACTGTAAGGCTGCGTACTGAATAGATTAAATTATATACGACAAGAGTCATAAATTATTTCTTAGGTACTGACGTATTATCCGGGCAGGAGATAGATCGAGAAAAATTGCTGACAATTGCCAGTCTTCTCTATCGTTGCCAATCACGTTTTAAAAAGTAATTTAACATTATTAAATACATAGCATTATTAAAAATAGTAAATAATAAAAATAAATAAATAAAATATTGTCTTCCTTGATATTCTCGAGACTGAATTTACACTAGAAAATATGAGTTCAAGCTAGAATTCTGCGGATTTCATCGGATCGGGTAAACCCATTTTACCCGAATCCAACCCGCGGTCGGGATTGGGCTAATTTTTTTTCGTTGCGGCAGTTAACCCGATTTTTAAAAAGAAAATCTCTAGAATATTGTTTCAGATGGAAAATCTATGTATTAGAATTTGAATGATACATGAATGATAAAAAATGAAACTATATATTTGAATATGATGTCTTTATATGTTTATTTTTCTACATAAAGATAAAACTGTATATTTGAACATAATGTCTTTATATGTTTCTTTTTCTACATAAAAGATAAAACTATATATTTGAATATGATGTCTTCATATGTTTCTCTTTTTACATAAAAGATAAAACTGTGTATTTGAATATGATGTCTTTATATGTTTCTTTTTCTTCATAAAAGATAAAACTATGTATTTGAATTTGATGTCTTTATATGTTTATTTTTCATCATAAAAGGTCAAACTATATATATGAATATGTTGTCTTTATATGTTTCTTTTTATACATAAAAGATAAAACTATGTATTTGAATATGATGTCTTTGTTTGTTTCATTTTCATCATAAAAGATCAAACTATATATTTGAATATGCTGTCTTCATATGTTTCTTTTTCTACATAAAAGATAGAACTATGTATTTGAATATGATGTCTTTATATGTTTCTTTTTCTACATAAAAGATAAAACTATGTATTTGAATATGATGTCTTTATTTTTCTACATAAAAAATAAAATGATATTACAGATATGATTGTAGACTATTTTTTCATAATTGTATAAAATAACAGATTTTATTTTTTATTTTTTTTGGAGGAGGGGTCGGGGGTTGAAGTATTTCGGGTTCGTGTCGGGTTTCGATTCGGCGTTAAAAAAATTAGTCGGGTTCGGGTTGGTTTTTGCGTTGACTTAAAGCAGAATTTTCAGGTTCGGGCGGGACTCTAGTTAAAACTCCCTTCTACATATAAAAAACATTCATCTAATACTTTTCTAGAAATTCGATAAAAAGTTTGAAATCAAAAACTTCGCTACTTTGTTCCAATTAATTTACACACATTGCAAATAATACATTAAAATAGATAACTAAAATTATGGCACTTATTAAAATCAATTACTAAATAAAAATCCCCTACACGTTATTAATTTTATTCTTCCCACATAACAAGCATGGAATTCGAAATTCCGTATTTCAACAGTTATCTTTATTGACATCATTAACATGAAGGCGACAATTTTAGAAATTTCCCTGCTTTTGCTTCGTTTGTTTTTAATGAGAGCCTTAATACCAGACTAATGGTTGCTCCCCAACAGCATTAGTTAATGTGCTTACGTGAGAGGTTCCCGCTGAGATACGCCACCGTTGCCAACGGGGCATAAGAAATAATGATGTTTAGTAAAAATCATATTTTAGTGAAGCTAATATTAAAAAGAATAAATAGAAAGCTAAAAAGAAAATATATACAGGAATAAGCTAGTCGTTGGGGGCCACCGTAATACTTACCCATCATGTATATGCATAATGTAAAATATTAAAATAAAAAATGTGTAAACTACTTATAAAATGCATTGCAATTCGAATAAAATCGTAGCTTGGTGACGTCATAAACTTTGAAGGATCGATTACTGAATTGCTTAAAAGAAACATCCTTTTAACTCCAAAAAAATAATCCTATTAACTAGCGGTTTATTGCATCTGATTAAGCGTCTCATTTCCAATTAAAATATATCTTTGAATTGAAATTTGGTTGAAATACAGGGTCATGAAAAATCGAAGAGTGTGGAAAATAGGATTACAAATATCTCGGCAACTCATTATCCGATCGACTTCATGCTTTATGCAAAATTTATCTTTTTTTATTGTCTTTTATATTCACTCCTTAAAATAAACAATTTCGAAAAAATTTATATACCTTTTATCAGAACGAATATTTTGAGAGTCCGAAAAAAATAGTTCCGGATAATCGAGGTTACTGAAATTCAATAAGCTTCTTCTCATTATTACATACTAAGTACATACCAAATTTCAAGTCTCTATCTCAATTTTTTCGGGAGATAGAGCGTTTACAAACACACAGAGAGACGGCAATTTTTTTTTTTTCTAAAAATATGTTTTTCGGAATCTCCCGTGTCTGAAACGTGTAAATCCGTCAAAAAAAAAATTTTCGACTTTCAAAACGATTACAAGACTTACCCTATACTACGTATGATGGGTAAGTAAAAAGGGATTTTTATGCAGGAAGACAAGTTGTAAAGTCAGTTGCCCCACACAAGACCCTATCTGCGAAAGTAAAATAAAATTTGTAAAAATATGAAGTTTGGTTCAATTCTGTGCATAACTTCGTGCACTTTCCGAATGATACAATTATGAAAATGGTACGAAAATTGCTATAATATCGCCCAATTTCAACAGGGACCTGACATCCATAATAGTCAAAAACGCATGAAGTTTGGTTCAATTCAAACCATAACTTTATGCACTTTCGGATATTACAAAAGAACAAGTTGGAAATTGTACGTTAAACGTGACAAAGGAAGTGCGTTCGCACTTTAACTAGTTTTACAATGTAAAAAAAAAAAAAAAAAAAAAAAAAAAAAACATTGTTTTTATTTCAGTGAAATGAATTATATCGTCTGTTATGAGCGAAATCAACATGACTTTTATTATTATTATTATTATTACGTATGCCACGTATACAGATGCGAATTTATTTTCGACAGCAGAGAGCGCTGCAAAATTCACCATAGAGATCTTGCTTTGAAAATGAAATTCCCATGGTTTACTATGTCTATGACTCACGGTGAACGAATCTCTTGTGTTTAGTTACTTTAATGGATTGAGATATTCGGCTATTAACCTAATTTCCACTGAAGTAATTTCAGAATCTATACATTTTTTAATGTAACTCATCCCTCAAGCAAACAATTTTTTTAAACGATCTTTCTAAAAATTGTAACTTTTATGCAATTTTATTCGAAAAAATAATTTTAAGTAAAAATAGCCACTTGAAGCCACCTTTTGAAATTTATGAAAAAAGAAGTGGTTAGCCCGTATTTATTTTCTTCAGTCACATGACTTGCGCTTTTATTACATAGATTACGTATGATAAGATTTAATATAATAAATAAAACTTTTATTAATATCTTTTTAAATTTTGATTCGATTTTCATAAAGTTTGAAATGACTCGACAAAATTCTGCAACGATTATATATATATCAAATTTCAAACTATTCAGTTGGGTAGTTTTTGCGCTGTTATATGCGAACGGACGGACAGACAGACTGACCAGACGACGACTATAGGTGCTATACGTATTTATATAATTACGAACGCCCCTGAAAATCGCACAAAAATCGCTATCACAGTGGTCCCTTCTGGCTAAATATTCTCAGTTTCATCTGGGACCTGTTGGCTGTTACGGTTGGTTTCAACCAATTTTTTTTTTTTAATCTACATTAATTATTTAAATCACTTTCTCAACATTTATTTAAAAGCACTCTTTTTTTTCTGTTTCTAATAAAAATTTAAATAAATAAAAGTAATTGTAATAATAATAATAAAATCAGTTTTTATTTTTTCTTCTTTCTTTTTCTTTTTGCAAAGTAAATTCAACGTTTATAGTCTAGCTTTGCTTCCTGTTTTCAAATACGAAAGATATATAGCAGGGAGGGAGGTTTCTCAGTAAAAGACCACACATATTGTATTGGGCAGTCGTGTACGTTTTCTCCCATACCCTTGAATCATGTGTTTGTAGTCACCTAGTCTGGTTTTGGTTAAAAGAAAGACCGTCCGCCCTGTATAAGAATTACGTTATCTTATGAGTGTACTATATACGCAATTAGGCTTTGTAAGTTTACGACAGACTTCAATTGGCTCTGCTATCAGGCGGATAGCTGGCGCCCATGTAAACAGAGGCTCACAGGACCCCCCTCCAGCACACGCCATGGGGGTGAAGCATGGCTGCCTTCCCCCATGAAGCGGCCGGCAGAGTGGAGCGGCAAGCTGTAGTCTTCAGGAAGAGTCCATTTTTCCTTTTGTTTCCATTCCCGTACCCCTGGCAGAGTGGATAGGTCCCGTTTTTCAAGCAGCGCGGGAGAATGAATGTTTACGACACTTGCTGCTTGGCGGAAATACCTGTCGTGTGGTTCGAAAAATTAGTGGACGTTGCGTAGCGGCACTTGTGATAATGAGCGAAAAGCTACTGGTCAAAGAAATGAAAATGATGGTCAGTGAAAGAGCGTCAACGATTCCAGATGCGTAGAGATTAAGTTTTTTTTTCCTTGTGCAGTCCAGAGAGGTCTCAACTATTTATGAGACGTTAATATTGTCTTGTTTATAATAAGGAAGACTGATCGCTGTGTGTGTTGGAGCTGGATTTGTGAAGATATGGGTAGTCCGAGAAACCTCCGTCGTCGGGAGATATATGAGGTGTTCGGTTGAATCGCAAAGTTGGCAAGCAAAAGACTCAACTCAAATGCTCGCGGATGTTACAAGAAATGCTGAGAAAGAGTGAAGTTTGACTGATGCTCTGGTGATTTAGGAAACCATCCCCCTGAGGTGTAATTACGTCAGATGGTGCTCGTCCACAGTTTTGTTTCTTCTCAAGAGGGAAGGGAAATAGAGTCTGCCCACTGATGATTCGATTAAACCTGCTAACTTTGTAAGTAGTTCTTTATTTCCTCATAAATGTATGTTCTCCCACTTTAAATTATCTATGGCTATTTGGAGAGATTAAGAATGATAAGTGCGTATTTTAAAACACTACTATATAATGTTTTTACAATTGATGGACTGTTAAACTTTAGACTGTTAAGCTTTAATGTAATGTTATATTTTTAAGATTCTCTGTGCCTAGTTGCAATTAAAATAATAAGTGATTTCAGCAAAGTTGATCAACCTTAAAAGCATGATAGTGTGATAATTTTAGAAATGTGTTGTTTGGTTCAAAATATATTTAAGTAATTAATCCCCATATTACAGATCACCGTTTAGATTGTGTTTTTATATTAATTTGAAGTAACTCCGTTGTTATAACTTTAAGTGTTTGAATAAAAGATTTGTTTGTTCTTAAAGACGGTATGTTTTTCTTTGTATAAATCTCTAAATAATTAATTTTTTTATATTCACAGTAGACCTATAAGAGAGACTTAACCTTTCTGTGAGTGATAAAAAAAAAAAAAAAAAAAAAAAAAAAAAAGAGATAAAATCCAACTTAAGAAATTTTAAAGTCCTAATTTAATAAAGTTTAAATTCATAACTGACTGTTTTAATGAACATTAATTGAAGTTCACTCAATGTTATACAATCGTATTTTTGATCTTGATTTAAGGATGGATAGATTCATAAGTGAAGCAGTAATATTAAATCTAATTTCATAATTGTTTAAACTAAGCTTTAACCCTCCTCTCTCAGAAACATTGTTTTTTCTAAAATATACACCAAAAATGTTTTATTTTAAAAAGTAAAAAAAAAAAAAAAAAAAAAAAAAGTATCCAGTTATTTTACAGCCACTATACGATTTTGGTTAACCAATCTGATCTTGTTCAGAATCTCCATATTTTGTTCTAAAATTTTTGTATATCATCATATCCCTATTCTATTAACGGATTTAACTCTTTCTTCTTTTAGTCCTCACATTGGAGGAATTTCAGGTTGTCTTCATTTTTCCAAATTGAATGATGATTACATCTTTATTAATCTAATGTGTGTGGAGTTTTGAGCTTGATCGGGTTGGAGTGGAATTGGGTGTTCTTTCGTATTTCAGTATACTACTTGATTTAGAAATCTGTTGCCCTTTCTACATTTAGAATTATTTTAAAATTATGAATTCAAAAGTATCATGTTGTCTTAATTTATTCGGGTTTGTTTTAAATTTGGTTATTTTGATTAGTTTAATATAATTTGCTCCCTTTTCCATGGCAACAGATTTCAGTGGAGCTAATCAGGGTATACTTATTTTTTTTTAAATATTTAATTGTCAAGTGAAGATTGAGTAATAAATGAGTTTTTTAAGTTTAAGTAAGTTGTGTTTTAGAAAGAACCCCAAAACCCACAACATGGCCATAGCCAAAAACATATATGTGAAGATTGGTTCAATTCTATGCATAACTTCATGCACTTTTCTAAAAGTATAAAAATGATATAAAAAGGACAGACAGACATTTTGTAAAAATCGTGTTTTTCGGTATCTCTGACCCTTAAAACGTGTAAAACCTTCGAAAACCGGAAGTAAAAAATTTCGATTACAATACTTTTATTATAGAAAGATGAAAATAAAAAGTATTTAGCCTGAGTTGTAAATTTTTTAACTAGTAAATTACCCCCGTCAAAAATAACGGATTGTTGATCTGCGTTTCATTTTCATAAGACTTCATACAAACAACACGAAGATTTTATTATTGAAAGGTTTGCATTGTAGGAAAGTACATTTTAAAGCCGGTAGATGGCGCCAAAACAATATATGTGTCAACCATTTTAATCAGATAACTTAAATTGGTAATTAAATCATGATTTAAATCAACTGATTTTTTTAATCATTGATTTAAATCAACTGACTTTTTTTAAATCATTGATTTAAATTAACTGATTTTTTTTAAATCATAAATTTACTAAATGTTTAAAATGACATAAAAATAAAAATAAAATCTAAGATTAACATAATTTGGGAAATTTCTATGGATATTTTGACCTTATGAATAAACAAAAAAAGCTTTGAATATTTAACTTAATTCCTTATGCTTGTAAAAAATTAAATACAGTAAGTTTGTAAAAAGCTAGTATATAACCCCCATCAAAAATGACGGATTGTTGATCTGCGTTTCATTTTCCTAAGACTTCATACTAACAGCATGAAGATTTTACTATTTAAAGGTTTGTATTGTAGAAAAGTACTTTTTAAAGCCGGTGGCAACGAACACTGTTACGAACAATATTGTTCGTAACAGTGTTCGTTTGTTTATATTTGGGATTCCGATGTTTAATCTGGATTTTTAATTAAAAGCTTAAAACATTATAATAGGATATGATATACATGTTTTATAGGAAAAATATGCTGAACAGACATGATTTTAAGTAGAAGATATTATCATTTAGCTATCATATGTTACCATAGGTTTTTCATTAAGCCTAACATGGCGTTTCACTACGGTCGATTCGCAGACCAGAGTGGTCCCGCCCGGAATGGTTACAGACACTTTCTTGCCTTCGGATTTTATTATAAGTAGATTTTTAGTTATTTTAAATGAAAATATGAACTTAATTCACTTCAATAAAATATGATTGTGTTTCAAAGCAATATATCGCTTGAATTTCATTGAAACAAATGTTGGTGAATTTTGGTTTGTTATAATGCATTTAGCATGTTTCTTTAATGTGGTTCTCAAATGACCCGCTCAACAATGCGAAACTTTCTGACTCATTTTTAAACGCAAAGATATCAAATTGGCAGGTCTGACTGTGGAAGTGATTTGAAATCGAAATGAGTTTTCCATTTTTTTTATAAATAAATTACTTATCGAGTTATAAGCTATTCGTGTCAAGTGACGACACGATTTTACCTTTTCTCTCTCTGTTGCGTCAGGAATTTTGTTCAAAACGCCGACTTTCACTGTATTTTCTGAAAGATCTACTGCCTTGACCAAAAAATGGAAAAGGTGTTTCGATGACATAGTTTCTGAATAAGAATATACCATTTTCATGCGTTTCCGAACAAAAATGAATTCTGAAATCTGTCAGAAAGTAGCTCCTTTGGATTTGAGAACTTAAGGCTGTTCGTCAGTGAACTTCCAGATTCCCGTCGCTAATATTAAATCTATGAACATAGGATGCTTTCGTGTATTTAAAATATCTCTTCAGGAAATTAATAGTTTAGCTTCTGTATTCTCTGTACTCTTCTTAAAGAATGTTTCTTTTTTTTTTTTTTTTTAATAGTTATCAAAATATTTCTAAAATATGTGCTTAATTTATAATTTTATGTGTTAAAATCTTAGCGAAACTGAATAAGATTTTAACACTTCACATAAAATTATATATGTAATATACAGGGTGTCCATAATTAAACGACCCTACTTTAAAGTTGTCTACAGACACAAAACTATTGGTCAGAAAGTTGCGAAATTTTGTGAAGGATCTAATGAAGGAATGGGAATTTGTTTAAGCGAAAAAAAAAAAAAGTTCAAAATTTCGCTACCAGATGGCGTTTTTAATGAACCTGCACATTTAGAATACATTTACGATAGTTTACACATTTTATTGCAACAAAACGGCCACCATTTTCAGCTACCATCTGGAATCGTAAGATAGCATGTTCCACAGTTGACTGCAGTGTGTTCTGGGAAATGCTAAAAACATGTCGCGAAAAGAATTGTGTTCAACAGGTTTTGTTGTAATAAAATGTGTAACCTATCATAAATGTATGATAAATGTGCAATTCATTAAAAAACGCCCTCTGACGGCAAAATTTTGAACTATTTGTTTTCACTTAAACAAATTCCCATTCCTTCATTATATTCTTCACAAAATTTCACAACTTTCTGACCAAAAGTTTCGTCTGTAAGACAACTTTAAAGTAGGGCCGTTTAATTATGGACACCCTGTATTTTGGAAAAAAATTTACATCTAAGAAAAAAAAGAGACATTCTTTAAGAAGTGTACACAGAAATAGAAGTTAAAAATATTAATTTCCTAGGGAGATATTTTAAATATACGAATGCATCCTACGCCCGTAGGATTAACATTAGCGAGAATCGGGAAGTTTAACTGAGAAACAGAAAAGAACATCTAAAGTTATTTCTACAATGGTGCATTGTTTCCTTTTTAAGTATTACTGAATAAAGTGAAAAAATTGTATAACTTAAACGAAAATTATTTAATTTAGAAGTAATTGTTTTTTGAAAACAGCATTATATAGTGCTCGCCAAATATTCTTGACGCCGTATTAAATTTTCAGGCGCCATGGCGATCTGGTGCTCGTTATTTGACAAACTCTTGCAAATAGCCTTATTAATCCAAACAAAGAAAATCCTGGCAACAGTCAAGAAGTAATTTTGAAATAATTCTTAAGTAGACAGCAAGGTTAAATTACAATGAGAATCTCATTCTTTACAAATACTCTACATATGTAAGTGAAAAGAATGACTTAAGTAAACTTGAAATCAAATGTCGAAAGATTCTTTTTCAGTAAATTGTCGCAGCCACGTGGTGTTTTTTATTGAAATCATTTTTCTTCATCTATATTTATTATCTCCAGTGACATAAATTGATGTTTTGAATTTCTTCTGAAAATTGAATTAATAACTAGACACTCTGCAGCCGGACGCACCAAAGGAAATGCATAAGAAAAAAAAATCGAAAATCACAACGTAGTTTTATATTAACCTATACTCTCTTCCGCCAAATGCCAATTTAATTAAGATAAGCTCCAGCGACTGTTTGGAGATAATTTCATTTTCATTCATTATTTTTTATGCAAAATATAAAAATAAAATATATTCTGATAAATAATAGTAAATTTAGTTTTGGAAAATATTACCATATACAGTATAAACAAGTGGGTAAGTGTGATCAAAGATCGCTCAAAGGGTTTCGTTTAATATTCCTTTCAAAACACTTTGTACTTTCTTCAATAAATCCAGTTTTTTGTTTTTTATAAAGTAAAAAATTACCGGTCTATTTTTTTCGTTTTTTCGAGTACCCAAACCAGCCCGGTAGCGGGCGAAGCCGGCTATTATAGTCTGTCATTATAATATCTGTCACGCGGACTAAATGCTATATAAAAAATTAATTTCAAAATTAAACATGTTGTACACTTTCAAAATGTTAAAATATGCGAATATTTCAATAATCGGATTTTTATCATGATTCAATATGTTTCTCAAACTCATATATTTACTATTCTCTATTACTCATATTGATACTCGCTTTGTATTATTCTCAAACATCTGAAAAATTCGTTAAACTTCCAATAGGACGTCAGATTTTCTTTTTAATTCTCTACTGACGTGATATTAATCTGCTTTGTGTACATACACATACTCATACTCCTTGTATTATTGAGAAAGATTTCCGTTTTATTACCACTATGACGTCAATCATTTTTATTTCATATTAATCTTTTTTTCAATTGGTGAAACTTTTTATTTCATTTTCATTTTTCACGTGAAAATCGTCTGATAGAAAATTAATTATTGTAGAAAGAATTTCATAGTGGATTTTTAATTTTTGGCATCTGCTATAACGAAAATTGTTTAAATTTAATAGGAAAAGGCTGTTAGAATTTTGGTTTTTTATCTCTATTTATTAAAATAATACGAATTTTTCAAATTTTAATATTTTGAGCTCTTCATAGGTGGTATTCAGTTATATACATAACGTTTCAACTCTGTAAGTTATATAGGTTCTGAGAACGGCTCTGCGACAGACAGACAACGGAGCGGCAGTAATAGGGTTTCGTGAGATGAACGAAACCCTAAAAATCGAGTAAGAAAATAGTCATTTTAACTGTAATTTTCTGCAACAAATTCTTCAGTCATTCAACTATAGTGTACAGAGTATTTCAATTATGTTACACTACTTCAAACACGATGAAATTGATATGCATCACTATAGGGATACGACTGGGATGTTTCCAATAGATTTTGGAGTACGTAATATTTATCGTTCATTTACAGAGACACACAAAAGAGTTTGATTGCGGTATTACTTATGAGCGATAATTGCTGGAAGTGTATTTGGAGCTGTGGTATACATTTTTATACTCTTTTATTTAACTTAAGAGGCTACTTCACTCAGGCGAAAACACCCGCTCGCTAATGTTAATCCTATGAGGGAAATAATTTACGATATCTCGTTCGCATTTCAATATTTTTAAATGATTTTTTTTTTGCATTGGATAGTTGAGGTTAATCTCTGTGCACGCTCCTTTGTATTTTTTCGATTTTGATTTGGAACCGAAAGTGAATGTATCCTCAATAAAAAAAAAAAAAAAAAAAAAAAAAAAAAAAAAACTGCAACAAAAATCGAAAAGGAGCGTGCATAGAGATCGACCTCAGCTATCCAATGCAAAAAAATTGAAAAATATTGAAACGTGAGCGAGATATCGTAAAATATTTCCTCCATAGGATTAACATTAGCGAGCGCGTGTTTTCGCTTGAGTGAAGTAGCCCCCTTTTCACTTCCTGGTATGCTAGGATTAAAATATTTATATGCCTACAGGTATATATTTCCGATAACAATACATCGTTTTAGTATTTTTTAAATTTAATTATAAATTAATATTAAAGAATTAATTTTATCGCCAAATATTCTTTATGATTACAACACACAACCGTCTACGAGTTACAACAACAATTGAGTTAATTAAGCGCCAAACCACGCAAGCTAAAATAAGCCAATTGGTTTATTTTAAATAATTAAGCCATTAATTAAATAATTAAAGGCTTAAATTATTTCGTTGCAACAATGAAATATTTTAAACACTAAAAAGTAGGAAATAAATAATAAATAAAGAGTGTATGTATTTTTTTTTAATACGCTTTTATAAAAAATTGTTTAATATTAAATAAATTATGACTTTACGTTCAGAAAAGAGTTTATAAATCGCGAATATATGCACACATTAAAAACATCTTTTTACTTACCCTTACTCTTTTCTTAAAAACATCTTAGGGTTTTTGACGATGTTTGTTTGCTTATGATTATGGTTTTATACTTTGAAACCGAAACATGGTAAGTTTGGAAAAAAAAATTTTACATGTATTTGACACCTTGCTTAAGTAAAAGATGTTTTTAATTTGTGTACATGTTTTAGAAAAGGTGAAGTTTTATGTTTTTAAATTTTGGAATTAAAAAAACAGTTTTAACGTGAATATAGGGTTTAGAAAACACTTTTTTCCTTTTCTTGTTTCCATATCTTAAAAAAAGAAACAGAACAAAAATTATATATTTCTTAATAAATTCATTAGTTGCCGCTTTCTACCAAGCATAAAAGAAAGAGGCGAATTTTCGATAATCAAGGCCCCACGTCAAATTAATGTATTGTTACGAAATTTTTTTGGAACTACCTGAATTGCAGTTATGAAATCCGTAGTGACTTTTAAGATAAACTTCGAAAGCGACATAAAAAAAAATGCATTGAATTGACGTAAAAGGGCGTTTATTAAAAAATACTATTTTAACTTTTATACTTATTAAACTGAACTCATTCTTAATGTATTACGTGATGTATAATTGTATAGATCAGCCATACTCAACCTTTTTTTCTTGCGGGCCGCAAATATATGTTTGGAACGTTCGGCGGGCCGCAACACAATTATATTATAATGTAAAAAAGGGGTAATTTAAATAGTAAAATTTAAAAAAAGTTAGTATATAACAAACCTATATAATAAAGTTAATATAATCAGTAGGATTGAACGTTTGTCGAAAAAGAAATATTACCAAAACTTTTAACACCACTATTTTCAAACAATAAACTTTGTGGTAGATTTCAATTTCAAATGGTGTACGAATAGTGGTATAAAACATTTTGCTGCCAATTTTTCCCGCAGTCAACGTAATTAGTTAAACGTAATGATATAACAATGTAGCATTTCCAATGTTCTAATGAAAAAAAATAAGATGATTTGCTTTAATAAATTAATCGTTTTCTCAATTCAAAAGCTTTTTTTTTTTTTAAGTGTAGAAATGTAATAAATTTGTAATAATATTAGTTTAATGTTGAAGATTAAGAAATGTATACGCCACTGTAGCACAAATAGAACTACATGTAAAAAGAACTTTTGACTAAGGAAACGGTATTTAAGATAATTTTAAATTAGTAATTTTAAATAACAGGACAGTTTTTGTCTTCCCATGAAAATATATAAAAGAACAGTGAATGTCTTAAAAACTTTTATACACATCTCAATTAATGTAATAAATAGAGGTTATTGATTATGTATCTCGGGCCGCACATAAAAGGTCTCCGGGCCGCAGGTTGAGTATGGTTGGTATAGATCATATACAGGCTGCACGAAAGAATTCGCACACAGTACCAGCTATTGACATAAATTGTTAAACAATGATTTTTAGTGCATTATATGTTTTTTAAATTGTTTGCTACTTTATGACATATTTTATAATTCATTTTTGTCCGGAAACGCATGAAATTGACAGATGATCTTATTAAGAAACTTGATAATCGAAACACGTTTTCCAATTTTTAGCAAAGGCAGAAGATCTTTCAGAAAATACTGTCAAAGTCGACGTTTTGAACCGAATTCCCGCCGAGCCGCATGGCAGACGATAGACGTGACACGAATCGCTTGCAACTCGATAAGCAATTTAGTATTTATCAAAAAATGAAGAACTCATTTCGATACCAAATCGCTTCCATGGTCAGGCCTGCCAATTTTATGTTTTTGTGTTTAAAATTAAGTCAGAAAGTTTCAGTAGGTCATTTGAGTCACCTTACCAACATTCCGCTTGTGTTAGAAAGTGTTTTATAATCTATGCCTGATACATGATTTTTCGTTCTTGTTTATTTCAAGTTTATTAAGGCTGGTCCCAGCTCAATTGGAATTGAAATTTCTTGTACATTTTAATTTGTTGATATTTTATGCTTGTTTACTCTAGTTTTATTATTCATTCATTATTGTTCATTTAGTACCGGGTGCGTCATAAATTCGTGCAAACTTTAAAAATTCATAATAAAAGAAGTAATGCTCGGAAAAAAATTTCGGTTTGCGCGAGTATGATCAGAAGGATTTTGGATTTTTTTTTCCATGTATAATAAAAATGATTCCAAAAGTAACCGATAGAGGGCACTCACACGTCACACTGAAGCGTTTTATGCAAATGAAACAAACACAAACAGATAGTGAAACAAATCGCAATAACATGACATTGAGCATTTATTTTAAGGTAAAAGATTCTCAATATGACCACCACCACCAAGTATTAGGCAAGTGAGGCGCGTCAATACGCCTGTTACAGCTGAGTGTAGCATGTCGTCATCGACGCCACCGACGGTCCGTCGAATGGCATCTTTCAGTTCCACCAAAGTGGCTGGGAAGCCCCGGTATACACTAGACTTTAATTATCCCACAACCAAAAATCTGCCGTGGTCAAGTCTGGAGATCGTGCGGGCCACTCAAACTTACAACCTCGACTTATCACTCGGTCTTCAGTGAAAGTGTCCAACAGGAACGTCTTGACTTCACGTGGAAAGTGGGGCAGGATACCATCATGCATAAAGGTGGCGAAAGATAACGCATGTCTTTCCTGCAATGCAGGCAAAACGTGGTCACTCAAAAGCGTAAGATACCGTTCTGCAGTGACTGTACAGGTTTTCCAGTCGGATTCAGGACAAGGCTCTTCAAAAAAGAAAGGACCCAGAATGAAAGAGGCGGTGAAACCACGCCAAACAGTCACACGAGGAGCATGCAGTGGTTTGGTCAGATACTCACGAGGGTTTGACGTCGCTCAAATACGACTGTTTGGCGTATTGGCGTCACCATGCAGTGAACAGTGTGTTTTATCCGTCACATGACGTTCTGCAAACATTGTGGGTCACGCTCCATTTGTGCCAGAGCCCATGTAGCAAGCTTTAGTCTTTTATCTGTATCTGCCGGTAATAACTGGTGAAGTGCCTGTATCTTGTACGGATACAGATCCAAGATTCCGTCCAGAATACGTCGAATCGACGATTCGGAATCCCCGTTATTCTCCCAGTTTGCGTATTGGCGTCACCATGCAGTGAAAAGTGTGCTTTATCCGTCACATGACGTTCTGCAAACATTCTGGGTCACGCTCCATTTGTGCCAGAGCCCATGTAGCAAACTTTAGTCTTTTATCTGTATCTGCCGGTAATAACTGGTGAAGTGCCTGTATCTTGTACGGATACAGATCCCAGATTCCGTCCAGAATACGTCGAATCGACGATTCCGGAATCCCCGTTATTCTCCCAGCTTCACGAGCACTGCTACTCCTCGTTGATGTCTCGGCTGCCAATTCTCGCATAACACTTTTTACAACATGGACACGATCCGCGCTCGAGGATGATCTGTCACTACGTGGACGATCCTCCAAACTCCCCGTTTCCTCAAAACGTCATACTAAATTGAGTATCCCATTCAATGAAATAAGGCTTTTTTGCGCCTTAAGTCCGTTCTCCGTGTGAAACTTTCGCAATGCAATAGTTGTGGATCCACCATGCATGTAGAAATGTTTAACCACCAGTGCACAATCTGGTAACGATAGCATGCGGCCGAGATCGAATGACGAATCTTTCCAGCCAGGTGTTTTATTGCGAGCCTGATTTGCATAAAACACCTCAGTATGACGTGTGAGCGCCTTCTATCGGTTACTTTTGGCATCATTTTTATTTTACATGAAAAAAAAATCCAAAATCCTTCTGATCATACTCGCGTAAACTGAAAAATTTTCCGAGCATTACTTCTTTTATTATGAATTTTTAAAGTTTGCACGAATTTATGACGCACCCGGTACTTACTTCTATCCAATATTATTATCTATTTCAGTTCAATATTATTCAGTATTATGGTAGTATTATTGCTGTATCACATAGTATTATTTACTTTCTTTTATACTTTTTCTTATATATAATTTTTTTTTTAAGTATTAAGAATGTTGCGATATCAAACAGTATTGTAAAAAGTAACTTTGTACTAATTTTATTTTAATCTCTAATGTAATATTCAACATCTGTACTCTAAAATAGGAATTTTCAATAAACATTTCCCCTCGTGGAGAAAAGTTCCTATGCTTAACGGCTGGATCTCCACGAGAGGGTGATTTCGATTTCGATTTTAAGACTTGACATGTAACCAAGTCTTGACTGATGAAAATATACAAATCATGGCTGATGAAAATATAATATCCCATCATCAACAGCACCCTAATTAGTGGTTCATAACAATGCCTGTAAACACCCTTTTCCTCAACCTGAACAAGCATAGGATGGAAATGGTTCGTAACAAATGAGTTGTCTTCCAAATGAAAAAAGGGGAGAGTTTTCCAATTCCATTAAGGCACATGTCACATACAAGGAGGGATATCTCCCGTGACCGACTGGGGCACCCGCACCCCTTTCTCTCTCATTCGATATAGAAGGATAAGCACTTCATCAAATATGCGTCTAGCGTTTGACAGGGCGATGTATTAATAGTTCTTTTGATACCGTTAAAGAGGAGGTTTATAGGAGGGAACGCTTCATGAAATGTTCTTGACATTGTTCCCATCCTGAACATTCCGAAAATCGTCTGGAACTTTGATTTATTACAATGTAGTCTTCTTCAGCATTGTTGGTAGAATGGTGAAAAAATACACGATGTAGATTATTTTGTAACAGATTGCGAAGATATACTGTGCGTTTCCCATTGGAAATGTGATTAAAGTTTCTAAAGAGAAAGAATGGCAGGTTTTAGCTACGAATATTATTAGGACACATGAATATTTTTAATTTTTAAATTAAATTACATACGCTTCAAAATATTTCTTTTATGGGAATTATGTAACATAAGATCCTTGTCGTCTTGTCAAGCTCCATTTCATCATATATGCGTCTGGTGTTTGAAAGGGCGATGTATTAATCGTTCTTTTGATACGGTTAAAAGGGAGGTTTAGGAGAGAGCGTGTCATAAAATGTTCTTGACATTGTTGCCATCCTGAACATTCCGAAAATCTTCTGGAACTTTGATTTATTGCAATGTAGTCTTCTTCATCATTGTTCAGGTAGAATGGTGAAAAAATACACGATATAGATTATTTTGTAACAGATTGCTAAGATAAACTGAGTGTTTCCCAATTGAAATGTGATTAAAGTTTCTAAAGAGAAAGAATGGCAGGTTTTAGCTACAAATCTTATTAGGACACATAAATATTTTTAAATTAAATTACATACTCTTCAAAATCTTTCTTTTATGGGAACTTATGTAACATGATATCCTGTCATCTTGTCAACCTGCATTTCATCAGATATGTGTCTGGTGTTTGACAGAGCAATGTATTAATAGTTCTTTTGATATCGTTAAAAAGGAGGTTTAGGAGGGAACGTTTCATAAAATGTTCTTGATATTGTTGTCAGTCTGAACATTCCGAAAATCGTCTGGAACTTCGATTTACTACAATAGTCTTCTTCACAACTGTTCAGTTGGAATGGAGAAAAAGTACAAGATATAGATTATTTTGTAACAGATTGCTGAGAACTGTATAACTTAACTGTGCGTTTCCCAATTGAAATGTGATTAAAGTTTCTAAAGAGAAAGAATGGCAGGTTTTAGCTACGAATATTATTAGAACACATAAATATTTTTAATTTTTAAATTAAATTACATACTCTTCAAAATCTTTTTTTTATGGGAACTTGTCTAACATAAAATTCTGCCATCTTGTCAATCTGCAATTCATTAGATATGCATCTGGTGTTTGACATATCGATGTAGATATCGAGATAGTTCTTTTGATACCGTTAAAAAGGAGGTTTAGGAGGGAGCGTGTCATAAAATATTCTTGACATTCTTGTCATTCTGAACATTCCGAAAATCGTCTGAAACTTCGATTTATTACAGTATAGTCTTCATCACCATTGTTCAGGTAGAATGGTGAAAAAATACAAGATATATATACATTACTTTGTAGTTAGACAGCTAAGACAAACTGTGCTTTTTCCAAATGAAATGCGATTCAAGTTTCTAAAAAGAAAGAAAAATCTGCCTTATTGGCAAGCTTTAGCTGTGGATATTGTTAGGACACATAAATATTTTTAATTTTTAAATTAAGTTATATCCTATTCTCATGTCAACCTGCATTTCATCAAATATGTGTCTAGCGTTTGACAGTGCGATGTATTAATAGTTCTTTTAATACCGTTAAAAAAGAGGTTTAGAAGGAAGCGTGTGCAATAATAATTTTAATAATAAAATAATATTTGCGATCACGTTATTGTTATTGTTGGATATTGTTAGGACACATAAATATTTTTAATTTTTAAATTAAGTTATATCCTATTCACATGTCAACCTGCATTTCATCAAATATGTGTCTAGCGTTTGACAGTGCGATGTATTAATACTTCTTTTAATACCGTTAAAAAAGAGGTTTAGAAGGAAGCGTGTGCAATAATAATTTTAATAATAAAATAATATTTGCGATCACGTTATTGTTATTGATGGATATTGTTAGGACACATAAATATTTTTAATTTTTAAATTAAGTTATATCCTATTCTCATGTCAACCTGCATTTCATCAAATTTGTGTCTAACGTTTGACAGTGCGATGTATTAATAGTTCTTTTAATACCGTTAAAAAAGAGGTTTAGAAGGAAGCGTGTGCAATAATAATTTTAATAATAAAATAATATTTGCGATCACGTTATTGTTATTGTTGGATATTGTTAGGTCACATAAATAGTTTTAATTTTTAAATTAAGTTATATCCTATTCTCATCTCAACCTGCATTTCATCAAATATGTGTCTAGCGTTTGACAATGCGATGTATTAATAGTTCTTTTAATACCGTTAAAAAAGAGGTTTAGAAGGAAGCGTGTACAATAATAATTTTAATAATAAAATAATATTTGCGATCATCCAAGTAACAGAAAATGCTCAAAATGCTCTGTCACTGTAACAAATGATTATGTAAGTCTTGTTCAACATTTGTGTGCATTTGTGTAAGCATAGCACGTATATTCGTGAAAAAGTTAACGTTTCTGTGAGAAATTCAAAAGTTTTTTGCTTATAACATACAGAGTTTCCAACCGAATTTAACACCCCTTTCCGAAAACTTGACAAAAAACAGTAGAAATAGTATACTGCAATTAAAATATTAATATATTGAATATTTAATGAGATATGGGTATTTGTATGAAATAAATTTTAACTGCGCATGCGTGAACTACAGCAAAAATTATTTGTCATGATTTGGTAGCCAATACAATAGAGCAACTCATATAAAAAGACCAGTCAAATATCGCGAAAATATAAAAATATACAAGCAATACAGTGAGCTAATTGATAAATAGGGAGGAAATTCCATATAATCCCATGGTTTTTCCTCTCCAATTTACAATTTTCCCCAATTAAACACAAATAGGAAGATCAAGATCATTCATTACACTTTAAATTCAAATAAATAATTATATGAAATATAATTTTTGTTGAAGATGGATTTATTTCCAATATGTCTACATAACTTATAATCTTTTAATTACTCTCATCTTTAATTTATATTTTAATACATGAAGGTAATTGGCCCATACCCGTTCTTTTATAATAATATTCATGCGAGTTTAGGAATCTCTGGCTTAGCTTATAAGTAGTGACTGATTATTGTCTTATACATCACTGTCGATGTTTGTGAATTCCGAAAACAAGGGCTTCGGAAGTGATTCTCTCTTTCGAGTTAATTTGTCGACTTCCAAACGGAAATGCTGACAGCTTGCCCGAAGAAAACAAGCTTATTTTTTTCGAAGTCAAGAATTTGGAGGTGTTTCGGCACCTCCTCTTCCTGGAATTGATCTCATTATTCTTATCAGCAACTACAGTGCGTAACAAAGGAGCCAAGTTTTGACTTCTGGAATGCCAAAAAACCAAACAACAGACCGAAGCCATCCGCCGCGCCGCACTAATGACTCTTGGATACATAAAACTACTCTAATGTAGAATTATCATTACGCCATGTTGGTGCCAAGAAATATATGTCCTCTTACCTCTTTTTTCTTAAAATTAAGATACAAAACCAGATCTAAGGGTAGGGTGATCGCGGCCTCCGTCTGCCCCCTCATTTCCTCTCGAACCAACAAAATTTCCAAAACGCACATTTTCCCATATGGAAATTCACATTATATTGCAAAAATGCTTTTTTTTTTTAAGACATCTGACTTTTTTCCTCTCTAAATCAGCCGTATTCAAACCTTTTCTGCTCTATATCGAGGTCTAAATCAGTCTCTGATTAGAGCCCGCACCCAAATTTACGCCATCTTTTCAGTTGTATCATGCAAAATTAACAGTACTTTTATCATCTCTCCAACAAAATATCCTTTGTAAATATACTAGACTTAGTAAATTATTATTTATTGAAATTATTATAAATTATTATTTCAAAGTGAATTGTTATTTATTGGTGTTTAACCGTGACCTACGTTATACACGTAGTCACGGTATAACGTAGGTCACGGTTTAACACGAATTTTAATCTGCATATTCATAAGAAGATAATTAAGATGTTCTGCGTAACATCCAGAAAATGTACTTTAACTTTAATTCTTTTGTTGTCATTTTATGTTTAACCCTTTGAGGGGCGGTGGTATATATTATATACCACCTAATTTTAATCCAATTCAAACCAGAAACTTTTAATTAAATTTTACTTTTTTAACTTTGACGAGAAAAAGTTGAAAAATTGCTTATTCTTATTTTGAACTAAATTCTTTCCTAAATTCCGGTGGGAATTCAATGTTACAGGAGCACAAAGTGCTTGCACCTGAAAGGGTTAAATATTTGTAAATAAATTTTCTTTATTATGTTACTTCAATTTGTATTTATTTCCCTAGCATTAAGTGTATTTATTTAAGAAGGGGATATTACGATCTAGGTTTTATATTTATGCACTTTTATTTTTCTTATTTTAATGTTAAAATTTAATGTCTTCGGGGTAACTTTAGATGAACGCGAAACAATACAACACGGATTTAATATTATGATTCATTTAGGTAATCTAGTTGCACTTTAACAATGTATCAAAGAACAGTCGCTCTTAATAATCCTATAAAAATGAAAGACAGGTTGTTCAGATCCATTATACCCACTAAATTTTTCCTTCTCGAATATAGTAAATTCAAAGCATATAGAAAATTTACAAAAATAAAATATTTCAACAAGGAAGAGTAAAGATGTGAAACTGAAAAACATAATAGATTTTAAATAAAATCTTATCGGCCATCTACTGCCCGGTATACGGTGCCGAAGGCAGCGGGGACCCGAGCCTGATGTTCGTTCGGTTCGAGGTTTGTCATATGCAAGGTTTTATACAATTCGAGGCCCCGATGTAAATTAGGGGCCCGCTAGCGGACGAAGCCAGCTAGTCTACTAATAATGGGTTCTTTCCCCATCCATTAATTCATAATCTGGATTATAATATTTGAAAAAATATATATATGAACTAAGAGACGAGTTATTTTCCCTGACATGTGGCCCCAAAATTAACCCCAAAACGCATTTCAGTACTAAAGAAAATGAAAATTTTAGAACAAAAATATAGTCAGTTTGGCTTAGTCTAAGTATTTTTTAAGAGGAACTTTTTTTTTTTTTTTTTACAACACTGAAAAATAAATTAAATAGCTCGTTACTTGTTTTCTTTACTAAACAGACAGTAGTAAATGTTAGCGAATTTAATACGCTCTGGAATTTTTCACATCAGCTAATATTTACAGAACGAAATAAAATGTCGGTTATATCTGCTGAACTTAAAACAAACTCTATGTAACTCTAAGCCAAGAATGAAGAAAAAAGTACAAACGAGCCAAGGAGGACGCGAAAAAAAGTGACAGGGATGTGCCGGAAAAATATAATGACGGATGGCCGGTTAAGGCGTGTTGCCAAATCAGAAAAAAAAATATCGTTGGAAAAGTGGCAAGTGAGGCAATTTCTTAGTGGTTTTTTATCATTGCTAAAAGGGTGAGTCTTTCACCATGGAGTTTAGAATCTTTGGAATGATGTCCCCTGGGAGTGATCGAATCTCAAGATTAGAAGTTTCGAGAATGATTTTCTTGGACTGAAAGACAGCAGTCGGTATATCTCGCAAGTTATACAGGGTGATCAATTTTAAAGAGTATACCCGTTTGTTTTTTTGTATTATCACATCTGTAATATATGTAGCGAAACTTTCAACATCATTACTTATTTAATAAGTCTATATTTAATGTGCGGGTATAGTTTTTTCACTTTCTAAATGCAAACACTCGTTTTTAACACTTTCCAACCTAGTTGAAAAGTGTTTATGACTTCGGTTTGTCTGGCCGTATGGCCGTCTGCGTCTGGCCGTCTGGCCGTGCCCTAACTCCCGTAAATAGGCTCGGATTGCCCTGCAATTTTTATATGTTATTGTCGTTATCTATAGCATGTTCCCTATTTCAACTGAAGTGTGTAGCACTTATAGTTTTCTTACAGGGACACTCAAAAGAATTCCGTTACATTACGGTCTATATGGGGAAAAATCATTTGCGGTTTATTTTAAGGATGTTACACAATTTCAAACACATTGTAATTGATATATATCACTAAGTTGCATTACAAGAAGCTTAATATAGAATAGGGTGTGCATAGCACTTATAGTTACTTTACAGAAACAGTCAAAGGAATTCCGTTACATTACGTCTATGGAGAAAAATCGTTTGCGGTTTAATTAAATCATGTTTCACTCTTTTAAACGCTTTGAAATTTATATGTATCACTAAGGTGAATTACAAGAGGCTTACTACAGAATATTGTGTTTATAGCAGTTATCGTTCATTTACAGGGACACACAAAAGAATTCTCTGTCTGTTAACAATAATTCCTGGAAGTGCATTTTAAGTTGCTGGACGCGATTTTAAATTTAACTCACGTTTTGTCTATTACTTGGTGTGTATAAATTCTGTAGATCCTATTCAGGGCAGCACAAAATTTCGCGAACGCATTTCCGTTTATTGATAGACACTCCAGAAGGAGAATTTTAAACTGTGCTACGCGTTTCCTAACTAAACTAAAATTTAGCATCCAATGTAGTATATATACAAATCTATAGATCATATACAGGGCCGAATAAATTTGCGGCGAATATTATTCGATTATTTTTCCGAATATTGTATATGTTGGAAATATATGTTGGAAATTCCTGAAATTACGTTTTTAAATAGGTTATGCGTTTTCCAAATTGTTTACTTAGATCTTATCTTTCAGATTATAAGCTGAAAGATAAATATAAGAAATATAATATAATAATAATAATATAATATAATAAGGAATATAATGAAAGATTAATATATTAAACGGTAATGATTTGTAAAATTATTTTGGAAGCGTTGGAAAGTGTTATATAATCTATGTTTGACGTATGATTTTTCGTTCTTGTTTAAACATAAATTCACGTGAATATCATTAGTAATTTTTAATCCGATTCTGCATTTAATTTCAATAGGCATCTAGACAAGTTGAAGAAGTAGACGATTTAATTAAATCATTTGCGCAGAATCGGATTAAAAGTTACTAATGATGTTCACGTGAATTTATGTTAAAAAAATGAGTTTTCGTATTTAGAAAGTGAAAAAAATGCACATTAAATATAGACATAATAAATAAGTAATGATGTTGAAAGTTTCGCTGCATATATTATAGGTGTGGATAATACAAAAAACAAACGGGTACTCTTTTAAATTGATCATTCTGTAGCTTGGTGTATCTAAAGAAAGAAATGCGAAAATATATAAAAATGTATTGTGAATACAGAGAACAGTTGACGAATTTATTAGTTGTATTTCTAAAGAACTATTTTTAAACGACTTTATTATTAGTATAGTATTAAGTGTGCAAATGAGTTTTTAAAAGTTTTAAGCACTTATCTTAAAAATCTTTATAGATATGATAAAACAAGAAGATAATTTGACTATGTTACGCGAATTTTGTTTTGAATTTATTATAACACCATTTTACTATTTTGTAAATGAATTCTGCAATAAAGTAATTTCTATCATTAATGTTACACAATTTTAAAATGCATGCTTAAAACGCTTTAAAACTTATGTTTTACACTTAATATTTTTAAAAAAGAGCAAATTTTGAAATTAAAGAAAGTTAATGCTATGGTGAAGAAAATTATATACTTTTAACGTTTTTTTTTTTTTTTTTAACAGGTATATAAATAAACAGACCATATTCAAAAATGATAATAAAATTAACTATTTGATGTAGTATTTTTTATTATGTTGGGGCATTAAATTTATGTACTTACAAGAGTAGTAGGAAAACAAGACTTCAAGCTCAGGAGGAGGGTGGAACGTCCACCCTCCGCTCGTGCCTCCACCGCAGCACCTCCGCCGCCCGTCCACCCTCCGCCCGTGCCTCCACCGCAGCACCTCCGCCGCCCGTCCACCCTCCACCAAAACAGATTCGAACGCCCCCTATCAGGAAAAATATTTAAATATGAACTGTAACACGAGGGATGGATGCCCAACACTCCTCTTTTGAGTAAGACCTCTCTTTAAAGTGCAGCACAGAAGAGCCACCTGTTGAGCGATTTACACCAAAACCTAATCAATACCAATTTCTGTCAAAGTATAACTGAATCTGCAGTTTGATTAAATTCCGTGCATTAGTTCTTGAGATATGATGCTTGAGCTATGTGTGTGCCACATACAGATACGCAGACAGACAGTTAAAACTGTCAAATCGTGTTCAGGACCTTTTACAACGTATAAATTTGCCGAAAATCAGAAGTCTAAAATTTTCACAAATCCAATACTTTTTATTGGATTCGTTCGTGATATATATAACATTATTTGTATATTTTCATTAAACACTTTCTTTAATATAAACTTTCGCTTAAAACAAAATGAAAAATCGTATCACATTTAAAATTATTGACCCGGGTTTGTAATAAATTTAAGATATTTTAATTGCAAAGATAGAAGAAACTAAAATTCTAACATCTTATCAACCCTTGTCCCATTGCATACACATAAAAACATGTATAATGGGTAAATCTGTGTTGCCTTTAAAAATCTTCACATTTCATTACAAATAAATCTTCTTTTTTAAATAATAAGCATAAAATGTAACTTTTCATCACCTGCACATCACCCACACACAATAGACCTTCATAAAACAGGTGGTTAGTAGTTTGCCATGACCCTCTAATATAGTTCATCACGTCTGTCGAGACTAGTAAAGATAGAATCATCAAAGTTTCTTCGAATAAATAAATAAAAGATCAGAAGTTGCGATAAACTTTTATACAATCGAAGCAATGCGGAAGAAGAAAATCTTATTTTGTGGTTTAAATGTTATTTCATTCCATTCGAATTCATTAGATATGTTTGCATAATCTGCTACTTCCTGTCTCTAAAGATTTAAATGCTTACGAATTGAAAATTCAAATTTCCTTTAAACTGTATATTACTTACCTTACGTAGTATAGGGTAAGTCTTGTAATCGTTTTGAAAATCGAAAAAAAAATTAAAAAAATTGACGGATTTACACGTTTCAGACACTGGAGATTCCGAAAAATATATTAAAAAAAAAAAAAAAAAAAAAAAAAATTCCGTCAGTGTGTGTGTCTGTAAACGCTCTATCTCCCTAACAAATTGAGATAGAGACTTGAAATTTGGTATGTACTTAGTATATCTAATAATGGGAAAACGCTTAGTTAATTTCAGTAACATCGATTATCCAGAACTATTTTTTTCGGACTTTCGAAATTTTCGTTCTGATAAAAGGTATATAAAAATTTTCGAAATTGTTTATTTTAAGGAGTGAAATATCGGACAATAAAAAAAAAAACAAATTTTGCATAAAGAATAAAGTCGATCGGATAATGAGTTGCCGAGATATTTGTAATCCTATTTTCAACACTCTTCGATTTTTCATGACCCTGTATCCAAATTTCAATTCAAAGATTATTTTAATTGGAAATGAGACGCTTAATCCGACGCAATAAACCGTTAGTTAATATGATTATCAATTTTGGAGTTATAAGGTTGTTTCTTTTACGCAATTCAGTAACAGAGCATTTAAAGTTTATATGACGTCATCAAGCCAGGATTTTATTCGAATTACAATGCATTTTATAAATAGATTACTCGTTTTATTTTCAAATTTTATATTATGTATATCCATGATGGGTAAGTATTACGGTGGCCCCAACGACTAGTTTCTTTTTACAATAATATTTCCAAGAAATGGGAATTTTACTGTTTGATCTGCGTATGATCTGACTATAATTATATTTTCTGCACATGGCTTGAGAAAAATTATATTTCTGTACATGCAGACTGAATATAATTACATTTTCTGCACATGGCCTGACTATAATTATATTTTCTGCACATGGCATGACTATAATTATATTTTCTGTACATGCAGCTTGACTATAATTATATTTTCTGCACATGGCCTGACTATAATTTTATTTTTTGCACATGGACTGACTATAATTATATTTTCTGCACATGGCCTGATTATACTTATATTTTCTGCACATGGCCTGATTATACTTATATTTTCTGCACACGGCCCGACTATATTATATTTTCTGCACATGGTCTGACTATAATTATATTTTCTGCACATGGCCTGACTATAATTATATTTTCTTCCCTAGGCATTTTCAATTTTCATGTTCTTATGAATTAGTAATATACAGAAAAACATTGGTAATCAGAAAAAATAAGAATGGAAGTTTTCATTCGAAATTATGGAAGTACAACTGAAAAAATTAAATGTAAAAATCCCTTAAAAAAAAAAAAAAAAAAAAAAAAAAAAAAAACATGCTTTCATTAAAATTCACAAAAATGTCGACTTATATTATAAAGCGCAAATGTGTGCTTTGCTCAATGTTGACGTCATAATGATTCGGGCAACAATGCGGTTAAAATGGATGAATATTTCAACAATGGAGCTATGTTTTCAATTAGTATTAAACAATGGTAACGTTATTTCTATGGGGGAAAATGCAATTTTTGGGCTGATTTTGCCCTTCCCCCCACCCTTAGCTATCGAATTTTAAAAAATCAATGTCCAAAACCTGTCATATATATTCCCCTTTTCAAAGCTCTGAATCAACAGGAAGTGGGGGTGAAAAATGACTAACAAGATTTGACTGCCACATACATACAGAAATGTAAGTTAAAAGAAAGCATGTAATAAAAATGGACAACAATTTTTCTACATAAGATTACAGTAGTAAGATTACAGTAGTAATTCAAGCTTAACCCTTTTACAGGAAACAACACAGTCTGGTGAGACTGCTGTGTTAACACATGTAACATAATATACTGTGTTAACACATCTAAACTCCATAATGTTTGATATTTCCAAAACATATGTTTTTGCTGCCAGATTACAAATTTGATCTCGTTAGTGCATCACTAATGAAGAATAAATATTTGTGTTTAGGTTTATGGCAAGTTATGAAGAGGATTTTGTTGTATACTGATATTTCACGTTTCTAGTTAAGGGTTAAAAAATATTTTCGACCAAACTCAACTGGGGATTAAAAATTACGATTTAGCGAGTTTTAGAATTTTTCTAATCACAAAAGCTTAAAAAAAAAACTGCTCTTTACATTTAAAGGATATTTAAAGAAGCGGTTGCTGCACGGATTTATTTTGTATTTATGATTAAAAAACAAAATGAATAATATGAAAACTATGTTGAAAATACTATTATAATTCTTCAAAAAAGTTATGAGACAAAAATCTCTTTCGGTGCCCAGGGCATTCGCCCTATGTGCCGATGTGATAATCGGATCCTGGAAAAAAAATCTGTAACCATATGATATAAGAATGGAAAGATGAAAATTATTGAGAAAGTTGTTAAATATAAAATTCTGATTTTTTTTTTTTTTTTTTTTTTTTTTTTAATCAAACCCTTAATCTAATGTCATTGCTCGATAATATAAAAACTATGTTGAAAATACTATTATACTTCTTCAAAAAAGTTATAAGACAACAATTTTTGTGCCCATTCTCTGTCAGTGCCCAGGGGATTGGCCCCATGTGCCCATGCGATAATCGGATCCTGGAAAAAATTATCTGTAACTATACGATATATGAATGGAAAGATGAAAATTAATGAGGAAGTTGTTAAGTATAAAATTCTGATTTGTTTTAAATAAATCCCTTAATCAAATGTCACAGGCATTCGTTAAACAATCAGTTGCCAAAGCATACATATTCTACTTTATATAAAATAGCATTATTACATATTACATATTAACCCACTAAAAAAAAAGAAAAAGGAAGAAGGAAAAGAAGAAGAAGAAGAAGAAAGAAAGAAATATGAAGAAGATGGCTCTCCCATGCACTCGGTCGATAAGTAATTATTTGTGCATGCAATCACGCAAAATTTTGCAATGAGCTAACCTGCTTTTATGTATGTTATAGTAAAACTTTCGAAGCTGTCTATAACGGAATCTTAAATTAAACGAAAATATCTCATGGTTCTCACTGAAGGAATATCATATAATTTTACCTGCTAAGGAGGAATCCTGTCTAAGTCAGATTTCTTCCCGGTGGCGAGTTCCCTTTTCTTATAGTTTTTGCAGTTTTTTTTTTTTTTTTTTTTTTTTTTTTTACGCCAAAATTAAAAATATATATCATTTAGCAAAAACATATAAATGAATGAATAAAAAATATATTTATTTTAAAAAATTCTACAGACGGAATAAAAAATCTATGACATATGTCTGCCGTCTCCCATTTTGATAACAGGCAGATACTTAAGTATATTTTGCAAATGCTTTAGTTTAGTGATGAGCATAACGATTATTTTGATTATTCGAATGAATCATTCGGGCATGCGCAGAAGCATATCTGTCAAACTTCAATTTTTTTTTTTTATTCAATTACTACCAGAAATTTTGAAAAAAAAAAAAAAAAGTTTCTGCAGAAACTTTATGCTTCTGCACATGCCCGAATGATTCATTCGAATAATCAAAATAATCGTTATGCCCATCACTACTTTAGATATTTGTGGGTTCTGATTCGAAACATTTCCGAATCGCTAATTTGTTTTAATATTTCTCAGATTCTATATAATTTAGCCGCATTGATATTTGATATCGATTTTTTACACAGTCATTTATTCATTTGAATATTCCAGCTGAGCTAATTTATTTATATCAATTCCAAATCCAATATACGGCGTAGCCTTCAATATATGGGCAACTTATCAATGTATTCAGAGTTCCGATCCTCCATTGATTGCATAAATAATGAATGCTTTTGTGTGTTCTTTTCTCTATTAGATATAATTTCTAAAGCCAAATAGTTCTTCAAAAGTTTTGTGTAACAAGCCATGGTCGTCTAATGATATTTTACTAAAGGTACCTGGATTTTATCGCCGCTGTTTTAAAACAACTTTCTATTCTCTGATTTATCATCATCATATTATTTCTGTTGCCAACATCCCTTTTTCTAAGAAAATAAAAAAACGCAAAACGATACATAAGATACCATAATGAAAGTATTTTAAATCGGCTTCTCACATATAGTACACTCACATTCCGTTAAAACATGTTTTATGATTAAAAATTGCAGTTAATTAAAAATTAAATTGGCATTGTTTTCATAAATGAAATGAAAGGTTTTCCTCAAATTAGTGGTTGCCACAAAAATAAAATGCCACAACAATGACAAAAAAAAAAAAAAAAAAAAAAAAAAAAAAAAATCAATAAAGATAAAGTGGGACATAGTTGCTGCACGGGTTTATTTTATATTTATGATTAAAAAGCAAAATTTAAATTCAAATACTCAACTTATTTTTCTTTGTTCCGTGTTTTTTTTTTTTTTTTTTTTTTTTTTTTTTTTTTTTATTTAACAGATGATGTCACCCTCTAATGCAGTTAAAATACGATACATATAGTGATATTCTTTATGATATAATTTTAAATTATGCAGTAATATAATATATATTTTAATTTATTAAATTAAAATTATAGTAATTAAAATTAATAGTTTTTATTTTAATTACTTTTATTTTTTTCTCCATTTTTAACTTAAAAAATGTTGTAGTAATCTCTGTAGTTAAATTATAATAACTGCAACTGTTGGTTACAATTTATGATTTGAAAGATATTCTTCTTAACGGTTAAATTAACCTTTTTTTGTTAGATAAAATTTTTTGACCATGTACTAGTGGATTTATGCTAAAGAATATAGGTAAATATTTAATGTAAATAATATATAACTTTTCTTTATCTTCCTTTTTCTTTCCCCTCTTATTCAAATTGTTTGTATGATTTATAATATTCCATTTTAAAAGGTCTTCTTATTTTTCAATCTTGTTCCAACGATTGTTCGGGCAGCGATATAACATGATTTTTGGCATTAAGCTGGTGTTATATACAGAAAACAATCGTTCTTTGCTTATAATTGTAGATTCCCTGCCCTTGAAAAGGTGAATTACATTTTAAGCTTTCATTTGTGTTGATACTCTTTTTTTTTTTTTTTTTTTTTTTTTTAATTTGAATTAATAATATTTCATTTATTAAGACTACATAATTTAATTTGTAATTTGACACTGCTATATGGTATTGTGATTTCATTGTGTATGGTCAGTTTCTTATGTTTCAATGGGTAAATTTTACATTAAGTTTATATATATATATATATATATATATATATAGTGCGTTTGCTATCTTCAGTCTGTTTTTAGTGTAACTTTGATGGAATAAATGAGATAATATTCTGGCTTGACTGATGTTTTTTGCAGATATTTTTAGTTCTTAATTTTTCTTTAGAAGTTTAAACCTGCATCTAAAAAATATTAGATGTTGCTAAAAAATATTAGACTACAGTGCGAAATCTTCGCACGGATCCACTTGTTTTCTTCATATTTCAGCCGATATATTTTTCTGTTTATATATAATTTATTCATTGACATTTAGCTCAGAGTCTGACTTACACACTTTAAAAACAAAGATACTGCATAAATTTCGGTCCCCCACGATCATTTCCTTGCCGATTAGATATTACTAATACACTGCAAACTAGTCGTTGGGGGCCACCGTAATACTTACCCATCATGTATATGTATAATGTAAAATATTAAAATAAAAATGTGTAAACTACTTATAAAATGCATTGCAATTCAAATAAAATCGTGGCTTGATGACGTCATAAAAAGGCTCGATTACCGAATTGCTTGAAAGAGGTTTTCCTTATAACTCCAAAAATAATACTCCTATTAACTAGCGGTTTATTGCATCTGATTAAGCGTCAAATTTCCAATTAAAATATATATTTGAAGTGAAATTTGGATGAAATACAGGGTCATGAAAAATCGAAGCGTGTGGAAAATAGGATTACAAATATCTCGGCAACTCATTATCCGATCGACTTCATGTTTTATGCAAAATTTATGTTTTTTTATTGTCTTTTATATTTACTCCTTAAAATAAACAATTTCGAAAATTTTTATATACCTTTCATCAGAACGAATATTTCGAGAGTCCGAAAAAAAATGTTCCGGTTAATCGAGGTTATTGAAATGAAATAGGCTTCTTCCCATTATTACATACTAAGTACATACCAAATTGCAAGTCTCTATCTCAATTTGTTCGGGAGATAGAGCGTTTACAGACACACACACAGACGGACTGCAAAATTTTTTTTCTAAAAATATGTTTTTCGGAATCTCCAGTGTCTGAAACGTGTAAATCCGTCAAAAATTTTTTTTCGATTTTCAAAACGATTACAAGACTTACCCTATACTACGTATGATGGGTAAGTAAAAACGGATAGATGCTTCTTAATATACAAGAAAATATAATATAACCATGAACGAAAATAACCTACAACAATAACCTATTCCGTGTTACTCACGATTTCTAAAAGCGTTCTTTGTCTTTGTAAACCTCAAAAAAACATTATAATTTTCGATATTTAAAGAAGCATTTACAAAAACGAAGTGCTTTTTGCTGCCACTCATTTTCGGAAACGTTTCCGAGTAAATTTTACGGTGTATTAAGCAGTTTCCTCAACTCGGAATACAGATTTTTTTGGATGCTATTAAATCTGAAGTAAACCTTTTTATGTTCAACAAACATGCGTTACAGACAAACATGATAAATTAATAACAGTAAAATTAACATTAAAATTAAAGTATTTTGTTGCTCTTGCACGTATAAATTCAACTGCGAGCTGAAAATGTTTAATTGAGAATTAATACCATTCTAAAACCGAAATTCCGATTTGAAAAAAACTAATTAATACAATATAAAAACTACTCGGAAACATTCCCGAAAATCAGTGACGGCAAAATAAACTTTTTTCCGCCCCAAATGCTTCTGAAAATATATTTCGTTTCTGAGGTTTCTAAAGATAAAGGACGCTTTTCAGAATTATAGGTATACTCATAGGAGGTTATTGTATATTTTCGCTCGCAATTGCATTATATTTTTGTAGATTAAGTAACACTTTTTTTTTCCCTACAGTGTATGATTTAAAGATAAGTATTTGCCATTGCCAACATTTGTATATAGTTTAGAGGACTATTATAATAATTATAATAATTTTTAAGTCCAACTAGTTTGCAAATAAATCTTATACCAATGTATTGTCTAGTCTTAGATCATAAGATAGTAAAGGACATTTTTAAAAGCTAAGGCGCTTTCGAAACTCCGAGGCAGAAAACCCGGACCTACCTCACGACCTAGGTGAAAATTCGGCCTTGTATATATGGGGCTCAGTGGCCGAGAGGTCTAGACCTTTCTGCTTGTTTGGAAGAGAGAATGATCTGCAACTCATGAGCAATGAATAATATCATTGCTCCACCGTGAGGTGCTTGGTTCGATTTTCGCGGCTTCCCTAGTTTTAATATGCTATTCTTCGTGCGAGTAAACTCTGCCTTATGTATTATCTGTCCATTTATTGATTGTATGCATGGATCTGTCTGTTAAGTATGGCTAGGTGCAAGTCCCGATTAACCTCTGAATCTAGGGGAAGTACGGTATCATTTTGGGGACCCCTTTCATTTTTTTCAAAAGTGTTCTTAATTCTTCATTCATGAAAACTCACCAATTATACTAATATTGTTCTCGGGAATAGTTTAGCCAAGATCACATATATCCCATTAAACAGCTTTTTTATGTTCCCTGTAAATACATCAGATATGTATTTAGTACCTATAACTGTATGCTCAATTTCTCGGATAGTTTCTAACAGGCACATCAGGATGCTATATGATTAATTAACATCCTCTTGATGACATTCATATTTCCCTGTTAAATAAGTTTCGTGAAGTAATGCGTGGATTTCCACTTGGATTAAGCAAACTTTCTTTTTCTTTTTTTTTTTTTTTTTTTTTTTTTTTTTTTTTTAAATACAATGTAAAAAATGAAAATGGGAATTAGAGGGCTCGCTTCTCACACTGTAAAAAAAAAAAAAAAAAAAAAAAAAAAAAAAAAGGGGGTCGATCTACTAAAAAAATTTAGTTTTTCTCATTGATCTTTGCAATTACTAAAAATTTTTTTGTATTCTTACTCAGTTACAAAAAAATCTGTAAGAGTTACCTGAAAACAGCTAGCAACGTTTCCGGTTTACAATACCGGTTACTAAAAAAATCTGTGGAATACAAATGTACTAAAACAATTTTAGTAACCGCGGGATTTTTTTTACAGTGCAGTCATTTTGGGGTCCCTTTTAAATTTTAGAGGGGAAGCATGTGCGTCACGTGCTTCTTGGATAATCAGGCCCTGGCTAAATGTGAACCAATCGAGACAAAAGCCTCAAATCTACAAGTCTCAGATCAACCATCAAAAGAAATTAGATAGCAACTGTTCATATGTAAATTAGTTATTGATACACTTGAATATACCAGCTAAACTAATTTACTTATAATATCATTTCCAATTCCACCACGGATCATCCTACGTAATATATTTGTGACTATCGATGTACTCAGAATTTAGATCCTCCATTGATTGCATAAATAATGAAGGCTTTTGTGCGTCGATTCTATTGTGTTCGTCACTCCATCAGATATAATTTCAATTACTCTATCCTTCCGTTCTTGCTGCACATTTACGTGAATCATTCACTGCATGGATAGAACTCGCGGGTCCCCATTACATCGAAACGATCCGGAATTCTTCACATGCCACGAGAGCGATTCGGACTGACGTTCCCCGCGGGAGGTTTTCCTGTGGGGGCGGTGACCACCCGCAATTTCACTCCGGGTGCAAAAGCGAAAAACGCTCCATGAAAATGTTTTAATCCTCTTGCTTTAATCTCCTACCGACAGCCCAATCTAGCCGAAAACGCTTTAGATGATAAATAAATAGGACGGAGTGGGGTTGAGATGATTTTCGGCTGCTGTAATGATCATGGAGTCATCATGTGATGTAAGCTTTGTAAAGAATGGTGTACCTTCACGCATTTAATAAAGCGCTGGAGAGTGCTCTGACTCAATGTTGTATTATCTCACGATCTGCATTTTAAAACAATTTTAAGCTTTTTCTCGTGGATTCAGATTAGACAGGATTTGATTCCCTTTTAAGACAGGGTCGAGGGCCCCAAAAATATTGCACAGTATCTCAATTAAAAATTTTAGCAGATCAACAAAATGTACTATTTTTTTTCTATTATCATAGTTGTTTCATTTTATTATTATTATTATTTATTTAAAAGTTGATTTTTATTTACTTGTGTATTAAATTAAGTGTTAACCCCCCCCCACCCCCGACCAAAAAAAATCTACTATTTATGTGCAGTGTTATACACCAAAGAACTCGTTGAATCCAAACTCACAAATCTGACTAATTTTTATGAGTTTTGAACTGAATTTGATTGTATGAACATGAATCGAACGTGAATCGTGAATATTCACCTTCATCTGTTATTCACCTTCACCTTCAATCGTGGACGTGAATCGAATATGTTTAAGAATTAATGTAGTGAAATAAATAATATATATATATTTTTTTTTTTTCATTAGTTAAAAAATTCTTTATCAGTGAATATTTATTGGTTTTTGGAAAAAAGGAGATAAATATAAATAATATCGTGATTTATTTTCTTCTTTTTTTTTTAATTACTACAATCTAATACAATAGCGTGTTTAAATTCTAGAAAATATATTTCAAAGTTAAACAATTAAAACTAGGAAGTTTTTGTGAATAACTTCATGTATAATCAGCTAAGAGTATTTCATGATCGCAGGGGCGTGCCAGTAGTGTCCTACGCCTGTGTGCAGAACTACAGTTAGTCAATAATTAATTGTTAGTACTTATCAATGCCAATTTTATTTTTTAAGGACAAAGGAGATTCTGTGAACTTTAGTAGTGGCTCGAAGGAACAAGAACTTTTACAAGCAAACGTTTGTAATAGAAAACTTATACAAAGTTCTAATTTAAATTTTCTCTAAAATACTTATTGCAACACTTATTAGGCCTAATATCAGAGTAAAATTAAATTTATTAAATAGAATTACAAATAAGTAATATTAAATAATTTGTTTGAGGTATATCTATAAAATATTATTAAAACTTAAAGAAAATGTTTTTCATTTTAATATACTATATATACTCGTGTATAAGTCGACCCCCTCCCCCCCGCTATTCTTACACAAAATTTTGAAAAAAAAAAATGAATTTTCATGTATAAGTCGAAACACATTTCGGGTAGTATGTTGAAAAATGATTTGTAATCAAGGATAAGCAAAAAATAATAAATTTTCCTTAAGTTAGTAAGCATTTCTTTTTACGTTTCGAATCAGAGTTTTTTTTTTTTAATTCAACGTTTTAAAACTATAGAATTATGCAAAACTGAAGAAGCTTAAAATATTTTGAAACCTATTCACATCAATTTAATGATACTTTTAAAAAAAATCTTTGAAAAATCTATTCAAGCCTTATTTACAAGAGTAAAAAACTTCTTAGACTGCTAAAATATAGTACTTCTTTGTATTGTAGGACTTTTAGGAGAGAAATTTTGAAGTATTCTCAAGTTGAACTCTTTTTGAAATGTGGATTAAAAGTTGAATGGAATTCCCCTATATTGAAGGGAATTATGTCCCAAGAGAAAATGGGTACAGAACAATTACAGGGATATGATTGTTGAGCTTTCTTTGTCAGTTACAGGGAAATAACAATTGTCCGCTTTTATCTCTCTCTCCAACTTAGACCCGGTGTTCACACTTATTCCGGAGTGTGAAATATTCTTTATTTATATAATTTTTTTACTAACTCGTATATAAGTCGACCCCCCATTTTCAATTCCCAAATTTTGTCTAAAATTCTTTGACTTACATACGAGTATATACGGTAATTTAATTAAATAATGTGTTTTTTCTAAATGTTTCCTCCTCGCCGAATCTTTGGAAATCTTTTGAATCTTTGTCACCTTTACCATCCTGGCACCTTGTGCACCGCACACTTTGCACACTGGGTCGGCGCGCCCCTGCATGATCGACCAAATATAACTTCTTGATCGACCTGTGAGTCCACCCCTGCTATACATCTTTTTAACATATCGTTTTAACGCTCGCTTATTCACCTGATCGCACGGGAAAAGACTTTCTCACAGAAGCAATTTTTCAACAAAGACGAAACCACAATAAAAACGATAGTAAAGGGGCAGGTTCCGAACCTTTTTGTTCGAGCACAAAACCCAGCTTGTACGAGTGATATGTGAAAGGTAAAATCAGTGACCGAGAAATCGTCCGCTATGCCACACAGGTATCAAAGATGACCGACTATAAAATTGGGGCTTTTATGTGAAGCAGTAGGGGGTTGTCCAAAGTCAGAAGAACAGCCGGAAACCTGGACCAACCTCACACAGTGAAAACTTTGACAATCTTCGGAAAAGGAGAAGATTCAGAAGTCCATCAAGTCAGACGATTAGGTGTGGCGGCGACGAACTTCTTTCATAGGATATCTTCTCGAACCTTTTATTTCTCCGCTGTCGTAAAAATTTTCTCTGTTCGTTGTTTTCAATTTTTTCCCTTTTTTCCTCTCAACAACATGAATTTTTATGATTTACTAAAATGTACTTATGATGTACACTGTGATTTTATGTATTAAGGTGGTTCTCAAATGACCTGCTCTAAAACTGTAGGATATACTTTTTATACTTTTATTAATTCAATAATCCGTAAAAATACGGAAATCGTACTGGCAAAATAAGGAAACTAAAATATTGTTATGTATTTTCATGGCTGTCATTTCAACGCGAAACTTTCTGACAAATTTTCTGACTCAATTTTTAAAAAAGCATAAAATTGGCAGGCCTGACTATGGAAGCGATTTGGAATCGAAATGAGTTTTCCATTTTTATTAAATAAATAACTTATCGAGTTATAAGTGAATTTTGTGCCATGTGGCAACACGTTTTCCCTCTTTCTCGTACTGCGACGTCGGAAATTCGTTTCAAAACGCCGACTTTGACAGTATTTTCTGAAATGCGTATAAACAGCCATGAAAATACATAACAATATTTTAGTTTCCTTATTTTTGCCAGTACGATTTCCGTATTTTTACGGATTATTGAATTAATAAAAGTATAAAAAGTATATCCTACAGTTTTAGAGAAAATGAAAATTTAGCATTATCAATTACAGATATTCTCTAATCCATAATTTTTGACACAATTGACGAAATCCCTCGGAAAAAAAGATTTCCTCAAAAATATGTAAATTGTACTGGCAATTCACAGTTTTTTTATTTATTTATTTTTTTACAGTGATGGGTGGATTTTGAGAGCGTATAAACCGCTGTAAAAATATATAGGAATCTTGTAGTTTCCTTATTTTGCCAGAACGATTTCCGTATTTTTACGGATTATTTTTCTTTTGCAGTGAATTAATAAAAGTATAAAAAGTATATCTTACAGCTCTAGAGAAAATGAAAATTTAGCATTATCAGTTACAGATATTCTCTAATCCATACTTTTTGACACAATTCACGAAATCCCTTTCATCGGAAAATGGATTTCCTTAAAAATACGGAAATTGTACTGGCAAGCCACAGATTATTATTATTATCATTAATAATATTACTATTATTATTATTATTACAGTTGCGGGTGGATTTTGGGAGCGTATAAACTGCTGCGAAAACATATATAGGAATCTTGTAGTTTCCTTATTTTGCCAGTACAATTTCCGTATTTTTACGGATTATTTTTCTTTTGCTGTGAATTAATAACAGTATATCCTACAGCTTTAGAGAAAATGAAAATTTAGCATTATTAGTTACACATATTCTCTAATCCATACTGTTTGACGCAATACGCGAAATCCCTCTCATCGGAAAAATATTTCCTTAAAAATACGGAAATTGCACTGGCAATCCACAGATTTTTCTTTTTCTTTTTCTTTTTTTTTTTTAACAGTGGTTGGATTTTGGGAGCGTATAAACTGCTGTGAAAATATGTAGGAATCTTCTAGTTTCCTTATTTTGCCAGTACGATTTCCATATTTTTACGGGTTATTTTTCTTTTATTAATTCTCTGCAGTAAATTAATAAAAGTATAAAAAGTATATCCTACAGCTTTAGAGAAAATGAAAATTTAGCATTATCAGTTACGTACAAATATTCTCTAATCCATATTTTTTGACACAATTCACGAAATCCCTTTCATCGAAAAAAAAAAAAAAAAAAAAGATTTCCTTAAAAATACGGAAATTGTACAGGCAATCCACAGATTTTATTTATTTATTTACAGTGGTGAGTGGATTTTGAGGGCGTATATATAAACTGCTGTCAAACTATATAGGAATCTTGTAGTTTCCTTATTTTGCCAGTACAATTTCCGTATTTTTACGGCTTGCTTTTCTTTTGCAGTGAATTAATGAAAGTATATCCTACGAGATCTTCAGAGAAAATGAAAATTTAGCATTATCAGTTACAGATATCTTTAATCCGTACTTTTTGACACAATTCACAAAATCCCTTTCATCGAAAAAAAAAAAAAAAAAAAAAAAAAATTTACTTAATTATTATTGTTCCGATTATTATTGTTTCTGACAGCAGAAGTTTATTTATTTACAGGGTACAACATACCACAGAATAAATAAATAAATAAATAAATTCGCAGCATTCCAACCGTATAATCTTTTTCACATAGACTCAAAATTCGCCGCGCTTGTTAGCGTCGAGAAAAGGAAGAAAAAATAAATGCTAGAGGGGTGCTGAAGGCCATTCACATTCACTGTGGTAGAAGGTGTCAGCCACTAATTGGGGGTCAAAAAAGAATGTGTGAAAATCCCATTTGAAGCTATTTTTCAAGTTTTAACGAGATGCCCAAAAAGACGGGAGCATAATCTGAGAGTTTCGCCTCCCTGCCCTTTCAAGATTTCTCTGGGAAAAAACCCTGTCCTCCGATAAATTCCCAAGCAGGGGCGATATGGGGAATTCTTGAATATTTATGCAAAATGTCATCGAAAAGTGCCAAGAGGCTACTTCACTCAGACGGAAACACCCGCTCGCTAATTTTAATCCTATGGAGGAAATATTTTAAGCTATCTCGTTCGCATTTCAATATTTTTAAATGATATTTTTTTGCACTGGATAGCTGAGGTCAATCTCTATGCACGCTCCTTTTTACTTTTTCGATTTTTGTTGCAGTTTTTTTTTTCTATTAAGATGCTTTCACTTTCGGAACCGGTTTCAAAAGTGAAAGTATATAAAAAAAAACTGCGACAAAAATCGAAAAAGTAAAAAGGAGCGTGCATAGAGATTGACCTCTGCTATCCAATGCAAAAAAAATCATTTAAAAATATCGAAATGCGAACGAGATATCTTAAAATATTTCCTCCATAGGATTAACATTAACGAGCGGGTGTTTTCGTCTGAGTGAAGTTGCCTCTTAAGGTAAAAAGAGTGGTTTGAGTAAAAGAACTAGTTTAATAAATTATAATAATTTAATAAATAATAATAAATAATATAATAATAATAAATAATATGATGATAATAAATAATATAATAACAATAAATAATATAATAATAATAAATAATGTAATAATGTAATAATAATAAATAATATAATAATAATAAATAATATAATAATAATAAATAATGTAATAATGTAATAATAATAAATAATAGTAATATTTTAACAATGCACTGGCTTATGAAAGTTCACTGAGCTCAATAGCATGCTATAAAAATGAGTGAATAATATATAACTAGCTGTAACTCAGAATAAAAACGCAATGACAACAAACAATTTTAAAATATCTAAATAACAAATAAAAATTCCCCTGTTAAAGTGTTGAGTTGTTCAATAACCATTCGATTTAGAAAAATATTTTTCTACCACTGAGCAATTTTTTTAATGAAATTTAATTCATGTTGCTATGGCAGCAGACGATAAAACGATATCTTTGGAATAAGGGAATAAATAGAAGAAAAAATTTTGTTGATGTTTGTGATAAAATGTTTTTCTTTATTTTTTAAAAGTGTATATACATAATTCACTTTTATATTTTAACAAAATAATAAGTTTACTATAATTCGTTACTCATGCTATGGCCAGTATACACGATATACGTCGAGCCACAATGCCTTTATCATTATCTTTTTACGCGTAAAAGTTTCGCTACGGTACTCCATTGTGAAGTTTTGTAATTTTTGAAATCTAATATTTGAAAAACGACATAATCATTAGATTTGAAATTTATATCAAGAAAAATACAATTTTTTACCATTCTAACGCAGTTGTAAAACAATTTTGTGACAAATACTTTTCGAGTAATTAATTTTTTAAGTAACTTCAAATGTTTCATTTTCTGAGATTAATCTGTGGCAACGATGGATTGCTGTGACTTTTCATAAACATGAAAAATGATAGAGATTGAAAGAATAAGCCACCCTTTGTGTGGCTAATAAAATGTGATATGTAATGCGAAACATCAACTGGCTATTTTATTGTTGATCTTCACCAAAATAAAACCAAAATATTTTAAAGATGTAACTTTTTTTTATATTATTTTCTAGTTATTTTTAAAACTGAATACTTAAAAATAACAATCATGGTGTCATGGTTTATTTTCACACACCGCAAACATTAATTGCAAGAAAAACATTAATTGCTAAAAAATCTAAAAGAAAAACTGAGCCACGTGCATTAAAATTGACAAATAGATAAAAAGACTGGTGAGGTCGGGTCACCTGGGGACACTAAAACATAAAGAGTATACCACATACGCAATTTAAAAAAAAAATTTTTACTACAATTACTATTATTATTATTATTATTATTATTTGCATCTAGATCCTGCCTTAGAGGGACGAGTTGGGGCGACTGCCCTGGACACTAAACACCAAGTGGTGGAAAATCCACAAAATAAAACACTTAGTAAAAATTTAATTGTATGTTTTTGTTGTTATTGTTTTTGTTAGTCATTTATAATTTTGAAAATTAGCGTTAGGTTCAGGAAAGCATTTAGATATATCAGTCTATTAATAGGAAGAGAGATATAAGTGTTTAATTCTCTGAAACTGGCCATAGATAGCACAAAAAGATCATTTGCGGTACTTGAATTCATTTCCATTCCTACAGAAGATCCTGATTTTTCAATTCTTAAAATATTGTGACTCGTATCAGTATGACTTTAAACCCCTGCTCAATTGTAATTTAATACTATAACCAAGGCTTGAAAAATGCAGTCGCCATTGGCGACCAAGTTATTCTATCTAGCGACCAAGTTATTTAATCCGGCGTTTTTTGTATGTTTTTTTTATTTTAAGTATAAAAATTGAGCACAGAGGGTATTTTTTTTTCTCATCTTTACTCGTGAACCCCAAGCAGCGATATTCTTTTTTTTTTCGTACTTTTAAGGGAAGAACCAAGTTTAAAAGTCATTTTCCACCTCATGCATAGAAGGCGCCATTCTTTTCGCTCTGGCTAGCTAGCATGTCATGTGATTAAAATGGGGGTGGGGTCAATAAAACAGTAAGGAATATTGTCATTCCAATATTGTCTGTGGCATTTAAAATGGGGTACAATGATAAAAAATGCTCAACTTTTTTTGTAAGTTACAAATTAGAATTTTGTGTTCGGAATTAAAATTGATTAATCAATTACATTCATCTTAAAGACTAATAACAGATAAGTGATTATAAGTAATTCATTTGAAATAAATTTATCAAACTTAATTAAAAATTAAAGAATATTACATAATACTAGTTCAGTATTCTAAACTATGTAACTAATAATTCTAAACTATGTAACTAATAATTCTAAACTATGTAACTAATAATTCTAAACACTATACTCAATTAATTATTAATTATTCTCAATTAATTCATAAAAAATGTTTGTGTTTTTTTAATCAATGACATTGAAGGGGGGGGGGAATAAAATATTTGCCTATTTTCCATTCGTTTATTTCACGCATTTAGATCTTCCAATAGAAAATTACAATGGAATCTAAAACAAATTTACTTTTGTGATGATATCAGTTATATTTCACACCACACCACACTATCAAATACATCTGTTATGAGTTTTTTTAGATCTTCCTTTTACTGTTAAGAATAATAGTAAATTAAGGAAAAGCATTTTATAAAAAATAAGAGTTCACCGCGCTCAATAATGCAATAAAAGACTCAAACAAAATAAAATCATAGAGTTTTACAGTTAAAAATAAAAGTTTTAGTTTGAAAACTACCGATTATTCTTAAAACCAAATATTTAAAAAATACTTTTCGATTACATCTGAACACAACACAATGTCATGGTTTATTTCCAAACACTACAAACATGTAATAAGCTATCTTATTGCAATTGCAAATTTAGTTTTTATATCAAAATAGAAGAACAATTCATTTGCCTATTTTCATTCGTTTATTTCGTGCATTTAGATCATCAAATTGAGAATTACCATGACAAAATTACTTTTGTGATGATATCAGTTATATATCACACACACACTATCAACTACATCTGTGATGGGTGTTTTTAGATCTTACTGTTAGGTATAATAGTAAATTAAAGAAGAGCATTTTATAAAAAAGAGTTCACCGCGCTCAGTAATGCAATAAAAAGACAATGGAAAATGTCCTCCACGATTTTATTACTGGACTGAAATAAAATAAAACCAGGGTGAAAAAAAAGAGCAGAACAATTCACTTGACGATGATTAAAGGGGCAGATGGTTCTTGTTGCATACGTGCAGCCGACCTTATCGACGTCCCTTTAGTACCCCCGCACAAGTAAGTATCTGTTCGTTCTACAGAGTACGTGGGTGGTTGAGAGGGCCACCAACATAGCGATCTTCTATAAAAGTAGCGTCCAGATTGTTATCGGGGGGGAGGGGGGGGCCTTCACTGGCCCGCCCTCTCTCACGGACAGGAGGCCTTTTCGGGGGTGTGCGCCCTTCCTTCCAAGCGATTATGTGTCTCTTCAGGAATTCAGTTTGCGGATGAATTATGTACGGAAAAAGTGATCATCGCTGAATTAACGCACGCTTGGGGGCGGACTGAACTATAATATTCCAATCCTAACCAGGCGACACTACTGAAGGTTGACAGGCGAAAAGATGAGTTGAGAGATTTTCTCCTGGCTCTGTTTCACGCATATTTTTATTCGCAATGTAAGCTTGTCGGTAGCAAAAATCTGTCAGGTCGGGTAACCCAAATTTACTAGCATCTGATATGACCTGCATGTCAGGTGCATGTGTGAAATTTTTTTTACGTGAAAGGGAACAGCTCCGTTTTGGGTTACAATAGGAATGACCAGACAGATTTTATGTAATGGAAAAAAAATATATTTTTTTATTTTAATTTACCCTATATTGTGATATTATTTTTAATAACATATTTGTTCTAGACCATAATATTTTAATCAAGTTTCTTTACTTAAAAAAAAATCAACATAATGTTATTATTACATATTAGGGATTATATTGCATATTAACAGTTAAACATCGTTAAAAAAAAAAAAAAAAAAGAAAAGAAAAGAAAAGAAAAGAAAAAGAAAAAAGAAAAAAGAAAAGAAAAGAAAAGCTCTATGAAAGTGAAGATACTATTTATTTTCAGTAGCTTTTTTCACTTGAAAATAAGAAAAATATACTTATTTGTCAGTATTATTTCGGCTTATAATAACTTACAATATTTAAATTTCAAAATTGAAAAACAATCTCGCCCGCCCCCCTCTTTTTTTTTTTTTTTCAATATTCCGAACCCATATATAAAGAAAGTATTGTAATCATAATTTGCGCACGCGCGCGTGTGTGTGTGTGTGTGTGTGTAAGTTTGAACGGGATAACTCCCAATTTAGCTCTCATTTGGCGAATATATCATAGACCACTGTCGTAAGATCTGTATAGATTTCCGTAAAAATCGGCTTACGGATTAGGTGTTTAATCAATTTTTAAACATTTTTCAAACCATTTGCGACCGATTCTATAAGAAAAATCACCAAGGAAATGTGAATAGTATAAGTGATAAATATTTCGGAGATATAATCGACCATTAGTGGCGCGGAGGTAACGTAATCAAATTTCATAAGAATATTTCTTTTTAAAAAACCCATTTTCTTAAATTATTTATTATATTAAATATTTCCTATTTATTCCCGTACTTAAATATCTTTTTTTTTTCTTTTAATCTGTGTAAAATCGCCATTTCCCTTTCCTAATAGTCTAAAAAATCATTCTTTTAAATTATTTTATTATTGAGAAACTTATATTTTCAATACGCAAAAACCGAAAACTATACCATTAATTTCCCACGTTATTTATATCAAGTTCCAAAATGGGAGGTTCGGCGTACTAATCCAGCGGAATTCCACTATGTCAGAGATTTATAAAGACCCCCCCCCCCCCTCTCCACACACCTACTCTGTAGACGCATAAAGGAAAGTCAAGTAAAATCACTCCAGATATATATGTTGTATTCTGCTATTTTTTTTAGCTCCATCCAGCAGTCGAAGAAAAAATATGGCAAACATCTCAAATATTAATGTAGTCGTATTATGCAGTTTAACCAGTAGTATAGCTGAGTAAATTGTAGCTAGAAGAAAAAAAAGAAACATGATTGCACTCGAATCCATTTTTTTTAAACCAATCATGTGTAAAAACTCCGGCGGGATTTATAAAATTCGAACTGGTAGCTGTGGCTAACCGGAGTAATTACTATAGCTGATTTTTAAAAGAAATATTTCTTTTATTTGTAACATCAACTTACAAAACATTCCTCCGATAGATTTCGGTATTAACATAAATTAAGGAGTGCGTGAGATGCGGTGATTATAAACCATGCGATAGTCTTTAAGTCTCTCCTTTCTCCTCTAGGTCTCTACACCAGACAGGGCCGTCTGTCCTCCCTCCGTTTCACTTCGCTCTCGCTTCACTGCAAGACTCTGCTTTTTCAGGGTCACGTCCTACCCTTTTGCCTCCGAAGAACCATCTCCTCTCCTCTTCTCTTCTTTCTCTAGCCTCCGAAAAAAGGGGGGCGGGGGGAGGTTCATCCCGGCCTCTCAAACTTACGGCAGCCTATCGTTGTCGATATCTGGTTCCCATTCGCAGATTTTAAAGGACTTCCCTTGGCGTCCGATGGTCTCTGGGAACCCTCTCCATCTGCGACCTCACAAGTAGAATCAATAATTCGTTACCGTCGGGTAGGTGCCAGCCAGTCTCCAGTATTGTTTCCCTAATGTCCAAACCATTCAGCGTAGGAGATGGATCGCTTCCTTAGGTTCGGCCCGACAACTCCTGCGGTCCATAGTAAAGTAACTCAGCTGGGATATGGGAAAATGTCACAGCATTACCCCCTCCAGCAGTTGAGATTTTTCAAGCATTTGGAAAATCTTACATCATTACTGGTGCGCTAGCCTTCCATCCATACCCAACACATGTTAATTCTCAATAGAGGCTTACCTTAAACATTATTATTCACAAGTTTACAATACACTCTACAGACTCACATCGTTAAATTAAATTTCAATATTCATTGCATGATTCAAATACACAATTATTTCAATTACAAAATTAAAAACTATATACAAAATTACTGAGTGGAATGTTATTTATTCCATTCTACTTAAACAGTCTACATGTGGAATTTGGTATCCCTGGCCTATATCCTAAGGATCTGCGAATATCCTGCCTTTTTCCAAAATCTCTAATTAGTCGGATGTCATTTCCGGCGTCGTTTTTCATCTGCTTAACCTCGCTGCCTTTAGTTTCGTTACGCGGCGATATGTATCCTGGGGTTTCTAACCAATTAGATCCGAAAAACGTTTTTCGTTTTCTTCCCAACGCACAATAACGGTTTACCCCCTTTGTTGTTTTCTGTCCCGAAGATTTAAACCTAAACTCTTCCTTTCGCTTTAAGACTGTGTCTTTATTTTTTTCCTCATGCTTACTTTCCCAGATTTCATTCCTTAAATAAGACACCCTCGCTCTATCTTTATAACCCTCTTCCTTCATCCTTGATTTGGGTGTCGCGCGGATCGGGGTCGTCGTGAATTTCGTTTTAATGGAAGATTCACAATGAGTTACTCCTGCACGTTGGCTAAGGGGAAAGGGAACAAAGCCTTTCTTTTCCTTCCTGTCCGGTTTTCTCACTTCATTCTTTTGATAAGCCGAAACTAAGCGGTTCGTGGGGTTGGGGGGAATTGGGCGGTCACTCCTGTGCCCCTTTTTTTCGGTGCTGCACTCCCAAAGCTAACAGGCGATTTCGGTTTCATTCTGTCTAGCAAATTTTGTGTTTTGCTTCCCAATAAATAATAATCCATTTCTATGTCTGCATCGACAATACCTGCGTAAGTCCTAACTCTTTTTCCTAAATCACACAGATTAAGCTCTATTTCTGCGAGGGGTAGACATTTTAAATCATTTTGTAACGGTTGCTTTACCCACACGACTCTCCCTGTGTATTGTTCTCGGGTCACCTGGTTGGCACTAATTAAATCTAGCGACGTAGCCGTGTCTCTAAAAATTTTCATTTCTTTCCCATTTATAATCCCTTGTGTTAAATAGGGCTGGAACATTTCGTTTAACTCATCGAGGTCAGCCAACCGATTAACCACTTCAGGTATTTCACTACTCCATTTTAGTTCGGGGCAAAATTTTCGGATATGAGAAAAACTACCACAATGGAAACAAGACCTGTCTTTTCGCTTATCAAAAATTACATCTCTATCTTTTTTATCTTCCCTCTCCCTCCAATTTCTTTTCATTTCCGCGTTTTGGGGTTCTGTCTCTGGTCTATCAACCAATCTGTTTCCCTCAACCTGTTTGCCGTTATTTGAATATCTAGGCGGGGACTGTTTTATCTCTGTTCTTCTAACCGCCTCATAATGGTCTAGTTTTTGGGTTAATTCCACGGGCGTAATTAAATCACTCCAGGAATCTATGAAATGCTGTCTAATTTCAGAGGGCACTTTCCGTTTGATCTGGTCAGTAATTATCAGGTCCCTAAGTTGACTGAATTCGGACACCTGAATACCGCTTAACCATTGGTCGAAATAATTCGTAATTTCATACGAAAAATCTTTCCAATTTTTTTCTTCGGACCGTGGTGTTGTTACGAATTTGATTCTGAAGTCTTCTGCACTAATTTTAAACCTTTCGAGTAATTAACCCTTCACAAAATCAAAATTGTCCGTTTCGTCTGGTGGTTCTCTAAGAATAACTTCTGTCAATTCTATAGGAAGCAAACCTAGCAAATTTGTTACCCATTGCGACTTATCTAATTGCGCTTTTAATGCCTGTCTCTCAAATAAGTTGAGATATAAGGAAATCTCCGATTTTCCCATTTCAAATTTAGGTAACACATTTTTTAACAGAATTTTAGGTTCCCTTTCTATTTGACTAGATGATAACGTTAAAGTATCATTTTCCCGCTCGGCCCTAATTCTCGCGAGCTCATGTTCTTTCTCAATTTTATCTTTTTCCAATTTCGATCTCTCTACACGGTCTTCTTCAATCAACTTTAATTGGTTTAACGCCATAGTCTCATCATAATCGGGGGCTTCCGTTATCTTTTTAACCAACTTAGGAATTGTATCATTTGACAAAACCTCTACTTCAAATTCTATCGCAAGGGTTTGTAGATCGCATTTTCGAAATCCCGATATGCCTGCCATAATCACTAATATTAAATTCTAACACAATTTAATTCCAATTTCCCGCACATAAATGCAATATAAAAAAAAATACACAATTTTTTTCACCCCCAAAACAACATAAAAATAAATACAGTAGTTTCTGCTCGACACAAAATACAATCAATATTCATGAAATTTTGAATTACAAGCAAACCAATTCCACATATAGGCTACAATTTGCCAAAAAAAACATATATCTTACTTAACTTAACTGAATTACTAACAGACTTCAACTTAGTCTTACAACTTCTTTAAATTCAAAATTTAATTCCTTAGCAATCTTCAAAATAAGAGAGCACATTAAAAATTTCGGCCGAAAAATACAATTAACATAATTTGCTTTTCACCAAACAAAAAAATTTTTAATTAAAAAGATTAAAAGAATTTTTCAATTACTAGAAACAAGATGAATTTAAAGTTTGTTACACTTTTAATTTACCTTCAACACACAAAAACATCTGTTGGTAATTAATATTTAAAATTTTTACTTATATTACCGAACACAAATAATTAAAGAAAAATTGCTTCCTGTCCAAAATTAAAAATATACACACTAAGCCTCCACTGAGAATAAAACAAGTGCTCACCTGGGTATAGCTCTGTCTGCGATTCTCGGCGGTGATTCTGCTTTCTTTTCTCTCCACACTGTCAGCAAAGTTCGGATGCTTCTGGTTTCTGGTTCAGCGGATGCAGTTTCAGATCAGCTCGGGTCTCTGCCTTGGCTTTGGCGGGTCACTTTGGGGTCGGTGGATCTTCCTCGATTCAGCGGAATCTGTCTCTCTATCACAGGATTCTGTACGAATTCGGCGAGTTGTCCTGCTCTGCCCCGATTCGGTATGTAGATTCAGGTTCCCAACGGCTGGTGTAGATTCTGAAGAAATTCGGCGAGTTGTCCTACTCTGCCCCGAATTCATAAAACTTTGTCACGCACGTTTCTTTCACCACTTTAAATCCCTTGAAGCTGCCACCATCTGTAAAAACTCCGGCGGGATTTATAAAATTCGAACTGGTAGCTGTGGCTAACCGGAGTAATTACTATAGCTGATTTTTAAAAGAAATATTTCTTTTATTTGTAACATCAACTTACAAAACATTCCTCCGATAGATTTCGGTATTAACATAAATTAAGGAGTGCGTGAGATGCGGTGATTATAAACCATGCGATAGTCTTTAAGTCTCTCCTTTCTCCTCTAGGTCTCTACACCAGACAGGGCCGTCTGTCCTCCCTCCGTTTCACTTCGCTCTCGCTTCACTGCAAGACTCTGCTTTTTCAGGGTCACGTCCTACCCTTTTGCCTCCGAAGAACCATCTCCTCTCCTCTTCTCTTCTTTCTCTAGCCTCCGAAAAAAGGGGGGCGGGGGGAGGTTCATCCCGGCCTCTCAAACTTACGGCAGCCTATCGTTGTCGATATCTGGTTCCCATTCGCAGATTTTAAAGGACTTCCCTTGGCGTCCGATGGTCTCTGGGAACCCTCTCCATCTGCGACCTCACAAGTTGAATCAATAATTCGTTACCGTCGGGTAGGTGCCAGCCAGTCTCCAGTATTGTTTCCCTAATGTCCAAACCATTCAGCGTAGGAGATGGATCGCTTCCTTAGGTTCGGCCCGACAACTCCTGCGGTCCATAGTAAAGTAACTCAGCTGGGATATGGGAAAATGTCACACATGTTTAAAAAGCCGGGGGAGTGCTCTCTCTAAGCAAATCTCTATGTTGAAGCATATTAGAACTCCATCAACATTTTATTTAAACACTCACTTCAACGACAAAACCCCTTCTCTCTCTGCGTCCATTAGTTGGTTTTAAGCTTGGAGCGCGCAAGAAGCATTTCGTAACACGTGACCTACTTTAACCAATGCATGTTCAACTTCGCCGCGCTCTATATTTTATCTATGAATTAATAGAATTTTCTAGAACATTTAAGAGATTAAAAAACGCGGGAAATTTATAGAATAATTTTCTGTTTTTGCGTATTCAGAATATAAGTTTCTCGATAATAAAACAATTTAAAAGAATGATTTTTTTTAGACTTTTAGAAAAGGGAAAATGGTGAATTTAAACAGATTAAAAGAAATAAAAGAGATTTAAATACAGGAATAAATAGGAAATATTTAATATAATAAAGAATTTAAGAAAATGGGTTTTTAAGAAAAAAAATTCTTATGACATTTGATTTTTACATTTTATTTGTCGGGAAATAAAAAGTGAAGTTAAGTAGATTAGGATAAAAAAAATGTTTTAAATATGGACAGTAGTGGAATATTTTTATAAGAAAGGGAATATTTTAATAAACTAGGCTTGTAAATGGAGTATTAATAAAAGGAATTTTTTATATAATAATTTTAATAGGGTATGGAATTTTAAATTTTATTATTATTATATATATATATATATATATATATATATATATATATATATATATATATATATATATATTGGTTTTATATAACCTCACTACTGTATACAACTTTACAAATGTGTCCATGTTAATTCACTGTTCCACGAGAAATATAAATAAAACGATACACTTTTAGTAAATACACACAAAGAAAGTTGAAGTGTGTATGTAAAAACACAATGCAAACACATTAATAAATTAAACACATTGTGTTTTTACAAGTATGAGAAAGTGAATTTGACGTTCCTAATATATGGAATTTTCTATATATTTTTAATGTGTATTTTATTCTGTGAACTAATCGGACAAAATATTTCGGAATTGTACAGGAACATGAACGCAATTATAGAACAGTTTTACTTGAAATTTGTATTATACATAACATGGAACATATGAAATTATATATTTTTCGATAAGAGTATTTTTAAATAAGTACAATTACTACTTATTATATTTGAACAAGCCATAGGATTATTTAGAATACAGCTGCTCTTCGAAATAATTTACTAAAAAATGAGAACTTGCATCTTCTTGCGTCTTTTATTTTTAACAATATTGTTACAAACTATACTTAAAACACGAATGAAAAAATCATTACTGTCTTTCTCAAATATAAAATTTCAGTTTTCTTTATATTATAGGTAGTTTATTAGCAGATTGATTGAAAATTTTTACAACATGTATGAAAAACTTACAATTTTCTTTATTAAAAAGGGAAATTTCAATTTATTCTATATTGTAAATAATATTTGCATAAACATAAGCTATTCTTTCTTTAGTGAGAATTTTTTTTCTCCCTTCCCGACTAAAAAATTTTTCATTTTAATTCATCCTATATCGCAGATAATAATCTTATTAGCAGTTCTAGATTATATTTACTTAAAAACAATTCTGAGAAACTTCCTATTTTTTCTTTTCTTTCAAATAAAATTAGAAAACGAAACCCTTCATCTGAATTTCAAAAATAAAATGATTAAACACCGGACTAACACAAGGAGAAGACGATGAGAAATTAAATAAAGCGAAATATTCTCCTCTCGAAATATTCAGGGGGCCACCGTAATACTTACCCATCATGGATATGCATAATATAAAATATGAAAATAAAACATGTGTAAACTATTTATAAAATGCATTGCAATTCGAATAAAATCGTGGCTTGGTGACGTCATAAACTTTAAATCGAGGCTAACGAAAAAGACAGGCTACCGCGGTGCATTCCACTTATCTTTTTTTACAGACCGCTAGAGTGACGGGATGCTCTTTTCGTACACCTTCATTGGTGCATTCGAGCATCACGTGACTTCAGCGGTCTGTAAAAAAAGATACGCGTAAAGCACCGCAGTAGCCTTTCTTTTTCGTTAGCCTCGCTTTAAATGCTCTATTACTGAATTGCGTAAATGAAAAATCTATATAACTCCAAAAAGGATAATCATTTTAACTAAGAGTTTACTGCGTCGGATGAAGCGTCTCATGTCCAGTTAAAATATATCTTTGAATTAAAATTTTAATGAAATACAGTTTCATGAAAAATCGAAGAGTGTGGAAAATAGGATTGCAAATATCTCGGCAACTCATTATCCAATCGAGTTCATTTTTTATGCAAAATTTATGTTTTTTTATTGTCTTTTATATTCATTCCTTAAAATAAACAATTTCGTAAATTTGTATATACCTTTTACCAGAAAGAATATTTCGAGAGTCCGAAAAAAATAGTACAGGATAATCGAGGTTACTGAAATTCAATGCTTCTTCCCATTATTACATACTAAGTACATACCGAATTTCAAGTCCATATCTAATTTTTTTCTGGAGATAGAGCGTTTGCAGACACACAGACAGACACACTGACGGCAATTTTTTTTTTCTAAAAATATGTTTTTCGGAATCTCCAGTGTCTGAAACGTGTAAATCCGTCAACTTTTTTTTTTTTTTTTTTTTTTTTTTTTTTTTTAAACAATCACAAGATTTACCCTATACTACGTATGATGGGTAAGTAATAAATTGCAGGCTGTAGAAAAAAAATATAGTATATCCAGTTAAATATCAAACTATTTCTCTTTAGAATATTTCTGACAATTTAATTAAATAAGTAACAGGAGTATGAGAGAAAAAAATTATGCCCTATTTCACAGATAAGATAAAGATTACAATTTATTTTTATTTTTTTGAACCAATGTACTACATATTAGGCTTTTTCGCGAAATTTAATACTCAATTCCAAATAATAATTGGCAATATACATATCAATAAATTAACAAATTATGACTTTTTCATACATAATATTTAAGACAAGTTAATTATGTTAGAAATAAGAATCTAAGAGAAGAGTATTATATCATGTTTCATTAGCTAAGATAAAGATTACGATTATTTTGAAAACATCCATAGAATACGTTAGTGAAATTTAATACCCAATTCTGAGTAAATATTGGGAAAGATAATAACGATGAATTAACGAATTCTATTCGACTATTCTGTACACAATATTTTGGACAATTTAATTAACATTGTAAGAGAAATGCATATCATATTTCATAGATAAACATTGCAATTAATATTAGAATTAAGACAGAGGTTTTTTTTTATTATTATTATTCAATCTTATATTGGGTTGAGGAAAAAGTAATTTCGTTTTTTTTTTTTTTGTATGTTTTTCAAAGAGAATTTATTCATATAAATTTCAAACACTAATCAATGATATATGTGCCGTTTTGATCGATGACCTTTTGCTACTTCTCCGGTAAAACCATAATTTAGTCACTGTATAACTTCTGAGATGTCTGGGCGAAAAACTGAACCAAGTGATTTTCACAAGCCTCTTTTAAAGCCAGCTTTACACTATTAAGAGAGTTCTGCAGAGATCGAAACAAATGGTAGTCGGATGGAGCAAGGTCCGGGCTATAGGGTGGATGCATCAAAACTTCCCAGCCAAGCTCTCTCAATTTTTGCCAAGTCACTAGAGATGTGTATTGTCTGGCGTTGTTGTAATGGAAGACAACGCCTTTCCTATTGATCAATTCTGGTCGGTTTTCTTAATCGCTTGCTTCAATCACATTAGTTGTTGACAATAGAGAGTTGAATTAATGGTTTGGCCAGGTTCGAGCAGCTCATGATGAACAGTGCCTTTCCAATACCACCAAACACTCAGCATCACCTTCCTTGGCGTCCGTCCGGGCTTTGCCACCGTTTGTGAAGCTTTTCCGGACTTCGACCACGATCTTTTCCGCACATTATTGTCGTACGTGATCCACTTTTCATCGCCCGTAATCATTCGTTTAAAAAATGGCTCGATTTCGTTTTGTTTCAGCAACGATTCACAAATGGAAACTAGGTCCATTAAATTTTTCGCTGTTAATTCATGCGGAACCCAATTATCGAGCTTCTTTTGGCATCCAATCTTATGTAAATAGTTCAAAACTGTTTTTTGATCGATATTTAGTTCCATAGCGATGTCTCGAGATGAAATATGTCGGTCTACCTCAATTTTGTTAAGAATTTCATCGACTTTCTCAACGATTGGTTGGCCAGGGCGAGGTTCATCTTTAACATCGAAACTTCCGGAACGAAAACGAGCAAATCAATTCTGACACTGGCCAGGTCAGAAGCACTCATCACCATAAACACCATACAATTTTCGATGAGCCTACGCTGCATTTTTTCCTTTTCGGAAATAGAAAAGAAAAATATGCGACGAAATCTCCATTTTCAAAGCGCAATAACTTTTGACTGAGTAAACAGATAATGCTACCTTTAAATCTAGAATGTTCTATGGACTGTTACTTTTCAAACGGTCTATAGTATGGCTTCATTGAATTAGAGATATGCGACTTTAAAGCCATCTATTGGGAAAAAACGAAATTACTTTTTCCTCAACCCAATATATAATCTTTACAATCTAAATAAATAATTCTTAGGTAATATTATGAAAATACGCTAATGTATAAAATAACGAATTCTGTAAAATTTGAAACGGTGTATAAACGGTGGCCATTTAAAATAATAGGAAGTGTAATGAAATGAAGCAACTAAGCCGACATATATGAAATTAAAATTTATAACCAGTGAACCCGTGCGAGGATTTCGCACTAACAGCATAATAATTTTTAGTAATATCTAATATTTTTTAGATGCAGGTTTACACTTCTAAAGAAAAATTAAGGATAAAAAAAAACAACATTAGTCAAGCCAGAATATTGTCTCGTTTATTCCATCAAAGTTACCGGAAAATCTGATTGAAAATAGCAAAATGCACGTTCAAGGGAAACAAAAAGAATTAACAATCGTATTTCAACTGCACTAGAAGATGACATCATCCGATTTTTGAAAAACATGAAACAAAGAAAAATAAATTGAATACATTTGAAATACAATTTAATCATCAAAGCATACCTTTTATTCTACACGTGAAATAAAACTGCTTCGATCGATCGATGGTGTATTTTTCTTCTAAACATTTCAATTTCAATTTTGCTTTTTAGCCATAAATATAAAACAAACCCGTGCGGAGAAATCATACTTTATCTTTTTTGTACTATTTATTTTTTTATAATCATTGTTGAGCATCATATAATGCGGTATTTTATTTTTGTGGCAACACTAATTTGAGAAAACCTTTAAAGAAAAATGGAAGAGATAAGGACGTTTCAAATACTTCCCATTTGTAAGATTTCAACTGAGCCATAGAAAGGAAAGAGTGTGGAAGAAAAACAAATATTTGTTTCTTGATTTAAATCCGGACTCTGGGGTTATATTAATCAGCCTTTTCAAGTTTCATATTGTACTGTTAAAATGAAAGGATGTGTGAAATTAAAAGTTTGAAAACTACAGTTTTAGCCAACTTTTTCCGGAAAAAAGGAAGTGATCAGTTGCATTAATGTACTACGTCGTTCATGACCTTTGGTGCATTAGAATTCTAGAAGCTTTGACTTTAGTACTGTGATTTTGTTTTAAAAATTGACACTCACAAAAGTAATAGTGAATCTTTCATGCTTGTTTTACGATATTAAGTTAATTTTAGCATTGAGATAGTTAGAACAATTAATAGTAGTAATTAGTTTAATTATGTGCGCTTGTTTTTAAATTTTTTACTATCTTTACGGGTATTACGAGTAATAGTTAATACGAGGACTTTTATAATTCCTTTGCATCTCGTATTAACCGAGTTCGAATGTATTAGGAAAGGGGTTCCCAAACTATGGTACGCGTACCAGTACCGGTACGCGAAGCTCTGGCTACTGGTACGCAAAAGTCTGATACTGATATGTGAAATGAAATACAGCATATTATTATGAAATCAAAAACGGCTTAAGTTTATCACGCAGGAAGGTTTCGAACGCTATTTTCATTTTTTTTTTATTAGATTTTATCACAACATAATGTACTTTTACATGTACATTAAATTAATGTACGTGAATGTACTTTTTCTCCAATTCTTCACATGAAAAACAAATACAGGAACGAACTAAACATCGAATCTGACTTAAAACTAAAGCTAACTACAGAGTGATTATAAAAAACTATCCCGATATATGAGCCCATAACTGTCATACCGTTCACAGAAACTGAATGAAATTCTGGCTTTATTTTGAGGTATGCGCTCAAGAATCACGTGAAAAACAATAGTTAAATTCTAACAATTACGGTTACAGTGACAAAATTTCGAAAATTTCAAATGGCAACACCTACTTTTTTTTATTGGAATGTGATTTTCGTAGTGAAAAACCATAAAAAGCGTTGGAACGGTACCTGTAGCACGAAAATCGCCGGCGCTAGACAGACCAAGAAGAAAAGTGAAAACAACCAATAAAAGACAGAGAAGCAACAGAAAGTAAAACATTTTATTATTCAGTGCTATCCACCATCGGTCGCATGTAAAGTGTCGTCGTGTGTAAAATGGAAAATGTATGAAACACAATAAAATGTTTTGTTTTCTGTTGCTTCTCTCTCCTTATTGGTTGTTTTCACTATTCTTCTTAGTATGTCTAGCGCCGGCGATTTTTGTGCTACAGGTACCGTGCCAACGCTTTTTATGGTTTTTCACTATGAAGATCACATTCCAATAAAACAAAGTAGGTGTTTCCATTTGAAATTTTCGAAATTTTGTCACTGTAACCGTAACTGTTAGAATTTAACTGTTGTTGTCTTTCATATGATTCTTGAGCGCATACCTCAAAATACTTTAAACCAAAGTTTCATTCAGTTTCTGTGAACGGTATGATAGTTAGGGGCTCATATATCGGGATAGTTTTTTTTATAATCACCCTGTAATATTGAACCACAGACATGAGGAAGCTGTCCGTGATAAAGTTTACCCTTCTCATTAACGATATTAGGGAATTACTGTAATAAAGCCACTATGAAACAATTAGTAGGCCAGTATGTCATAAGTGTTGTGGTTGTTTTTCCAGTAACTACAGCTATACTTTCAGTCAATCCCCTTATCATTTCTTAAACTTTATATTCACTCATTTATATTTTAATCCTAATTTTAACTTCTTTATTTGTTTGTTTACTTATTAATTTAAACATTAACTTTAACTTATACTTTTATTAAATTCTTAAATGTTAAATCATTATTTTCTTCTATAGTAGTTTTAAACTACAGTTTTACCTTACCCAATGGCTCACAATATAATAAGACATCTCATCAATAGACTGGGCGTAGTTGACAGCAACTAGGAAGCCCCTCAATGCTGCTCCACTGTTCAGCACTGTTCAGCAACCAAAACACTGTATTTTGATATGGTAATGTATTATTATAATGTAATGATGATAATACTTTTTATTTAAATGTTGATGTAAAGCAGTCAATCTAAGAAACAATTTAGTAATCTAATCATGCATTTTGAAGCACAGTAAAACCTGCTAAGACGAAAGCATAAAAGACCTAGGAAATATTCCGTTTTAGACAGGTTCTGTTTTGCAGTGCTTTTTTTTATATTAGCTATATGTTTGTTACTTGGTGGTACGTGGAAGTATGAACTTCGATTTAGTGGTACACCTGTCTAAAAACTTGGAAACCCCTGTATTAGGATTTAAAAAAAAAACTCAACGCAATAAGTAACTTTTTAATGAAATTTAATAGTTGATTCCTAAATAATATTGCAGAAAAAGTAATACCAATAAATTAACGAATTCTATGACTGCAACAAAGAATGTGAATTATCACTGACTACACAGCGTACAACCAACATACTGAAAATATGTCCAGATCGGGGATCGAACACGGAACCTTTGGTATCATGCACCAATGCTTTACCATTTGAGCTATGCGGACGACATCCAGTCTTGCATTTCTTACTCTTATATGTTGGAAAGGCTGCAACTTTGCAGCACAAGATGGAAAATCATTCATTAGCCCACCATCTTCAGTGGCATGTATGGGACGAATTAAATCCCAGTATCGGTGAATAATTAAAAGTTAAAATTAAAAATAAAATGACAGTTATAATTAGATATATGAATTCTTATGAATTTTTAAAAGAAAACACGATGCAATTTTAACTGACAGATAGTGAAAATAAATCAGGCAAGAAACTAAATGGTCTTGCATTTCTCACATATGTTGAAAAGGCTGCAACTTTGCAGCACAAGATGAAAAGTCAATCATGAGCACACATCTTCAGTAGCATTGCATGGGACGAATTAAATCCCAGTATAGGTGAATAATTAAATGATATAATTAAATAAAATTGATAATTAGATGTATGAATTCTATGAATTTTTAAAAGAAAACACGATGCAGTTTTAACTGACAGAAAGTGAAAAGAAATCAGGCAAAAAGCTAAATGGTCTTGCATTTCTCACTCTTATAAATATATGTTGGCAAGGGAACTTTGCAGCACAAGATTAAAAGTCAATCATGAGCACACATCTTCAGTGGCATGCATGGGACGAATTAAATCCCAGTATCGGAGAATAATTAAAAAATTAAGATTAAAAATAAAATAAAATTTGTAATTAAATGTATGAATTCTATGAATTTTTAATAGAAAACGCGATGCAGTTTTAACTGACAGAAAATGAAAAGAAATCAGGCAAAAAACTAAATGAATGGCATATCATATTTAGTCGATTAAATTAAAAAAAAGAAAATTGCGAGTTGATAGACATGATTATATAAAAAGGTCTTATAACATATAATCATTCCATTAATGATATTTCATAGCTGGTTCTCGAATAATATTAAGATAGAGCAATAACGATAAATTAACCAGTTTTTTAAATTTTGAAGGGATGATTGCCAGTTATTTTTTAATGATAATCGATAAAAACATAAAATAAAGATAAAAAATTAAATTAATGCAGTGGATATTTAATGACAAACACAAAGTGACGAGATAATAAAGAGTCTACTTTTTACGTTTGGCAGTTTAATTACGTTATAGTAGACTTTTAGAAGGCATGTATTATACACTTTACAGATAAGATAAACATCGGGATGTAGAAAAATTAAACGTAACAAGCAATTATTGGAATGAAATTCAATAGCTAAAACCTACAATAAAATGGGAAAAGATTATAAAACTAAATTAACTTGTATGAATTTTGAAAGCGTGATAACGGAAGGATTACTGAATTATATAAAGATGAAAATAAATAATTTAATAGCTAAATTAATGGAATCAACAATCAGACAATGAAGTCCTGCACGGGCCGTGTTGTATCCAACCCAGGGGTCGTAAAAACTACTTTTTTACTGTAGCGAACTACAACTACAACTACTTTATCGAAAATGTAATTAACTACAACTACAACTACTTGTTTTAAAAAGTAGCAACTACAAACTACTTTTCAAAAGTAGTTACTACTTAGCTACTTTCAGATTTTGTCAAAGGTTCAATTTACATTAGAAATTGAAGAAACGGATTATTAAATAAAGTGACCCCTCGTTATATCGCGTCTGCTAGGATATAATTAAATAACATAACCGAGGGGAATAAAAAATTAAGAAAGATAACATACAAGAAAATGTTTTGTATTTGTCTCCAAGATGTTAGTTTATACACACATTAGAAATTTCATAGCAAAATTAAGAGAGTTATTACAATCTAGAAAATTACAGAGAGACAACTCTATAAATGCAAACAACCTATAAATCTGTAAATAAAACAATTCCGAATAATAAGAAACGTAGCGTTAAAACAGATAGACCTAGTAACGAGTAAATAGACAAATGTTGCCAGCAAGAAAATTAATTCCTTTGGTGGGTTAGTACTTGATTTTAGCAGCAAGTGTCAATGGTAAAAATCTATGACTTCATGCGTTCCATTGTTATACACTGCAGCTGAGATTTGCAAATTGTTCAGCAGAATAAATTTGTCACAAAAGGATCAAGTTTCGGTCACGAGATTTGCAGAATACTACATTTTTGCTCTGAAGTAGCGTTAGAAGTAGCGTTGGTTCTCACTACAAACTGCTGATTTTTCGTATCATGCTACTCGCTACACTACATTGTTACTTCAGACCCCTGACCCAACGCGATCCAAAAACTCTGCTAAAAGTCAATCCGAACCCAAGAAAGAAAAATTCGTCAACTGGAAATCCGATCCGAACCTGACACACTTTAATCCGAAATTTTCAAACCCGAACCCGAAGTGGAAGAAAATTAATACATATTTTTAATACAATTACTGAAAATTAGTCTACAATTATATGTCTCTAATATCAATTTTATCTTTTTGTATAGAAGTGAAAATACACACTCATTAATATTAAATATAGGATTTTTATTCGATTCAAAAACATAGACTTTCTTCGAAAAATAGGGTCAGCCCGTACCCGACCCGAAAGAATCAAAACTCAACCCGAAACTGCCCCAAACCCTAAACATTTAAAGTTATCCCGATCCGAACCTGACACACTTTAATTCGAAATATTTAAACCCGAATCTGAAGTGGAAGAAAATTAATCCATATTTGTAATACAATTACTGAAAAGTAGTCTACAATTATGTCTCTAATATCATTTTTTTTTTTTTTTTGTATAGAAATGAAAATACACACTCATTAACATTAAAAATAGAGTTTTTTATTCGATTCAAAAATATTCAGGACTTTCTTCGAAAAATCGGGTCAGCCCGTACCCGACCCGAAAGAATCAAAACTCAACCCGAAACTACACCGAACCCTAAACATTTAAAGTTACCCCTATCCGAACCTGACACACTTTAATCCGAAATATTCGAATTTTACAAAATACAATTAAATTAAAAATATAAAAATATATAAACTTTAATCCGAAATATTCAAATTTTACAAAACACACTAAATAAAAATATAACTATTTTACTTAGAGATTATATTCACTCTATAGATAAAATCACATATATTAATGTTTAAAGAGAAAATGAATGAAACCTTAATGCATTAAAGAATTGTTAAAAAGAGTAATTAAGCCAATTTGTAAATTTATTAATAATAATTAATTCTAGGTCTGATGTATCTCACAAAAAATCTCTTCCAAAAATAATCTGTTAAACTTTTTTCTTAAAACAATTTGTAATTTCACTTTTTTTTTTTTTTTTTCAAAATTGTTAGAAGTTTAGTTTATTTATTTAATTTTCTAAAATTGGTCACTCATGAGAAAAAAAATAATTTTTTATTCATTTCTGAAAAGTAATAATTAAATCTCTTTTGGAAAATCACAATGTGTTTTACTTTTTGTTTTTAAATGAAAATAGTTTATATTTTCACCTTTTCTTCATTTATAATTCATTTATAAAACTAGCAAAATGTTCTTATTATGCAGAAGTATATTCATTATTATAAGATTAGTGTTTTCTTTTCATAACACTTTGTTTTTTACTTGCTTTTGATAATATTGAACATAAGTTAGCTTTGACTATCTAAGAAGCATATAGTAATATTGCTATGGTTAATAAATTTAATTCTAAAAACAATACTTTTTAAAAATCTGTAAGTTGCTGGGAAATAGAATTTTCTTTTAACAATCAAATTAAATTTTAACACTAGAACTACCGGAAATTTTACTCAAGTTTTTTAAAACTATTTGACACCAGAAATGTTATTTAAAACTTACCTAACTTATTCATTTAACGTATTTTTGTGAGTTTTATATTTAATTTATTTTTAAAAGAAATTTCTGGTTTGAATCGGATTATATTCATTTGGTAACCGTCAAAATGACGGCTCATGGTAAACTAACATTAAATATTCTGCAATTTTATTATTATTATTTATATTTTAGTATTTATAGTTTTAAATTTTGTTTAAACTTGGCTATATAATTTTATTTTTTATTTTACTATAAATTATATTTACCTATCTGACTAAAAAAAATATTTTTAGTGAATCAATAATGAATGTTTAATGAATTTCCAGGTATGTATAGAATATATTTTGCTCCATAGCTTCAGCCTGGCGAAAGTTATTTAAGAACATTCGGTATCTATTGGGTTGTTCAGAAAGTTCTTTCTGTTTGGGAAAGTTGGTTCGTAGCGGAAAATTCTATCACTTGATTATTAGACATTAATTCCGATATCTAATGTCTAACAATTGACGGGCAGAATTTTCCGGTAGGAATTGGTTTCCCAAGCGGAAGGAACTTCCGAACAACCCAACATTGCGAGTGAATTCACGAAAGTGTGATATACGATATATACGTGATGTATCTCGTAAGTGTGATATACAATATATCCGTGATATATCACGAAAGTGTGATATACGATATATCCGTGATATATCACGTAAGTGTGATATACAATATATCCGTGATATATCACGTAAGTGTGATATGCGATATATACGTGATATCACGAATGATAGCACGTTATAAATCATCTTTATGTACACTTATATAACACATAACAGAAAATTCTAATTTATAATCTTTTTAGGAAGACTTCATTACTGCATGACGTAAGTATAGAAAAGTTGTAAGATATACCTGTCAAACCATTAGCTAACTTTATTTCCATCAACTAATGATTTTCTATAATTGGAACGTTGAAAAAAAAAACTTAATAGTTCAAAAATGGTAAATGTTCCACGTTAATTGACTTTCAAATAGATTTTAGCATTCGAAATAGAGACATCACATGGAAAATATTAAGTAATTATCTTCGAAAACGGTTAATATAGTTGGCCATAGAAAAAAAGACCTTACGTGTGGTCAAGCAAAAACAAAACCCCTCATTAGCATCTAACAACTATAATTATGTTGTAAATACTGGATCGAAATGAGGAAAAGGTTTATAAGTAATTGCACATTCACGTTGTTGTAATACAATTATGCAAGGGCACAATCGTAATTAAAACGTGCTTGATTAACTTTGTTAATCCAATCGGAGAGACGCGGAATTTAATAAATCGCGGAATGAATTATATTTATTACCCATCGTACGTAGTATAGGGTAAGTCTTGTAATCGTTTTGAAAATCGAAAAAAATTATTGGACGAATTTACACGTTTCAGATACTGAAGATTCCGAAAAACATATTTTTAGAAAAAAAAAATTGCCGTCCGTCTGTCTGCGTGTATGCCTGTAAACGCTCTATCTCCCGAACAAACTGAAATAGAGACTTGAAATTTGGTATGTACTTAGTCTGCAATAATGGGAAGAAGCTTATTGAATTTCAGTAACCTCGATTATCCGGAACTATTTTTTTCGGACTCTCGAAATATTCGTTCTGATAAAAGGTATATAAAACATTTTCGAAATTGTTTATTTTAAAGAGTAAATATAAAAGACAATAAAAAAAAGCATAAATTTTGCATAAAGAATGAAGTCGATCGGTTTATGAGTTGCCGAAATATTTATAATCCTATTTCCCACACTCTTCGATTTTTCATGACCCTGTATTTTATTCAAATTTCAATTGAAAGATATATTTTAATTGGAAATGAGACGCTTAATCCGACGCAGTAAACCGTTCGTTAATATGATTATTAATTTTGGAGTCCTCATAAGGATGTTTCTTTTACGCAATTTAGTAGCATTTAAAGTTTATAACGTCATCAAGCCAGGATTTTATTCGAATTGCAAAGAATTTTATAAATAGTTTACACATGTTTTATTTTCATATTTTATATTATGCATATCCATGATGGGTAAGTATTACGACGGCCACCAACGACTAGTTTTACCTGAGTTTAGTTGACAATGCCTTGAGCAAAGCTTTCCTGCGACTTTTCAAATCCAAAAGAGCTACTTTCTGACACAATTTTAAATTCATTTTCATTCGGAAATGGATGAAATTGGTAGGTGTTCTTATTCAAAAACTATGTCAGCGAAATGAGTTTTCCATTTTTTGGTAAAGGAAGTAGATTTTTCAGAAAATACTGTCAAAGTCGGCGTTTTGAACCGAATTACCTAGGCAGCAGAGCGAGAAAAGAGAAAAATCGTGTCGTCACGTGACAAAAATCGCTTTTAACTCGATAAGTAATCTACTATAATACTTCTTTTTAATTGTTAAAAGGTGTAAAATAAAAATATTATAAACAGTAAAATTGGTTTAATTAGACTGCTGACATATGTTTCAGCTCAATCTGAGCCATTATCAAAGCAAACAAAAATATTCTATAAATGCACGGTCTATGAAATTATTTGAAACGCAATCATTTAATTTTTCACGTTCTTTTTTAAAATTACGCACGTAATTTTTATTTTTACTTGGATGTTTATTTCCATGTTTGCAACCATGGAGTAACTCGAGCCACAAGTTTGGTAAATTAAACGATGCTGGATCGTTACATATTGTATATTTACGTGTGTACAATCTCTATGGTTTCTCTTATAATGGATTGATAGGATAGTTTTCAGGGGAAAATTATTTTACTTTTATTGAAATTTATTTGGATGGTTTCTTCTTGATATAATCCTGCCAGGGCTGTGGTTTTTCTAATGGTAGCATCATTTAATTTATCATTGAGTTATAAGAGATTATTATCTCTGGATGGCAGTTATTTTTTTCTTTTCCAGCGCTGTCGCATCCAGAAATTCGGTTCAAAACGCTAACTTTGACCAAATTTTCTGATCTTCTGCCTGCACCAAAAAATGGGGAAAAAAACAGTTCGATGACATGTTTCTGAATAAGAGAAGCTGCTAATTTGATGCGTTTACGAACAAAAATTAATTAACAAATGTGTCAGAAAGTAGGTAGTTTTGATTTGAGAACAGACTTAACAGATTTAACTTTTGTGAACTAAAGATGTTCTATAATTGGAACATCGAATAATAAAACATAATACTTCAGAAATGTCAACTATATTGTATTAATTAACTTTTAAACAGACTTTTACAGCAGAAATAAAGATATCATATGAAAAATATTAAGTAATTATCTCCGTAAGTGGTTAATATACAGTGGTCAGATAAAAATACTTCACGTGTGGCCAGCAAAAACACAACTCCTCATTAGCGTCGTGCAACTGTAATTATGTAGTAAAATACTGCTCCTGATCTGAGGATAATGGTTTTAAGTAATTATACATTCAACGTTATGTAACACAATTATATGAGGGTATGTTCGTAATTACAACATGCTTTATTTACACTGTTAATCCAATCGGAGAGTCGCAGAATGTAATCAACCACTCACTGAATTATACCAGGGTGTCCATAAATAATTGTCGGTGTTTGATTACCTCATAACTTTTGATTTAAGAACTTGACGAAAAAAAGTCTTACAGCTTCGTAAAGTACAACTCAAATGAAAATAATAATAACACAAACAAAGTTTTATATTATATTCGTAAAGTTGCAACTCAAAACGTTATTAATCAAATAATAATTAACGAGCAGGGAAGACCGTTAGGGGGGAAGCAGGGGAAGACTATGCTCGGTCAAAATTAAATTTGAGTTCAAATATCATGACCCATGAACAAATGACCCACTAATTAAATTTTCTCGAACATGTGACTTAGCCCAACAGTCTTCTCGTGCCCGAAAACCACAGGATGCAAAATTTAGTGTAAATAGTCTGAGCCGTTTTTAAGATAAAATAGCTTGACCCATAATGACCTATGACCAAAATGACCCACTAATCGAAATTTCTCGAACATGTGAGCTAGCCAAATAGTCTTCTTGTTCCCTAAACCTGTAGGGTGCTAAATTTATTTCAAATCCTCTGAGCCGTTTTTAAGATAAAATAGCTTGACCCATAATGACCCATGACCAAAATGACCCACTAATTGAATTTTTTCGAACATGTGACCTAGCCCAACAGTCTTCTCGTGCTCGAAAACCATTGGAAGCAAAATTTAGTGTAAATTGAGCCGCTTTTTAGATCTTGACCCACAATGACCCAGAAATGACCCACTAATCGAATTTTCTCGGACATGTGACCTAGCCCAATGATTTTATCGTGCTCGAAACTCGTAGGACACAAAATTTAATGAAAATCGTTAGAGCCGTTTTTTAGATAAAATTAATTTGACCTGCGTTGACCCAAAAATGACCCACTAATCGAAAGTTCTCGAACATGTGACCCAGCCCAATAGTCTTCTCGTGCCCGAAAATGGTCGGATACAAAATTTCGTCAAAATTGTTTGAACCGTTTTTTAGATACAATTAGCTAGCCCATGACCCAAAATGACCCACTAATCGAATTTTCTCGAACATGTGATCTAGCCCAATGGTTTTCTGGTGCCCCAAAACGGTAGGATACAAAATTTCGTCAAAATCGTTAGAGCCGTTTTTAAGATAAAATTTGCATATATATATATATATAACCACGCACAAGATTTGCTCGTATTAGAATATATGATATTAAAAGTTTATAAAATTTGTAAAAACGTAATTTTTTTAAGGCTGTTCTCAAATTCAAAAGAGCTATTTTCTGACACATTTCTGAATTCATATTTGTTCGGAAACGCATGAAATTGTCAGGTGTTCTTATTGAGAAACTATATATAATCGAAATACGTTTTCCATTGTATTGGTAAAGGCATGATCTAATAATGATCAAGTAAAGATCTTTCAGAAAATATTGTCGAAGTCGATTTTTTGAACCAAATTTCCAACGCGGCAGTTCGAGAAAAGGGAAAATTTTCACGGACACGAATCGCTTATAACTAATTCATTTATCAAAAAATGGAAAACTCATTTCGATTCCAAATCACTTCAATAGTCAGGTCTGCCAATTTTATGCCTTTGCGTTTAATATTGAGTCAGAAAATATGTCAGAACAGAAAGTTTCGCGTTATTGAGCAGTTCATTGAGAACCACCCACCGCCCACTGAATATTAGGCCTGAGCGATGACACAAAAATTAATGCGGTCGTAGGTGGAAATTTTTCAGCGTGTGTACGATCCCTTAAAATTCAATACCAATAATTTCTAAAAGTTTTCTCCGCCTTATTTGTCTGAGATTCATTAAGTCAAAGAAAACTTTTAGAAAATACTGGGGTGTAAAATTAGGGGACCGTACAAAGATTTTACAAAATTGGCCCGCGAGCGCTGCCATTTTTGTGTCAGCGCTCAGGCTTAGTATTCAGGAGGCGGTGAACCACCTTAAAATTACGTATTTCTTCTTCTAATTTCACATATGTCTTAGAAATACCACTCTATTAATCTAAACATTAAGTCTTTATCTGATAATTAATATTATAAATCAATGGCATATAATTGTATGTATTGTATTAGAATGTTACAATATTTTTACTGGAATGTTCATCCTGACTGCGTCTTAAGTTGTTATGGATTTTACATTTATTTGACGTATCTAACATACATCCCTAACGAGAATCCGGCTAATGAGCTTCCTCAAGCCGCTTTATCTTAAACCTATAGTGACAAAGCCAATTTTCAGATCATTAATGACACGGGTTCCCTGGGAGTGACTTCGGTCTCATAATAAAGAAAGACATAGATCCAGAGCCGCCTAAATGACACATTTCATAGAGGAAAGAGAACCACTTACCTTCTTATTTTGGCGTCAGGTGCCACCTGTTCAACTTTGAAGCCTCCCTCCTCCACGTACTCAAGGACGCTGCTGTTGCCCAAGAAGTGACCTGCAGAAGATAAATCAATATGAAAACCATGTTCTTCTCAATGCAATCTGTATGAGAAGTGATGTTGGATTAAATATTTGAAGAGAATGATCTAAAGATCCCGACATTGTAATTGTCATGAAGGTTTTAATCGAACTCCATATCAGTGATTTAATTTGTAACTGTGTCACTTGTCACTGTTTGACTTTTAATAAGTATTTCAAAAACAGATTTTGATTTCGCGGCGACATGACACTTGTAAATAGCATTACTAATGTTCTTGAACTTTCCTTTGGTTTAATAATAATCAACGATTTAAGTTGTATTGACACATAAAGATTAAGGTATAGATCAATAAGTGTGTTATAAACGAAAAAAACGCGAATAATTGAATAAATATAATTTAAAGTGACCTGGAAAAGATAAATTAATACGAAAATCAAGTTCCATTCCACGCAACTAGCATGAGAAGTGATGTTGGATTAAATATTTGAAGAGTGATTTAAAAGGCCGGACGTGGTAACTGTCCTGCAGACAAAAGAAGAATTTCATTTAATAAGCAATGCATTTGTAACGTTGTCACTTGTCATTGTCAGTAAATATTGCAAAAGCAGATTTTGATCTCATGTGACAACATGGCATTTGTAAATGACATTGCTATAGTGTTTTCGGAGTTTATAGTATTTTAGTGTGCTCAATAACCTAAATCATGTTCACACATAAAGATTAAAGTATGGGTCAATACAACATGTATGCTATAGCATTACCACACGTTACAAAACCTCTAAAAGAAGCGATTATAGATAATTTATTACAACGTTTTGTGTGGTACACGTATTAACGTAATGCAGACAAAAGACGAATTTCATATAAATAAGCAATGCATTTGTAACGTAGTCACTTGTCATTGTCAGTAAATATTGCAAAAGCAGATTTTGATCTCATGTGACAACATGGCATTTGTAAGTGACATTGCTAGTGTTTTCGGAGTTTACAGTATTTTAGTGTGCTCAATAACCTAAATCCTGTTCACACATAAAGATTGAAGTATGGGTCAATACAACATGTATGCTATAGCGTTACCAAACGTTACAAAACCTCTAAAAGAAATGGTTATAGATCATTTATTACAATGTTGTGGTACAAGAATTAGAATTTACACTATTACTACATGATTGAACATAATTTACATGATTATGCTTATCGGAAGTTATTTCATAGATATTAATTTAAGTGACCTGAAAAAGATAAATCAAAATATGAAAATCATGTTCCATTCAATCTACCCTGCATGAAAAATGATGTTGGATTAAACGTTTGAAGAATGATTTAAAGATCCCGAAAAGGTAATTGTCCTCAGGCATAAGACGAAAGTCATATAAGTAAGCAAAGCATTCGTAACGTTGTCATTTGCCATTGTCAGCACATATTGCAAAAAAGAGATTTTGATCTTGTGACAACATGACATTTGTAAACGACATTGCTAATGTTTTCGAAGTTTACAACAATGTTTTAGTACTCAAAGACCTAAATCGTGCTGACACATATATATTAAAGTATGGGTCATACAGCTTAGATACAGTGTTATCAAAGAAAAACATTGGAAAATAGAAAAAAACATGAAATACATAGTTACGAAAAATTATGTTATAAGATTTTACATAACGCGAGTATTTCATGTTTATACTTTCTTGACATAATTGTCATAATTATCATTTTAAGTGATTTATCTTAAAATATTAAGTGATTTTTACTGATTTATCTTCTTCGGATCACAAAATAATAAAAATCAGTATGAAAATAAGATTCGTCTCAATGCAACCTGCATGAGGTATGATGTTGGATAAAATATTTGAAGTATGATCTAAAGAGCCCGACATAATAATTTCCCAACAACTCCATCAGCAAGACATTTGTAATGCTGTCACTTGCCACTCTCTCTAAGCAATTGCCAAAATTAATTTTGATTAAAATTTATACAATTAATGCACATTTAAATAATTTTATGTTTATGCTCACTCAAAATATCAAAATATCAATCATAAATATTATTTTAAGTAATATGAAAAGGATAAAAGAAAATGAGAGTCGTGTTCTTCTCAAACCAAACTGCATGAGAAGTGATTTTGGATCAAATCCTTGAAGAGTGATCTAAACAACCCGACATGGTAATTGACCTGGAAGCCATAAGATGAGGCTCCATATCAGTAAGCAACACATTTGTAAGTCTGTTACTTATCACACCATTGCAAAATGTATTTTGAATTCATGGGAAAATGGCATTTTGAGATCTTGTAAATTATATAACTAATGTTTTCAAAGCTTACAGTGTTTTAAACTCAAATACCTAAGTTTTATTGTCACATAAAGATTAAGGTGTAAAATCAATAAAACAATATGACACAGTTTTACCAAACGTTACAATTTTGATCTCATGACAACATGGCATTTGTAAATGACATTACTAATGTTTTTGAAGTTTACAGTGTTATACTCAAAGACATAAATCGTGTTCCTACATAAAGATTAAATATAGGTCAATTACAGCAACATCATATAACGTTACCAAAGGTTACAGAACCTATAAAAGAAACAGTTTTAGATCATTTATTTATTATAATGTTTTGTGTGGTACAAGTATTATAATTTACACAATTAAAGTATAATTAAACATCAATTTCATGATTATGCTTATCTGAAATTATATCATAGATATTAATTGAAGTGACCCGAAAAAGTAAATCAACATAAAAATCATGTTCCATTCAATGCAACCTGCATGAGAAATGATGTTGGGAAGAATGATTTAAAGATCCAACAAGGTAGTTGTCCTGTAGGCATAAGACGAAAATCCATGTAAGTAAGCAAAGCATTTGTAACGTTGTCACTTGTGATTGTCAGTAAATATTGCAAAAACAGATTTTGCCCTCGTAACAACATAGCATTTGTAAATGGCATTATTATTATTATTATTTTTAATTTACAGTGTTTTAGTACTTAAAAACCTAAATCTCGCTGACACACAAATATTAGGGTATACGTCATACTGCTTAGATACAATGATATCAAATAAATATATTCAAAAATAGAAAAATCATATAAGACATTGTTACGAAATTATATTACAAGATTTTAAATGGTACGAGTATTATACAACGAGCTTCCAAAAGCTGAGGTACAACCAGTCTTTTGTGTGTAATTTGAAAAACAAATGAAGATAAAAACACGAAATTTAGACGAATTGTGCTTTAAACAGTTTTTTATTTAATTTTATTTAATTTTAACATTAAACATGATTTACAAACAAAAAATTGCATTTTTTGCAAAAGTCTACTGTTTAATAATAATAATAAATAAATAAATAAATAAATAAACGGATTTTAATAAGGTATGTGCCCGGCCCTTCTTGTAATGCATTTGTGGCATCGACTTTCCTTTCATGCTGTCAATTAAGCTGTCGGACACTAGAATGGGAACCAACTCCCATACATGGAAGAACACTTATTCCAGCTCATTTAGGAGAAGGACTTACGGCAGCCACCTGTATGCTGAGATAGTCCCAAAGATGCTCTATCGGATTAAGGCCTGAAGATTGAGCTGGCCATTCCATTCACTCCAAACATTTATCCTCAAGATATTTATCAACGACTCTAAGCTCAATGCGATCGGGCGTTATCCTCCATTAAGATTAATTCATCATCAATAGCACTACCGTAATTTCCGGCGTATAAGCCGCAGCTCAAAGAGTCGTTTTTCGACCCAGAAATATTATTTTATAAAATGTAACTTAAAAGATCGCTGTAAATATTTAACTACAATTATTGAATAAAATTTCTGGGTCGAAAAACGACTCTTTGAGCTGCGGCTTATACGCCGGAAATTACGGTACTATACGTGTGACAAACAGAGCAAGGATCTCGTCTCGATAATTCACAACAGTCAGAGTTCTTCCATGGCACACATGGAGGTTACTGTGACCACCAGAGAGATTCCAGTCCAAACTATGATTCCACATCCTCTATAACTGTGTCTTTCAACAATGTTACATACGTATAATCTGATGCCTTGTTCTCTCCAGATCAGCACAGGAACTTAATCACCCTCCAAAGCAAACCGGGACTCATCTGTGAACAGTACGGAAGCCCTTTCTTGTCTGTTCCAGGTAATGTGCTCTCTTGGACAACATAAAGGGGCACTTATGTGTTGTCGATTAAGAGGGGCACATACAACGGGTCGTCTTGAATAGAGTTCTTAATTGCAAAGACGTCTATGTACCGTACTAGTAAATTTTCTCATCGCTGTTGCGTCACGATGATCTGAAATGAGCTGAACCAAAGTAGGCTCCTCCTCTTTCGGGCCAAATGAGCTATGAAGCAATCTTGTACAGGGGTTATAAATAGCCCGTGAGTTGTCTGGAACAAGTCTTCTTGATACTGAATTTTCGAATTCAAATTGATCCTAGAGTTTCTGGATCACAATATGAGACACATTATGACGTCTAGCAGCATCAGCTTCTGATAACCCCATTTCCATCCATTCGATTACCCGCCATCTTAATGAATTTGGTGAACGACATCTCCTAAATATGTACAACACTATTTTAGCCCCAACAATTCAATATCAACAAGCATAAAAAAAATATTCCACACAAATTACAAAATTGGAATATTCAGTTTCCCCATCACTGCAATATAAATGCCCAATTCTTCAAAAAAAAAAAATAGAGATGGGTATAAATATTTCACAAGATTTTGTTAAAGTTGCTTATGATCATTCCTATATACACCATATTTTTTACCTTTATATTCATTCTTTTAATAGTGGGGCGTCAAAAACTGGTTGCACTTTAACTTTTGTCCAAGTGTAATTTATTCTATTGATTGCACATTTAAATGCAATTTCATATTTATACTTTCTTGACATAATTGTCAGAATTATGATTTTAAGTGACCTGAAAAACATAAATCAGTATGAATACAGTGTTCTTCTCAATGCAACCTGCATAAGAAATGATGTTGGATTAAATCTTTGAGGAATGATCCGCAGAACTTGACATGATAATTGTCCGAAAGGGCATAAAACCAAATCCATATCAGCAAGCAAGACAGTTGTAATGCTGTACCTTGTCACCGCCTGTAAGCAATTACAACAAGAACGAAAAATCATGCGTCAAGCATAGATTATGCAACACTTTCCAACGCTTCCAAAATAATTTTACAAATCATTACCGTTTAATAAGCTGAAAGATAACATCTAAGTAAAACAATTTGGAAAACGCATAATATATTTAAAAACGGAATTTCCAACAATATTCTGAAAAATATCTGAATACTTTTATTCAGCCCTGTATATAATCTATAGATTTGTATATATATACTATATAGGATGCTAAATTTTAGTTTAGTTAGGAAACGCGTATAGCACAGTTTAAAATTATGACTTCTGAAGTTTCTGTCAATAAACGGAAATGTGTTCGGGAACTTTTTGCTGCCCTGTATATGATCTACAGAATTTATAAACACCAAGAAATAGACAAAAATTGAGTTGAATTTAAAATCGCGTTCAGCAATTTAAAACGCACTTCCAGGAATTATTGTTAACAGACAGTAGAGAATTCTTTTGTGTGTCCCTGTAAATGAACGATGACTGCTATACATACAATATTCTGTAGTAAACCTCTTGTAATGCACCTTAGGGATATATATAAATTTCAATGCGTTTAAAATAGTGAAACATTATATTTAATTAAACCGCAAACGATTTTTCTTCATAGACGTAATGTAACAGAATTCTTTTGACTGTCCCTGTAAAGTAACTATAAGTGCTATACACACCCTATTCCATATTAAGCTTCTTGTAATGCACCTTACTGATATATATCAATTACAATGTGTTTGAAATTGTGTAACATCATTAAAATAAACCGCAAATGATTTTTCCCATAGACCGTAATGTAACGGAATTCTTTTGAGTGTCCCTGTAAAAAAAATATAAGTGCTACACACTTCAGTTGAAATAGGGAACTTTCTATAGATAACGACAATAACATATAAAAATTGTAGGGCTATCCGAGCCTATTTACGGGAGTTAGAGCACGGACAGACGGCAGACGGACAGACAAACCGAAGTCATAAACACTTTTCAACTAGGTTGGTAAGTGTTAAAAATTGATTTTGATGAGACCTTGTAAATGACACTAGTGTTATAAAAGTTTAAAATGTTTTAAAACTCTTAGACTTAAGTTGTACTAACAAATAAAGATTCAGCTGTTGATCAACAAAATGATGATTACCAAATGTTACAATACTTGTAAAAATGGCTACAGATAATATATTGCACAATTATATCTGGTACTAGTATCAAAATTTACCTTATTCATGTGCATTTATATGGCATTTCCACGTTTATGGTTACTTTGAAGTAATTGCACAGACATGAGTTTGAATGACCTGAAGAAGATAAATTAATATGAAAACCATGTTCTTCTCAATGCAACTTGCATGAGATGTGATGTTGGATAAAATATTTGAAGAGTGATCTAAAAAGCTTGCCATTTCAATTGTCCTGAAGGCATAAGACGAACCCCATTTTAACGAGCAAAAATATTTGCAATGGTATCATTTGTCACGTCATTAAAAAAAAAAATGTGAAATACATGGCGACATGATAATTTTAGAACTTTTAATTAATATAACGAATGTTTCAGAGTTATAGTATTCAAAGAACTAAGTCATTTTGACACATATATAGATTAAGGTATGGTTTAATAGAGCATATATGCAGCGTTACCAAATGTTACAAAGGATATACAAAGTGAAATATATTACAAAGTGAAATACATCGCGACATGATAACTTTAGAACTTTTAATTAATATAACGAATGTTTCAGAATTATAGTATTCAAAGAACTAAGTCATTTTGACGACACACATAGATTAAGGCATGGTTTAATAGGGCATATATACAGCGTTACAAAATGTTACAAAGGATAATATAAAAAAGAGGGTTATAAAAATTGTATTACAAAACTTTGGCTGGAAACCAGATACATTTTCATAATTTTGGAGACGTAATTAAGCAATCAAAAGCCTGTATTTTATTAACTTTTCCCAATTTCACAAAGATACAGGTTTCTAATTGGCTGATTAGCCAATTAGATTAGCCAACATTTTACAATTGCGAAAATCTATCTGGATTACCTGTTTTTATTTATTATATGGAGTGAGTAGTAATCAATCCTTTTATGTACATTTAAATATAAATTTCATGCTTATGCCCATTTTAAATAATTGTGATCAATGTTATTTTAAATAGTTTCAAGAAGATAGATCAATTTAAAAATCATGTTCTTCTCAACACCAGCCTGCATGAGAAGTGATGCTCTATTAAATGTTTGAGTGGTGATTTAAAAAGTGTGCATGGTAATTGTCCTAAACGTATAAAGGAACTCCAGATTAACAAGCAATACATTGTTAATGCTTTATTTGTCATTGTCAGAGGCAAAAGATTTTGATTTAACATCAACATGGCATTTCGGGAGTTTGTAAATGACATAACTAGTGTTTGCAAAATTCACAATGTTTTAACATTCAAAGAACTAAATTGCGTTGTTAATACTAAAGATTAAGGAGGGATAAATAAAACTTAAGATATAACCTAACAGGAAGTTCGAAAACATATAAAGGAAATGATTAAAGAAATTGTATTACAAGATTTTATGCGACGCGAAAATTAGAATTTATCCTATTTATATGTTACGCTTAAGGCTCCTCTTCAGTAAACTTCCCGATTCCCCTCCCTAATGTTATTCCTATGGGCGTAGGATGCATTCGTATTTTTAAAATATCTCCTCAGAAAATTAATATTTTTAACTTCTGTTTTCTTTGTATTGTTCTTAAATAATGTCTCTTTTTTTCTTAGTTATCAAAATATTTCTAAATTATGTGTTTAATTTACATTTTTTTGTTTTAAAATCTTAGCGAAACTGAATAAGATTTTAACGTTTCATATAAAATTAAGTATATATTTTAGAAAAAAATTGACAACTAAGAAAAAAAGAGACATTCTTTAAGAATAGTACAAAGAAAACAGAAGTTAAAAATATTAATTTTCCGAGGAGATATTATAAAAATACGAATGCATTCTACGCCCATAGGAATAACATTAGCGAGGGGAATCGGGAAGTTTACTGAGGCTCCTCTTCAGTAAACTTCCCGATTCCCCTCCCTAATGTTATTCCTATGGGCGTAGGATGCATTCGTATTTTTAAAATATCTCCTCAGAAAATTAATATTTTTAACTTCTGTTTTCTTTGTATTGTTCTTAAATAATGTCTCTTTTTTTCTTAGTTATCAAAATATTTCTAAATTATGTGTTTAATTTACATTTTTTTGTTTTAAAATCTTAGCGAAACTGAATAAGATTTTAACGTTTCATATAAAATTAAGTATATATTTTAGTAAAAAATTGACAACTAAGAAAAAAAGAGACATTCTTTAAGAATAGTACAAAGAAAACAGAAGTTAAAAATATTAATTTTCCGAGGAGATATTATAAAAATACGAATGCATTCTACGCCCATAGGAATAACATTAGCGAGGGGAATCGGGAAGTTTACTGAAGAGGAGCCTTACGCTGTGTTCTCGAAATAATAATTATCCTAAGATGTGACCTGAAGAAGGTAAATCATGAAAACATTAAATAATTTTTAGTGTATGTGAAACCTGTATGAGATAGAAGAAAGTTTTGGGATTGGTACATCCGACTAGTTAGTTTCGGTAAGCAAAAGATGACTGTAATATTACCAAAACCTAATCAATCCTGTCAACCTATATCTTTGCCAAGTGGTACCCCGTTATATTTTTAAGACCTGAAAAGGCATAAATCTGATTTCGGATATTCATAATTAAAAATAAAATTGATGACAAGCTTTGATTACTCAAATGACCTTGTTTTTTTTTTTTTGTTGTTTTTTTTTTCATTTAGACCTTTGATACCCATAATCGATGTCGTTGCCACTTGCTAAGCTGTTACATGGATTTACGACGACAAATATTTTTTAAGGCATTTACCGATAATCTGGATAATAAAAATTCCATTCTATTTCTCTTCTCAACAAATAAGTCGTTATTCACAAAATTTTATAACTTTCGTTGCGTTTTGACTAAACAGATTAGATCTGCAGTTTTTATTTTTATCTATCTTAAATATGTTCTTTCCTCGTCTCTTTTTTTAAATTGCATCATCGTTAATGACGTAGAATATATTTGCATCGAGGTCAAAAAAAAAAAAAAAAAAAAGAGAGAGAAAGAAGAAGAAGAAAGAAATTAAAAAGATACAAAAGAAAAAAAAACAGAAAAAAGTTATAGAAACTGACAAGAGAGAAAGAACGAAATGAGCTAATGAAAAAAAAAGGATTGTGATTCTGGAACACTAAGGTAAACCTAGTAACAAAAAAATATTGTTTTTAATGAGTATATTCGGCATCGGCCCAAAATTCATTCATATATTCTGAAGTACTTCCAATAAAAAAACAACAACAGGTTATATTGCCTTACGTTTGACATATTTGCACTGAAATCTCAATTTGCCCAAATATTGAAAAAAAAAAAAAAAAGAAAAGAAAAGAAAAGAAAAAAAGGAAGAAAGAAATTGAAAAGTTACAAAAGAAAGAAACAGAAAAAAAAAAAAAACAAGATATGGAAACGAACAAGAGAGAAGGAACGAAGTGAGCTAAAGGAAAAAATGATTGTGATATTCTGGAACACAAAGGTCACACTAGTAACAAATAAATATGGTTTTTAATGGATATATTTAATCCGAAATTCATTCATATATTCTGAAACACTTCCAATAAAAAACAACAACGGGTAATATTGCCTTTACATTTGACATATTTGCAATGAAATGACAATTTACAGAAATATTTCTGTTATATTAGAAATATTTCCAATGAAATACCAATGCTGTAGAAGTATTCGCTCTACATCTTGCAAATATTGGCAATGAAATGGCGAATTATTTCTTGCCACTATTGGAACAATATTGGCAAAATGTAAACACCCCAATTTTGGGATAAGATTTTGTACCAAGATTGTCAAGACACAGCAGTACACAAAATTTTGGCAGATATTGATTTGCTACAAGGAAATGCTTCAGTTCATCAAGCTAGAGATCAGAAAATACGCGATGTGCATTAAATGAAATATACATTTATTAAGAAGGATTTTTTTTTAAATAGATCTTTACTCTTCGACCTGGCTTCGAGTGCTTTTTAGTTTAATTCACCAGGAATTTAATAATTGTAAGCTATTTTCACCTAAGGCAGGAGAAATCATAGTTTAATATTGTATATCGAATCGTCAGCTGATGCTATGCAACATCGTCTGCAACAGATGTATTCACCATTCAGCTCAACTTAGCTCCATCTCTTTCAGAAGACGTAATAGTTTAAAAAATATAGTATCGAAGTGCTGGTGAGGTTAGGCAACATCGTCTGCAACAAAAGCATTCTTTGATTTATAAAAGTAAGGCACTGATTTTGTAAAAAAAACTTTTTTAATGTAATTTTTATATTAATGTGATTAAGGTTAGAGATTACCACGGCACACACTTGGCAACAAGATTAGCTAAGTAGGTTCCCAAGGGAGCGCTCTGACGAAAAAGACCGAACCCAAACTGATATGCTGATGCATAATTTTTAAAGAGCTATGGCCTGGGAACTGATGGTAAAAATTCACATCAGAGTTCGAATGGAAGTTGGCTTGGACAGGGCTTGGAAGTTGGCTTGGACACATTCTTCCACTTTAACTTTGAAATATTGTAATTATATTAAAGTGTAACATTAACCTAGAAATATTAAACTAGTGTTATCCACTTTTTATTGAGCTTTCCCGTTATTACATCAATGAGTAAATTGAAATTTCAAGTAATTAGTATTCATGATTGCGGATAAAATATTGCAACGATTTTTAAATCTGCTTGCACTGAAACTTGGAATTTTTTAGAGGGTCTAAACCTGACAGCATTAGCAACTATAAGATGTAATCCGTATTTCACATTTATGTACTGTAATTTACTGTTTAATCTTAAATTATTAATAAAAATCTTTTAAACCTTTTTAGATCTTTCAAGAAACACACAGACAACAAAACACGTCAATTTGCAATCATAGATGAGTCAGTTTCTTGACCTTGGGAAACCTGACCTTGCATAATCCGTAATACGAAGTCACTTAACCCTTTTCAACCCTTCCCTAACTGTCTCAGAGAACCCGAAATTAGACGCACCAACTCTTGAATTTACAAAGTATCTTGTACATGTATCAATTTTGGCACATATTATTAAGTATGCTCTATCATTTCTATAGAACTCCAAAGCCTTAATTCGCGGTCAGGTGAATCAAGCGCTTGAAACCTCCCCATTACGTTCACGGGCGATCCTATCAGTCAAATGATAACGCACCATAACCTCCACATGACGCAAAAGAAGCGTCGCTAGTCGCGTGGCCATTCCGAAGAAGATAAAACTCAACAATAAAAAGGAACCGGCAGTTCGTTCTCTGTTATTAAGCACAGCAACAAACGTACCGCTAAACACAACCCTTCATTAGGAAAGAGGACACAAACGAGGGGGGATAAAATAAATCTCTGATCGATAGCCTCGTATACACACGTTTTTGTAAGCTGCGGCCTTCCGATTCCTCGTTAGGAACGATTTACTCAGCTTTGAAAGAGTGATAAACGCAGACGATATCTCGAAGAACAATTCTGGCACTGTATTTGGAAACAACTAAAGCGTTGTTATGTTCCGCAATATTAACTAATATTCTTAGAAAAGAAGAGTTAGAAAAAGGTTTTTTTACCCTCTAAGCGGCACAGTCTGGCGCCGATGATTTGTAAATAAAGAGCGGGATCATCCAGAACATAAACAGTTAGAATGCAAACAATTTATTATAAACAGGATAACAGCTGTTGAAAATAGTTATCTCTACTGGTTATGTTTAAATATTGTATGGAAACTTTGTCCGGGCAAGATTTCTTTTATATAATATTTTTTACACATAATGTTATCTAAGATCTTCTTTACGAATTAAAAAAATATACATTGTTTGATATTTTAATGAAATTAATGCCGTCAAAACAAAATATTTAAAAAATAAAACGGAACAAGCCTATATAAAAAAATATCACTCAAAATTAGAGTCTGTGATGCCAATGTAGCATGTTTTTTTTTTTTTTTTTAACTCAAAATATCTAATATTATTTCCGAATAGTAATACTGGCTATATTTAATCACAAAATTTCTGTCATTAAATAAGGCGATGATTACTATTCGAAAATTCTGTTAGATATACTTTGAATTAAGAAACCGCGTTAAATTGACACCACTGATTAGAGTACCTTGCTAAAAAAAAAGTTAGCAAAAACCGTTTTGTAAACTGTATATAAATATGCGATTTTTCCACAGTTTCATGCCAATAGCACTTGATTCTGTTAAAATCTATTTATTTATTAGCGTAAAATATTATTTTTTGTGGGATTTGATTATTTTTTGCTTGATTCTGTTTAAATACATTATTTATATGCATATAATTAAATTAGCATTTCGTTTAATTTAATTGTTTTATTTGAACTAATTACTTATTTATAATAAAAAAATAATACTAATGTTGTTTCTATGCTTATTTAATTTTGAATGATATATCCCCCCCACACACAAACGGTTATTTATCTTACGTTTGAAATTGCTATTTAAGATGAGTTAATGTAATTTAAAACAAGCAATCAGGGTCTGACCATCTCTATTATGTGAGGACCGGGGTACAAAAGCCATGTTGAGGCGCCCTTTCACAGGAAAATTCATGCATTATAAACATGACATACAGCTTTAGATTAGATGCATTTTAAAATTTAAACCACAGCTTTATAAAAAGAGTATATTGATAGACACATATAAAAATGCATTAAAAATTATATGAGGGTAAAATCTTCCGCACTGTATGCTACTTAGAATGAATAAATCTTTAATCCTAAGGTATTGAATGAAATATGCTTGATGTAATATCAGTTCTTCTCCGAATTTCGAAGTTTACACTACAATTCATAGTCGTTAGTGAAACAAAATGAGACAGTTCAGTTTACATAACTGGGAAAAATTTATTTTTTCTATGAACTGAAAATGGAATTTCGTATTAATTTGTATTTTCAGAGCGCGCGGAAAATGCATTTTGGGGCCCTCTGAAAATGGGGGCCTGGCGCACGTGCCACATGTGCCCCTGTGGTAATCAGGCTCTGCGAGTAATTACACCTGACGTATCTTAGTATAATTTAATTGGTAAAATGTAAGGCAGATTCTATTTATCAACAAAAAAAAAAAAAAAAAAAAAAAAAAGTAAAAATTTTAAGAACTTGAAATAATACATAACTAGCATTGATTTATGGATTAAGATAGCGTTAAATGTAAAAAAGAAAAAAAAAAAATGATGGCTATCATATCAATTTACTAAAAAAAATAAAAAACGAAATCTTGTATTCGAGCCTTAAATTTGTTTGGCTTCATTTTGATTCTTCAACACGCTATAAAAGAAAAGGTACGCGTGAGTCAATTTTCACATACTCTTCTATCCTACGCTAAAATTAAAATTGAGATATTAATAGATAAAAGAAAATCTATAAAACATATTAGACAAAAATTATTAGAAGTAAAAACATATTACTAATCTATAAATAAAACCATATTTAATTTTGAGAAAAACAATTATTTGAAAAAATTCTATAATTATTATCTAGCAATAAATAGAACAGAACATTACGGCCCTCTGTAGACCAATAAAATATATTAGCTAAAAAGAATTGTTATTCACAGTGTTGCCATCTGTATTTTATATTTAAAATAAATAAATATACAGTGCAGTAAACTAGATATTTTATCTAAATATATTCATTAGGTTTTATTATATAAATGCATAGTTTTAAATATATATTTTTTATCTGTTTAGAAATTAAGCCCTGACTAAAATGCTTACAAGACAGTCAGATCATAGCAAATTTAAATTTCTAACAAAATTAATTTAAATCTTCTTGTTGTTAAAATACCCCTAATATGAGACTGTGAAGTGGTTTAAGTAATCTTTAATCAGAATAATATTTTAAAGGAAAATAATTCTCAAGCCAAAGTTTATCACAACTTTGCAATCTGTCAAATAAAAATCAGATGAATTATTCATTTAACTTAGAAATTTCCGAGGAAATATATCATTTACTTTTCTTGTTGTTTACTCCGAGATTACGAACGCGTTAACAACTTCCAGGATTTCGAGTCCTATCAGTCAGATGGCTTTGACACGATACGTTATCACGTGATAAGTTGTTTTTCCTTTTCACACCCTCGTCTTTCTTCAAATTTATTTGGTTTACGGAAGTATGGAAATGATAAGGCAATATTTCAAAATTGCGAACATTTGTCTTTTCAAGATTGAAAAGAAATTTCAAAATATTGACAAGAAATTTAAACGTTGAAGTTATTTGAACGTTGAAAATTTTAAATATGAACACCAGTATCTTAGTAAAAAAAAATTCATTTTATCTAATGTGAAACTATCAGAGATTCAATCAGTTAAAATAAGAGTATGGAAAAACTGGTGTCAACTGGTATCGAAGTAATAAAAGAAGTGTAAAATAAGTCGTCGTTAATGGGTTAATAGGTTGTTTTTTTTTTATCACAAAAAAAAATTATCTGACCGCTCGGCGTTGTCCGATCCCAGGATACCTTAAATATACCTCAAATTAGTGTTAAATTCAGACATTTTTCTCCAGGAGGGATTTCTGCAACTCCGGGGAACACTGTGGAGGAAATTAGACCATTAATAAGCATAAAATCCCAAATCTTTTGGAGGACTGTACGATGCTCAGGGGAAGAATGTTTCTCAGTCCGAACTGTCTCCTGATTTCAACACTGCCAAAAAATAACCTTCCCTTATCCTATGATTAATTGTGGCAAGTAAATTTGTTTTTGTAATGTTGAATTCACATCAGAATTTTCTAAAAATTTTATTTGAAAATAAAGAAATGCAATTTTACAGCTTCCCCTTTCTCTCTCTTTTTTTTCGATCAAAATTATAAAAGTAAACCTTTGTTCAAAAATTCTGGTATGTCTTGATTAAAGTTAAGTGGTATAAAAATGTCCCACCATCCCTCAAGGGGTTAAATATATCTAATCTCGATACGCTAGTAGGTTTTTCCAAACGAACCTAACATATTTCCACGCGCCAAACAACAATAGCAAAATTTTCCGATCACGGGGAAAAATGCGTCGTCATAGTAAAGGGTTTTGGCGATAAAAAGTATTACTTATGAAACCAACGCTGAAAATTTCCTCCTCTGTTTCTTCCCTGCGTCCCAGAGAAAAAAACCGATGGCCTTACTCTCTTTAATAACACTAATTTACAAAAAAAAAAAAAAAAAAAAAAAAAAAAAAAATTGTTTATAAAATGAAACATATATTATTTATGTGGGCTCAGGATGTTAGTTAAATTATTTTTTTATTTATTTATTTTTTGTAGCACGTTACAATTCTGAGATATGAAGGTCTTTGTTTTTTTATCTACCCGCAATTGTTTTAACATTTTCCGGCACAGACAAATTCTGTTCGTAAAATGAGAAATTAGTGACTGACACCGGAATTTACAAACGACTTTCTTACGAAATAAAAACTTTTTTTTTTTTTTTTTTTTTAAGTTTTCATTGTAGAAATAAAAGTTTATTAAAATATTCTTGGTGCCTACTGTTTATTTAGATGTAGTTTTTTGTAAAAATATTCTTAATAAATATTTCTAAAAACTGACGTGCTGGATTTTTTAAGATATTTTTTCCTAGATGTAGATACCCAAAGTAACGCGTAACCGTATATATTTCATTTCATGAACAAAAGTCATGTAAACTAGTGTAATTAATTAAAAGAAACTATTCCATATTTTCTGAAATTTTTTATCGATTCCTGAAATTCTGCTCCAATATAAGATTGAATGGATAAGGAAGGTATCAAATAGACATTGGTTGATAAAAGAAAAAAAAAAAAACTTCTCATTTCTGGCAAAATGGGTACTTACAAAAAATCGCAAAATTTACTCTATCAGGCAAAAAGATTGAATTTTGATTGCTTTTATGAGTGGCTCAAAATCGCGGTAAAACTTGAAAAATCAGAGAAAGATGCAATTTTTTCCATTAAATATATTTTTTTAAATATCTATAATCAAAACCCCCAAAATCTGAGACTCGGGTGCACTCAGACCTGTCTTCGTCTCTTCGAAAGCAAATTTGCAGACCTCTACGTGCAACATATTCCCCTAAACATGACGCACAGACACGCACACACTCACACACATCGACAGAAACATTTTCTTTTATTAGTATAGAAGAAAAAGAAAAGTTTCAAAATTTTTATGTGTCTTTTTCTTCAACGCAGTAGAAAAAAAGAAAAGCAGCATAGTATTGGTAAATAAATAAATATGTATCCGGCATTATTTGTGAATTATTTACAATAAAAATAATAAGCATATCTGTTGTTTCATTTGGAATAATGTCTTGTTTTCGTAGATTTAATTAAATGAGCGCCTGTCAAGACGGCGTTGGAAACAGCAAGAAACGTAGAATTTTTCAGGCTAATAGTTTTTCAGAAGTTTTTTTACACTTCTCCACCTCTTTTTCCTTATTATACATGATTGTCTCAGATGTAGAGCAAAGCTCATATTGTGCAAATGCATGGCACATATACGGTAATATATATCATTTATTTTTATGCATCAGATATACAGGGCCTGACTAATTCCGGGGAATTCAGGGCAGCTTCCCTGGGTGCCCCAACTAGTTAATATTGACCAAAAGTGACCAAAATTCTTACATATTCAAGGATTTAGTTGTCCTCTCTTTCCTCTTTCTGCTTATCGTACATCTCCCCTCCGCAAAAAAAAAAAAAAAAAAAAAAAAGAACGAATGATATCTTTAGAAAAATAATGATTATAATTTGATTATTACAACTTACTAGTCCGTTATTTTCAAAAGAAATTAATTATTGACGTTTTCCTTGCAACGAGGCAATTTAAAAGCATTGATATGAGCAATCGGGGGCATTTTTCTTTTAGACATCTTATGACATACGTAGATAAGCAAAGGGAAAGTTTGCAAACAAATACTCCCGTCAACCAATCTATCATTTTTTCTACTACTAGTTTTGCTTCTAGTATTTTTTCTTAAAGTTGTGACCATCTTTCTTGCGATACCATGTGTACAGATGTGAATAGTACCTGGTACGAAATGTATGCCTATATACAATAGGTATGAAATTTTGTACTAGTTACTTCAGATTAATTCGCGAACATTTTCTATGGATATATAAAAGGAGCCCCCCCCCCCCCCCAGAATGATGCTTGCTTTGGGGCCCTAGATAGTCTAAGTCAGGTTCTGCAGGCATAATACACAATTCTGTAAAGACTTAAACACTTAAATATTTGGCGAACTATTTACGTCTTTAATTACTGTGTCTTATCAAATTTTTAAGTGTTAGAAAAAGAAATTCTGTACCTGCACCGAAGGCAAAGAAGAAGCTTTCATCAGGATATTTTCTAATGAGCTGCAGGACCCTATCGGCCATCCTGGCGTTCCTTTTCTCGATCAACTCCTTCCGGAAGTACTTATCCATATTTCTGGAGAGGAGGAGTTCGTCGGCCGACGATCCGTTCTCGGACGACGCCTGGAAAAAAAGAAGAATGTCATAATTGCATATACTTCATTATTCACACATTTTACAATTAAATGGGAGGATCGGATTCTAATAATCGCTGTTTTGGTCAGCCGCTAATGGTCGTGTTTGTGCCAAGTTGGGTCAGGTCAGAAATACATTATAATTGAAGGAATTCGGAAAGTTTCTTCTCAGGTGGTAATGATTCTTTTAAAGTGATGTATGCATCTTCCTTCTTTTTTTTTATATTTCTAAACATATATGCTTAGGTTTTTATCCGAAACTATTTTATTGACTTTTTAATGCACGAAGTAGAAAAGAAAGTACCCCAAAACTAAATGTGAAATTTTTAATTGCTCTATATGTTAAAAATTTATCTCCTGTTTGATGACAATTTAAACGATTTTCTGACAATTTTCTTTATTGATTCAGATGATGAGATTAGAGTTCTGCATCGGGTCGGATAAACCAATTCTGACCAAATCCCACCCAATCCGTGGCTCGGACCGGGTCCAGAACGCAGCTAGCGAAAAAGACAGGGCGTGGTACTCTACTGATTTCCGTTGCTTTTCAGCCTACTTTGATCACTTGGCAGTTCGACAATTGGTGGAAACCAGCCTATCTTGATCATGTTAGATTCAAGAGGCGTAGAAATATCGCGGCTTGTCTCTATCGTTGGTTTGGTTCAAACATACGGATAGGTCCTTCCAGGAGTACATATCCATATTCCTGGTGTCCGAAAACGGATCGTCGGTCGTCCGACGTCTGAAAAAGAAGAATGTTATAATTGCATACTTCATTTTCCACACATTTTACAATTAAATGGGAGGATCGGATTTTGATAATTACTGTTTTGGTCTGCCGCTAATAGTCGTGTTTATGCAATAGTTTAGTCAGGGAAAAACATGTTATACTTCAAGAATTCTTAAAATTTTCTTCAATGATAGTAAAATGCGAGTCACATGAACAGTTCTTTTAAAGTTATATATGCATTTCTTCTCTTTTATTCTCATACAACTAAACATATATAAGCATAGGTATATTTCAAAAACCATTTTATTGACTCATTAATGCACAAATTAGAGAAGAAAGTACTCAAAATTAATTTTGACTCCTGAAAAAGAAGAAGACTATTACTTCATATTTCACACATTTTACAATTAAATGAGAGGATCGTATTTAGGTAATCACTGTTTGGTCTGCCAATAATAGGTGTCTATGCAACAGTTGAGTCAGGGCAAAAATATATTATACTTGAAAGAATTCTGAATATTTTTTCAATGATGGGAAGTTGTAAGTTAAATAAACGGTTCTTTTAAAGGTATGTATGCATAATTTTTTTTCATATAACTAAACATATATGCATAGGTATATTTCGAAAACTATTTTATTGACTCGTTAATGCACAAATTAGAGAAGAAAGTACTCAAAATTAATTTTGATTCCTGAAAAAGAAGAAGACTATTATTCATTGCATACTTCATATTTCACACATTTTACAATTAAATGAGAGGATCGGATTTAGGTAATCACTCTTTTACTCCGAAGCTAAGTATCGTGTAAGTGTTGTGGTACAGTTGGGTCAGGGGAGAAATGCATTGCACTTGAAGGAATTCTGAATATTTTCTCCAATGAGTAAATATGTGAATATTTATATCAGTTACTTTCGCATTTTTTTTTCTTCATACTTCTGAATATATACTTTAATTTCTGAAATTCGTGTGCAGCTTAGGGTCAAGATTTTTTGGATTTAAGAATCTTGAAATTTTTTGTTAACCTCTATAAGAAAAACAAATTCCGTCTATTAAAATATTTTCTATGAGATATAAAGAAATTTACCCTTTTATTTAAAAGGAAAAAAGAATCTTATAATTGCATTCTTCATTCATTAAATGGGGGAATCGGATTCTAATAGTCGCTGTTTTGTTCAGCCGCTAATAGTCGTGTTTTTGCTTACAGTTAGGTCATGTCAAAAATGCATTACACTTGAAGGAATTCTGAATATTTTCTTTTATGATGGTGTTAATTATGAATATTCTTTTATGATGATGTTTATGATGGTGTAAAGGTTATTAAGTTGTGAATGATGTGAATGATTTTATTAAAATAATTTATGCATTTTTCTCTTTATTTTCAAGAGTCTAACATGTATGCTTAAGTTTATCATCCAACAAAAATTTATTAGGTCGTTAATACAATTGAGAGAGGAGAAAATAAATTTTAGTTTTGTATTTATTACATACGTTTAAAGCACATACGTATTTTGTTGTTGGCAATTTTTGTTTAATGATGATTTTTTTCTTTCGAAGAAATTTTCTCAATTGATGGTTAGATGTGATATGAGCTAAGTTTCTCAAGATATGTCACATTTATCTTTATTTTTACACGTCTGAATCTACGTGTTAATGTTCAACGTCTTGTAGATATTTACTGGGTCGTTAATGCATGAATTGGCAGAAGAAAGTACTAAAATTTGTGAGTTACAATTGTTCGACACATTTCAAGATATATTTTTTCATTACTGGCATGTTCCTTTAAATTGCGATGCGAAAGAGTTTGCTAACATTTGTCTGTTTATTGTTATAGTCAGAATCTTCATAATGTTTAACGGCTAACAAGATATCAACGGGGTCATAAATGCACAAACTGAGATAAAGAAACAAATCAAATTTGAGAAATGCAATTAGTCCATACAATACCACTGTAAACAATTATATAATATTTGTATGACATTGTATTTTTTTCCAATGTGAAGATGAATGAAATGCGTATGCAACAATGGTTCTATATTACGGAATAAGCTGATTTATGTAAAATTGAAATAAAAAATAAATGTTGGAAGAATGAAAAACAGTTGTAAGAAAATCACAAATTTGTTTGGTATTGTTTTGATAGTTGTTTTCTGTCGTATTTATTCTCCACTCAGTAGGAATCAATAAACTTTGGATTTTACTCCTTACCTTAGTCGTTATGCATGAGGTAAGATTTTACCAAAGGAAGGAAATACTCTTGCAATTACTTAGGTGGTAAAATGTGGTAAAAACGAGTTTATGTAATAATAATATTAGTATTTCGCTGTAAACCGAGATTCCATTGTGCAAATACTACAATAATTATATCGCATTGTATTTTCAACGTGAAGGTTAATAAAAGAATAGTACAGTACTGGGCCAATACTGATTTAATACTACTGAGCACTGCGGTGTATTTAAAACTTAAATTTAATATATTTGCATTTTTATATGTGTGCAATAAAAAACAATTACTAAGAAATTCACAAATTTTAATGGTCTTGTAATGGTCATATCTGCTTTAGTCACATTTACTCCCCACTCGGACCTAGAACTTCTATAATAGTATAGGAGTCTTACTCGGACCAAAACATGAGGCATGATTCTGCTCAAGGAAGAAATGTTACATATTTCTCCAATCACTTAATCGGGCAAATGTGGTAAAAACAGGTTTCTTTAAGTGATTGATGTTTTATTTATTTATGTTTCTTTAGTAATTCTGAATATGCATATGTAAATTTGACTTCCTGTACAGTTTTCTGGGTCATGAATGCACTGAATTAGTTTATTTCTTATTCGCTTAAAATAAATTATTTTTGGGAAGCACTAAAACCAATTTATTAAGGAATTTAGAAGTGAAAAAAATTTGTAGAGGACGTGCAAATTGCACATTCTTATAGCGTAAAATGTTGGATATAATTTAAATTTTTCTATTAGTAATATTATTATTATTATTATTAATTATTATTATTATTATTATTTTATTATTGGCTCTCTAATTTTCAAAATAGAGTCTGAAAAAATCAGGAAAGAAATAAACAATTATAGTTTAGACATTTCAATGACATTTTGCAAATATTTTTTCTCAAATTATAAAAATGTTGTAAAAAACAACTGAAAAAATATTTATGAATTAGAAAAAGAGAAGAAAGAAAGATATACAGATACAATTTGCATTTTATGTTTATCTATAAATGAATCAATTTACACAGATCAAAATGTTTCTATTTTCTATATATATATATGTGTGTATTAATAGCATAATTTATATTATTATATTAGAAAAAGTATCGCTAAAGTATCTGCTTTAACTTATGGACAATAAAAAGTAACTTAATTACAACACAGAGGAAAAGCAAAAAACTAAAAAAGCAGACTAATCTTGAAAAATAAGAATAATGGTTCTAACTGCTAGTAACAAGTTTTCCTTCCTTTTACAAATTGAGTTACTTAAAAATAAATCTGATTTATGAAAAAAAAAACGGTTCAGCCTATGAATTATTAGATTTTACTGTGTAGATTTCAACAATTTAATTTATTGGATTTGGCTTCTGGACGAAGAATTTAAACTTAATTATGACAAGGAAAAAGCAAAAAAGTAGTAGACTAATCCAGAAAAAAAACAATGTTCTAACTACCGATAACAAGTTTTTCTTCTTTTTACAAGTTATTAAAAAAAAATTGGTTTATCAACAAAAAAAAATTCCTCTATGAATTATCAGCTTTTGATGTCTAGATTTGGACTTTTTGTCAAATGATAAAAAGATAAATAAAGAAAAGCATTAGAAAGTATGTGACCCCATTAATTTTCTTTAGTGAGGATTGTCTTTGGAGATAGATTGTACGATGACACAACTTACAACTCGAAAATCTATCCAAAAAATAATCTACAAGACATCTTGGTAGATGAATGATTAGCAAGAAATAATTCTGAATCATGGGAAAGATCATAATTGTCATAATCACTGCTACTAGTTATGTCATAACTCATAACACATAACTAGTAGCAAACCATTGTTGCTTCAATATTGCGCCAATATTTTAACTATTTTGGCTTTAACTAGATCTATTTACATTACAATATCTAATTTTTCTGAATGTGTCAGAATGCAGAGAATTTTGATTTTAAAACAACCTTACTTTGAAAGGTCTTCAAATACTCAAGTTAAAAGAATCCCATACCTGTAGAATTGAATTCAATATTGAACTTCTAAATAACAAAATGGCTTATGGGAAGTAAATTTTTAATTTTTTTTAAGAATGTATCAATCTGAATCTTCTTCACAAGTATTCAGAGATGGAAAAAGCTTAGCCGTTAAATTTACAAGTTAAAATTGCAGCCTTTAAAGCAATGGATGTGCAGGAATTTTAGTAATTTATGCATATTATATGTTTTGTAGCCGATTTTTGTTTTTAATTTATAAAAGAAACAGAAAGAGAAGAGTTTGTGGATACATTATATTAATAGACAGACTTCCACCCTGTTGATGCACTTTCTTTTCTTTTCTTTTTTTTTTTTTTCGTTAGATTTTAAGAAAATGTATCATTAGTTATTTTTAGACAAAAGGAAATAACAGATGCTTAATAATATGCCAAGTTCGTAACGGATAATCAATATTTCATTAACTTAATATATCATAGTATTTAGGACAAGTTTCACCGTATTAATTAAAAAGAAAATATTTCAGTTGAACTAGTAATAAACAAAATAAATATCTACGTAAAATCCAATTCAAAAATAAATATTCAAGCTGCTTCAAATGAAATAAAATTCAATTCAAAATTATTTATTAAATGCAAAATTTCGTTCTAGATTCCTTCCAAATACAAAGATTTCTAGCTAATATTTTTACATAAAAGGAAATAAAAGAAGCTTAATAATAGGCCGAATTTGTAATGAATCTTTAATTCAAGTTGTAAATTTCCAACTGGACGAAAAATGTCCTTTTTCGTCCAGTTGGAAATTTACAACTTGTATGATTACTTTACCAATTTGAAATAATTGTGTTAAAAAAAATAATCCAGAATCTTTAATATTTCATTAATTTATAAAAAATAATTTTATTAAATTCACGTATTAATCAGAAAAAAAAATATTTCAGTTGAGCTAACGATAAAGAAAAGTAAATATCCACGTAAAATCCATTACACAATTTTGTTCTATAGATTCTTCCAAATACAAAGATTTCTACCTAATATTTTTAGATGAAAGGAAGTAACAGATGCTTAATAATATGCCGAGTTTGTAACAACTCTTTAAAATTTTATTAATTTATATTCCATAATTTTTCATAAACTTAAAACATCATAGCAGCTAGGGAAAATTCACCTATTATTTATAATATATATATATATATATATATTATCAATTGAGCTAACGATAAATAAAAGTAAATAGCTACGTAAAACCCAGTTCAAAAATATGTGTTCAAATTGCATTAAACTGAATAAAGTTCAATTCAAAATTGTTTATTAATTACAAAATGTTGTTCTAGAATCCTTCGAAATTCAAAGATTTCTATCTAATATTTTTAGATAAAAGGAAATATACTCATGCCGAGTTTCGAACGAATCTTTCATATATTTCCTTAATTTATATTCCTTCATATTTCATTAATCTCTTAATATTTCATTAACTTAACATATCATAGTATTTAGGACAAAATCCACGTATTAATTATAAAAAATAAAAATTTTTAATTTGAGATAATGATAAATAAAAGTAAATAACCCCGTAAAATCCAGTTCAAAAATATATGTTCCAATTGCTTCAAATGGGATAAAATTCAATTTAAAATTGTTTATTAAATACAAAATTTGTTCTACATTCCTTCCAAATACAAAGATTTCTATCTAATATTTTTAGATAAAAGGAAATAACAGACGCTTAATAATATGCCGAGTTCGTAACGGATCTTCCATATTTCATTAACTTAATATATCATAGTACTTACGACAAGCTTCGATATATTAATTAGAATATTTGAGTTGAACTAACGATGAAAAAAAGTAAATATGTACATAAAATTCAGTTAAGAAATAAATATTAAATAACAAATTGCTTCAAATGGAATAAAATTCAATTCAAAATTGTTTATTAAATTCAAATTTTCGTTCTAAATTACTTCCAAATACAAAGATTTCTATCTAATGTTTTTAGATAAAAGGAAATAACAGATGCTTAATAATATGCTGAGTTTGTAACGGATCTTTAATATTTCATTAATCTCTTAATATTGCATTAACTTAATATAGCATAGTATTTAGGACAAACTTCAACGTATTAATTAGAAAGAAAATATTTCAGTTTGACTAACGATAAAGAAAAGTAAATATCCACGTAAAATCCAGTTCAAAAATAAATACTCAAGTTGCTTCACAATTGCTTCTTAAATACAAAATTTTGTTCCAGATTCCTTCCAAATACAAAGATTTCTAGCTATTATTTTTTAACGTTATGCCTTTGTGACACTCATTTTTTTTTTTCTTTTCCAAAAAGATTTAGTCTTAAGCAATTTTGCTCGAAATTCTCGATATTTTCAACAGCGTGTTTTCTTTCATCAGATAGCTTTTTCAAAAGTACAACAAAACACCAAAAGTCACGATTCACATGCAAAAAACATGCACCTAATAAATTATTATACTTCAGTGCTTAGATTTTCAAGTATTTATCACGAATATCTGGGTTAAAAAAGATGTTTTAAAGAGGTTCTTTTTAACTTTTAATAATGACCCTATTTGTTCTTTATAGACCTCCCCCCTTTCTTTTTTTAAGAATTGCCTCCTAACTTTTGTTGGACAACGCTTTAGGCAATAGCCTACAGGTTATTACTTTTTTTTTTATTATTATTCAGCATCAAGATTTTATAAGCTGTAAGATAACAATGTCTCTTTGTAGTCACTATACAAAGAAAGCAAGTAGAACAAAATTTCTTACTGCATTAAGAAGTTAATTCTAGTTATTATTGCTTTACATGAACGAAATTCTTTTCACCTGCAACCATATTTCTTTATGTCATTTTTCTTCGTTCAGTACAAATGTACAATTACACGATTTTAGTCATTGAATTCTAAATGTTTCTTCAAAAAAACTAGAGCAAAGATTTCGTATGTAGGCCAAACTGATTAATATAATATAGATAATATTAACTGATCAATAGATTTTGTAATAATTTAATAACTCATTAATAGATTTACAAACCGATTAATATAATATAGATAATGTTAACTGATCAATAGATTTTGTAATAATTTAATAACTGATTAATAGATTTTGTAGGTGTTAATAATGTATTTATTTAAATAAGAAATAGTGAAAAAAAAACGCGTAAAACGGATTAAATGATGTAAAAGGAGTATCTTTAAAGCATTCATTATATTCAAAATTTATTACTAGTTCACTTTCAAATATAAGGACCTACATGTTCTAAGTATTTTTATTAAAAACATGTGTAGCACTAGAAATATTTTTTCGTAATTGTTGGTATTATTAACAAAGAAAAGTTTTTCTCCAATCAGGTACCTTTTTCACAAAAAATACAACAAAATACCAACAAGTTGGAAATTGTACGTCAAACGCGACAAACGAGGAGCGTTCTTACTATAGCTAGTTATATCAATATTCAGATCTTGATGATTTTTAATTCTGTGAAATGAATTCTATCGTCTGCAGATTAATGTCTGTCATAAAATAAGTATCTGGGTCGCTTGAAGGTTAAACCTTGGAAGCTCCTATAACAAGAAAGCACAGATTTCTTTTTAAAAAATTCAAATTTCTTAATAAATATTTTTATTAATATCTTCTAAAGTTTTGATTCGATTTTTATAAAATTTGAAATGTCTCGACAAAATTCAGCAAAGATAATATATCTTAAATTTCAAACCATTCGGTTGGGTAGTTTTTGCGTTGTTATATGCGGACAGACAGACAAACAGACGGACGGACCAGACGACGACAATAGGTGCTACGTATTTATATAATTACGAACGCACCTAAAAATAACTTTTCACATGTAAAACTATTAATTTATAAAAATATTGTATTGGACAGTGTTTAGATTTTCAAGTACTTTTCACACATATCTGAATTAAAAAAGATTTTACAGAAGTTCTTTCATAATAATTTATAATTATAATAAATATTAATTTGGAGCTTGGTGCGATATAATTAAAGTAAAAATAAAATACAATGTTAAAACACCAGTATAATTGAATCTACAGCATACCGGTTTCGGTAGCATATAGCATACCCTCCTCAGTGCTGAAGAAAATTGAAATTTGCTCATATATATAAAAATGATAGAGGATTCAAGTGACAAGTTTATTAACCAATAGGAAAACGGAGGGTTCCAGGCAAACAGCCAATAGGAAAATAGATAGGAAATGGAATAATGGAGGATTCAAGTGACAGACTTATTAGCCAATAGGAAAACGGAGGGTTCTAGGCAACATCCAATAGGAAAATCGATAGGAAATTGAAACGCTATGTTGAGAAATAGTTTAAAAAGTTAAGAAAAATTGGTTTTAATGTAATATTTCCAGCAGTCTGATAATGGTGGAATAGCAAATTCACAATTAACAAGATTTCCAAGATTTTTATGAATATGGAATGCTTCAAGGAAATTAAGTTCGTGTACAGAAGTAGGTTTAGATATTATTTTAACCGAACTGAGGAGGGTATGCTATATGCTACCGAAACCGGTATGCTGTAGATTCAATTATACTGGTGTTTTAACGTTGTATTTTATTTTTACTTTAATTTATAATTATAATGATGTTTTATTTATTTATTTTTATTTTTAATTCTTTTTTAAGAACCGCCTCCTAACTTTTGTTGGATAATACTTTGAGTGATATAGCCTACAGATAAATATTTCTTTTTTTTTCTTCGTATCTTCAACATCAACACTTTATTAATTGTAATACGTTTTTGTAGTAACTTAACACAGAAAGTAAGTGTAATACTGAATTAAGTATTTAACTCTAGATAAAAGTTCATTTCAAGTAAAAATTAATGTACAAACCTATTGTAATGAATTAACTAACGAATATTAAATTAAACAATAAATCGAGAGAAGAGATTTTCAAAAACTACTCATTGAATAAACAAAATTTGTTCTAGATTTCTTTCACGTAAAATATTTTTATTTATTTTATGCATTTGTGACACTCAATGTCCTTCTTTTTCTTTCTTTCTTTTTTTTTTTTTTTTTTTTTTTATGTGCTGTTTTAAGAAATCTTGCTCGAGGTTGCCGTGATTTTCAACAACGAGTTTTCCGTCATCAGATATCTTTTCAAAAGTACAACAAAATACCAAAAGTCACGATTCACATGCAAAAACATGCACCTAATAAATTATTATTCTTCAATGTTTAGATTCTCAAGTATTTACCACGAATATCTGGGTTAAAAAAGATGTTTTAAAAAAGTTCTTTTTACCTTTTAATAGTGACTCTATTTATTCTTTATAGACCCCAACACCCCCCCCCCCACGCCACTACCACCACCTGTTTGTTTTAAACAACTGCCTTCTGACTTCAATTGGGCAACGCTTTGGGTGATAGCCTACAGGTTAATACTTTTTTTTTTTTTTCTTTTCTTCAGGATCAAAATTTTATAAGCTGTAAGATAACAATGTGTCTTTGTAGTCACTGTACAAAGAAAGCAAGTAGAACAAAATTTCATACTGAATTAAGAAGTTAATTCTAGTTATTATTGCCTTACACCTTACATGAACAAAATTCTTTTCACATGCAACTATCTATATATTTAAAGCTGAAAGCGCATTTCTTAAGATTTCATATAAAATTTCTCATATAAAATTGTTCTCAGTGCGCATGCTTCAACTTTTTTTTTTTTAAAGCAGGAAGGGGAAATACCATGGGGATTCTCCCCTTCTATAATTTGAGAGTTGGCTGGGTCTAAACAAAAGGGAACAGGGAGCGGTTCAAACCCACACAATTAGAAACCCATTCATCATTCTCTCCGCTTCCAATGGGAAGAAAAACTTCAGCTTTCCTTGAAATGGAGGCTTTTCCTTCAGATGAATTTTACAAGCAGCCATTTTGTTGCATGGAACATGAGTCAATTTTCGTTGAAGAGAAACGCTTCGCCCTTCGGACAAAAATATAAATCAACAATCACAGTTCTTAAAAATAGGTTGGTGCAATTTCTGCAGGATTCTAAATGATTTTTTTTTCCCATTTAAATCCGAGTTGACCGGATCTGAAGACAGTGGGACGCTTAATCCTAAAGTTCGTTTAATTCGAGAATCGTTTGGAATAAACCGACCAGCATAGCGGGCGGAACTCCGCTAGTATTTTTTTATGACCTTTTCCTTCGTTCAGTGCAAAATGTACAATGGCACGATTTTAGTCACTGAATTCTAAATGTTTCTTTAAAAAATAGAGCAAAGATTTCGTATGTAGCACAAAGTGATTAATAGAAGACCAATAGTGTTAACTGATTAGTAGATTTTGTAAGAAATTAATAACTGATTCATAGATTTTGTAGATGTTAATAATGTATTTATTTAGATAAGAAAAAGTGTAACCCCCCCCCCTCTTAATACTTTAACTGACGAAAAAGGACGTATTTTTAAAAGCATTTTACTTATATTTTTACGTATTGTATTTTTAATTCATTGCATTCAGAATTTATTACTAGTGCCCTTTCAAATGCAAGGACCTATAGAAATTTTATAAATATTTTCATTAAAAACATGTGTAGCTATTACAAATATTTTTTCGTAATTGTTGGTATTTTTAACGAAGCGCGGTTGTTTTTTTCCAATCATGTGCCTCTTATGCAAAAAATATACAACAAAATAACAAAAATAACAATTCACATGTAAAGCAATGAATCTAAAATATTATTGTACTGCATAGTGTTTAGATTTTCAAGTACTTTTCACGAATATCTGAAATAAAAAAGGTATTTTAAAAAAGCTCTTTTATAATAATTTATAATGACCTTATTTTCATTTATTATTATTGGGTTTTTTGGAAAGTTCCTTCCGTTTGGGAAAGCCTATTCGTACCGGAAAATTCTGCTCGTCAATAATTAGACATTTGCTGTCAGAATCAACGTCTAATAACTAAGCGATAGAATTTTCCGGTACGAACACACTTTCCCAAACGGAAAGAACTTTCCAAACAACCTAATATTTTAAATTCTTTTTTAAGAACTGCCTCCTAACTTTTGTTGGACGATACTTTGTGTGATAGGTTATAAATTAATATTTGTTGTTGTTTCTTCTTCTTTTTTTCCTCAACATCAACACTTTATTAGGTGTAAGACTAACGTGTGTAACGTTTAAGTGTAAAAATACGTCTGTGTAGTAACTTAACAAAGAAAGTAAGTGTAACATAATTTGTTACGAATTAAGCATTTAACTCTAGTAAAAAGTTCATTTCAAATAAAAATTAATGTACAAACCTCATGTAATGAATTAATTAACAAAAGTTCAACTAAACAATAAATGAAAAAAAAAAAAACTTTTATTTTTTTTATATTCAATAAAAAGGATTTTTTTTTTTTTTTTTTTTTTTTTTTTTTTTTTTTTTTTAAGATTATATATTTGTAACAGTGTTCTTTCTTTCTTTTCTTTTCTTTTCTTTTCTTTTTTTTTCTTCTTCTTTTAATTAATGTGAAATTTTAAGAAATTTTGCTTGAAGTTGTCGGGATTTTCAACAACGTGTTTTTCTTCATCAGATAACTTTTTAAAAAGTACAACAAAATATCTAAAGTCACGATTCACTTGCAAAAAAGATGCATATAATACATTACTGTGCTTCAGTTTTTAGATTTTCAAGTACTTACCACGAATATCTCGGTTAAAAAAGATGTTTTATAGAGGTTCTTTTAAAGTCTTAATAATTGCTACATTTGATTTTTATTTCTTTTTTGAAATCTTAATAATGGCCCTAATTGTTTTCTATTTTATTTTGTACTTATTTTTTTTATCTTTTTAAGACTTCCCGCCTAACTTTTGTTGGGCAATGCTTTGGATGATAGCCTTTATACTTTTTTTTTTTTTTTAAAGAACTGCCTCCTAACTTCTGTTGGGCAATTCTTTAGGTATTTTATACTTTTTATTTCTTTAAGAACTTCCCCCTAAATTTTGTTGGGCAATGCTTTGGGTACTTAATACTTTTTATTTCTTTAAGAACTTTCCCCGAAATTTTGTTGGACAATGCTTTAGGTGATAGCTTTCATACTTTTTATTTATTTATTACTTTATATTTATATTTATTTATTTATTACTTTTTATTTATATTTATTTATTTATTACTTTTATTAATTTATTTATTTATGTAAGAACTGCCTCCTAACTTTTGTTGGGCAATGCTTTGGATGGTAGCCTTAATATTTTTTTTTTATTTATTTATTTTATTTTTAGTAAGAAGTACCTGTTAACATTTGTCGGGCAATGCTTTGGGTAGCCTTCATATTTTTTTTTTTTTAGAGAACTGCCATCTAACTTCTGTTGGGCAATATTTTGGATACTTAATACTTTTTATTTCTTTAAGAACATCCCTCGAAATTTTGTCAGGCAATGCTTTGGGTGATAGCTTTCATACTTTGTATTTATTTATTACTTTTATTTATATTTATTTATTACTTTTATTTATATTTATTTATTACTTTTATTTATATTTATTTATTTAATTATTTTTATTTATTTATTTATTTATTTATTTATCTAAGAACTGCCTCTTAACTTTTGTTGGATAATGCTTTCGATGGTAGACTTCATATTTATTTTATTTTATTTTATTTATTTACTTATTTTAAAGAAATATCTCCTAGTTTTTATCGGGCAATGTTTTAGATGATACCCTTCATACTTTTTGTTTCTTTAAGAACTGCCTCCTAACTTTTGTTGGACAATGCTTAGGATGGTAGCCTTCATATTTATTTATTTATTTAAGAACTGCCTCCTAGCTTTTGTTGGACAATGCTTAAGATGGTAGCCTTCATATTTATTTATTTATTTATTCATTTATTTAAGAACTGCATCCTAACTTTTGTTGGACAAAACTTTGTGTAATAATCTACGAGTTAATACTTTTTTCGCTTCTTCCACATCAATATTTTATCAGTTAAGATAATCCCTTGTGTTATCTTCGGGATTTCAATCACTCGGATGTAAGTTTTGACTGTAAAAAATAAAACTACGTTTTTCTATGTAACACAAACTGATTCACATAATTATTTTGTAGATATTAATAATGTATAAATTTAATAATAATAATAAATATAACATGCACGTGAAGTGCATTAATTAATGAACAAAATATGCATTAAAAACAACTTATAAAATAGAGAAGTTAGTGCAGTTTTATTTCAAATGCAAAGACCTGTAAAAATATTCTAAGTTTATGCATTTGTGATACTCGATACATGATTCCTTTCACTGTAAAAAAGTGTAAAGACCCCTTTTTTATATTTGGTTTCGTAATTGACAAGTTTTTTAATATCGTGTAATCAAATAACTTTTAAAAAATACAACAAAATACCAAAAGTCATGATAAAATATACATTTCATAATTTCAAGTATTTAAACGAATATCTTGGTTAAAAAAATATGTTTGAAAAAGGTTCTTTTAATAAAGGTTAACATTTTGTTGACAGGCAATTTAATATAAAATCACTTTTTTGTAATGCTTTCTTTTTGTCATCACAATAATTTGTAATAAGTTGTATATTTTGAAAATAACCTTCGCCTTATTCAATTGCAGATTTCTGCAATAAAATAAAGCGAATATTACTTTTCAAAACTTCTGGTAACAACAGCAATAAAAAGAAAAACATAAACGTTTACAGCTATGAAAACACAAGTATATTCGTCACCGGTCAACAATGTGTTAAAAATGAACCTATTTGTTTTTTATTTATTTCTTTTTTTCTTTTTTAAGAACTGACTCTTGAGATTGTTGGATAAAGCTTTACATGATATCCTAAGGGTTAACACTTTTTTCTATTCTTCAACATCAAGATTTTATAAGTTGTAAGATAACAATACGTCTTTGTGGTCACTTAATAAAGAAAATAAGTGGAACATAATTTTTTACTGAATTAAAGCATTTACTTTCAGTTATTTTTGCCATAAATAAAAGAATTCTTATTTCCTGTAACTATAAGGTAAAGTTAGGAGAATCTACGCACAATTCAACAAAATAATAAAAAAAAATATTTAAATATTAATTTCTTGCTAAACTATCCATGAATAATTTTGACTTCATTTGTTTTTTATGGAATTCCATTGCTATTTTGTTGTTATTCTGTAATTTAATAGAACAGTTGTAATAAAACCAAGAAAGCTACTTTGCGCAATCTGTCCTTACAGAGTTGGTGTGATTGCGCAAATGGGTAGGAGAGATTGTTATTAATAATAACTACAATTAAATTGTTAACAGTAATATTTACACTTAAATGACATTGTTGTAATGTTTTTCTAAATAAATCTTTTTGTATTAGGAGTGAATATTTCAATCTAACGATTGAAGAATCAGGAAAAGGAAAGAATTTTAAAAACAATTAAAAAAATTGTATTTAAGAAAAAAAAATTAAAAATTCAGAAAAAAACAAGCCCAGATAAGACTACAAAATAACATTAGGTTACTTGATAATACGTTTAACTTAAAATTAGTCCATTTTCATATCCACAGTTTCTTGTTTGTGCAGACCGAAGTTGTCGTCGTCCACTTGCCACAAGCAATACATTGAATCCAGTGACCGGTCGATCGTGCCTCCTGGTACAGTTCCAGACATTCAGTGCACTCATCCTCATTGCCCAGTATTTTTTAGGAAATTAATTTATTGCCAAATTTAGTTTCGAGACTTATGAGTTTTTCAAAAATTATTTCAAAATTGATTCATTTATAAGTTTTACATGTTATTTGCAATTTACGCAAATTTACCAATAAGCTGCGTAATCTCTCTTAGCATGGGAACTAATGGGAACAATGCACCATCTCTCCTAAGTAGCAGATGCGCAAACTCTCCAATTTCGGTGGGAGAGATTGTGCGGCCTTTTATTTAAACATGACCGTTTCTAAAACGAACTGGCGGTCTGCGCACCTTTTGTCTAGGTTAGTAGCTTATGAGAAATCTTTTAAGTTTAAAATATTTTGTAATACTGACATTATATAGAAATTCTGCCGAATACTTATGAAAATTCAAGCACTTACTTTGGGAAAAAAAAATAGCAATGATTTATCCAGACATTCCAAACAATCAACGGGCACATTCAAGTAGACACTCCACTACAGCTGTTGTACAACTACCTAGAGTCGCTGCGTGCGGACTCTACTCCTAAGTAGCAGATGCGCAAACTCTCCAATTTCGGTGGGAGAGATTGTGCGGCCTTTTATTTAAACATGACCGTTTCTAAAACGAACTGGCGGTCTGCGCACCTTTTGTCTAGGTTAGTAGCTTATGAGAAATCTTTTAAGTTTAAAATATTTTGTAATACTGACATTATATAGAAATTCTGCCGAATACTTATGAAAATTCAAGCACTTACTTTGGGAAAAAAAAATAGCAATGATTTATCCAGACATTCCAAACAATCAACGGGCACATTCAAGTAGACACTCCACTACAGCTGTTGTACAACTACCTAGAGTCGCTGCGTGCGGACTCTACTCCTTCCCCCCGATCCTCTTTGTGCGCAATCTCTCCGATCGCACCATCTCTCTTGGTTTTACCTTATTTTAGTATTTACATTTGTGTACAAAACATGTACAAAAAATGTACACAATAAAAACATTTTAAGCACTCGGATCTAAGTTTTGTGAGTAAAATATAAAGCAAAGTTGTCGTATTAGTCCAAACTGATTAGCAGAATAATTTTGCAGGTGAAGCAATACACTTAGCCAAGTAAAAATTATTATACTATTCTGGTAAAATGAATTAATTAATCAAAATTCAATTCAATAATAAATGAAGATGAATGTCTTTTTAAAACTGCTCATTGAATACAAAATTTATTCTGGATTTCTTTGAATTCAAATATATATATATATATTTAGTTTTAGTTTATGAATTTGTGACATTTGATTTGATTTGATTTTTCTCTTTGGAAAGAGTTTTCAATTAAGACAGTTCTTAAATGATCTACTGAACAACGCAAAACTTTCTAACACAATTTCTAATTCATTTTTGAACGCAAAGGCATAAAATTTGCAGATCTGACTGTTGAAGCGATTTGAAATCGTAACGAGTTTTCCACTTTTTGATAAATAAATTACTTATCGAGTTATAAGCTATTCGTGTCACGTGACAACCCGTTATCTCCTTTCTGACGATGAAGCACCGAGAATTCGGTTCAAAACGCCGACTTTGTCAGTGTTTTCTGAAAGAGATCTTTTGCTTTTAACAAAAAATGGAAAACGTGTTTCAAAAGCGGACGTTATATGACGGAATATAGGGTATATACATCAGGGACATTCCATACTTTATGTTCATTGAAAAAAAAGGTGTTCCCACTGGAAAATTTTTGCTGACTTATCGGAATTTTTAGCAATGTGTTTTTCCTTCAGAAACAACAAAATAATACAAATCACGATTCATAAGCAAAAAGATACACCTAATAAGTTGTTGCACTTGAGGATTTAGATTTTGAAGTACTTGTCCCCATTATCTGCGTTTAGGAGGGGAAAAAACAAAAAGAAGTTTTAAAGACGTTCTCTTAAAGTCTTAATATAACCCCATTTGACTTTCCTTCCTTTTTAAACTTTCTTTTTTGTTCATTGCTTTTGTTTCTGTCCCTAGACTTTCGTTCGATAACGCTTTGAATGATACCCTACAGTTGAATACCCTTTTCTCTCTTCTTACTTATGAAGATTTTATTAGCTGTAACATAACAATATACCTTTGTAGTGTCAACATAGCAAATAAAGTAAATGGAACGTAATTTCTTTCTGAATTAAACATTTACTTCCAGTTATAGTTACAAGATGAACCAATTTCGTTTTACCCGCATCTATATTTCTGTTTGTGAACTGCCCACAGTGAGAGATATATGAGCACGATTTTAATCATTGGACTCTTTGTTAAAAATACAGCAAAGTTTAAGTATATAGAACAAAATAATTAGTAGAACTATTCTGCAAGTGCAGTAGTTCCAAAGTAGACTCAAAAACTTTAATTTGTTATCTTACGTTGTATCTATTTATGTATTGTATTAATTTTTCTTAATTTCTTTTATTTTGGACTCTTTGTTAAAAATAGACCGAAGTTTAAGTATATAGAACAAAATGATTAATAGAACTATTCTGCAAGAGAACTATTCAAGTGGGAAAAAAAATATTTTTGAGAACCGTTTTTTTTTTTATCACGTTTGTTCAAATATTCTCAGATTTCAAAATATGTATTTTTATTGCAACGTCGTTTTTTCGAGATTAAAAGAATTTAATCACTCGTGCTAATAAATATAAAATAACTTAACTTACTGATGAAGAATCTTGTCCAAAGGCTACAGATCCAAGATCACCACAATTGTAATGCCTTACGAGATCTTCAGTACCGTAAGATGGTGAAGATCTACCATGCCTAAGGCTCTCTTGAAGGAGTAAGGACTGATTAAGAGCAAACAGAACCTGCAAAGAAAAGCATTATTGAAATTTAATTAATTTTCTCTATTAATGCAGACTAAAGTTCTTTTTTATTTGTAAATGCCTTCATTTATTTATTTATTACAGTTGTTTTGTACTCCCGCTTTCAATACAATTCAATATTAAATATTTTTAAAAATCTTGTTTTTAGATAAGAAGGAAAATAAAAAAGTATTTAAGAAATGTTAAAAGTATTCAACATACGTTCTGAGAATTTTTAACTGCAAATGTTGTTGTTGTTATTCTTTCCAGAAATTTACCCCCTGGCCTTTTTTCTATATAATATTGTCATTTTTAGGTCTTATGTCAAGAATATTCGATGAAATACGTATGTTCACTGTGAATTGTGGATATGAAGCTCCTGAGATTTTATATCTTAATACATTTTTGTCTTTTATTTTTACATTTATTTTAACGCATGTGATTTCATTTTAATTATATGTTATTTATATATATATATATATATATATAATTAAAATGAAGTCACATGTGCAAAAACCAAAGAGAAAGACAATACAAAAATAAAACACAATAAATTGAAGATGCATATAAATATAAATATATATATATATATATATACATATGCATGTATGCCATATTTATTCGCGTAAATTGCCCACATCGTACTTTAGAAAGAAAATTTGAGTAAAGAAGAAAGGAAAAGAAAAGTGCTATATATATATATATATATATAATTAAAATGAAGTCACGTGTGCAAAAACCAAAGAAAAAGACAATACAAAAATAAAACACAATAAATTGAAGATGCATATAAATATATATATATATATATATATATATATATATATATATACATATGCATGTATGCCATATTTATTCGCGTAAATTGCCCACATCGTACTTTAGAAAGAAAATTTGAGTAAAGAAGAAAGGAAAAGAAAAGTGCTATATATATATATATATATATATAATTAAAATGAAGTCACGTGTGCAAAAACCAAAGAAAAAGACAATACAAAAATAAAACACAATAAGTTGAAGATGCATATAAATATAAATATAAATATATATATATATATATATATATATATATATATATATATATATGCATGTATGCATGTATTCGCGTAAATTGCCCACGTCGTACCTTAGAAAGAAAATTTGAGTAAAGAAGAAAGGAAAAGAAAAGTGCTCTGTTAAACTGACGGCATTGAGCTCACAGGCTATTCACACTAATTGTATATTATACTCTTACTTCAAAGAATAATATTCCTCGAAAAATAAAGACGTCGACAATAAACCTGTATACCACATTTGAAGCAAATCGGATAATTCTGCATGAAATACCTATTTAGATAAATTAAGGGGGTGATTAACCCTCCCACCGTCTCCCCCCTTTATACTTAACCAATGAACCTCCAAATCTAATCAGGGAAACGCCTTATTACAATGAACCTGAATACCAAATTTGAAGCAAATCCGATAATTCTGCATGAAAAACCCATTTATCTAAATTAAGGGGAGGAAACATCCCATTCTCCCTTTATACAGGGTCATTCATAATTCCCTCCGGGGTTTCCAAACGTTATAGTAAAAAAACGAAGACGAATATGAAAAAAAGAAACATATGAAATTATTCCGAAACTATTCAAGTTTTACTTACATACATTACAGGTGTTCTATGTGTGAACCCTTGGTCACACGGCATACATCCATGCGATAGTCCAGTTCCCGCCATACTCCGTTTCTTTAAATTTCCGGTACCACACATGAATTGTTTTGTCAGTTGGTCCCTGTTTTCGATATTTATTACGAAAGGCCCGTTGAACTGACGGGATTACGACAATTTCACGTATATTATCAATCAGTGGTGTGAAAGGGAGTGTCAAAGGTACAGTTGATAGCATAGATACGGATTTTTGAAAAAAGTAGAATCACCACCATTTTGAGTCCTAAGTACTTTATTAAATACTTGTGGATTTTGGAAGCATACAACCGGAAATAAGTCAATTAGAGAATGATCGATTTCTTATTCAAACAGCACACAATTTCTGTTGATCTTTTCCTCTATTCATTAAATAGATAGCCCCTTAAGATACCCCTTATGGACATCTGGCTGTTTCCAGGAAAAGATCCTTTCATTGACATCTGTTTTCCAGAAAAAAGATGTTTTTATGTCTCCTAAAATGTTTGCAAAAAAGTCAGATTTTTAACAGAAAATAGGAATTACTTATCAACAATTTTTGTACGTTTCTTCTCAGATTAGACTTTATTTTAAATTATTATTTTCTTTATTTTTTAGAAACGATGCATTAAAAACCGAAGCTTTACTTAAAAAATAACTATATTTGTAAGGCTTAATAGATTAATTTTAATTAATTTATTTATTATTAAGTTATTAAACGATTTCTGTCTTAGGATCCCCTTAATTGGGCTGTAGTTCTCAGAAATTCGGTTCTCAGAAATTCGGTTCGAACACCAGTTTTGACATCGTTTAATAATAAACTTTTTATCTTTACTAAAAAATGAAAAATCTTAGTTTCTGAATAAGAGTACCTTCCAATTAGAGTCCTGCATAGGATCACATTACCCGCTTTTACCCGCACCCTACCCAAACGGTTCGGGTCCTACCTATTACATTCTTTCCTAAGTTGGAATTTTTGAAAAAAAATTTGAAGATCTACGCCGATTATGACTCCCAGAACCCAAAACCACCCCCAGTTCAAAACTTCACCTGTCTATCTATGTCACTTTTTTAAGGACACGATAACTTCAATTATTATGCATAAATCTCTTCCAAACTGATACATAAAATCAAGGGGCATAAAATATCGGTCAAGTTCGTTAATGGGCAAAATCGACACAAGGGGGGGGGGGGGGGGTTGTGAAAACAGAAAAAAACCCATAACTTCTTAATTATGATACGTATCGAATCCGCTTAAAGTTATTACTTCTATGAAAAGGGCCAAAAATTTATTTATAATAAATTTTTGATGTAACTAAAAATGGCCCCAAGGGGGGGGGGGGGGGGGTTTAGAAGATAAAAATTCATAACTTCATCTATTCACAAAATATCAAATCCGCTTAGATTTATTATAAATCCTCTTAATATTATCTAAAACTTTTATGTTGGCAAGTTCCTTATAAGACCAACCCGTATAGAAAAAAAAAAAAAAAAAAAAAAAAAAAAAAAATCCCTGCTGCTCTACCTGAAAAAAAAAAAAAAAAAAACAAGTTAGATTTCGAAGTGAACGGTCCCAACTGAGGCATCATAGCAAAAAGATCATTTCTTCCGCAATTCCCAACAAACAGGCGCCCTACGATCTGCGTCTTCGAAGTCTACCTGTGCCTGTAGGCCGAGCCGTCAGGGATTTTTTTATTATGCATACAGTTTTAAAATTTTTAAATGGAAAAAGAATTAAACAGAAAATGATGTTTTATTATTTATATGCGATAAAAATTTTTAATAGCTTGATGTATTTCTTGAAATATTTCATATGGCTTGATTGTAATAATAAAACAATTTTTAGTATATCTAAATTATAATAGTATAATTTTTTCTACAGCAAAGAAATTCATAAACATTTGATCTAAAATAAAAACTTATTAGCCATTACCACTATATTAATGTACATTTTAATTCAAAAATTTTATTTTAGCAAAAAAGTTATGAAATTGCACTTTATTCTTTTAAGTTCAGACATATCAAATTGATTTTCTCTAAGTCAGGATACTCAAGGTTTATCCTTTTTTACATTCAAAATTCGCGATAATACTTACTCTATGTCATAATTAATAGCGAAATGTTTCCTGAAATAACCGTTAATCAAGTAACTTTTAATTGTGAGGAGTTTGTGTCACTAGTGCTGATTTTTTTTTTTTTTTTTTTAAATGAGTCTATGTTCTGAAATCAGTCTCCAAAATCAGTCTTAATCAGTCTGAAATCAGTCTTAAATTATAAATTATATACTCGTGTATAAGTCGAGGAATTTTAGACAAAATTTGGGAGCTGAAAATGGGGGGCCTACTTATACAGGAGTAAAAAAAAAAAAAAAAAAAGAAATAGCGGAGTGAAATACCAGAGTCCTATTTTTTCCGCAGATAATTGGTGAATGTGCAAGTCTTTTATTTAATCACATATGGGTCTAGGTTGGAGAGACAGATAAAAGCGGACAATGGCGATTGATAAAAAAAAAAAAAAAAAAAAAAGCTCAACAATATAATATCTCTGTAATTGTTCTGCACTCATTTTCTCTTTGGATAGAATTCCCTTCAATGCATTCCTTTCAACATTGTAATCCCCTTTTTAAAAAGAGTTCAACTTGAGAATGCTTCTAGATTTCTCCCCTAAAAGTCCTACAGTACAGTACAAAGAAGTACTATATTTTAGCAGTTTAAGAAGTTGTTTACCCTTCTAAATAAGGCTTGAATAGATTTTTCAAAGGAAAAAAAAAAGAAAGTATATAATCATTAAATTGATGTGAATAGCTTTCAAAATAGCTTAAGCTTCTTCAGTTTTACATAATTATACAATTTTAAAATGTCGAATTAAAAAAAGGGAAGTCTGATTAGAAACGTAAAAAAAAAAAAAAAAAGTTTACTGGGAAAATTCATTTATTAAATTCCTACTATTAGCTCACACTCTCTCTCTATATATATATTGTTGGAATTTTCAATCGTTAATAAAATATTTTCTATTGATCCATTCAAGTTCAAATAAATTTTTTTAAACTTGTACTGGATGACAATTGAAGTTAATACAGTTTTTTCAAATATTAATTCATTCAGTAAATTTAATTAATTAATTTTAATTTTTACATGGGAGAAAAAAACTTGTCCCATTGTTTCATAAATGAAATGAAAGATTTATCTCAAATTTGTGATGCCAACAAAAAATAAAATACCGCAACGATGATTATAAAATAATATTCAATAAAGATAACGTGGGACATTAATGCTGCAAGGGTTTATTTTATATATTTATGATTAAAAAGTAGGAATTGACTTAAAAAATTGTTTTTATATTACTTGTTTATTTTTTATCCTCGATTACAAATCATTTTTCAACATACTACCAGAAATGTGGTTCGACTTATACACGAAAATTCAATTTTTTCCAAAATTTTGCGTAAGAATTGGGGGGGGGGGGGGGTCGACTTATACACGAGTATATACGGTAAATTAAAGCAAGAGGCATGGTTAAAGTAGTAATATATGTATTTGTTTTAAAAAAAATCATTGACAATTGAACCAGCATGTACAATATACTACACAAAATTCTACAACTTACTCAACCGGCATTAAAAGCCTGCACAGAAACTGATAGCAACAATATGAATGAAGGAAGGCGTAAATTAAAATATATATATATATATATATAATAATGGTAATAACCTAATAGCTGTACATTTTATGTGAATGAAGATAACCTCATGAATGTGTCAGAAAGTAGACAGTTTGGATTAGCGAGAAACATTGCAAAAAACGAAAAAAAAAAAAATCCTGAATTTATTTGGCGAAAAATCCTCTTTAATAAAAAGGTATGTGTTGCTGACGACTGGGATCGTTGCCACAGATTAATCTCAGAAAATGAAACATTTGAAGTTACTGAAAAAATTAATTGCTCGAAAAGTATTTGTCAGAAAATTGTTAGACAAACTGCGTTAGAAAGGTAAAAAATTGTATTTTTCTTGATATAAATTTCAAATCCACTGATTATGCCATTTTTCAAATATTGAATTTCAAAAATGACCAAATTTCACAATGCATTACCATAGCGAAAACTTCACGCGTAAAAAAATAATAACAGCAATATGTCAGCACGAGTCACAAATTATAGTAACCGTATTATTCTGTTAAAATATAAAAGTGAATTATGATGTCACGAGTGCATTATTTTTATTTAATTCTCGACAAATACTAGATGCGCCATTTCTATTTAGTTGTGAATAATATAGGTTTATTTCCGTTATTAAAAAATGACGGGGTAAATTTAGGGATCTAATTAAGTTACTTAAAAAAAAAAAAGTTTTATTTTTGTATATCGTGCGAAAGATCTCGTAATACCGAACTCAAAAATATATTAATTTTAATTTTAGGTATTATATTTTCAGAGATATCCTCGAAAATGCACTGCAAAAATATGCGCCCACCTTCCTATTTCCGAATCTGCTGAAACTAAAATTAGGAAAATATTAGGGCTAGTAGGAGTTTATTAATTAATGAGCTTGATGTACGGTAAACTTTGACCTCGAGATATATTTATTTATTTATTTATTATGCGTGTGTGTTACAAAAAAAAAAAAAAAAAAAAGATAAACTACCTTCGGATTTTTAACATTATATTTATTGACGTTTCACTTTTACATTTAAATTTTTTGTGTGTAACAAAAAAATAATAATACGCCTTGTGTGACGGGGAGTAATTGCAAGTTACTTCCAATCGTGCGACCGTTTTTCTCCGATTATAAGCATGTGAAAGAAACTGGGTCGACAAATTATAAAGCCTATACCGATACTATTTACTTTTAAAAGTTGATTTTTTTACAAAATGGCGGGCATTTAAACAAAAAAAAAGTTTTTTTTTACTTTTTTTTTTTTTTTTTTTTTTTTACATTTTGCTAGCAAAATAATAAAAAAAAATATTAAAAAAAACATAGCAACAAATATATATTATATATATATTGACTACATAATCTCTTAATATTTCGACTTAATCACTTTAGATACAAAGTATTTAAAATCCGAACAATTTAAATGAAAAGGTTACTCTAATTTTCATTGGTTTTACCTAAAATCAATAACAAATCAATTAATGTAAGTTCACGAAGTAACCTATAAAGATGAAAATGCTATTCTGACAGAATTGTAGAGACAGAAATAGAATATAGATATCATATAGTGATGGAAAAATGAAAAGAAAAAAGCGACAAAAAATATGCATGCAATATATTGCCTATAAACGTGTAACAATTGAAAAAAATTAAGCCTAATTTTGCTTAGCATTCATTTACATTATCATTATTAGAAATTAAAACAGGTTTTAGTAATCAGTTAATCTATTAATATTTCGGTTTAAGCACTTTGGATTCAAAGCATTTATAATCTGAACAATTTAAACGAAGCTTATTCTAATATTCTTTGGTATTACCTGAAATCAATAACAAATCAATTAATTTAAGTTCACGAAGTAACCTAAAAAGATAAAAATGCTATTGTGATAGAATAGTAGAGACAGAAATGGAATATAGATATCATATGGTGATGGAAAAATGAAAAAAAATTAAAAGAAATTAGCGACAAATATATATATATATATATATATTGTATATATGCTTGTAGCAACTGAAAACAAGGTTAGCCTAATTTTGCTTATCATTATCATTATCATTTTCATTATCATTATTAGAAATTAAAACAGGTTTTAGTAATTAGTTAATCTCTTAATATTTCCACTTAGGGTAGCTCTCAAATATGACCTGTTCAACAACGCGAAACTTTCTGACACATTTTCTGCCACATTTTTAAACGCAAAAGTATAAAATTGGCAGGATTGACTATTGAAGCGATTTGGAATTGAAATGAGTTTTCCTTTTTTGATAAAAATATTACTTATTCAGTTATAAGCAATTCGTGTCATGTGACGACACTTCTTTTTTCCCTTATCTCTCTGATGCGTCAGGAATTCGGTTCAAAACACCCACTTTGATAATATTTTCTGAAGGATCTTCCGCCTTGACAAAAAAATGGAAAACGTGTTTTGATGGCATAGTTTCTGAATAAAAACACCTGCTAATTTCATGCGTTTCCGAACAAAAATAAATTCAGAAATGTGTCAGAAAGTAGCTCTTTTGGATTTGAGAACAGCCTTAAGCACTTTAGGTTAAAATCTGAACAATTTAAACGAAGGTTATTCTAATTCTCATTTTGTTATCACCTAAAATCAATAACAAAGCAATTAATTTAAGTTCACGAAATAACCTATAAAGATAAGAATGCTGTTCTGCTGTTATTTATTGTGATGAAATGGGTGGAGAAAAGACAAAGATAAAAATTTTCTCGGTAACGATAAGACAACATCGTTGTTAATAAATTATCTTTCACCATCCCTTATGAATCTTTAATCTTAGGAGGAGAAGCGGTGTAAAAGTATTTAGTGTTTAACGTTTAAGAGCCATGCCCTTTTTATAAGCAGGGTTGGCAAGTTTTTTGACACGTGACGATTTTTACCTGTTTTAACTATTGTTTTTATAGTCATGTCAAAAGTTTGAAAACTGTCAAAAACCTGATAAAAATGTCATTTCTACAGATAAAAATTACCATCATGAATATATTTTAAAAAATATTCAGCTTAGATGCTTTACACTCACGCTAAAAAAAAAAAAAAAATTAATCGGTTAAAAAAAAGAAAAAAGTCGCCAAAATTAGGGGATTTTTTCCTTTAATGGCAACCTAGCCATTGTATTAAGTTATTCGTTTGGCGCAGTCTTGGAAATCGCGCCAACCAAACAGTCGCCAATCTTTTGTTTACATTTTAGCGTGAGTGTAGCACATTTGTTCCAAATATTCATTAAAAGTTTTAAATTAGGATGGATGATGATGGTTACATTTAATAACAGATTTTATGAGATTGTCCACTAACTGCACCAGAAAGCATTTTTATATGAAAATTATCAATTACGTATTCAAGTAAAGTTTTGAAATTTATTTAAAACGATACTTTCGTATTAGCCACATGCCAGAGGTTATTAGCCGAAAAAATCGACAAAGATTTCGCTAATTGCAGCAGTCTCTTTGATTCTGATAATTTTAGTGGTTTAAGCGCGTGGTTCCATTGCATGTCTTAAAATTGTATTTTATTTATACTATTGTATTATTTTATTTATTTATTCATGAAGTTTTAATTTCATTATCGAATATTAGTCAGAAACAAACGCTGAACTATTTATACTGTTTTAAGTGCAAACGCAATAGCGACAGATATTTTTTTAAATCATGTTTTAAAATCATTTTTTAAACCATACAAAATCGGTAAATTGAGATACAGCTTTCAAACAAATTGCATTTGGATGAACTTCTTTTTCTCCTTTTCGGCGGTGTAAAAAATGAAATTGTGCAATGTTTAAAACTAATAAAAATTTCAGTAAAAGAGAAATTTATTGATCAGGTGTTGCCACCGTCACTATGATGTCAGCCTTTCTCGCGGCCATGTTTTTCCTTTATAATATAGATTGGTCCATTAACATAAATATTTTATGCATTTCAAATTCTGGAAACGCTCTTTATTTTTAAATCGCTCACGTTGCTAGAAAATAACATAATAATAAAAGACTTTTTTTTTTTTTTTTTTTTTTTTTGCCGTTTTTACTAACTAGACGTTTCTAAAGATTTTTAGCCATAGAACAGTGCAGTATGATCAATTTTAATTATAGGGTATATTCCTTGTTCAGACGCAAAATACTATTTCCGTTGTGGGAAAATTGAAGACACCCCAATTACACTTATTTTTGGACTACTTCCTAGAATTAAATAAAAGTAAAGATAGCTTTTTGAAAACACTTTTTTTATAAGCATTCAGTATTTATCTAAAAAAAAATCTGTCTAATTTAATGATTGCAATTCACGTATTTCCGAAAAAATTCCGTTACAATAAGTTAATTTGTTGTAGGACCCGATTATTGAAAATTCACAGCTTTGATTTACGCTTGATAGAAAACGAGAACAACTGAATTTATTTAAAAATTTATAATTTTTTAGTCTTTTTTCTTTTTTTTTAACATATAGCAACAGCAAAGAAAAAAAAAAGCATTATTTTAACTATCTATTCAGGATTTCTAAAATGTTTTATCCACGTATAGTCATAATTTATTTAATATTAAACTATTAAGTGAAAAGAGAGTATATTTTAAAAGAATTATTACACTATTTACTTTTTATTTATATTTTCTAATTTTTAGTATTTAAAATATTTCATTGTTGCAGTTTCACACCTAGTTGTCCAATTTTGGCAAGAGTGGTTTGACGCATAATTAACTCCCTTGTTTATGTAATTGAAAAACAATTATAACGATAAAGAATATTTTGTGATTTATCACGTGGACAAAAGCTAACGGAAAAATGCCTTAAAGTGAATGTATTAATTTATAATTAAATATTAAAAATATTAAAATGTTGTATTGTCAACGAAAACACACATGTGTGCATAACTTTTATAATTTTAAGATATGAAGAAATGAGTGAAAAATAGATTATAAAATACCAATTTTACATACAAAAACTAAATTAAGTTAAATAAAAGAGTGTAAAGTCGCTTTTAATTATTGGTAGTTATACATCTTTTACTTTAACCTTCTGACTACTGAAGACTAAAAACGCAATAGCATTCAAAATAAGGCAAATGCCCGAACGTTGAAATATGCCTGAATATGTATGAAATACGTCAGCTATCTTCGAAAGTGGAACTTCCCTAATATCCCTAGTACAAAAGGTTTCCCATCCCGTTCATTGCAATAATCACCTACTTTGCGACAATAGTTGGATATTTCCGAGGGGGAAGAAAATTGAACACCTATAACTCAGGTGCTCGGGCAGTTTGGCAGTAGTTTCCTTGACCGGACATCTTATGTGGTTTAGTAGCGAAAGGGTTAAGCAATTATAAATTAATAAATATTACATTTAAAATCAATTACGGTTAGTATATGAATTATACGATTATAACAATGGACCTATTACACATGACATAAAATGTATTCATTTCTTGGAGCTTCACTTTATTATTCATATCTCTCACGATTAGAAAATAATCTTTCATTGAATAGGAATTGATAATATTCTGTCCATTTTAGTAGTTTGAACCTGTAAAATAGTTTATTAAAAGGCAAACTGGTGACAACCAGATATTCCAGAGTATGTGGAATTGCACAAGATATTTTTTACATTTTTACTGACATAATTGTGAAATGATGAATTTTAATTGTAGGAAATATTTGTTGTTAAAATGCAAATAAGAATTTACTGGTCGCATCATTGCCTTAATTTAATAATACTTATTTGTGAACTACTTTCTAGACCTCAATACAATTTTGAATTAATGGTAATTGTACATCTCCTGCATTAAGCAGTATGAAAACTAATTAAGCCTATATATAAAATCAATTACGTTTAGTATATGTTCTGTGTTAATCGTACAATTATAATAATGCATTCATTAAAGATGACATGAACAATTTACTGATTGGATTATTGCTTAATCCAATAATACTTATTTATTTATCAACTACTTTCTAGACCTAAATCTTTTTATTATTATTATTATTATTATTATTATTATTATTATTATTATTATTATTATTGGAAATTGTACATCTCCCGCTTTAAGCAGTATGAAAATTAATAAAGTTTATATTTAAACTCAATTACGATTAGTATATGGTCTGTGTTAATTATACAATTATAACAATGAATCCATTAAAGATGAAATGAACAATTTATTTATTTCGTGGAACTCCATTTTATAATTTTATCTCTCACAATTAAAAAGCTATCTTTCATTGTATTGCAGGGATGAAAGCGTTTCGCCACAGTTGACCGATTGTTCAAATTAAATTTTAATAGTATTCTTCGCCTTATTAAATCTCACAAATTCTCTCATTAAATTAGGAGAAGAATATTATTAAAATTTAGTGGTGACAATCGAGCCATTGTGGCGCAGCGCTTTCATCCCTGTTGAATTGGAAATGATAATATTTTGCGCTTCAGTAGTTTGAAGTTGCATAATAATCTATTAAAAGGCAAACTAATGACACCTAAATATTCCAGAAGATGTGGAAATAAATATATACCAGATATTTTTTACACTTTTTTATTGACATAATTTTTTAAATGATGCATTTTAATTGTGGAATAAATTTGTTGTTAAAAGGCAAATAATAATTTGCTGATCGAATGACTACTTAATCAAATAATAGTTATTTGTGAACCTAAAAAGAATTTTAAATTATTGGTAATTATACATCTCCCGCTTTAAGCAATGTGCAATTAATGAGGATTATATTTAAAATCCATTCGGTTAGTATATAGTCCATGTTAATTATTTAATATATAAAAATGAAAATTTGTCTGTCTAGATTTGTAATGAAAATTTGTTTGTCTCTCTATTAGAAGACATAAAGAATTTATCTATTTCCCAGAATCTAAATTTATATCTATGACAATTAGAAAATAATTTTTCCATGAATTGTAATTGCTACTAATTTACGTTACAGAAATTTGAAGCTATATAATAGTTAATTACAATATACAATAATATCACCTACATATTATAGAATATGTGGACATGCGCCAGATATTTTTACGGTTTTTAATAGTATAATTATGAATCGTAGTAAAATTTAATTGCAGGGTATATTCATTGTTTAAATACAAACAATAATTCACCGACAGAATAACAGCATAAATTACTAAAATTTTTTTCTGAACTACTTTCTAGATCTAAAAATAGCTTCGAGTACACTGTAAAAAATGACCAATGTTTCTTATTTTATGAAAATATACTATAACCACGAGCGGAAATAATCTTCTGTGTTATCCGAAATTCCGAATAGCGTGTTCCATTGTCTTTGGAATCCTCAGAAACCAATACATTTTCAAAATTTAAATAATTATTTATAAAAACAAAGTATTTTTCGCTGCCCGTATTTTTCAGAAACGTTTCCGAATGGTTTTTATAGTGTATTAATTAGTGTCCTCAGCCTGGAATTATCTGTTTTTCGAATGCTATCAATTCTCAAGTGAACATTTTCATGCTCAAAAAATATGTTTAACAGACAAACATGCAAAATTAACAGCGTTAACAATAACATTAAAATTAAGATTATTTCTTTACTCTTTCATGTATAAATTAACTTATGCGGCTGAAAACGTTTACTTGAGAATGGATGACGTTCGAAAAACGGGTATTCCAGGCTGAGGACACTAATTAATACACTATAAAAACCTTTCGGAAACGTTTCTGAAAAATACGGGCAGCGAAAAATACTTTGTTTTTATAAATAATTCTATAAAATTTGGAAATGTATTGGTTTCTGGGGATTCAAAAGACAATGGAGCACGCTAATCAGAATTTCGGATAACTCAGAAGATTATATTATATTTTCGTTCGTAGTCATAGTATATTTTCATAAAATAAGAAACATTGGTCATTTTTTACAGTGTATTTGGAACTTGTACATTTTTCACTTCAAGCAATAAGAAATTAATGAAGATTATATTTAAAAGCAATTACGATTAGTATATGGTCCATGTTAATTTTGTACGATTAAAACAATCGATTCATTAACATAAAAAAAAATATCTATTTTAAATCCTGGAAACGTCCTTTATATTTACATCGCGCACGATGCTATTTAAAAAAAAAAAAAAATAGAAACATTCAAAACATTTAAACCTAACTGCTGAATAAAATAAACACGTAAATATGCCATAAAACTAAAACCCATCTCCTGCAGCTGCAACATACATATGCAATAAGACATAGATCTGCGGGAAAAAACGGCACTTCTAAAACAACTCCGCGTGATGTAACAAAAAACATATGAACTCTCAAAACAAAAGATAGGTAATTAATAGTGGAGTCAAGAGCGGAGAAAAAAAACTGGAACTGGGTAATTAAAAGAAGTTCCAAATGCGGGATATTCAAGAGGAAATATGAACGCTTTCATCGGGAGTTGTTGACAGTGAACGATTTCTCCTTTTTCCTCCGGCTCTTTTTTTTTGTCTCGTAACTTCTTGTAATTCTTGTTACCTTGCGCGAGATAACAAATGATGCTTTGAATTAATGATGCATATTATTGCTTTGTATTTAGATAGCTGTGGGCAGTTAAGTTTTAATAAACAACGTCGGAACAGAGCTGAGACAATGGAATGGGATGTGTGTTTTTGAAATGGAGAAACGTAATAACAAAACTTTTTTCGGGGGAAAAGAGATGAAGACGATCGTATTTGTTGTGTCGGTCGAATAATTAGACTTACAGGTAATGTTTCTTACGTCTTTTATAAACTTTAAAATATGTAATAAATCTATTTCATGAGCAAAGTTTCACAAAAATGTTTTTAAAAAGTTTTTTGAGTACTTAAAGTACAGGTTATTTCATACTCCGTTATTAAGAAAAACAAATGTTTTCCTTAAGTTCAGAGTTGTATGGACTCGTGGGACTCGATCCCCACTAATAATTTTTAAAATGGACTCTTTTTTTCTTTTTTTTTTTTTTTTTTTTTTTTTTTTTTTACTTTTACTATATATATATATATATATATAAAACTTTAGTTTTCTTTTTTTTACTTTCTGGTATTTTATGAAAATTTTAAATATTCAATTTTTTCCTCTTTTTCTTTTGTTATAGGGATAAATCGCATCAGGGAAACTTTTTTTTAATTAGAATAAAATGCTCAACTTTTAAATTTTTTATATACAAAATTAAAATAGAAAAAAAAATCACACCCCCCCCCCTCCCCCAACCCACCACACACACACACACACACAAAAAAAAAAAAAAAAAAATCTTAATCAAAGTCAATTTTTGTTGTGGTTTTATTATAAACGAATCACGAATATCAGCAAGTATCATTTTATAAATGAGTCTGTATATTCGAATTTTTATATTGTCTTAACGCTTCATTTAACTTGTGATTATTTATCAGTATACGATTCCGTTTAATTTCTTTAAAAGTGAGTTTAAAAAGCAACATTAAATTGGTAATCGATCTTTTAACTTGTGGTTATTTATCAGTATACGATTCTGTTTAATGTCTTTAAAAGTGAGTTAAAAATGCAACATTAAATTAGTAATCGGTCTTTTAACTTGTGATTATTTATTAGTATACAATTCTGTTTAATTTCTTTAAAAGTGATTTAAAAAAGCAACATTAAATTGGTAATCGATCTTTTTTACATTCACATACATATATTTGTTGTGTCTGTTGAATAATTAGACTTACAGGTAATGTTTCTTACATCTTTTATAAACTTTAAAATACGTGATAAATATATATTTAATGAACAAACTTTCACAAAAATGTTTTTTAAAAGTTTTTTGAATACTTAAAGTATAGGTTATTTCATACTCTGTTATTAAGAAAAACAAATGTTTTTCTTAAGTTTAGAGTTGTATGGACTCGTGGGGCTCGAGCCCCACTAATAATTTTTAAAATAGACAAAAGAAGAAAGAAAAAAAAACTTAAAGTCAATTTTTGTTGTGGTTTTATTATAAACGAATCACGAATATCAGCAAGTATCATTTTATAAACGGGTCTGTATATTCGAATTTTTATATTGTCTTAACGTTTTATTTAACTTGTGATTATTTATCAGCATACGATTCTGTTTAATTTCTTTAAAAGTGAGTTAAAAAAGCAACATTAAATTGGTAATCAATCTTTTAACTTGTGGTTATTTATCAGTATACGATTCTGTTTAATGTCTTTAAAAGTGAGTTAAAAATGCAACATTAAATTGGTAATCGGTCTTTTAACTTGTGATTATTTATCAGTAAACGATTCTGTTTAATTTCTTTAAAAGTGATTTAAAAAGGCAACATTAAATTGGTAATCGATCTTTTAACTTGTGGTTATTTATCAGTATACGATTCTGTTTAATTTCTTTAAAAGTGAATTAAAAAAGAAACATTAAATTGGTAATCGATCTTTTTTACACACACATACACATATTTGTGTAAAAAAGAGTTGAGCCCCACCAATAATTTTCAAAACAATACGCCTACAACCACGAACGAAAATATACAATAAACTATTCCGAGTTACTAATGATTCTGAAAAGCTTTTTTTTTTCTTTAGAAACAAGTATTTTTACGAGATTTAAAGAATCATTTATAAGAAGAAAAAGTTTCTTTTGCTTTTCGGAAACGTTTCCGAGTAGTTTTATAGTGTATTAAACAATTTTCTCAACCAGGAATATAGATTTTTCGGATGCTAATTAATTCTCAAGTAAACATTTTCATGTTTAACACTAGTACTACCGGAAATTTTACTCAAGTTTTGTAAAACTATTTCACACCACAAATTTTATTTAAAACTACTTAACTTATTCATTTAACGTATTTCTGTGAATTTTACATTTAATTTATTTTAAAAAGAAATTTCTGGTTCGAATCGGAATATATTCATTTGGTAACCGTCAAAATGACGGCTCATGGTAGTTCTAGTGTTAACAAACATGTTTTACAGACAAACATGATAAATTAACAGCATTAACATTAACATTAAATTAATATTATTTTGTTACTCTTGCATGTATAAATTCAATGACGCTGCTTAAATATGTTTAATTAAGAATTAAAGCATCCTGTCCTAATAGATAAAATAGGTAAAACATCCTGTCCTCAAAGTTATAGCCTGCCCTAATAGCCGATATTCTGGTTGGAGAAAACTGATTATTACACTATAACAACTACTCGGAAATGTTTCCAAAAATCAGTGGCAGCAAAAGAAACTCTGTTTTACTATATACTTCTTTCAATCTTGAAAATATATTGGTTTCTTGGGTTTCTAAAGATAAAAAATGCTTTTCGGAATCGTGGGTAACTCGGAAGAGGCTATTGTATATTTTCATTCATGGTTACATTATATTTTCGGAGAATAAAAAATATTTGTATTCTTTTACATCATCGTACCTTCTTTATTATTTTGCCTAAAATATTTAGTCTAGAATCTTGCTTTAGATGAAAAATCTACATACAGTGATACCCCTGAAAAGGGAATTGGTAAAAACTAGGGGAAAAAAATCCTTTTTAGACAAGTTTCCGTCTTAGAAAATATTGGTGAATGATATTCATTCTGTCGCGAGTCGGGACCATGATTTTTTTTTTTCGTTTAACATAGAATTTAGTTATAAATAGATACCGTTTTTGCAGGTTTTACTGTATTTTAAAATGAATAAATATACATAATGTAGTAATATTTGTAAAGACTGAGCCTGTTTAAAACGGAAAATTTTCATGGTCCAGACGGAAATTGTGCTATACAATTATACATGCTGAGACAAAAACCTATTTAAAACAGAATCATCGATGTTAGCGGTAATTAAACAATATTGGCGATATTATTGTAAACTATTTAATTTTATTACTCCTTTAATTTTATTAAAATATAGTTTCGTTCATTTTCTTTCATTCCAAGTTTCAGTTGGGATTCATATTGAAGTGGTAATTAAATAATTACCACCACATAGTAATTAAATAATTTAATGAAGTAACAGGTTCAAGTCGGCTTGTGGGTCACCAATAATATTTTGTAAAAGTAGGGTTGGGTTACGGGGTCTATAGTTGATGGAATTTTTGGATACGGTTAAGGGTTACATCCGGACCATACCATTTCAACGAGCAAGGTGGAATAGGAACTCAATTATCGGAAGCTGTTGACAGTGAACGATTTCCTCTCATGTGTATTTTTTTTGTCTGACTTATACTTTTGTAACTTCTTGCTACTTTGTGCAAGATAGACTTTTTAAATAATTATTTTCTTTCAATTAATGATGCATAATATATCATTGTTCTGTATTTAGATAGCTGTGTATTCTTGAAACGAATACAGCATACTCCTCAAATCCGCAGCTCTAAAATCCCCAAGCTCCTCAAATCCGCACATCATTTCAGATGTAAACAATGAAACTTACAGTTAAGATGTAGGTTAAAATTTTAAGTTTATTAAAAATTTTTTACATCATTCTGTACACATTTTAAGATGGAATTCTGATTAATATGATTGAACTCATGTTTTCTCAAGAAGGAAGAATAAATAAATTTCTGAAAATTTTCAAGATAGCGCTGATATCAGTTGTAATCACGATCTTTTTACCAAATACATTTAGGTATAAATATAGCTTTTTGGTTATTAAGTATGGCTAAACATGAAATAAAATTTTGTTATTTTAAGATTTTGATAAGAATTATTAGTGCATATTTATAGGGAGAGTTTCACTGAATAATTCAGGAAAACATTATCTCATCATTATACATATTTAGTCATGTATTATTAATTATTTACTTGACCTTTACTTTTAATGTTTAAAAATATATATATATTCTTAATTTTTATTATTTTATTTTATTGTAAGCATTCATTGCAATTTCGAGTGCATTATTACATTCAAATTACTGTTTAAAAATGTAAACAAAACAGTGACCAGAAATCCGCAAAATTCTAAAATCCGCACAACCTCTGTTTTTAAGCTATGCGGATTTAAGGTATTCTACCAGTAGACTCTCATTAATACGCATAGATTAAAACCAGAGGTTGTGCGGATTAAAGAATTTTGCTGCTTTCTGGTCGCTGTTTTGTTTATATTTTTAAACAGCAATTTGAATGTAATAATGCACTCGAAATTATAATGAATGTTTACAATAAAGTAAAATAATAAAAATTAAAAAAATTAAAATATTAAAAGTAAAAGTCAAGTAAATAATTAATAATGCATAAATAAATATGCGTAATGGTGAGAATTCTTTCTTGAATTATTCAATGAAACTTTCCTTATAAAGGTACACTAATAATTCACATCAAAATCTTAAAGTTTTATTTCATGTTTAGCCCTATTTAATAACCAAAAAAAGCTTGATTAATACATAAATCAGCGCTATCTTGAATTTTTCCGGAAATAAATTTATACTTCCATCATGAGATAACACGAGTTCAATCCTAATTAACCAGAATTCCACATTAAAATGTGTACAGAATGATATAAAAATAATTTTAAAAACTTGAATTTTTCACCTGCATCTTAAATGTAAGTTTCAGTGTTTACATCTGAAACGGTGTGTGGAGTTTAGGTCTTTGTGGATTTTAGGGTCGCGGATTGGAGGAAGTCTACTGTATAATATTACACTTTTATACACTGCAAAAAAAAAGTCTCTCAAATTGACAGAAAAAAACTGTCAATTCTGGCGCCAGTGGAAAACCGTTTAATTTACAGAAAAACAGTTTTTTCTGTAAAAAATTTATATTTTTCCAGTAAAAATTACAAAATCCACATTTTTTTACAGCAAAAAAATTGTTTTCCTTCAAAAGTTTTTTTGCTGTAAAAAATACGATATTTTTCTGTAAAAATTACAATTTTTTTTTTTACAGTGTATAGGAAAGAAGAAGAAGAAACGAATGCATTGTTTGTAGGATGTTCTCTACTTATACACTACAAATAATTTTGCTAGCCATTTGTGGATTTATTTTAATACCATCTAATATATAAATAAGTTAAGGATGTTCGTCAGTGAGACCTCAAATTACCTTCGTTAATGTTAAACCAAAGGGAGTGTGAAGGGAATGTAATATGGAGATTAAGGTGGTTCTCAAATGTTCTGCTGAACAACGTGAAACTTTCTGACACAATTTCTGACTCATTTTTAAACGCAAAGACATAAAACTGGAATTCCTGACTATTGAAGTGATTTAGAATCGAAATGAGTTTTTCATTTTTTTGGTAAATAAATTACTTATTAAGTTATAAGCGATTAGTGTCACGTCACAACACGTTTTTCGCCTTTCTGGCGCTGCAGCATCTGTAATTCGATTCAAAACGCCAACTTTGACAGTGTTTCCTGAAAGATGTTCTGCCTTTAACAAAAAATGAGAAACGTCTTTCGATTACAAAGTTTCTGAATAGCAATACTTGCTCATTTCATGCGTTTCTGAACAAAAATCAATTAAAAAATGTGTCTAAATGTAGTATCCTTTGGATTTGAGAGCAGTTTTAAAATGTACGAAATGTTCTTTTTTTTGGCCGACTATGCTTCAATATCAGCTGTTTTCTAAACGATTTCGACAAGTGTTGTTACTCTCTTAAAGGACCATAACTATTAAGAAAGAATCTCTATAAAATCAATTAAAACGTTATTAAATCAATTAATTCATTAATACATTTTAAAAGGCTATTTAAACTATAAAGATAACATCGGAGCAGCACAAAATTATCTTGTGTACCTCAACAACTATTTACGGATAAATAAATACGGCTTCTTTACTGGTACAAAACATGTGAGAAAAATACTGTGCACATTTTTATAACTTGATACTTCAAAACGAAATACCAAACAAAAACGTCTTCCTGATGCCATCTCCCCAAAAATTTCCGCTCATCCCTTCCCGAAATGGCTCCCGGAAATTTTTCTCCTTTTTCGGACACAGTGACGAGAAAATGACAGACTTCCGGTCTTCACTTCCGTAGAGGAGATGGGAGATGTTCTCCGTGTCATCGCTCGCTTCTTCCCAAAAACAGGAAACCGGAGATGGAGTGTAACGGGAGTGTGCATTGAAGCAGATCCTGTTCCACGGAAAACGCAAGGTGCGCTTACCAGATGCACGTTCACTAATGAGGTAGAAAAAACTATGTTTAAAGCTTCTTTGGTTTTCGAAGTGGTTTTAGGAAATTAGCTTTTCTGTTTGTTTGTTTATTATCCATGTATACACAGGGATCACCTTAATTTGATTTAAAACACAAGGCTCGAATCCACAAGGTACTTATTTGCGCCAAAACACCCACAATTTCTTATAGACTGAATTAGGATTTATATACCATGTGTTTTACTGTTTATTGTTCTTATTTTACAAGGCAAAGTTCTATGGGTTGATACGAAATTATTTGCATTTCACCAAGTACCACTATCATTATAATGCCTTTTAAATAGAGCTGCTTTAACTTCTTCATTATTAAGGCTGTTCTCAAATACAAAGGGGCAACTTTCTTACATATTTTTGAATTCATTTTTATTCGGAAACGGATGAAATTGACAGGTGCTCTTATTCAGAAACTATATCATCAAAATACATTTTCCACTTCATTTTCCATTTCCGAAATACATTTTCCAGACCCTGTTCCACGGAAAACGCAAGGTGCGCTTACCATATGCACTAATGAGGTAGAAAAAACTATATTTAAAGCTTCTTTGGTCTTCGAAGTGGTTTTAGGAAATTAGCTTTTCTGTTTGTTTGTTTGTTTTCGATGTATACGCAGGGATCGCCTTAATTTGATTTTAAACACAAGGCTCGAATTCGCAAGGTACTTATTTGCTCCAAAACACCCACAATTTCTTATAGACTGAATTAGGGTTTATATACCATGTGTTTTACTGTTTATTGTTCTTAGTTTGGAAAGCAAAGTTCTATAAGTTGATACGAAATTATCTGCATTCCACCAAGTACCACTATCAGTATAATGCGTTTTAAATAGAGCTGCTTTAACTTCTTCATTACTAAGGCTGTTCTCAAATACAAAGGAGCAACTTTCTTACATATTTTTTAATTCATTTTTATTCGGAAACGGATGAAATTGATAGGTGCTTTTATTCAGAGACTATATCATAGAAATACATTTTCCATTCCATTTTCCACTTCCGAAATACATTTTCCATTCCATTTTCCATTTCCGAAATATATTTTCCAGACCCTGTTCCACGGAAAACGCAAGGTGCGCTTACCATATGTACTAATGAGGTAGAAAAAACTATATTTAAAGCTTCTTTGGTCTTCGAAGTAGTTTTAGGAAATTAGCTTTTCTGTTTGTTTGTTTGTTTTCGATGTATACACAGGGATCGACTTAATTTGATTTTATACACAAGGCTCGACCCGCAAGGTACTTTTATTTACTCCAAAACACCCACAGTTTCTTACAGACTTAATTCAAGGAGGTGGAGGGACCTTGAAATTAGGGTTTATAGACCATGTGTTTTACTGTTTATTGTTTTTAGTTTGGAAGGCAAAGTTCTTTGGGTTGATACGAAATCATTTGCACTCCACCAAGTATACAAGCGTGGATCCAAGGGGAATGTCATGGGGGTCATGCCCCCTTCTAAACGGAAATATTTCTATAGAACAATACATTTAAAAAATATATAAATATGTATTACACGAGTTTTCATTTTTTTTTTCTTGTTTTACTGCTTAAAAATTTTAATCTTTCTGATACATTAATGGGGTTATTTTTAAATAGAAATGCATGACAATTGTAGGCATTATTGTTTAAGCACTAAAGAATCAAAATCGTTTTTAATTTTCTTATAAATGACCTGCAAATTTCATGCACTTATGAAAGAAAATGAATTCGGGTATATATCAGAAAATAGTCAATTTGAATCTAAGATATAAAAACAGCTAATGAAGACGTGATCCCCCCCCCCCAAAAAAAAAAAAGGTCATGACCTCCCTCTAAATGGAGGGATGGATCCGCTTCTGACCAAGTGCCACTATCATTATAATGTCTTTTCAATAGAGCTGCTTTACCTTCTTCATTATTCAGGCCGTTCTCAAATCCAAAGGGGCAACTTTCTTACATATTTTTGAATTCATTTTTATTCGGAAACGGATGAAATTGACAGGTGCTCTTATTCAGAAACTATATCATCGAAATACATTTTCCATTTTTTGGTAAAGGCAGTAAATCTTTCAAAAAATACTGTCAAAGTCGGCGTTTTGAATCTAATTCCCGACACAGCATAGCGAGAAAGGAGAAAATCGTGTTGTCATGCGACAAGAATCGCTTATAACTCGATAAGTAATATAAGTATTAAAAAAATAGAAAACTCATTTCGATTCTAAATCGCTTCCTCCACACAGCCCGGCCTGCCAATTTGATGTTTTTGCGCTTAAAAATGAGTCAGAAAATGCGTCAGAAAGTTTTGTGTTATTGAGCAGGTCATTAGAGAACCACCTTACCCTTTTGATTATGAGCCTATGAATTACTGATTATGAGCCCTGATTATGCTATAAATTACTAGCGACTATTTTTATATTCAATCGTACCGCAATTTGCAAAAAAAAAAAAAAAAAAAAAAAAAAAAAAAAATTGTGCTAAATACCGCTTAAAAATATCCAAGTAAAATGGTTCTAATAACAAAAACAAAAACAAAAAAATATAGTCGTTGGGACGTTCCGTATTTCGACTCGGTAATCAAAAGGTATATAAAAAAACTTTCAAAGGAGTGATATCTCCGGAATACTAACTATTTAGACAAAAAAAAGTGTATGCATTACAAAATGTTTTGATGTATATCATCCGTATGGTAATCAAACGAAATTTAAGAAGTTTAAAAAAATTAGCTTTTCTGTTTATGTATTTTCCTTTGATATGTACCCAGTGATATGTACCCAGGCTTAAAAAAAAATCCGCAAATTACTTATTTACTTCACTACAAAACACACGATTTTCGCACACGTTGAATTCAAGCAAGAAAACTTGAAATGAGAGTTAATAGTTTATATTTTCCATTTTGTGGTTCATATATTCAATGGGACGAGAGGAATTTTATTATATTTCTAACAATTAATTACATTACACCATACATTTTGAAACATTATCACCATAAGCATAACATATTTTCAATAGAACTACATTAATATTTTCAGTATCATGGAAAAAGAGATTATCAAAACTTTAAAGGGTATAGTACTTTTTTCTATTTGAACTATCTAAACATGTTCCATCAACAAAATCTGACCAAATATCTAATTTAAAAGTTGCAAGTATTTAGTTTATATTTTGGGTTGCTCAGAAAGTTCTTTTCGTTCAGGAAAATTGGTCCGTACTGGAAATTTCTATCAGTTAATTATTAGACATTAATTCCGCTAACTAATGTCTAATAATTGACGGGCAGCATTTTCCGGCACGAATTGGTTTTCTCAAACGGAAGGAACTTTCCGAACAACCTAATAGAATACCTCTGAGTTAAAAAATAACCATCAAATTTGAAAAACAAAATGATCGAAACTCCAATTTAGAGGTGTCATGTAAGTACTCATACTCAACTATACATTACACTCAACTATACATTTATTGTGTCAACTATATACATTGCATAATAGTTACAGAGTAAAAAAGAAGAGAAAAATAAATAAATAAGTACATAAAATGATAAATGATACCAGATAAATTAAAATAAATATAATTTAATCATATATTTGATATAAAAAAATGGATAACAAATGACAATGAAAATGAAATACCAAAACGACATGTGTATGTCTAAAATCATCAGCCGGTTCATATACTAGACTGGCAAATTTACCAAGTATATATATATATATATATATATATATATATATATATATATATATATATATAACCATAAATGAAACATTACCATAACACCAACTTAAACTATGAAATTATGATTTAGTATGTAATAATTAGTTGACAATGAAAGTATTCCCCAACACATTGAATATAGATACCAAAAACTTATTTAAAAGAAGAAGAAATTAAATTAAAAATTGTATGAATGAAATTGAATGAATAAAATGAAATTTGTGGAATTTAGACAGACCACGAATAAAATGAGTGGTTTCATCATCATATTAGTCATAACATTGCTATATATATATATATATATATATATATATATATATATATATAAACTAATGTACAATTTAACCATTGAAACATAAGAAACTGACCATAAGCAGTAATGCATCAAAGTTTAAGAAGTTTCAACAAATTAGTTTTTCTGATCGTGTCTTTCGATATACACCCAGATATCACCTTAATTTCACTTTAAACACATGGTATATATCCGCAAGGTACTTATCTGCTTCTCTGCTATTGTTAAGAAACACCCACAATTTTCTTACTGACTGAATTCGAGGAAGAAAAACTGAAATGAAAGTTAATGATACATGTTCTATACCTTTAGTTGTTTTTATTTTCGATGGGATGATACCAGTTTACGTATATCCCACCAGCAATATTACTGTCATTACCAGTATAATGTCTTTTTCAGAGTCCGACTTAGACTATATAGGGCCCGTTGCCAGCATCATTCTGGAGTGTGTGTGTGTGGGGGGGGGGGGGGCGCTTGAGGTCTTCTATCTATCCATAGAAAATATTCGTGAATTATTCTGAAGTGACTAGCACTAAACTTCATACCTATTCCATTCGTATGGACACATAAATTTTGCACCAGGTACTATTCACATTTGTATACAGGGATTAACAAGAAAGACGGTCACAACCCCACAACTTCAAGAAAAAATACTAGTACGAAAACAAATGGGAAAATAGTAGAAAAAATGATGGAATGGTTTGACGGGAGTATTTTGCAAATTTTCCCTTAGCTTATCTAACGCATGTCGTAAGATATCTAAAAAGAAAGGTGCCCCAATTGGTCATCAATGATAAAATTTTTATCATTAGTTTTCTAATGATATGATTCGTTCTTTGTGTGTGTGTGTGTGTGTGTGTGCAGGGAGGGGGAGAAGAGAAGAGAAGGGGAGGTCCGTAATAAATCTACGTTCCAAAATCTTTGAAAATGTAAGAATTTTGTTTACTTTTGGCCAAATTTAACCAGTTGGTACCCTTTTAACGTATACACTGATTACTCCCATGTTGACCCCCTCAAATGGAGAGCCCTGGGCAGCTTTCCCATATGCCACCGCATTAGTCAGGCCCTGGTATTTTCAATAGAACTACCCTAATCTCTCAATTATCAAAAAATTTAAATTTAAAAATTATCAAAACTTTAAAAGAGAGAGGTATATTTCTACAGAGTTCGTACGCTTCTGTATTTTCTGTAGGAGGTATGCACCAGAAATTTCGAATAGTATTCATTTTCTTATTTGACCTTAGAAAATTTTTATTAATAATTACTATTCACAAGTACTGAGTTCTGGTGTATACCACCTAAAAAAATATAGGGACGTAAAACCATGTTCTATTCAGAATACTATTTACATTACAAAAAAAAAATAAGGGTGGGGCAAAAGAGAAAAGGAAAAATATTCATATAAAAAACTGTGGTTCTATTTATTGGTAAGAAGGCTCAAGATTTCACTTTCTTCTGTCCGTCTGAAACCCTTATGATGGAGTAAAAAGCGACAAAAAAGGTTATCCATAGGTATGTCTAGTATATATCATAATATTTTCTCATTTTTAATGTGGGCCTGTAAATATGATTAAATTATAGGGGCTATGCTTAATGGATGATATTTCATGAAATCCGGAAATAACATAAATTAGAGCGCAAGCATTGTCAGAAAAGTATAGAAAACATATACAGCAAAAGAAAAAAAAATTGCTGATTTTACAGTATAATACTGGCACCCCAGCTGCCAGTATTATACCGAAAATTAACTGTAATAAACAGTAAAATAAACAGTAATGCGCTGACGCGCACACCGTAAAATCAGCAATATATATATATTTTTTTTTTCTTTTTTTCAGTGTAATAAGTCATTATTGACTATATCCCACATTGTAGAACTGCTCAACTGCGTGGAAAACGTATTATGGCTGAAAACGTTTAATAAAAATCCAAGGAATTTCGAGTTAGATCAAGACAACCCCCAAAAGATGTGATTCATATTCCTGAGAATTTTTTTTCCTGTTACGAAAACACAGGAAACATTATACGAAGAGGCAGTAGAAATAAATGACTCCTTTGAAAGACTGGCCGCAGAACAAGGAAGAGAATCCTTATTAAAAGGCAGGAGCCCCAGGATTTCATTCTCTTTCTGTGAGTCTGAAATCTTTTGATGCTGGAGTAAGAATATATAATTTATATAAATTATATTTTATAAAATTATGATGATTATTTTAAGTAAGAGATATCAGCAGCATAATAACAATTCGGCAGAATCCCGGGAATACAATTATAGAGTTACACTGTTAAAAATTTGCAACAAACTGTTCAATTATTCAACCATTTTTAAAGAAAACGGTTATATAACCATAATTTAACTTTGTTCTGGCCATAACATGGTCAAATATGCTTCATAATTACAAGTAACCGTTATCTTTAAAAACCGGCGAATGACTGAAAAGTTTGCTATAGAATTTTAACAATATACACTGAAAAAAAAAAAAAAGGTAAATCTTACAGCACAATTTGCTGACGCCCAAATTGCCAGCATTTTCTACTGCAAATTAACAACAAAATATGCCTTAAAAAGATTAATTTTTTTACAACAAAAAAGATTCTAACTAAGGTAAATTTTACAGTATTAAATGCTTACCGTTTTTTTTTTTTTTTTTTTTCCCTACAGTAGAGTAGAAATGTATAATCAGACAGGAAAATAAATAGTAATAAATGTTATTTATAATTGATTCTAGTTAGGGCTACTAGATTTCTAATGGCTGTGCACATAACTGAGCGCTGCTCAACAAACTAACGTACTCATAATAATCAAATTTTAATTGCTTAATAGGCGTATAGCCAACATAGTGAAAAAGTACCCAAGCCGGGACTCGAACCCGGGTCATCAGTATAGCGCATTGACGTTCTATCAACTGAACCACTTGGAAACGATACTCAGCCTGGAACTTTCCCACTATAACATGTTGGCAAGGCTACAAACGCAGCACAAGATGGAATATTTTTCCGTGAGCCACCAACTATGGGGCAAACACGAAATCAAAGAAAATCCAGCAGAACGTCATTGGTAGAACGTCAATGTGCTATACTGATGACCCGGGTTCGAGTTCCGGCTTGGGTACTTTTTCACTATGTTGGCTATACGTCTATTAAGCAATTAAAATTTGATTATTATGAATGCAAGGCGTGAGAAATTTTCTATGGAAAAATTTCCAAAGTGTTAAATTAACGTACTGTTAAAAATTTGCTGCAAACTATTAGTCATTCGACCGTTTTTATAATATGGTAAATAATATATTCATTATATTTTCATAGTGTGGGTCAAGTAACCGATATTTGCAAAAACGGTCGAATGACAGGACAATTTGCTGCAAATTTTTAACAGTGCATGGAAAACATATTATGGCTGCAAATGTTTTACAAAAATCCAAAGAATTTCGAGTTACACCAAGACAACCCCAAAAAAGAGATATGATTCATATTCCTGGGAAGATTTCTTTCTATGATCCCTGTTACAAAAACATGGTACGAAGAGGAAATCGAAATAAATGGCTCCTTTGAAAGACTGGCCACAGAACACGGAAGAGAAGCCTTATTAAGGGGAATGGGCCCCAGGATTTCACTTTCTTCCTTTTAGTCTCGAAGCCATTTCATGCCCGAGTAAAATCCATCCTCTCATCGCTCTGTGGCCTCCCTTCATCACTTATGAGTCCTCCGATGACAAATTCTAACATAGTTACGCTTCCGCTTGAAAAGTTTATTGAGCCCCAAGAGAGTGTTACCATCCCTTCACAGAGTTAAAATGTAAACAGATGTTGTAAGAACATATAACACTCTGCAGAACATTACAGATGAGACTGAAGGAGACCATTAGGACTCCCACTGGTCGTTTTTTTTTTTTTTTTTTTACACCAATATTTCCAAACAATAAACTTTGTAGTAGGTTTCTACAACATTGGCAATAGAAATGTATCACGAAGATTTTCATTTGGAAATAAATTAAGAGGGAGACCAGTAGTACGTTTGAGACTGTTTTTTTTCATTTAAATCTCATGCAAACACAATAAGGAATTCGGGCACACAAAAATTTATTAAATCCCATTTCTCCGATATCTGTTTCCAAATTGAGAAAATGAAATTTTCATAAATCAACATCCTATAGGACGGGGGTCGAAAAGCAACCGCCAGCGACGCAGTTTTACTCACTAACTAACTTTCTTCAGCCTTTAAAGTAAAGTATTTATACATTTACATACATAAATATATATTTCGCAGGCACAAAAAAATCCTCTATTCTAAAAAAAATAAAAAAATAACTAATGTTACTGCCGCCGCTGCCGTAATTGAATTTATTGTGACCTTTTGACTTTCTCGGCTCTTAATAAAAAACTATTGCATATAAAAACATGAAAACCAGTAGTTTTGTAGAGAAATGTATGATAAAGATGCTAAAGCAGACAGTTTTAAATAGAAGAATTATTTTAAGAGCTATTTAATGCTAAAATCCGTCAAATTAGTTCATTTAAAAAAGTTTTATAGGATCAAAAACTATACATAGAAATTTAACCATCCTTCGGAGGCACATACTTAACTAGATTGTGGTGTGCAATTTGCAAACATTTTTTAAATTCTAATATTTAAATCTAATTTTTTAAGTTTTTTTTTTATTTTTTATTTGAAATTTCATTATCCGAATAGAGATTTAATTTATAATTTGAAATAGCCACTTTTTACGTTGCCAGAATTTAAAAAAACCCAAATAATAATATTTACAAATACTTTTCAATTGACAAATATGTTTACACGTGAATTTTAAAATTAAGCTAAAAAAACATAAAAGCGTAAACACAATACAAAATGCCGAGTATAGTACTAGTACAGATAGACTACTTTGATGATATCCATGATCTTTTGAATTTTGAAAATTGGGAGAATTTCCTGTAAACAATTGAAGAGTGGTGTTACAGAAAACAAGTAATATAAAAACTTTTTTTTAAAGTCAATTCCTACTTGGTCAAATAGAAATTTTTTTCCAGCGATCTACACGCTTCGCCACTGACGGTACTTATTCCTAAATTTATATCCTGCTAAATATCTTACATAAGAGAAATTTTTGAAATGTATTAAAAATTAAATAAAAAATAAATAGCTAAAATACCAAAAATTAATAGCTCGAAAAGTATTTCTCACAAAATTGTTAGACAAACTGCGTTAGAAAGTTAAAAAAATTGTATTTTTCATGATATAAATTTAAAATCTAATGATTATGCCGTTTTTCAAATATTGAATTTCAAAAATTACCAAACTTCACAATAAAGTGCCATAGCGATACGGTTACAGTTAACGATAATACAGTTTTTTTTCAAATATTAATTAATTAATTAAATTTTATTATTTAATTTTAGTTTTATACTTCATTTCTGTTCAAAAGTATAGACTCACTCCACATTTATAGTCTTCTTCGCCCGCGAGCCACCTGATCGTCCGTGAACAGCCCCATTATCTTTTTACGTGTGAAGGTGAGACTATAAATATGGAATGAGTCTATACTTTTGAACAGAAATGAAATATAAAATTAAAATTAATTAATTAAATTTAATTAATGAATTAATATTTGAAAAAACTGTATTATCAATTGTCATCCAGTACAAGTTTTAAAAAATTTATTTGAACTTGATAGGATGAATAGAAAATATTTTATTAACGATTGAAAATTTGAACAAGATATATAAATATATAGAGAGTGTGAGCTAATAGTAGAAATTGAAAAAAACAAACAAACAAACAAACAAAAAAAAAAACAAAAAAAAAAAAAAAAACATTTTTTTTCTCTTCCCGTTTTGCTGAATTCTTTTACAGCAACGATTGTCAGAGCGGCTTCTTTTAAGAATACCAATACGGTGAAGATTTTTTTTTTTTTTTTCAATAACAAATCATTACCGTTTTAAATAGAGCATCTCAGGAATGCGTAACTTGTAATTTTTTTTTTTTTCAAACGTACGGCAAGATTACTGTTGAGAGTTATTTTAGGAAGAGATTTTTTTTTTTCGGAATTATTTTTGAACAGAAGTTTAACAGCATGCCTCTCGGAATAACAATTCATTAAAAATACATGTTTTTACTCCCTCCCCTTTCTTCTTTTTCTTTTTTTGTACATGAGAAGTCCTGACCTGTAACTATGCTTAATAGAAAGATTCTCTTCCGCTCTCTTGTTTTGTTTTATAATCCTGTAACTGTCGAGAAAGAATTCACAGAGAATTTCTTATCTTCGACTCCTAGTTTTTCAAGCACTCCCACGAAGCCTTTGAAGTTTCTTCTGCGAGCTCGTAAAATAGCTGTTCTCTGTTGACAAGTTTCTATAAATATGTCGTTAATTCCCAAACGAAGCGCCCTTTTTGTTTCTCGTTTGTTTCACTTTCTGAATTCAGGGATTCTTTTCTTATGCGTTATTCGAGTCTATTACAGAGGTCTTGAAACCCAAGAGGAGGAAGGCAAAATTCAAGTAAGATTCAAAATTGGCTTAGAATTATTTTTGTTAATTTTTATTTTTCGTTTCTTCGCTACCTCGACACCTACATAAGTACTTCAGATAAGGTCTTTCAGTATTCTCAGGTCTTTCAGTACTCTCTGTTGAGAACTACCGTAAATTCTATATCATAGCTCGTAAAATAACTGTCATAGACTACAACTCTTCCCTGTCACTAACGATCTATCATAAAACATATCATAGAATCTATGATGAAATCTGTCATAGAATCTATCACAGAATCTATCATAGTTCGTAAAACAGCTGTTCTCTGCTGACTAGTTTCTAAAAATATGTCGTTAATTTCTAAACGAAGTGCCGTTTTCGTTTCTCGGTGTTTCACTTTCTGAATTCCTCAATTATTATTTTATGCGTCGTAATTCGAGTCTCTTCCAGAGGTCTTGAACAGAAAGAAGACTCAGGCAAAATTCAAGTAAAATTGAAAATAGGTTTAGAATTAACTTTTGTAATTTTTTTTCTGTCTCTTCGCTATCGCGACACCTACTTCGGTACTTCAATTGAAAATTACCCTCTGTTGAGAACTATCCTAAATTCTATAATAGCTCGTAAAATAACTGTTATAGAATAGACCACAACTGTCCCCTGTCACAAGCGATCACAAAACCTGTGATAGAATCTATGATGAAATCTGTCATAGAATTTATCACAGAATGTATCATATTTCGTAAAATAACTGTTCTCTGCTAACTAGTTTCTAAGAATATGTCGTTATTTCGAAGTGCCCTTTTTGTTTCTTGGTGTTTCACTTTCTGAATTCCTGAACGTTTTTCTTATGCGTATTCGAATCTATTACAGAGATTTTGAACCCTAAGAGAGATCAGGCAAAATTCAAGTAAAATTTAAAATCGATTTAGAATTTTGTGTTAAATTTATTTATTTATTTTACGTTTATTCGCTACCTCGACAGCTACTTAGGTACTACAGATGAAAAGTACTCTCTGTTAAGAACTATAAATTGTATTATAGCTCGTAAAATAGTTCTCATAGACCACAGCTTTCCCTGTCACAAGCGATCTATCATAAAAACTAACATAGGTTCTATGATTAAATATTTCATAGGATCTATCGCCAAAATCTATCATAGTTCGTAAAATAACTGTTCTCTGCTGACTAGTTTCTAAAATATGTCGTCAATTCTTAAACGAAGTTACCTTTTTTTTTTCTCCATTTCTCTTTCTGACTTCCTTAATTATTTTTATATGTGTAATTCGAGTCCATTCCAGAGATCTTGAACATGAAGAGGAGGCAGGCAAAATTCAAGTAAGATTCCAAACAAATTTAGAATAACGAATAAAATTTACGATTTTTTGTTATTATATTTATTTTGTCTCTTTGCCACCTCGACACCGACTTGGGTACTTCACATGAAAAGTACTCTCTGTAGAGAACTGTCAGTGTCACAAGAGATCTATCATAGATTTTATCGCAACTCGTAAAATAGCTGTCATAGACCACAGTTATCCGCTGTCAAAAGCGACCTATCATAAAACCTATTATTACAATCTATGATGAAATCTATCATAGCTCTTAAAATAATTGTTCACTCCTAATTAGATTCTAAAAATATGTCGCTAATTTCTAAACGAAATGCCCTTTCTGTTTCTTTATATTTTATTTTCTAAATTGTTGGTTATTTTCCTATGAGTATTTCACATCTATTGAGAGATCTTGAACTCTGTGGAAGTACCGACTCGTCAGAGGGTTGGTTCACAATCACTTTACTGTCAGTATTTTCAAAAACTAAATTTATCTTTGTTTAACCACAAAAAAATCCACGATTAGTTAAAGCCAAATTTAATATACTAAAATTCTAGTAGCAAACTGATTGTGAACCACCTGACGAGTCGCCACTGCTGTGGATTCTCAGTGAATAGGAGGTAGGGTAAATTCTGATACGAAATAGATTTGATAAAATAAATGACATGTCTTTTTTAATTAAATTATTTTTTGTATTAGTATTTACCTTAATACCTACTTGTGTTCTTCAAGTGAAAAAGTATTATCTACAGAGAACTATCATAAGAGATATATCATAAATTTCATCTTAGAATCAGAATGTATCATAAAATCTCTAATCATAGAAATCTGTCATACAATCTATGATACAATTTATCATAGCTTGTAAAATAGTTGTTGAAAAGTATACTAATAACTGTACGGCTATAAAAATGTCGCTCATTTCTAAAGGAAGTGCCCTTTTTGTTTCTATGTACTTTACCTTTTTAAATTTCTGGATTATTTTCTAATGAGCAATTTGAGACTATTACCAAGGGGTAAGATCCCAAGGAGTTCATTATTTAGCGGATTTGGTAAAATGAAAGAAATGTAATGTTTTTAAAGTTAAACATTGATAAGAAAGTACTCTCTATTCAAACCTATCACAAGAAGCATGTACATTTTCATTTATTTTTTTAACTATAAAGCTTCTATCACTTTTAATTCAAGTATTTTGTTTTTTAAAATTTAAGAATACGTTTAAGAACGGCACAAATAATTTTTATTACACTCTATAATTTTAGACGTTCTTCTGTCTTTGTGAAATGCTGTTTAACTTGCAAACTGTTGCTAAAAAAAAAGAGGAGTGTGAATATTTTTTTTAAATCACATTCACATTGAGCCCACCTTATCAAATTTCCGTTGTTATTCCAATTCCGAATTCTTTCTTGGAAAAACACATCTTTGAGAAAATCCCGCGTTTATTTATAAAGCAAAACATTTTTCGACCATATGCCACATTAGACTCTCTTGAAAACGACAGAAAAAAAATTCCTTGGAATAAAGAGACTGCAGGAGAAAAGAAAATCCACAGACAGAAACTAAGGGGGAGCGAGTGGGGCATGTGCCCCGGTAGAATTGGACCCGCGACAGAGTAGAAGAGGGCACCAAAAGAAGATTTGGTTCATCGTTCGGTACAAAAAACAAATTACGAACTTTAGGCAAAAATGGCATCGAATCGGACAATCGAAAGGAAAGATGTATTCACTAATTTTATACTTTTGGCTTCGGACAGGGCCAGTTTTTTTCATTAGGTGACCGCCTAAGTTTTCTTAAAACAATACTTGAATTCATCCAAGATAATTGAAGATATACTGTCTCAATTAGATGCGAACTGATTCCGTATTTCGGACCTTATCATAACTAGTGGCTCTAACCAGGGCCCTATTTAATTACAAGATTCTGCGTTTAAATAAGGCAAAGACTACTTTCGGAAATAATGGCATTCAAAAATAAGAACCAGTATGAACCAGTGTACATCTTAAATAATAATAACAATAATAATAATCAGTCGTTTTGTGAAGAAGAGTTTTTTCAAGAAATTTTCTAATAAACAACAGATTTACTTTTTAAGACTTTAAAAAGCAAAAACGTAATTGTCCATACAATACATAAGAACAGTTATCATGAAATATATAAGGACAGTTATCATGAAATATATCTAGTTGAAGACTGATCACCAGGTCAGTTTTCTTGTTATTTGTTGCATCTCCAGCTTAATTTGCGGCGATTTCACTGCATATTATATATTATCATAAACTATTATTATTTGCTACTTGAATTATACAATGTTATTTAAATATTGTGTGCATACTGTATATTATTATATAAAAAAAAATATCCTTCAATATCTGAAGCTCATCATACAAAATTTTTCTTTACTATCCCCCCTTGGTATTCTTCTTCGGAAAAACACACATCCCTGAAACAATCCCCGCGCATTTTATAAAGCAAAACATTTTTCGCAAAATGACGTCAGCATTACGCACGGACACGTTTGTCTTTTATAATATAGATATATAGATGACAAAACTTGCCTTATATATAGATAGATATAAAAAAGAAGTGATTGCATCATGTCTATTTCTAAAGAAAGCAACCCAAAATTCTTTAAAAAAAATACTGAATACTTCCTTTAAAAAATCTTGTCGTTTTCTGAAGAAGAGTTATTTTAAGAAATTTTCTAATAAATAACAGATTTACTTTTTAAGACTTTAAAGAACAAAAATGTAATTGTCTAAACAATACATAAAGACTTATCGTGAAATACGTAAAAACATCATGCGGAATAGATCTAGTTGAAGATTGATCAGTTTTCCTTGTTATCTGTTGCTTCTCCAGCTTAATTTGCGGCTATTTCACTCCATATTATATATTAGCATAAACTATTATTATTTGCTACTTGAATTATACAATGTTATTCAAATATTGTGTGGCCTACTGTATATTATAATATAAAAATATCCTTCAATATCTTACGCCCATCATAAAAAAAAAATTCTTTACTATCCCCTTTGGAATTCTTCTTCGGAAAAACACACATCCCTGAAACAATCCCCGCGGGTATTTATAAAGCAAAACATTTTTCGACCATATGGCATGCTCTCTTAAAAACGACAGAAAAAAAAAAAAAAAAAATACATGGAATCAGGACTTTGTGGAAAAAAGGAGATTTAGCGTGAAGGAAGTGACATCTATTTACGGAAAGCTCTTCTTGCGGGGGTGCCATTCAGGGCGGAATTTTTATATATTTATTATTATTTTCTGTTTCTTGCACCACCCTTATTCTCACTTCACTCATGGGTAGCCCGAACAAAGGATCTGGCAGTTCTTGTGTACACGTTTGCTATCTCATCCATCATTTTATTTGAGGTATTACGGGACTAAATGTCTTTATCATTTTTTTGCTCTTCTGTCTTTTCTATGAAGATACGTGTCTCTTTTAGATGAGTTCCTTTAGGGATTGGAGTGTTGTGTTTCTTAAGTCTTTAAAGAAGAAAGGTATCGAAGAAATTTAAGTTGTTAGCACTTGTAATGCAGTTTTCTTGTTAGGCTATTATGGTATTAAGAAGGTTTTGTTTTTGGAAAACTGTTTTTCTAACCTTTTTTTCGCCCCCTCAAAATGATTTTGATATGAAGAAGTGTGGAAAAATGACTCAGAATCGATTTGTGACGATTCCAATTGTCAAAATATTTAAAAAATATACGCTTAATTTAATATTTTATGTGTTAAAACCTGATGAACTGTGAGTAATATTTTAACACTTCACATAAAATTAAGTATATATTTTAAAAGTATTTAGACAACTAAGAAAAAAAAAGAGACATCCTTTAATAAGAGTACACAGAAAAAAGAAGTTAAAGCTGTTAATTACCCGAGGAGATATTTTAAATATACGAATGAATTCCACTTCCATACGTTTAACATTATGATGTATCGACTACTCTGATCATAAGAGTAGGTGAAGTTTTGATTGTGAACGTAGTTTTTGTCCACTAATTGTCCATGTGCGTAAAAGTGATCAAGGCTATCTTTCTTTAACTTTCGATGAATGAGTGTGAAAACCTCGGAACTTGTGAATTTCTACTTTGTATGGATATTTATGCAAATTTTTACATCTGATCAATCGATGTGTTAGTATGTAAGCATCGGCATGCGTTGGAAAAGTGGAACTTGGATCGAGTTTCTCCTCCCCGTAAGCTAATGTTAGATCCGGCTATTGTGCTCACCTATCTGAAGCTAAGAAAGGAGAGTACCAGTTGGTAAGCGAATATTATGTAATTTCCTGCTAATTGAAAATAAAGTTAATTCGGTGCTCACGGAGCGCCATTTTCAGTAGTAGCCTAGGCGTACATCTTCCCATCAGAGTTCGACTAGCTTGTAGAAGCGGACATTAAATATTTGATGAATGTATCTTGACTTGCGGCACCTTCAAAGTTGTAAGTTACGTTTTGAGTTCTTTATAATTGATATTTGAAGATGTAATTGCTGAGTGAAGTTTCGTGGAATCTAATTTCTTTTGACCTAAGGAAAATTAGTGGAGTCCTTTCTCTAAATCCCTGCCCACTTAAGATTTTAATAAACTTGACTTTGAATTTTTATACGTCTTGTGCTCTATTCCGGCTGACTAGCCTTGTTCACTATCACTAACAGCGACATGACTGTTACAACATTAACGGGGAGAATTCAGAAGTTGACTGTGACTAACACCCTTAAGGCGCTTGGCGCGTTCATAGAATCACCATAGTTAGGAAATATATCTCTTTGATTGGTGATGAAATTGATCTATGTCACTTATTGCACAAAAATCATGTTACAATAAGAAAAAGCCTAGGCCTTGGGGAATTTTTTGGTGCCTTTTACCTTTATATTGACTAATTAAATTAATGATCAGTTACATATCTTTATTATATAATTTAGAGGCCCTGGCCAAATACCCAGTTTGCCCACGCGATAATACGACCCTGTCAGAAACTTAACATTTTACGAATCCATATATATTATTAAAAAAAAAAAAAATTACACTGTTACGGAAAATCTTTTCAACATCAAAGCCACAGCATTAAAGCACGTATAGTTTAACTTACTGAGAAATCTCCAACATCAAACAAGGTCAGGACGTAAAAAAAGAAAAAAACAAAACAAATAAAAGGACTATTTGAAAAATAGCCCTACCATATAATATTTTTCAAATCGCAGTCTTCATCAGGTGCAGGTGATGACAGGTACAAGTTCTGGATGAGCTTATCAAAACCCACACCCCCTGTCTTACTTTTTTTTTTCTTACTCCTTCCCTTGATTAAATCTTTCTCCGGCAATAGGTTGGCTCATTAACGCTGATTTCAATCTAACTTCCTCAACTGCCAACATTCTCAGCCCATCTTATCACCCACCGTAATCAAGTAACACGAGAAAAGTCACCCGCAAGTAATCAATTCTTTTCGCCGATAAAAAACAACTGCCCAGGTGAAACTTGCTTTTTTGTATCGTATGAGAGGGCAGTTTTGGGGGGCAGTTTTTGTTAGTAGATGCATACGTATATTATCTTGTTATTAATTAAACACTAATAAAATATATTGTTGTTCAAAAATAAATTTTCAGTCGTGTTTCATTCGTGTGCTGCAGGTTGCATAGACTGGAGCTTCAGATGAATTTGAATGCCTCGGTTAAGTTTTGTTAAACATACATTGTGTTAATTATTTTGTCCTGTATTGCTTTCTTGTTTAAGCTTTAAAACAAAAAAAAAATCATTTTTTCCCTCCAGATTCATCTTGTTATTAATTAAACACTAATAAAATATATTGTTGTTCAAAAATAAATTTTCAGTCGTGTTCCATTCGTGTGCTGCAGGTTGCATAGACTGGAGATTCAGATGAATTTGAATGCCTCGGTTAAGTTTTGTTAAACATGCGTTGTGTTAATTATTTTGTCCTGTATTGCTTTCTTGTTTAAGCTTAAAATAATAATAATAATAATTTTTCCCCTCCAGATTCATAATTAAATGAACTACAAGGTAATTAAAATATTATAAGAACTATATTGTTAATAAAATTGATAAAATGAACGCATAATTGTAAGAAGTTGATAAATCCGTTAAATATTTCCTAAACTGCCAACATTCTCAGCCCAGCTTATCGCCGACCGTAATCAAGTAACACGACAAAAGTCATCCGCAAGTAATCAATTCTTTTCGCCGATATTAAAAAACAAGTGCCCAGGTGAAACTTGATTTTTTGTATCGTATGAGAGGGCAGTTTTGGGGGGCAGTTTTTGTTAGTAGATGCATACGTATATTATCTGTTATTAATTAAATACTAATAAAATGTTATAGTTCAAAAATCAATTTTCTATCGTGTTTCATTTGTGTGTTGCAGGCTGGAGCTGCAGATGAATTTGAATGCGCATAGGCATAGAGTTTTGAAAATTATTGGTGGAGCTCAACTTGAATATAACTCTTTTCCACACAGATACGTGTATGTGTGTATAACATAGATTGATTATCAATTTAATATTGCTTTTTGTAAATTTTCTTTTAAAGAAATTAAACAGAATCTTATATTGATAAAGAAATCACAAGTTAGATGAAAAGGTATGGTAATGTAAAATTTCGAATGTACAGTCCTATTTATAAAATTGTATACTCGCTATCATCATTCGCGAATCATTTATAATAAAAGTACATCGGAAGTTGATTTAGAAACGCCTTTTTCAGAGAATGGTTATTTCTTGCATATTTTCATTTTTTATATATTGCCTTTTGTCTATAAAAGTTTAAACGCTTAGTATTTTAATTAACAAAATAGAATTTAAAGGGAAAATAATTTATTACTGTTGCTCAGCTCTGAAACAAAGGAAAAAGGTGGGAAAATCACAAAATTCAACAAAAGACTATCTACCGCAAAAATACACAATAAAAATTCCATAGCAATTATTGGTGGGGCTCGTGCCCCATTAGCTTATACAAGTCTACACCTATGCGAATGCGGCATAAATTCGTTAAAACTTTAAAAAATCATTAAAAAGAAACAAATTATGCTAAAAAATTGCGGTTTGCAGGAATGGGATTAGAGGAAGATGCGAATTTTTTTAAATAACAAAAAATTTTTGGTTCAAAAATTACTGATAGATGGCGCTGCATGAATAATATAAAGAAGATTTATGCAAATCAGGCTGTCAAAAAACCCCCTCTATACACATAAATTTTTCATTCGATGCCAGTATGCTATCGTTACCAGATCAAGCGTTGCTGGTTAAGCTCTTTTACAAGAACGGAGAATCAATCGCAATGCGCAAATTCTGCACTTCAAAACGACTGTAGACGAGAAAAGGGTCTGTTTTATGTGCTGGGATACTGAAGCTTGTCAGACGCTTCGCAGAAATGGGTTTTTCTACTGTAAGCCTAATTTGCATACAACTGCTTTATGCAATTATGCATGTCAGCGCCATCTATCGGTAATTTTTTTAACCACAACTTTTTTGTTATTAAAAAAAATCCGATCTCCCTCCAACCCCATTCCTGCAATTCGCAATTTTTTAGCGTGATTTGTTTCTTTTTAACGAATTTTTAAAGTTTTACCAACTTATGACGTACCCGCGGTACATTGTGTTAAGGCTGTTTTTAAATCCAAACTGGTTACTTTCCGACACATTTTTAAAATTCATTTTTGTTCGCAACGTACCAAATTGTCAGATTCTCTTATTAAGAAACTGTGTAATCGAATTGTTTTCCCGTTATTCTGTAAAGACACAGGATTTTTCAGAAAATGATATCAAAGTTGGAGTTTTGAACCAAATTTACGAATGTTTCCGTTTAAGAGGTTACTTCACTCAAACGAAAACACCCGCTCGCTAATGTTAATCCTCAAGGAGGAAATATTTTAAGATATCTCGTTCGCATTCCAATATTTTTAAATTTTTTTTTTTTTTTTTTTTTTTTTTTTTTTTTTGCATTGGATAGCTGAAGTCAATCTCAATGCTTTGTACTTTTTCGATTTTGATTACAAGTTTTTTTTTTTAATAAGATACTTTCACTTTCGGAACCGGTTTTGAAAGTGAAAGTATCCCCAATTAAAAAAAACTGCAACAAAAATCGAAAAAGTACAAAGAAGCGTGCATAGAAATTGACTTCAGCTATCTAATGAAAAAAAAATCATTTAAAAATATTGAAATGCGAACGAGATATCTTAAAATATTTCCTCCATGAGGATTAACATCAGCGAGAGGATGTTTTCGTCTGAGTGAAGTAGCCTCTTAAGCATATCAAAACGAAAATTCATTTTTTCCCCCAGCAGATCCATAATTAACTCAATTACTAAATAATTAAAATATTATCAAAACTATATTGTTAAAAAAATTGATAAATGAACGCCTAATTGTAAGAAGTTAGTAATTTCTTTAAATCAACCACCGCATAATCAAGAAACACGAGAAGTGCCACTCGCAATCACAAGTAATCCATTTCTTTCCACAGATGAAAAATATGCCCAGACGAAATTTGCTTATTCGTATCACATGATAAGGCATTTTTAGGCCAGTTTTTGTCAAAAGATGCACACTCAAATTATATTGCATTTCCAATTAAATAAACACTTGGGACAATTCTATTCCCCAAAAATAAATCTTTCTCTAAAGGTCGGCGAGTTTTAATGCTGCAGCTGAATTTAAAGTCATTTGATTTTTTTTTTTTTTTTTTTTTTTTTTTTTTTTTACTTTTATAAACTGAGCGTAAAACCGACAGAGTGAAAAATCCCCGTCCAAGCCGGTAACCGAACCTGAGCTCTTGGAATAACGCATCAAGGCTCTACCACTGAGCTACGAGGACGATACCCAACTTGGCATCGGTGTCGCTTCAATTCGTCGCGCACAATTCATCGCGGAACTAATCATCGCCCACAATTCATGGCATTGTCAATTCGTCGCGGCGACAACTCATCGCAGCGTCAATTCATCGTGGTGTCAATTCGTCGCGATGTCAATTCGTCGCAACGAAAATATTTTTGAAGGCTATGATGATAAAACTAAAGGTAATGTAGTAAAATTATTTAATGATAATTTGTTTTTTAGATATAGAGAATTATAACTAACAATTTACATCATTAAATAATTTTACTAAATTATATTTACTGTTATCATCATAGCCTTCAAATATATTTTCGTTGCGACGAATTGACACCACGACAAATTGACGCTGCGAAAGAATTGACTCTGCGATGAATTGTGCGCGATGAATTCTGCGCGACGAATTGACGCAGAACCCTATAGTATGTTTGAAAGCGTTTCATAATCCATACTTGAATTTGCTTTATTATTTTATTTACGAAAATAAATAAGCCGTTCACGGAACGCTTAGTGATGCCTGGCGAAATCAATGATTCCGCGAAAGCTGAGTTGAAAAACGCTGTTCTAGAGAACATAAATAACATAAAAAAAGAAAAAGAGAGAGAGAGAGAAAAGAAAAACAAAGATATGGCAACGAATAACACACTGTAAGCCGTAAAATAACCTTCTTCTGAAAAAAACATTAAAGCACGAGATATTCTAGACGAGATAATCAAGATAAATGATCAAGATTGCTGTTTTCAGATAAAATATAATGCAATTCGTAAAGCAAAATGTAAATTAAATGTAAAAAAAAAAGAGAGAGAGAGAGAAAAGAAAAACAAATATATGGCAACGAATAACACATTGTAAACCGTAAAATAACCTTCTTCTTAAAAAACATTAAAGCACCAAATATTCAAGATGAGATAATCCAGATAAATGATTAAGATTGCTGTTTTCAGATAAAATATAATGCACTTCGTAAAGAAAAATGTAAATTAAATGTAAAAAAGAGAGAGAGAAAAGAAAAACAAATATATGGCAACGAATAACACATTGTAAACCGTAAAATAACCTTCTTCTTAAAAAACATTAAAGCACCAAATATTCAAGATGAGATAATCCAGATAAATGATTAAGATTGCTGTTTTCAGATAAAATATAATGCAATTCGTAAAGCAAAATGTAAATTAAATGTAAAAAAAAGAGAGAGAGAAAAGAAAAACAAATATATGGCAACGAATAACACATTGTAAACCGTAAAATAACCTTCTTCTTAAAAAACATTAAAGCACCAAATATTCAAGATGAGATAATCCAGATAAATGATTAAGATTGCTGTTTTCAGATAAAATATAATGCAATTCGTAAAGAAAAATGTAAATTAAATGTAAAAAAAAAGAAAGGAAGAAAGAAATGAAACAAAAATTCCATCAAAAGGAAGTAATTAGCAAATACTGAGCTAAAATTGAACACATGTTGCTTCTATCTATACTAATATTATAAAGCAGTAAAGATTGTTTGTTTGTTTGTAGGGGGTAATCTCTGGAACTACTGAAGCGAGTTCAAAAGTGATGGTGGCAAATTGATGGTGACAATCCCTGCTCCAACATGGGCTATATTTTATGTCGGTTCCACTACCCCCAGGGGGGTGCAGGAGAGAAAAACGTTCTAAAATTTCGATTTTTTTTTTATACTGAAGGAGCTAGAAACATGAAATTTGGCATGGTAGTTACTTAAAGATGTAAATGCTCTCTAAGAACAAATTCAAAAAAAAAAAAAAAAAATCGAAATTTAAAAGGGTGAGATGAGCGAAAAGCGTTCTAAAAACATTCTAAACTACAATTTCTATGGAGTCTCTGGAACTACAGAGCCATTTTTAAAAGTGATGGTGGCAAATTGATGGTAACAGTCGCTGCTGTAACATAGGCTATATTTTATGTCGGTGCCACTACCACAGGGGGGTGCAAAAGCGAAAAACGTTCTAAAATTTCGACTTTTTTATACTGAAGGAGCTAGAAAGTTGAAATTTGGCATGGTAGTTATTTATAAGATGTAAATGCTCTCTAAGAACAAATTCTAAAAAAATTCGAAATTTAAAAGGGTGAGATGAGCGAAAAGCGTTCTAAAAACATTCTAAATTACAATTTCTATGGAATCTCTGGAACTATAGAACTGTTTTCAAAAGAGATGGTGGCAAATTAATGGTGACAGTTCCTGCTGTAACATAGGCTTTATTTCATGTCGGTGACACTACCCTCAGGGGAGTGCAAGACCGAAAAGCGTTCTAAAACATTCTAAATTACAATTTCTATGGAGTCTCTGGAGCTACCGAACCCTTTTCAAAAGTTATGGTAGCAAATTGATGGTGACAGTCCCTGCGGTAACATAGGCTATATTTTAAATCGGTGCCACTACCACAGGGAGATGCAAGAGCGAAAAATGTTCTAAAGTTTCGATTTTTTTTATACTGAAGGAACAAGAAACTTGAAATTTGGCATGGTAGTTATTTATAAAATGTAAATGCTCTCTATGAACAAATTCTTTACAAAAAAAAAAAAAAAAAAAAAAAAAAAATCGAAATTTAAAAGGGTGAGATGAGCGAAAAGCTTTCTAAAAACATTCTAAATTGCAATTTATATGGAATCTCTGGAACTACAGAACCATTTTCAAAAGTGATGGTAACAGTCCCTGCTGTAACATAGGCTATATTTTATATTGGTGACACTACCACAGGGGGAGGGGGGGATGAAAAAGCGAAAATCGTTCTAAATTTTCTATTTTTTTTTTTTTTTTTTTTTTTTTTTTACATTAGTGTGGCTTAATTAGTAATTTCTGAATTTTCTGTGGCAGTAAAATTTCCTCTAATGAAAATAGGCCAACGAATACCACTTGGCATTTTTTAAGAATTACGAGAGCAAAGTCGCGGGTTTTGCTAGTAGTTAATAAAAATCTAAAAAATAACAAGAACATAATTTTCCGAAAATCAAATAAAAATATCGTTAACACCAAAAAGGAAATTTAAGAAAAAATCCCCCATAACTGCCGCGAATTATTCCCGAATTTTCATGAAATATCATGAATTAGAATTATCGGAAGTATACTGCAGCTAAAAATGTTACAATAACTTCTGTACTTCTGGCATGCGACGCTCAGTGTGAATAAATGCAGCCTTTATTCAATAGTGTTGCCAACAAAATGCCTGCTGATTACTCTCATTAAAGCCTTAATTTTTTTCCCCATTTTCTTCTAATGCGGAAGTATTTTTTTTTTACTTTCTGAAAGTGGCTCATCTTCCACCATAACATTGGTAACTGGAGAAAATCAGTCAAAAGTAATAAATTCTTTCGGGGAGGAAAAATGCCAACTATGCAAACATTAGTAACTTAATAGGTTCCATCAGGGTTTTTTTGCATGCACTTATTTTAAAGAAAAACTCTGAAGTACATTTAAAGAAGGCATTAAGCAAGCACACATAAAGAGATCATTTGTAATTTAAAATACAGTATAACCTCGATTTAACGATTTTCTCATTTTAACGAGAGTGGAACTTCGGGTATTATGAAATAGTCGGATAATACGGAATGCCAGAATTTCTGTTTGGTAAAATACTGCCACCAAGCGGTAATATCATGAACTACTTAAGAACGTTTCCAGAATGTTCCCCCAGAATGCGCAGTTCGTCGGTCGGCATCAGGGAACATTGTGTGAATAAATATTTATTTTTCATGTTTGGAAAGTTTCACAAAATATTTTTTCAATATTTTTTAATTCATTATTAGAAGTAATATTTTTACATTGAAATTAAGTAAAAATGTATACCGAAATAATAACAGTTTATTCGCTTTTAGCTCGCGATTTACACCAATTAACATTGTGTATTTTTTCTTCCCAAACCGCGCGTATTACTGCTTATTTTATTGTTTATTACTGTTAATTTTACGGTATAATACTGGCAGCTGAGATGCCAGTATTATACTGTAAAAAAAAAAAAAAAAAAAAAAAAAAAATCAGTGTAACTTAACTATCCAATGAAAAAAAAAAAAATCATTTAAAAATACTGAAACGCGAACGAGATATCGTAAAATATTTCTCCCATAGGATTAACATTAGCGAGCGGGTGTTTTCGCATGAAGTAGCCTTTTAAGGTTATGGGGGCCTCCTGAAATGGGGGTGAGGGGCAGGATAGCTAGCTCTGCGTCTCGCGTAAATCGGGACACATGACAATACTATCCCAGCGTCTTACTAATATATTTAAATGGCCCTAACTTAACCGCTGTTAGAAGTCTTGCCGAATGTATTTTAATGTTTTAAAGACATATATAAAAAAAAAAAAGGCAAACGCGCAAACAAAATGTTCTTCGGTTGCAGTGTTTTAATAAAGGTATGCCCTATAATTGGGATTTGACATCTTTCCAAGAGAGATTTTATGTCTTTTCTCAGCCTGTTAAGCACAACAGATTTTCACTACAATCTCCAAAACTTATTTCACAGACAGTGCACAAAAACAATGTGTTTCTTGGCATCTAACCAATGTCTGAAGTCAATTTGGCCATTTAAAAAAAAAAAAAATACACATTCTCATTAATAGTCTCATAAATTCCACTATTTCGTCGCAGATAAGCTAACTTATAAAAAAAAAAAAAAAAAAAAATACTTTAAACGAAAACAGCTTGAAAAGCGTAATAAAATGAACGCTGAATGCATTTTGCTTAATATTAGACTTGACTCCCTCTTCGCTTGACGTTTATTCGCTTCTTAGTAATACAATTGTTTTCCCCCTGCTCAATTTTTAAAGATTATTATGTACTGAACAGTTATAATTATTTTCCGTCGATGACACTTGGAAGTATTTGGAGGCCATATAATTAAAGGTTATTTTTGTCGCTTTTCACGCCTTCAATTTTGTTTGAGTCATACTTTTTTATGTTACTTTATTTTGTGGATGCAAATATAGCTTAGGTAGGATTTTCTTTCGAGAAAAATAATGATTAGATTGAACTAAGAGAGACTTAATTACAGAATTTCTAGATGTTAAAGAAATTTTTTTATAAAACTTGTGGTCTTTTGATAATCTAAATGTGCATTGCGCATCGATTGTGTATGTATTATAACATAGGTTTGATTTTTAGTGTTCGAATATCGTATAAAAATCAATTTATACTAGAAAATGAAAACATATGAAAAAAGTGTACAGCATATCATAGAATCTGAGATCACTGTATCAATAATGAAATCAGGGAGTGGGACATGTTTTTCATCAATTTACTGAAACTTTTCACTAAATATCTTTATAATTGGGAAAATGTTTTGAAGATTTTAAATATTTTTTAACTTATTGAGATATGTTGATTTGCATATCTTACCGCTTTTCAGCATAATCTACTGGTTTGATATATTTTATTATTATTATTATTTTACAGTTTATTATTTTTTAAATCTTTATTTTCTGGAGAGAAAATAAGCATTTAGATATTTTATTATTATTATTATTATTATTATTATTTTACATTTTATTATTGTTTAAATCTTCATTTTCTGGAGAGAAAATAATCATACATATAAAATATATATATATACTGAATTTGTTTCTCTTCCCCCTATACTTTTTCTGGGCCGTCTCTACTATGTTCTCTTCATTTTCTTTTTCGGCTTCTTTCCTTCTTACCTCTCCCCCCCCCCCTCCCCCCGTATCTTTTTTTTTTATTATTTAAGAAAAATGATTTGGAAAGGTTATTAAACCGCGGATATTCAAAAGAGAATTTAGATGATAATTTCATTGTTCATTTCATTACTTAATTTCATATTATTAAATTTTTGACAAATAGAAGTCTCAAATCTGCTTTTTATTTCAAGATATTACAATCAAGATATCTTATCAAGATATCACCTCTCTTTCCGAAAGATTTTCGATATAATTTAAATAACTGTTTTCCCTCTGCTCAATTTTAAAGATTATTATGTACTGAACAGTTATAATTATTTTCCGGCGATGACACTTGGAAGTTTTTGGAGGCCATATAATTAAAGGTTATTTTTGTCGCTTTTCACGCCTTCAATTTTGTTTGAGTCATACTTTTTTATGTTGCTTTATTTTGTGGATGCAAATATAGCTTAGGTAGGATTTTCTTTCGAGAAAAATAGTGATTAGATTGAACCTAGAGAGACATAATTACCGAATTTCTAGCTGTTAAAGAAAATGTTTCAAAGTTGTTGGTCGCTTGATAATCTGAATGTTCATTGCCTAATCGTATTGTGTATTTTTCTACACGTGAAAATGTTTTGGAGATTTTCAGTATTTTTTAAATTATTGAGATCTGTTGATTTGGATATCTTACCGGTATTCAGCATAATCTACTGATTTGAGATATTTTATCATTATTATTATTATTATTACTAGCCGCCACTGGCGACCAGTTTGGTCTCCCTTAAATGTATGTTAAACATTGCAACACGTTACATTTATTCATAATTTAATTTTCCCTTAATCCTTCACCAAATCGGAAGATTCTAATAGACAAATCATGAACTTTTGCGATCATGGTAGCATTTCGCATATTTTTGGGGCACAGGTGTCACATACGCACATACGCGATTTTCCCCCCCCGTCAATTTGGCGAAAACTTTGTTATGGAAATTGTTGTTTATTTACTTTTATTTTTTATTTTAATTCTATAAATTATTTTTGATATGTATAGCAATATTTATTTACATGAAACTATCGTTTATTTATTTTTATTTCCTTTTTTAATTATGAGCATTTTTGTTAGCCGGGAGCAGATGATAAATCGCCAAATATTGTTCCCATCACCATCATTCATCCTACATTAATTTAATTTTAAATTATAAACCTGTCACTTATTTCATTTAAAATATTTAACTTTAATCTAAAATGCTTATATTACATAAATTTAAAATACATGCCGTTCACACTTTTCATTTAAAATAGAAAATAAATAAATAAATAAGAAATAATCTCATTAATCAAAACATTTGATTTCAAAATCAAAGTATCGTTTCTAATTTGTACACGCGATAAATAAAAGCTGTATCAGCGATTTTAAAAATGCTAGAAATCTGATTCATTAAATATTATTACATGAGTTCAATTTGCGTCAAGAAAAGATCCGGAAGGAAGTTGAGTTGTATAGCACATAATTATGGTAAACTTTGATTATCTCACTGGTGTGAATTATTTTTATGGCGCGAGGCAGCAGTCTAAAAATTCATTCGCGGAGAACTTGCTTTGCGAATGATTACCTCCATGGTTTAATATTTTAAATGTTCACGACGAATCAATCTTTTTTTTTTGTTTACTTTCATGAATAGAGAATTTGAACTGCGAATCTAATTTCGACTGAAGTTATTGCAGAATATATACATAATTGAACGTAAGCCATCTCTCAAATATTAATTTATTTTGAACGATCTTTCTTAAAATGTAACTTTTATGCAGTTTTATTCGAAAAAATAATTTTGAATAAAAATGGCCGCCTGGCATATGAAAGAGTGAAACGGCCATCCCGGAACTGTTGATGACAGTCACATGACTTACGCTTTTATTTTAGAAGATTATTATTATTATTATTATTATTATTATTTTATTTTACATTATTTTATTTTTTATCATCTTTATTTTCTGGAGAGAAAATAATCAAGCATTTTTAAAATATACGCTGGATTTGTTTATTTTCTTCTTATAACTATTCTAAGCTGTCTCTAGTTATGTTATCTTTCTTCATTTTCTTCTGCTGCTTCTTCTCTCCATCTCTCTCTTTTTTTGAAAATAAAAATATTTAGTAAGGTTATTAAACTACAGAGATATTTAAACAGAATTTAGATGATAGTTTCATTGATAATTTCATTGCTTATTTTCATATTATCAAAATTTTGACAAATAGAAGTCTCACATCCACTTTTTAATTCAAGATATTCTCATCACCTCTCCTTCCGAAAGACTTTCGATATAATTTAAACAATTGTTTTCCTCTGTTCAATTTAAAAAGATTATTATGTACTGAACAGTTATAATTATTTTCTAAAGATAACACTCGAAGTTTTTAGAGGCCATATAATTAAAGGTTGTTTTTCTCGTTTTTCACGCCTTCAATTTTGTTTGAGTCATACTTTTTTTTATGTTACTTTATGTTGTGGATCCAAATATAGCTTATTGTAGGCTTTTCTTTAGAGTCAAATTGCGATTAAATTGATCCTAGAGAGACATAATTACACAATTTCTACATTTTAAAGAAAATGTTTCAAAGCTGTCGGGTGCTTGATAATGTGAATGTGCTTTGCGCATCGATTGTGTATGAATTATATTAGGTTGTTGCAAAAGTTCTGTTGTATTTTAATACATACTTTTAATACCTTTAATACCGGTAAAATTTTAATACACGATAACTTTATTATACCTGCTTGCTTTGAACTGATAGGTGAAGTTATCAGGTATTAAAACTTTACTGGTATTAAATGTATTAAAATTCGGTATTGAAATACGACAGAATTTTTGCATCAACCTAAAAACATTGATTTCATTTTCAGTGTTTGAATAGATAAAAATCAATTAACATGAAAAGAAAAATACAAGCACATGCAAAAAGTGCATAGCATGACTAGATAACATTTGTCATAGACTCTGAGATCGCAATATCAATAATGAAATCAGGGAGTGAAAAATGTTTTCCATTAATTTATTGAAACTTTAACTAAATATTTTTATAATTGTGAAAATGTTTTAAAAGGTTTTAAATATTTTTTTAATTATTGAGATCTGTTAATATTCATATCTTACCGCTATTCAGCATAATCTACTGGTATGAGATATTTTATTATTATTATTTTACATTTTATTATTTTTTAAATCTTAATTTTCTGGAGAGAAAAAAGCATGCCTTTTTAAATATAGGCTGGATTTGTTTCTTTTCTTCTTATAATTATTCTCGACCGTCTCTTGTATGTTATCTTTTTTCTTTTTTTTTTCTTCTCCACCCCCCCCCCCAACCCCACCCCTCTTTTTTTTTTTTTTTTTTTTTTTTTTTTTTTTTTTTTGAGAAAAATGATTTATTAAGGTTATTAAACCGCAGATACTCAAAATAGCATTTAGATGATAATTTCATTGCTTCTTTTCATATTATTAGTATTTTGACAAATAGAATTCTTACATCCACTTTTATTTCAAGATATTCTCATCACCTTTCCTTCCGAAAGAGTTTCGATAAAATTTAAACAGACAGTTACTTTGGTATTAAAAAACTAGGTATAAAAAACTTTGGGTTTTTGCTTGAGAATACATTTACAATCCCTCTCAACAAAGAACATCTCCAGCAGACACTCGATGTAACGACCGCCCATTATAGGAACTTTCTAATTATAACAACCGGTCGAAAAAACCCAATATATGTAATAATTCACGCATCATTATTCTTACATCCACTAGAACAATTTATTGGCCATATGTCTCAATATAATAAGCCTTTCCAACTTTTCTACCGATAGTAAGATTTGAGATTGTGCGCTAGAAAAACTTCACGATATTTCAGAGTATTTCAACAAGAACATGGGTGAAAAGTATATGAAATACATATTATTGTCATCTATGAATGTTCGAAGGACACTAAACCTTCTGTATCCAGAATTATTCTAATAGGTATTAGAAAAAGGTTTACTTCATATAAAATTGGTTGTTTTCTTATCTGTAAAAGTCAAATTTAGTTCAATGAACAGTACTTTGAAACTTATTAAAAAAAAACATCTATTATGTATCTATAGGTATCTGGTTGAGAAAAGAGATTTTATCCAAGGTTTTACAATTTCATTAAAAAAAAATAAAAAAAATGGAACCAATTCAAACTTAAATTAATCTTCTGAAAAATGAGTTAAGTTCGCATTCAAATTGAAAATATTTGAAACAAATATGCTCAATTCCAACTCATTTCTAAAAAGGAGCGTAACTCACTAAGGATTCAACTTTTTTCATAAAAAAAAAAAAAAAAAAAAAAAAAAAGATGAAAAGAAAAAAAGACGAAAAAAATGGGTAAGAAAAGTATATTAGAACTTTTTACTTTCCAAATTTGAAATTGTTTTGAACTAATCTATTGGTTACTCAATGTATTTTTCTATCTACCACCCCTACACGATAAATTGACATGTTTTTCTCTTTAAAGATCTATAATTTTGAATGAAATATTTATACATAAAAAGAAGAAAAATCAAGTCTAACATCAGTGAGTTTAGGTTAGGAGGTATATGTTCAATGACACTACACAATTATTCATGTAATTTTGTTTCTTATACTTTCTCACATAGGTGTAATAATTAAAATTATATTTTTAGTTTATTGATTATTTAATACACACAAATATAGACACCGTCAGGGGGCGAGGTTTTCTTCTGTATTTGAAAATTTAATGAGCTAAATTTTCTTTGCTTCTGGTGATTTTTTTTTTTTTTTTTTTTTTTTTTTTTTTTTTTTTTTTTTTTAAGAAGAAAAAATTAAAATTTATTTTTTCTAAGTCAGTTAAAATAATTAAACAGTAAAAGAAAGAATAACTAAAAAAGTTTCGTCCAGGTGTCTCCGCTCCTCTTAACTCCCAGTAGAAAACAATAATTAATTCTGTTTACTTTTTACATTCCTGGGTTTCAAATTTATCTTAAACGGTGGGACGAATAAAAAGAATGAACTGCTTCAATTTCCCATTTTGAAAAAAAACTGGTAGAAACTTATTTTCGAATATTTAATATTTTTAAATTGATAAAATTTCTGAATTGCTTTATTTTTTATGTTGATGTGTTTAAAAATTGTTTTTCACGAAAAGATTTTTTTTTTAAATCTGATGTTTAACTTATGTTTACATTCTCTAATTTTTAAAAACTCAGCCTGGGTCAGCGGACTAGACACCTATTCCAAACTCCTGCCCTTCCTTAGATTTATTTTTGCTGGTGCCCCCATGCATACAAAATAAATTTCTTACCTGAGATACGTCTAATCCATTAAGAGGTAAACATTGTTCTTCAACTCTTTCTACAGCTCCAGCTCGTTTGCCAAGCCTAGCTGCTTCTCTGGCAAGGAATAAGTCCAAAACTGGGATTCCTCTGGACCTTACGTCACTTTCGGTCAGAGAATTGACCATTAACATCACCCAGACGGGTCTTTTCTTTTCCCAATTTCCTAAATATTAAAATTCACAGAATATAACGACAGAATCATTAAAATGCTGTAATACATGTTTTTTTTTTTATATAAAATGCATCTTTTTCAATCCGTTAAAAGAAAAAAAAATGTATAAGAATGGGAACAAAGTAAGTTTTATTTGAGTAATCCAGTATAAAATAAAAAGAAAATTGCCCAGTTAAACTGAGGGCATTGAGCTCACAGGCTATTCACACTAATTGTATATATTATACTCTTATTTCAAATAATTTGAAATAAGCCCCTTGAAAAATAAAGAAATCAACAATATATTAAGGGGGATCATCCCCCCGTTCCTACTTTATAATTAACCAATGAACCCCCAAAACTAATCAGGGAAGCGTCTTATTACACTGAACATATATGCAAAATTTGAAACAAATCGGATAATTCTGAATGAAAAACCTATTTATCTAACGTACATAAGTACGTATACATAACAGAACCGGTGGGTACATTTGGTCTCCGGCTTTGATATCCTGTGAGCTAAAAAGTATGGAATAATTTACTTAAGGCTATTGTCAAATCTAAAGGAGCTGCTTTCTGGCACATTTCTGAATTCATTTTTGTTCGGAAACGCATGGAATTGGCTAGTGTTTTTATTAGGAAACTATGTATTTTCCCTTTAAATTGGTAAAAGCAGATCTTTCATAAATACTGTCGAAGTTTGCGTTTTGAACCGATTATCCGGACACGACAGCGCTCGAAAAGAGAAAAAACCTGTCGTCACATGACAACAATCGTAATAACTCTATAAGCAATTCATTTATCCAAAAATGGAAAACACCATTCGATTCCAAATCGCTTCAATAGTCAAACTGGAAGTGCCATGCTTTTGCGTTTAAAAATGATTTCGTAAATGTGTCAGAAAGTTTTGCGTTGTTAAGAGGGACGGTTTGTGTTTGTTGTGTGTGTGTGTAAATTGCTTAGTAAAATAAAGAAAGTTTTATTCTTGATTTACGAAATAGATTTATTTTTTGATAATGGCGAATAAATTCGCGGTTGGAGTATACACTCTGAATAAAATTTAATTATTCCTTGTTTTAAGCAGTTTTCCCCCCTCAAATATTATAGTACCTAAGAATCACACATAAACCAATAAAACTTCTCTTCATCTTCCAAATTATATTAAAAATCATAACATCCTCTAATTGTTTTGAGCAGTGTGCAAAAATGTTCGTGTAAGTTTTTAGATATAACGACTGAAACTTTCTCTTTTAAAGGTACCTTAACGTTTCTGTCTTTTTCTTTTCCCTTTTAGTGATACTGTGTCTAAACATTCATTGGATTCCTAAGCATGAGTTTTTAGTAAATTTTCTGCGAAGCATTATTATGGTGATAATCATCTACGTTCATTGTGATGACGAAATGTTAAATGTACAACATTCCGTCGAAGAGCATTCCGTTGAACTTAATCTGTAAGATTATAAGGTTTTTTTTCTCTTTCATTCTTTGTTTTTTCCTAAGGTATTTTCGCTTTTTCAGTAGCGTCCGAATTCCTCGTCTGAAATCTCAGAATACTTTATTTATTTTTTCTTTATTTTTCGCTATTTTTGTTTCTTATTCTTCCCCCAGTCTTTTTAGGTGCTTTTGTAATTATATAAATACGTATCACCTAATAGTCGTCGTCTGGTCCGTCCGTCTGTCCGCATATAACAGCTCAAAAACTACCCAACCGAATGCTTTGAAGTTTAATATATATATACGTCGCAGAATTTTGTCGAATCATTTCAAATTTTATGAAAATCGAATCAAAACTTTAAAAGGTATTAATAAAAGTTTTCTTCATTCTATTAAATACTATCATACGTAATTAATTCAATGATATCCTATGATAGGTAACGATTCTAAGTTGCCATGGTGATTACGTCCTATTTAAGATGAAGTCATTTTTTTTTTTCGTATTACTGAATTTAAAAACGGAATTTGTATACCAGAATTGTTTAATTAACGCAAATCCTATAATCTACCGACAGTTTTTTGGATAGATATTCTCATAGAAATAGATATTAAATGGAAAAAGAGTCTAAATATGAATTTCAAGTTCTGAAGTTTTCAAAGCTAGGCTCAAGTTTCCCATTGGAATTTTCAGTAAATGTCAACAAAAAATAAAATGCTGCCAACTTAAAATGTACTTATTTCATTACGGAAATTAATCATATCATAGCAGACGATATAATTCATTTCACTTAAATAATAACGATACTTTTTTTTACATTGTTTTGTATTGGATATTTGCGCATAGTATAATTTTAATGTAACGGAATTGTAATTGTTTGTAAAAGTGTACTGAAACTTATTTTCATAAAACAAAATTAATATCTATAGTATGAAAATCTGCACATAAAATAAATTTTGTATTCATGCATTTTTGCATAAGAGTGAAATAACTATAGCACCAAGATCTGAATAATTATAAAACTAGTTATAGTACGAACGCACCTCATTTGTCAGGTTTGACGTACAATTTCGAACTTGTTGTTTCTGTAATATTTCATATGTTGATAATATTAAATTTTTATCTCTTCATGTGAATACCTTAATCCTTTTTATGACATAATCTTTAAGTCTCTCAAATCGAAACTGTCTACCTTGTGAGACATTTATTTAAATTCATTTTTGTTATCAAAACGCATCAAAGTAGCAGTTGCTTCTATTAAGAAACTATGTAATCGAACTTTTTTTTTTCCTTTTGGTAAAAGCAGAATATTTTTCAGAAAATTCTGCCAAAGTTGGCGTTTTGAGCTGAATTTCCGCGCGCGACAGAGAAGGAAAGGTATAAAAAACTGGTGTCTTGACACAAAAATAGTTTTTAATTCAAGATTTCGGCTTTCACTCTAATTCATTTATCGGGAAATGGAAGAAAAAAAAAAACACAGCTCTATTACAAATCAGTTCAATAATCATGTTTCTATTTAAAAACAAAAACGAAAAATCATGCGTCAAGCATAGATTATGTAACACTTTTCAATGCTTCCAAAATAATTTTACAAATCATTACCGTTTAATAAGCTGAAAATAACATCAAAGTAAACCATTTAGAAAACGCATAACATATTTAAAAACGTAATTTCAGGAATCCCCAACATATATTTCCAACCCATACAATATTCGGAAAAAATCCGAATACTTTTATTCAGCCCTGTATATGATCTATAGATTTGTATATATATTACATAGGATGCTAAATTTTAGTTTAGTTAGGAAACGCGTAGCACAGTTTAAAATTCTCCTTCTGGAGTTTCTGCCAATAAACGGAAATGAGTTTGCGAACTTTTGTGCTGCCCTGTATATGATCTACAGAATTTATACACACCAAGTAATAGACAAAAAGTTAGTTAAATTTAAAATTGCGTTCAGCAACTTAAAACGCACTTCCAGGAATTATTGTTAACAGACAATAGAGAATTATTTTGTGTGTCCCTGTCAATGAACGATGACTGCTATACACACAATATTCTGTAGTAAGCCTCTTGTAATGCACCTTAGTGATATATATAATTTTCAATGCGTTTAAAATAGTGAAACATTATTTAATTAAACCGCAAACGATTTTTCTCCATAGACGAATTGTAACGGAATTCTTTTGACTGTCCCTGTAAAGTAACTATAAGTGCTATGCACACCCTATTCCATATTAAGCTTCTTGTAATGCACCTTAGTGATATATATCAATTACAATGTGTTTGAAATTGTGTAACATCATTAAAATAAACCGCAAATGATTTTTCCCCATATACCGTAATGTAACGGAATTATTTTGAGTGTCCCTGTAAATAAAAACTACAAGTGCTACACACTTCCGTTGAAATAGGGAACATGCTATAGATAACGACAATAACATATAAAAATTGCAGGGCAATCCGAGCATATTTACGGGAGTTAGAGCACGGACAGACGGACAGACAAACCGAAGTCATAAACACTTTTCAACTAGGTTTGGAAAGTGTTAAGAGTCAGAAAATGTATCAGATAGTTACGCATTGTTCATCGGGGGGAAATATTTTTTTGAGAACCTCTTAAAGTTAAGTATTTCGTAATTGTTAAAATATTTTGCTTTGAACTTTTAATCATTCATAGTAAAAAAAATGCTGGCGAATTTTATGACTGCTTATGATCTATCTGCTCAGTCGTTCTGTCATTAATTTTTATACAGCTCAAAAAAATATTTCTCCCCGCACAACAATGCGAAATGTCCTGGCACATTTTAAAGCGTAAAATCATGAAACTTGCAGGCATCATTATTGAAGTGATTTGTAATCGAACAGTTTTTTTTCATTTTCCAATAAATGAATTACATCTTGAGTTATAAGAGATGGTTGTCACAGGACGGCGGTTTTCCCCTTTCCTGCGTTGTCGCATCCAGATATTTCATTTAAAACGCTAACTTTGACGGAATTTTCTGAAAAACCTTCTTCTTTTACCGAAAAAAAAATTCGATTCCTTAGTTTCTTAATAAAAGCACCTGTCAATGTTATACGTTTGCGAACAAAAATGAATTTAAAAATGTGTCATAAAGTAGCCAGTTTGAATTTGAGAAAGGCTGTTCTCAAATCCAAACTGAATACTTTATGACACATTTTTTAGTCAGGCCTGCCAATTTTATGCCTTTGCTTTTAAAAATAAGTTTCGCGTTGTTGAGCAGGTCATTTTAGGACCACAAAAGAAAAATGAAAAACGGTATTCGATATCTCGGTATATGACTAATAAGACCTGCGAATTTTGTGAATGTGCCAGATAAAAAGAGCTTGTGGCGCGCGTAACAAAAAATATCCACATTAAATTTGAGAACAGCAAAAATCCATCAAAGCCTGGTATACCGTATATACTCGCGTATAAGTCGAAGAATTTTAGATAAAATTTGGGAATTGAAAATGGGGGGTCGACTTATATACGAGTTAATAAAATAAAATAAAAAATATTTCACATTCCGGAAGAAGTGTGAAATAGCGGAGTGAAATACCGGAGTCGTCTCGGTTGGAGATAGAAATAACAGCAGGCAATGGTCATTTATTTCCCTGTGATTGACAAAAAAAAAAAAGCTCAACAATAATGCCCTTGTAATTGTTCTGCACTCATTTTCTCTTGGGATAGAATTCCCTTCAAAACAGGGGCATACCTTTCAACATTTTAATCCCCCTTTTAAAAAGAGTTCAACTTGAAAATGCTTCTAGATTTCTCTCGTAAAGTCCTACAATACAAAGAAGTACTATATTTTAGCAGTCTAAGAAGTTGTTTACCCTTGTAAATTAGGCCATTCCTTTTAACATTTTAATCCCCTTTTAAAAAAGAGTTCAACTTGAAAATGCTTCTAGATTTCTCTCCTAAAAGTCCTACAATACAAAGAAGTTACTATATTTTAGCAGTCTAAGAAGTTGTTTACCCTTGTAAATAAGACTTGAATAGATTTTTCAAAGAATTTTTTCTTTTTAAGTATCATTAAATTGGTGTAAATAGGTTTGAAAATAGTTTAAGCTTCTTCAGTTTGACATAATTATACAATTTTAAAACTTTGAATTTAAAAATGTTTACTAATGTAATGAAACTTCTTCTTCTTTTTTTTTTTTTTTTTTTTTTTTTTTCTTTTAAATCTTCGATTACAAATCATTTTTCAACATACTACCAGAAATGTGGTTGACTTATGCACGAAAATTCAATTTTTTTTCAAAATTTTGCGTAAAAATTGGGGGGGTCGACTTATACAGGACTATATACGGTAGTTATATATAGCCTAATATTTGTTTTGAAACAAAATAAAGGCTTTTATAAAGTTTCAAACTTAGACGAATGAAAAATCCCCCCCCCCCCCCTCTGTCTTTCTTCTTTGCAACTAACAAAGACAACCTTATTATGTGGAACGAAAGTCTTTTATGAAGGAAAAAATGGTTTTGTGATTAAATGTTCCAACTTACCCGCTATCGCTTTGAAGAGATATTCAGCATAAAGACCTCTATGCTCATCCCTCATCCAACTAGGCATCATTAGCTTGACGTAATCTAGATGGCGCTTTAGTCGTCTGTATATGTCCCCAGGCAAGACATCTGATAAAGTTTCTCCTGCACACAAAAAGAAAAAGAAAAAGAAAATTAACGAAAAAAAAAATGAAAAGATAATTCAGTAAGCTAATGATAGTGAAAACGAGCATAATATCAAATTACAGTTCAAATGACACTCATTAATACCGATTTTAATAAAAATTAATGTGAACAGAATGAAAAGAAGTTAAAAGAAAATCAAATATTTCAAAATTAATATTTAATTACTACTCTGAAGTTTTTATTTATACAAATATTGCATATAAAATATGAAGGAGTTTTAGAAAATGTGTTAATTAACATATTAATCACAGCGGCTTTTAAAACAGTAGCAAAAGCATTTTAAATTTACGCGCTTTATAATGTTCTTTTTTATATTAAAATCATAGAGGGAAATGCAAATATTCACCTTGCGTTATTCATAAAATACTAATATGAAACTCAAAAGAGCCCAACTTTTACTTAAAAGGTGACATTTAAACATTAGATATATACTAGTTGACCGGGCCGTGATAAAACTTTAAATGAACCCCAAATAAAAAATATTGTTAATTAGTTATAAAAGTGCTCGTAAGAAAACATTAAAAAAAACGCTTTTGTTGTCAAACCCTTTGAAAATTTTAATGGTTATAAATATAAAGGTTTTATAGCCTGTGTAAAAATGACGTCAGAAATATTGTTATCTGGTTGTAAAACAAATATGTTTTCTTCCTGGGAAAAGGACCCTTTTTCAAATTCTATAGAAGGGGAACTCCCTCCCCCATTCCTGCCTTAAAAAAAAGTGAAAGCGCCTCCCTCCCTTCCCCCTTGCAATCACCAATTCCTCTTTGATCACCCCTCTCTCAAACAAAGCAGGTGAAAGAATGGATGCTCCCCTCAGGAAGGAAAAATAAGAGTAGAATTAAGAAGAATTTAGAAGGAGTATTTCCTAGCGGTAGGAGAGCTATTCTTTCCCCAGCGCTCTAGATTCTTCTTAATTCTATTCCTGCTTTATTCATCCTTAAAAAAAAGTTGAGGCATGCGCAGTAAGGTCGAATTTGCACTGAAAAAAACCAAGACCTTTGCTTCTCGCTTTAATATATTAGATGTTAAAATCCTGCAAGTACTTTCGGTTGCGACCATCTTCACAAACATCACAGTGACCATCTTCAGGGAATTTTTTTTTCTACTAATGTCGTGCATATCCGGACCTATAGATGTATCAACTCAATTGTATAAGAATGATCTTTTTTACTTTAACCCGGTTTGAAAAATCACAACATGTTACATTAGAACAATATGCTATAGTATATGACAATTAGTATATAATTTTCAGTTATTCTCATTCAGATTCCAATGACGTAATCTAGATGGCATTTTAGTCTTCAGCAAAAGTATATCTGATAAAGTTACTCCTGTAGGGGAAAAAAAAATAATAGTAACGAAAAAGTAAAGGTAATTCAGTAATGATAGTGAAAGCAAATATAATGTCAAATTACAGTTCAAATGACACTCATTAACATCGGTTTTAATAAAATTAATGCGAGCAGAGTAAAAACAAACTGTAGAAAATCAAGCATGTGAAAATGAACATTTAATTACTATTTGAAACAATATTTAAATAGGTTTGCCAAGGTTCGGTGATATATATTAATATATATATATATATGTGTTGATATATATCATGATATATATCCCCGATATTTATTTTCAAAATATCATGAAGTTTGATACTTTCACATATTTGATATTTTCAAAAAATTGCGTGTGATATTTTTGATATTTTTAATCAACAAGTGCAAAGGTATTTTTTATCTGCTATTGACACTATCATTCTGAACTTTTGCTCTTATGGTGACTTTTTTTACCCCCCCCCCCCCCCCCCCCACACACACACACAGAGAAACACACACACAAAAAAAAAAAGTCTTGTCCAAGCTTTATGTTTCAAGGCAAATTTTTAAATGTAGAACTAATAATTATGTGGGACCAAATTTACTTAGAACAACCATTGAAAGATAAACTGTCTAATTTAGATAAGCTATTTACAGCTTCATTAGAAAGAATCTTTTCTGGCTTTGGTTTTGTTCAGCACACTGATTTCACACTATTTTCGTAGGTTCTAACTACACAACAGATCAGTGAAGGTAAAAACAGACAAGCTTACTACATTTATATTCAAAATTTTCAATAAAAAAATTATTTTGTATTTAATGTTTTGTTGCATAAAACATAAAATTTTCTTAAAATTTGACACTAAATCCTATAGTTTGTTTTTGATGAGTGTAAAATGCAAATTGCGTCTGTTTTCAATTAGTTGACCTTCTATTTTTTTTAAGTAAGTGGAAAACAAAATAGAAAAAGACGTTTAGAATATTGTTTTATTAAGTTTACGTGCTAAGTGCTATAAGTTTCTAATTTAAATTAAGTCTGAAAATGTTTATAATCATCAATACGTTGACTATCTTGAAAATATCGTATATATATATATCAATTCGAAAATATCATGATATTTACGAACCCTGGGTATTGCAAACAAAATATGAAGGGAATTGCGATTTTGGAAAACTTCTAAATGAAGTAGATTAATTACACCAGGCTTTGAAACTGTAATTGAAGCATGAGGCAGTTATAAATTGTAATTCAATAAATGTACGCACTTTTATAATTTTCTTCTTCACTTTAACGTCCGCCATTTTAAATATTAAAACACGTTACAATGGAAAATATATAATATGTGACAATCGGTATATAAGTTTAGTCAGATTCAGATTTCAATGATATCACCCTTAGTCATCTGTATATATCCCCAGGAAAGATGTCTGATAAATTTTCTCTTCGAGGCAGAAAGAAAAAAAAAGAAGGAAAGAAAGGAAAAGGAAAAAATAGAAGAAGAAAAGAAAGAAATGAAAAGAAGAAAAATGGAAGAAGAAGAAAAGAAATAAAAGAAAAGAAAAATAATGAAAAGATAATTCAGTAAGCTAATAATAACGAAAATAAATATAATACTAAATTACAGTTCAAATGACATTCATTCTTATCGATTTTTATAAAATTAATGTGAGTAAAGTTAAAGAAGTTGTAGAAAACAAACATGGGAAAATGAACATTTAATTAGTATACTCTGAACAATTTTTAAAAAGTTACGCATACTGCGCATAAAATATGAAGGATGCACTTTTAGAAAACTTCTAAGTAAACTTGATAAATTTATCCAGAGCTTTTAAGAAGCTACTTTACTCAGACGAAAATACCCGCTCGCTAATGTTAATCCTATGGAGGAAATATTTTAAGATATCTCGTTCGCATTTCAATATTTTTAAATGACTTTTTTGTGCATTGGATAGCTGAGGTCAATCTCCCTGCACTCTCTTTTGTATTTTTTCAATTTTTGCTGCAGTTTTTTTTATTATTGAAGATACTTTCACTTTTAAAACCGGTTTCGAAAGTGAAAGTATCTTAATAAAAAAAAACTTGTAATCAAAATCGAAAAAGTGCAAAGGAGCGTGCATAGAAATTGGCCTCAACTATCAAATGAAAAAAATATATATATTTAAAACTATTGAAATGCGAAAGAGATATCGTCGCTACCATGTCAAACTATCAAATATGAAAAAATGCATTTTTCATTACTTTTAAAAATGGGCCGATTGTCATCACAAAATTTTATTAGAATTATTCGCCTAGTAAAAATACTAATAAAATTTCTGTGAAGAACAGGGTTACCAGTTTGTCTTCCCGTTTTATTCAGCAATGCCGAATTCATACCGGAAATTTTGAGAGAAAAATTTTTACTTTAAGTAATCACTAAATATGCAGTCATTATATAAAGCAAAAATTTCTATTTTAAATTTCTGGTATGGATTTAAAATTTCTGAATGGAAAAGGAGACCAAACTGACAACCCTGGTGATGTTGCAACCCTGAAACCTATTAAAATTTAGTGGTGACAATCGGCTCATTTTTAAAAGTAATGAAAAATGCCTTTTTTTTTTTCATATTCGATAGTTTGACATGGTAGCGACGATATCTTAAAATATTTCCTCCATAGGATTAACATTAGCAAGCGGGTGTTTTCGTCTGAGTGAAGTAGCCTCATAAACAGTAACAATAGACCTAGGTAGTTGTACTTAAATTAATTTCTGCGCTTTTTGACTTTAGGCAGTTTTTAAATTAAAATACGTTACATTAGAACAATATGTATAACATGCAACAATCAGTACGTAAGTTTTAGTTATTCTTATTTCTATTTCAATTAAGTAACCTAGATTGTACTTCATTCATCTGTCTATGTCCCCAGGCTAGACATCTGATAAAGTTTCTCCTTCAGACAAAAAATAACGAAAAAGAAAAGATAATTCATTAAGCTAATGATAGTGAAAAAGAGTATAATACCAAATTACAGTTCAAATGATACTCCTTAGTACCGATTTTAATAGAATTGATGAGAGCAGAGTAAAAGAAACTGTACAAAATCAATCATGTGAAAATGAACATTTAATTATTATTTAGATGAAATTTGCGAGAGATTTTTAAAAAGAATAAATATTTCACAGAATATATGAAGGGAACGGTAGTTTTATATAACTTTTAAGAATGCTCTAACGAAGTAGTGTCGATTATCCGAACTCCAGTTAACCGAACTGTCCAATTATCCGAACACAACACACTCAAAAGGTTCCCCCCCCCCCACCCTTAAATTTAAAATTTTGCAACTCAAAAAAAAAAAAAAAGATAAAGAAGACCAAAAAAATTAAATAAATAAATAAATAAACTCCCACAATTTTTAAACTCGCACATGACAGATTTTTATTTTATTTTTTTATTTCTCGTTTGCATTTCAATATTTTTAAATGTTTATTATTATTATTATTATTATTATTATTATTATTATTATTGCATGGGATAGCTGAGGTAAATCTCTAACCGGTTATGAAAGCGAAAGTATCCTCATGAAAAAAAAATAATAATGAACTGCAACAAAATTTAAAAAATGAAAACATACTCGTGATTAGAGATCGCCCTCAGTTACACACTGAAAAAAAATCCTTTGAAAATACTGAAATGCAAACGAGAAATTTGTAAAGAACGCTGCCATTGGTTTAACATTAGCTTAGGAGTGTCTTCGTGTGACTAGTGTAGGCTTTAAGAGCCTACACTAGTCACGCGAAAAAACGCTCACACTAATGTTAAGTCTATGGGAAGGTTATCCCGCGATTTCTCGCTCGCATTTTAATATTTTTAAAGAATTTTTTTTGCGTAGGATAGCTGAGATCGATCTGCAACGTTGTTAGTTTTTTTTTTTTTTGATTTCGGTTAAAGTTTTTTTATAAGCGGACATTTTAAATTTTGGCACCGGTTGAAACCGGTTCTGAAAATGAAAGTACCCTTATATAAAAAAAAAAAACTGGAGCCAAAATCGAAAAAGTAAAAACTAACAACGATAGAGATTGACGTCAGGTATCATACGCAAAAAAATCATTTAAAAATATTAAAATGCGAGCGAGAAATCGCGCGATAACCTTCCCATAGACTTAACATTAGCGTGAGCGTTTCTTCGCGTGACTAGTGTAGGCTCTTAATGAGGTAAGTCACTTTGCTAACATAAAGTATGGAAGCGAGTAGCTTTACTATCACAACTTTAACTTCCGATAGATGTGAATCCGCGGGAAAATACGTTAGACGAAATTATGGAAATGTTATGGTGGTGTGGTTGTGCAAGGTAATAATGTAAGATAAATTTCACAGGTCGAAGGTACATTTACTGTGTTTTGAAGACTGAATGATATGCTTTGCAGGTCTGTGAGTCAATCTGGGGCTTTGAGTTACTAGCCTGGCATTCATTATCGTGAGTTAAATCTGAATCATTTAGGCGTAAACCTGATTTACGCCCTGTGAAAGTTTCGTAGTGGAAATTGAGTTTTGTAAGAATTTATAAAAAATATAAGTTTTTATGTTGAAACTAGTCAAATCTTATATAAAAGATTTAGTTAGAATAATAGGTACTATTCACATTGAGTTGATCCCTTGTCGGTAGCGCACGAGACATTCAAATAAACGAGTTTAAACCTATTACTTTATATTCATATATAACTATTACACGCGTACAATAGGAGCAGCTACATCTATAACATGTTTTCAAGTAAAACTAATATGCTATAGCCATTACAAAACTTTCTTCTCTATTATTCTATTATATTAATTTAAAGAGCACAGCTACATACCAATAATTACGAAGTGTACTGCATTGAAAATAAATTAACTCGGGTTATAGTGATCGGCGTATAATAAGTACAGTTCAACAGCGCCGTCTGTTGGTAGCTATATTCAGTATTCAACCAACATTGATATAGACCTAGACCCAAACCTAATCAGCACCAATGTATGTCATGTTCTAACTTAATCTAAAGATTGGTTAAATTCCGTGCATTAGTTCTTGAGATAAGAGCGGCCACAAAATCTGTGACATACATTAGACTAACAGAGAGACATTTTCTAAAAATAGTCAAATCGTGTTCAAGACATCTTAAAATATGTAAATTCACCAAAAAACGGAAGTCAAAAATGTTCACGATTCCAATACTTTCCTCTTATGTATAATAGAAGAAAGTAAAAAAATGATTGAAAACGGTAACCTATGTATTTAATTTTACATGCCAAAGATTAATATCAAAACAGCAAAAAATGCTGATAATCTCCAAAAGTACTGTAAAATTAACAGCAAAAAATACTGAAAATCTACAAAAGTGCTGTAAAATCTAAAAAACAAAAGGGCTATAAAATTAACAGCAAAAAATGCTTAAAATCGACAAAAGTGTTGTAAAATCTGCTAGCCATATTGCTAGCATTTTTTGCTGTAAAATTACTGGATTTTTTTTCAGTGTATTAAGTGAACTAGAAGATTGTCAATATTTAAAATGTTATATCGCTGTTCTCATAATATTGGTATCTTATTGTAAGTATGTTCAGTGACAATCTTAATCGCAATACAGGTAGCATATTGACCGAATATTACTTACGGCAAAAATTAATAATGAAAAATGGCTTCAAACATTTTTAAACAGACTTCTTAAATGTGCCATGTGGAAGTATATAAAAAGAGTGACGTGTTTCAGACAAATGGACCGTTTTTCCTTATGCCAACATAAACAGCCACAACAAGAACAGAAGCAGAACTGAATGTCCTCTTTTAATATCAGTAATATTACTTTACTAAAAAATTAAAAAAACCTAACTCCAATCTCACCTGAAGGCAACATCTGGCAGCTAGCTAACTGTGCAACAGTTTCAGGATCTGTAAGGTCGAGCTCAAAGAAAACACTGTCAGCTCTTTCAAAAGCTCTTTTGGCAGACCATGGAACATAATCCCAGACGCGGGTATATGGCACGTGGATAGTTCCAAAAAAATATACAGGGGGTTCTCGATTTGGCAACGTCCAAAGAAAAGAAGAACTCTGAAAACATAAAAAAAAAATCGTAATAATTATTGAAAACTTGATTCAAATTTATTATTATTATTATTATTATTATTATTATTATTATTATTATTTGGAAATTTATCTTTCTTTATTAAAGTTTACTATCTTCTAAACAAGATGTAATTTTCAATTAACTTCTTGTCGTAGAAAATTAGCACTGAACTTGAAACTTTGATGATTTTGTATGAACAACTTAAGAGTTGAAGGTTGAAAAACTACTATTTTATAATCAAATTTCAGAGTTGACAACCTTTGAAAGATATTTTAATATAATATTCTTTTAATAATTGTGATTTTCAATAATCTTTCTGAAACTTTGTTTAGCAATGCAAGATAATCACATTTATATCGTAACAAACAGGAACGTGTTTCCTGTTGAAGAAACCCTAGCGTTTACGAAAAATCTTAATACCTCTGAAATTTTATAGAGTGATACAATTATAAAACTGCTGGGAGATCTGAAACTACACTGAATTTTATTAGATAAACGTTATTTTTTCCCCTCTAAGTTAAAAGTATTTATGGGGGAAAAGTTGTAATTTCATGCAAATTGAAAATTTTACATATTTTGTTATTGGCAGGGGGTCCCAAAGCAAGTTCGAGCTTGAGGCTTCAGCATACGCAAGATTCACCACTTTTCTCCAAGCATACAATTAAGAATAAGATAAATGGAAGACCCAGCATACAATTTTATCATAGGCCCTGTAAAGAATTGAGCTTCGACATCCAGCTGCACTATGTGTCATTCTAGCATTTCCTGTGAGTACACTTAACTGCATACCTTCCCTCGCTATTTTTGCCTTGAAGACTAGCAGACGCCGAATTCTATTGTACTGTGAGCGGAAAGTTCGGACAGTGATGAAGTGGTAAGGCGTTACCCAAAGAGGGGTCTTGTGCTTTGATCCTTGCCGAGTTCGTGGGAAAGAGTTCATCTGCGAGAGAAGCGATCTCTGCACACGATTTTTAGGTTTGCGCCCGAAACTTTGCCCTTTGTCTTAGAACGTCCAATGACGGACTTAGTGAAAACGAAACAGAGGGATCTCAAGGCTGCTAAGAGGCTGGAGAGTTTCGAGGGGCCCGCCTCGACAAAGCCCCCGCCCCTAGAAGGAGTTCTCCTGCAAGAATGAAAAAGTGAGAGAGGACAGTTTTTGGAGAGATCGAAAAGGAGAGTGTTGACTCTCTGGAGAAGGGAAAAGGAAACGTGAGTTTCGAACTCAGCGTGGCGTAAGCGCTAGTGAGGTCCGACCTCTAGAATTGATACAGCAGGTATCCGGTGAAAATCCCAGCGAAGTGAAAAAGCACACCAAGTGCGAGAGTGAGAGTTCTTAGACTCAGAATTAACGAGTATTAGTAGATCTTCCGAAGAGAAGGAACGGACGAGCCTTGGTCCGAATGAACTTTGTTTTGTAGTCACGACTGACTGTAATGTTTAGAGACTTTTGTTTGTTTCAGTTACACTTGGAGTCAAGAGGTCATTAATTTATAAGCGATTGACTCACGAAAAATAATTAAATGCTGTAATTAACTTTCTTGTACATATTTATATTAGAATTAATATTGGTATGCAATAAATTCTATTTTTTAATTTATGCAAGATAATTCTCTTTACCAATGATCTGATCTCGCTACCACTCACCATCTTTAATCGGGTCGGTATAGAGGAGTTACTACAACTGGTGGCTTGCGGTGATGGATTAATTAGCAAAAATTAATGACATTCTCTAAAGACAAAGAGTGGACTCTGAAATTTAAATCATCAAAGTGCTCCAAGAAAGAGTCTCCTTGTGACTTGTGACCTGAGTCTCCTTAGACGCCCCTGTGGATTAACACAGCATCAGAAAGAGAAATCTACCAAGAATTCTAGAGTGTTCCCCCATCAGAAAGAGAAATCTACCAAGAATTCTGGAGAGTGTTCCCCCATCCGGAAGAGTCCCCATCCGAAAAGTGTGATAGAGACCTCTGTCTGTGCTTCTGACGCCCTGAAAGACTCTTAGTAATGGAGGTAAGCTCTTTTTATACTCAGAGTGGCTTTAATTGTTATTAGTGTTTGTATAGGTGTTGTAGGCTTCAAAAAAAAAAAAAAAGAAGGTTGTATGTTTATTTTTGTGAGAGTAAATATTTTGAGAAATTTTTCCGGTAGAAAAAAAAAAGTATGATGAGATATTTCCGAGATTACTGTAACTTATTTAATAGACAAATTTTGTAGTTAAAAATTAAATTATTGTTGAATTAATTTAATGCAAACTGAGAGTTGTGCAGTGTTACAAAATTTTAGCTGAATCTATAAATGAGAGATCATTAAAAAAAAAAAAAAAAAAAAAAAAAAAAAATTATCGAACGCATTTCATATTTTAAGATAACAGAGTTGATTTTATATGTTTTTTGTGAATTATTCTAAATCTTTTAAGAGTGGATGCAGAGATTAAGACCACCATTGATTTTTTAAAAAAAAAAGGAATTGAATGAGACTTTTGCAATTTAAAATATTTTTACTGTGCTTTTTGAAATTGAAATTGTTGTTTTGTGTCAAATTGATCCCATATGTATTTTATAACCAAATACCAAGGTGAATGTGGACGATAGGATAGGGTTGCTTAATTTTATATGTTGCATATTTCTTATATATTATTGTTATGCGTACTTTTTATGAGTGTATATTTCAGTATTATTTTAGTGCACTTGGTGGAAATTACATTTAATCTTATTGTATTGTTTTATAATTGTGGGAAAGATAATTTCTAATTTTAAACTTTAAAAATGTCGGAGCTTAAATATTTTAGGAAAGCTGATTTGCAAACGTTAGCTTACGAATTTGAGGTCATTTTAGAGGAAAATGATACTGTACCGAAAATTATAAAAAAAATAGAGTCGTCAGAGGGATTTGATAAAGAGCTAGCCTTAGCGCAAATTAAACTGTTAGAAAAAGACAGGGAAAATAAGTTATTGGCGGAGAAGGAAGAGAATGATAGACTTCAGTCAGAGAAAGAAAGATTGTGGGAGAAAGCAGAAAAAGAAAAAGAACGCGAACATGAGTTAGCTAGATTAAAAGCGACACAAGAGTCAGATGACCGGAGTACCGCATCCAGTAGCATCTCAGTTAGAACGAATCATTTACCCCTAAAAACAATTATGCATCGCTTTGATGAAAAGAATTCGGATATTTCGTTGTTTTTGAATTTATTCGAGAGACAGGCAAAAAAATGTAATCTAAATTCGGATGAGTTGGTGACGAACTTACTATCATTATTACCTGTGGGAATGGCCGAGCTAATTTTGAGAGAACCCGAAGACAAAATTGATGATTTTCAATATGTGAAAGAAAAACTGTTAGAACGCTATCGTTTGAATGCAGAGACATACCGACAAAAATTTAGTCAACATCCACGAAATCCTAATTCAGTTTGGAAGGATCTGATATTCGAGCTTAATAGTTTTTTAGAAGGTTGGCTGTCATGCTTACAAGTTTCGGATTTTGAAGGATTGAAAAATTTGCTTGTTACGGACCAGATCAAACGGAGGGCGTCTCCAGAAATGCGCGAACATTTTATAGATAACTGGGCGGAGATTAAAGATCCCGAAGAGTTAGTGAAGCTTTTAGATGCGTACGAGGCAATCAAGCGCCCGTCTAAAAAAACTTGGAATCCGAAACTCCCTTTAGAGAAGAAATTTGAAAGACCCAGGACTTTTGAAAATGGGCGAAACGGTAACAGAAATCCGGAGACTAACTTTAACTGGAGGGATCGCGATGATCATAAAGAAAGGGAAAGAGTTTACGAAAAAAGGCGAGAAGTCAAGTGTTACGCGTGTTTTCAAAGCGGTCACTACAAAGTAGATTGTCCGGAAATTAAAAAGAGAGATGTTGCGCGGGTCGGTCACTTAATAAGTAAGCCGACACTTGAAGAAACCTTCTCCCTTTATTTGAGTAAAGTGTTAGTGAATGGAATTCAGACAACTGCTTTAAATGACAGTGGGAGTGAAATTGACATCATCGCATACGACTTGGTCAGTCAAGATAAATTGAATGGAGATCACGTATGAATTAAGACTCCGCTGGACAGTAAATTATACTGTTTACCTATAGCAGAGGTCACTTTAGAAATTGAAGGCGTGGGGGTTATTGAAACGA